>OW240917.1:96960874-96995954 GCA_933207985.1 Pelobates cultripes
TTTGCAGGATTATTGTAGGACCTGCGAAGTATGCCAAAAGGTAGGGAAAAGAGGGGATCACCCCAGGGCAAAACTATGCCCCCTACCCATTATTGAGGAACCCTTTTTCCGAGTGGCAGTTGATTTAGTCGGGCCACTCAGTAAACCCAGTCCATCCGGTAAGAAATACATTCTTACTGTGGTGGACTACACTACCCGCTACCCCGAAGCTATAGCTCTGTCAAATATACATGCAGAGACGGTAGCGGAAGCACTAGTTCAGGTATTCACTAGGGTGGGATTCCCTAGGGAGATAGTGTCAGATCAGGGAACCCAATTCACCGCGGTGGTTACCCAACAGCTCTGGCAGAGCTGTGGGGTAAAACCCATATTAAGCTCTCCCTATCACCCCCAAACCAATGGCCTCTGTGAACGTTTTAACGGCACCCTTAAGCAAATGCTTATCACGTTCACAGAGACCTGTAGGAATTGGGAAAGATTCCTCCCTCATTTGCTCTTTGCCTATAGGGAAGTTCCCCAGGAGTCCACTGGATTCTCCCCGTTCGAGCTATTATACGGGAGACGGGTTCGGGGACCCCTGGATCTAGTACGGGAACATTGGGAGGGTGATATGGAACAAGCAGGTACCCCTATAGTCTCCTTTGTACTAGAGCTGAGGGACCGGCTACAGGCTCTGACCGAAACAGTTCGGGAGAACCTGCGAGCCGCCCAACAACGGCAGAAGTACTGGTATGACAAGGGAGCTAGAGACCGTATATTAGAAGTGGGACAAAAGGTCTTAGTGCTTAAACCTATCAAAACAGATAAGTTACAGGCATCCTGGCAGGGCCCCTACACTGTAATAGAGCGGATCAGTGATACCACGTACATTGTGGCAGACTGTTCCAATGAAAGGATCCGGCGGTCCTTCCATGTAAACATGCTCAAGCCATATCTCGAGAGACCAGAGGAGGTCTCCGCGGTATGCGCTCCAGCATATGAAGATAGTGAGGGTATCCCTTTACCAGATATGCTTCCCCAGGAACCCACAGGAGTAGACCAGGTACAGTTGGGTCCAGAATTAGGTTCCGAGGAACAAGCTCAGGCTTCCCAACTGTTAAAGGAATTTGGGGGCATGTTTTCAGCAGCCCCAGGGTATACGACCCTGGCAGTCCACAGAGTGGAGACCCCAGGCCAGTTACCCCTGCGGCAGCAGCCTTACCGAATTCCAGAGGCAGTACGGGAAAGCATGTTAACAGAACTCCAGGACATGTTAGAACTGGGGGTCATAGAACCGTCCCAAAGCCCCTGGGCTTCCCCAGTAGTGCTGGTTCCTAAAAAAGACGGTACCACCAGGTTCTACGTGGACTACCATAAGCTAAACGATCGGACCGTTACCGACGCATACCCTATGCCCAGAGTAGACGAGCTGCTAGACCGTATGGCTGGGGGGAATTATTTGACCACTATTGATTTGTGCAAGGGATATTGGCAAATCCCTTTGGAGCCTGAGGCCATTTCAAAATCGGCATTTGTCACCCCATTTGGCCTATACCAGTTTAAGGTTATGCCATTTGGGATGAAGAATGCCCCAGCTACGTTTCAAAGGATCAAATGCCTTGTGATAAATGGACAGATAAAATAGAAAGGTGAACAGCGCTAAAAATCAGAAAATGTACATACGTTTTGTAGAAATACTGGCCAGCAGAGTAACTTAAAAAAAAAGAGAAACAAAAATACAAATAATAGTACAGTATGTATGAACGATATAATTCCACAAGAACAAAGGTGTTATATTCACACTCACACTTTGAGGAGCTATATCAGCTCGGTGTTAAGAGCCTGGACGGAATAATCCCCATCTATGGATTTCTTGAGGTTCAAGACCGTTGGTGAATTTATAGGTGTAAATATTCGTTACATGAAAAACAAGAGTAAAATACACCACATGGTATAGTACGTAAATATAAAATATTGTGAAAAAAAGTGGATGATCCTACTTACATATACTAGAGCAACGACCTGCTCTAGTTTGGAGAATTTCAGGTGGAATAATCCCCACCTTGGGATATAGTGGACCCAGTGGACCCAGGTATAGCAGCAAAGCAGTATTGGATAGGAAGGAGGACAAAAGGAATGACTGGATAGTTTAAAAAATATATATACTTTAATACAATAAGTAAAAAGTGAATAATAAACTATAAAACCAGTCCTGTATAAAAGTCCAAAGTGAGGAAGAATTTAGGACTTTTATACAGATGCCCCAGATAGCTATAGTATGGAACTTGCAGTCGGCTGCAACCACACGAACGGCCGGTGAAAGTCAAACTTCAGTCGATGATTCTGAGAACTGTGTTCGTGGGATCTGAGCGCTATTCGCCTAGAATATGCCCTCAGATCCAAGCTATCTGGGGATATGTGGAACTTAAAGTTTATGTTGTGTAAAAAGAAAGTTATATATTTTTATTCTGTTTTGCTAAATAAGAAAAGCCATGCTTCTTTCTTCCAGGAGATAATTAAGGCTCTCTTTGTTACCTTAAGTTAATTATCTCCAGGATGGAAAAGAGGGAGTGATTTATGGAAAGGGGAGTGCTTATGCTATAGCCACTGTGATTGGCTACTGTGTTACTTTTGTCCCAGTCTTCCATCTGGTCCCCTAGGGGAGTGTCCACCAGATGGAAAACCTGCATAAATACCGGGCGGGTAGCCCACAGTAAATCAGATCGTTTTACCCCTTCATGAAGTCTCGACTCATGTTTGGGGGGATTGGGAGCTATAATCACTTCGTTTCAGTTGGATTTCGGGAGAAGCTGCAAGGATAATTGCTGCACGAATGCAAGGATCCTTTACAAGGTATATGCGAGGCATGCACCCCTAAGCGTATTATTGATCAATTAAAACAGTTTATGCCTAGTATGGCGAAAAGGTTGAATTATAAGAAGATAAGTTGCGTATGCTTAGCGGTCGCCATAATCCTAGCTATCTACACGCACGCCAATAATCCTGTAAGATTTTACACGCGGGGAGTGCATGATGGGTTTTTTGCTGGTATTCTGCACTACCATAAATCTATGTAGCATAGTTATCTGACTGTGAATAGGCAGTGATTTATAGCTTTCATTAAGGTGAAAGGTCGCCTACGTATAGGCTTAAATGTTAGCACTTAAGTATAAATGCGGATTATCACCTGCGCAGAGGCGTATTAATCTTGACACATAGGTGTACTTGAACATTGCAGGGAAACACTTATAAGCATTACAGCATAATTATAGAATATGTATGCAATAAAGATGGGCACATAAAATATAAAAATGATGACATTAAGGGAGTAATGCTGGTCTTAGAAGTCTGATGAGGGCCTCACCCGGCACAGCTGCAGTACGTCTCTTAGGTCGCCAAGCCTCCAGCTGTCTTCCCCAGACCGACTCCCACCCACTGTCAGAGCCCCCTGTGGCGCTGTGGGTACTCAGGAGTAGAAACTGTCCACTTGACCCCCACACCTTGAGTCCGCGGGCCGTCCACTCCCTGCACCTCCCCATCACCATCCAGAACTCAGTGAAACGTGTGCCCCAATGTCTCTCCCGGTGCCGGCCACATACTTGGGACTAGCTCACACACCCCCCCCCCCGGCCACTGGTCCGCCGGACGGACTGCGCAGACCTGCCCCACAGGGCTCTCAGCATCAGGGACAAGGCTTTCCGGGGACCCCTGACCCAGAAGCAAGGGCACTCACTTCTCCAGCGGGCGGGTAGTCAGTGCGGGGGATCGATCTGGCGTTCAGCAGTGCCAAAGTCCGCACGAGCTGTCCTGATCTGCTCCTCCTGGTGAGTATTTCACATTTTTACTCCATCTTCGGTCGTTCAAAGGTGCATTTTAGCTGGTCCTGAAAGAGGAGGCGAGGGTAGGACCCCTCTGCTGAAATCTGCTGCCTCCTTGATCACGCTTGCTGGTGTCAGCGTCAGTGGGGAAGTAGGCCCTTGGTGAATGCTGGGCCAGTGATGTAAGCGGTGGGTGTCCCCCTGCTCCATACCGATCTTCTCCGCTTCTGACTCTATCTCCACCTGCTCAGGTCTCCTGGCGGGCTGTTCTCCTGACAGCCTGTGCCAGTGTAGGCGAACAGTTGAGATCCAGCACGGGGCTCCTGTCGTCTGGAGGGCCGTCGCCATGCGGCCGGGATAACCCCCGCCGGCCAAAAGGGGGGGGGAACGGGGCCACACCACCGGTAAGCACTGTTCGTGCAGTCTCAGTCTCTCTCTGTGGGCATCCACAATAGGGTACCCCCGCTTCATCGGTCCCACTCTCATGCTACTTGCATCTAGGCTCCCAGCCGTGTGTAGGCCGGGGATGTCGGCATCCCCCTTCCCGCGGGTATCCCACAGTAGCTGGAGTTATGCTCTCCACCATGCTTGTGAGTATGTCGGCATTGGGGCGCTCTGCACCTGCTTTTTTGGCCACTTTCATGTGCTTGGGTCTGGAGCTGAATCTCGTGGCTGCCTGTCAGCGCTGTGGCCCGGCCCCGCCCACTCACAGAAGTATTTGACTGTTCTATTTGACTCTCAGATATGAAGTGCATGCCCCAAATTTACTTTTTAGCACCAAACAAATGTGAATTAGTCAAACTGCAATGTCACAGCAGTATTTGCCGGTTCTATTTGACTCTCAGATATGAAGTGCATGCCCCAAATTTACTTTTTAGCACCAAAAAAATGTGCATTTTTCAAAGTGCGATGTAACCACAGTAGTTGACGGTTCTATTTGACTCTCAGATATGAAGTGCACCGCAGGCAGCAAATGTACTATTTAGCACCAAACAAATTTAAATTTTTCAAACTGCAATGTAACCACATTATTTGACGGTTCTATTTGACTCTCAGATATGAAGTGCATGCCCCAAATTTACTTTTTAGCACCAAACAAATGTGAATTAGTCAAACTGCAATGTCACAGCAGTATTTGACGGTTCTATTTGACTCTCAGATATGAAGTGCATGCCCCAAATTTACTTTTTAGCACCAAAGAAATGTGCATTTTTCAAAGTGCGATGTAACCACAGTATTTGACGGTTCTATTTGACTCTCAGATATGAAGTGCATGCCCCAAATTTACTTTTTAGCACCAAAGAAATGTGAATTTTTCAAAGTGCGATGTAATCACAGTATTTGACGGTTCTATTTGCCTCTCAGATATGAAGTGCACAGCAGGCAGCAAATGTACTATTTAGCACCAAGCACATTTACATTTTTCAAACTGCGATGTAACCACAGTACTTGACGGTTCTATTTGACTCTCAGATATGAAGTGCCCACCACAAATGCACTTTTTAGCACCAAAAAAATTTGATTTAGTCAAACTGCAAAGTCACAGCAGTATTTGATGGTTCTATTTGACTCTCTTATATGAAGTGCATGCCCCAAATTTACTTTTTAGCACCAAAGAAATGTGGATTTTTCAAAGTGCGATGTAACCACAGTATTTGACGGTTCTATTTCACGCTCAGATATGAAGTGCCCCCACAAATGTACTTTTTAGCACCAAAAAAAGTGAATTAGTCAAACTGCAATGTCACAGCAGTATTTGCCGGTTCTATTTGACTCTCAGATATGAAGTGCACGCCACAAATGCACTTTTTAGCACCAAACAAATGTGAATTAGTCAAACTGCAATATCACAGCAGTATTTGATGGTTCTATCTGACTCTCAGATATTAAGTGCATGCCACAAATTGAATTTTTAGCACCAATTTTTTTTGTAATTTTTAAAAATGCGATGTAACCACAGTATTTGACGGTTCTATTTGACTCTCAGATATGAAGTGCATGCCACACTCGGGAAGCACTAGGAGCATCCATCAACGGAGGTACTCGGTCGGAGTACTGGAGCTCTGTTACATTGGTGGCAGTAGTGGGATGTTGTCCTAGTGCGAGGTAAAGCAGCTTGGAGACACCGTTCGTGGATCTACAAATTGAGGGCAACGCTTGTCCCCGTACAGCGCCCCTGACTACAGCAAGCATGACGTACCGCAACACTATGGAAGAGTTTGACGCTATGATAAAGATGCGGCTGAAGTACTTCGGACCCAATCCACCTGAGAGATCCGTGCAGTTCGTGAGGAACCAGGTGTTCAGGATCCTGCAGCACTCGGCAGAGAGAGAAGGCGGGCTGGCACGTTGGGAGGAACTCCAGCAGCAGATACAGTTACGGGAAGAGGAGATCATCGTCCTCCCTCCCCAACAGCAATGTACCTTGCAGGGAGAGGAGACAACCGGTCTCTCTCCCCAGAGGCAAACAGAGGCACAGGGAGTGGAGAGCAGCGTCCTCCCTCCCCAGCGGCAGGGTGAGTTACAGGGAGTGGAGCGCATCGTCCTCCACCACAAGCGGCAGTGTTCCTTGCAGGGAAAGGAGAGCATCATCCCCCTTCCCCAGCAGCAGGGTGAGTTTCAGGGAGTAGGGACAGTCGGTCCTGCTCCCCAGCAGCAGTATGTTTTGCAGGGAGAGGAGAGCATCGTCCTCCCTCCCAGCGGCAGGGTGAGTTACAGGGAAAGGAGAGCATCGTCCTCCCTCCTTGGTGGCAATGTACCTTGCAGGGAAAGGAGTGCATCGTCCTCCTTCCCCAGCGGCAGTGTACCTTGCAGGGAGAGGAGATAACCGTTCTCTGTCCCCAGCGGCAGCTTGCCCTTCAAAGGGGAGACTGTACAGATGGGACCGTGGTCTCTGTACCCGACATACATCCATCAACGGAGGTACTCGGTTGGAGTACTGAAGCTCCGTTACAGTAAGCAGAGTGCAGGCTAAGTAGTCAGGAAATGAAGTATCGACTTTGTGGTAAACTCGTATGGTAAAGTTCAGAGAATCAAGGAGAGACTGGAGATCCAAACGGGAATGGACCTTGCCCGCAGGATTGAGATAGGGAGGGGGAGGCGCTAGACTGCAATATAGATGTTACGGTTGCCTCCAGGCTGGCAAGTTGAACCGCTTGTTTATCCTGGTTCCTGAACTTGGAGAGAGGGAGAGCTGCTCCGATAAGCATACAAAAGGTATTCCTGTAAGTGTAGAACATCCCACTAGCTATAGCAAAGCTAGGATACACCTTTCCCTACAACACAAATCGAGGCTGCGAGTTGAGGGTGAAACAAACTGATTTAATGGCACTCATGCTTGGCAATTTATACAAGTTATCTGGCCAGAGGACAACCCCTCTGGACCTGATGGTACACTGGACAATGCAATGTTCTAACCAATAAGGATAAAGTGCTTCTTTTGAAACATGCCTCCCTTCCCTGGAGATAATTAATCCCAACGGTTACACTAACTTAATTATCCCCAGACACATGAAAATACCACGTTTTATTCCCCACATAAAAATAACATAAACATACATAACTTGTACATTTTACTAATAAAATATCCCATTCGACCATTCTCTGGAGAGCTCAGATCTGAGCCCACAGAATATACGAACGGCGCTCAGAATGGTGTACCAGAGTCACGAAAGTAAAGTCTGTTCGTATAGTTTTTGTACGAATGGATGGGATAACCGGCACCTCAGCGGGATTCATATAATTCAGCAGCCGATTATAGTTCCATGAGTATTAGACCTAGGTCCTGCTGAGCATTCAATGACACAAAGATGGCCGCCGCCTCGTGTTCGACATATGAACGGCAACCACCTGGAAATAAGTACTTAGAGTGCGATTAACTACAAAAACCACTGCTTAATTGAGGACACACTCAAGTATTTAGGTGGTCGTCGTTCGACGGTTCTTTCGTGGCGGTGGTTCGGTACTCCATTCGGTTAATTGGATACGAATGGTAAGCACCCTGATGACAGCCAATTAGGCTGCGGTTAACCACAAACCGCAGCTCCCAGGAGGTTAATTGTTGGCACACTCCTGGAGTAGGGTGGCCCGCTGTTCATCGGTTCTTTCGGTGGTTTCGAGATCAATGAGGTTAACTAGCAGCACACACCAAGGGCCGGGTGGTCGGTCATTCGTACATACGAATGACTTATAGAATGGGTTCACATAAAACAAAGTATCAAAGTAAAACAAAAGTATCTGTATGTATCCGACAGAGGGGATCTCTGTAACAATAGAGTTAAGTTTTATACCCAGGGAAATTTAAACAGGAGGAGGGGCCTACTGTTGAATTTTAAGACAGCGGAACGCTCTGGGATAATAAATCCAAGGTCTTGTGCATACTTTGAGCTATAGTATTTGATTCCTTTACTGATAGAAAATTGACTAGATAATTTATCACTGTGGCCAGTTACTTAAATAGAAGACAACTACCAGTATTGAAAACGTTGCAGATTGCACAGATTGCACCTCAACTAAGAACACAATGGGTCTGCCCAATTTGTCTTTAAGCCTTTGTGTCTGACTCTTGGAACCGGGAGGTAACAAGGCTCTTAGTATGCAAACTAGATTCGATAGAACATAAATCAGTGGAGTGGGAGTTGGAGGTGGCAAGAGCACGAGACAGTGGTTTAATTGGTGCGATATGACAGCAGAATAGTCCTGTATAATAGGATCTGATCTGAACAGGTATTGAATTAAACCAAAGCTGCGGTTGATTTGACCTAAAAAGATTAGCGATAGACATAAAATGTATAACCCCCATACTTGTGCCACGGGTCCACCATTTATGTAAACTAGAGATCTAGATCTTCCCTATAGTGTGGGAACTTGTAACAAATGACGTCTCTATATAGACCAAAGGCCAGAATTAATTCTTATATTGTCAGTTTTATTCAGTCTGGGCTCCCTAGCTTTCAAAACTACTGACAAGTCTTCATAGCAGTACGCCTAATTCTCTACAAGATCTTGTATCCTTCCAGTTTGTACTTCCTAATTGTGTGATGAACTCCCTATTAATCATCTGTTTGTCACGGCAGCTAGTGTGGTTCAACACGCAGAACTACTACATAGACAGAACAGAAAAGGATAGAATATAAACCGGCCCTTAGAATGGCTGGATTAATACGTTAAAGACAGAGAATGGTCAAGAGAAAGCCGAGGTCAAGGAAGCCAGAAATACACAATATCTTAACAAGCCAAAATACCGGGAATATCAATAATAACAAAGAAAACGCACTCTTGGGAACCAGGAACTGAAACCACGACAGGGCTAATTATAATCTCTCAGGTACAGAAAAAGCAAATATATCCTAACCACCCCAAAAGTACCCCCAAAATACATGGAAACCCCACAAAAGTCGCATCCATGGATAGCCTGTACCTGGGTGAACAATATATCCAAAAATCACCCAGATCTGTTTGGCAGTTTTGGATCATCATCGTGGGGAAGTTCTGACCGGTCTACCATGAGGTTGAAGCCCAAAATAGTTCCAGGGAAATTGTGGCAAGAGCCGGTCACTGTTCGTGGGGTTTTGTATGAAAACCACATGAGGTAGATGAAAGCTTATTCGTGTAAAATGCTCCCCGTGTTTGGTAGTCTGCAACTCCCAAACGCAGTTCATGTAGGTGTACTGGAATGGGCAGCAGGTCCATGGTGACCGGTATTCGTGGGAGTGCCTGGCCAAAATCAGTTCCAGGCACTCGATGCCAGCGTTCGGGAGACAAAACGGCCGCCATCCATTGTCCCGACCACGTGCATTCAAATGTACTAAACTGCGGTCACCCAGTGGAGCATTCTATTAATTGGTTCCTTCGTGGTTTTCGTACAAGAAACTCAATGTTCCACGTTCTAATGGGTCTCTGGGGTGGTCTTGGTTCGGGAACTGAACAAAAAAAACAAAGCAAAATTAAATACGAATCCTTTATACAAAAGGAACTGAAAGTGATTCCTTCACAAATACCAATATTAATGATGTGGAATCAATTAATAAATTGATTTTCTTGCGTATCTGCCCCCGTAATGCGTGCACGCTCCTAAAGTAATTCACACCAGACACAGGTTTCGGGTTAATGAAAAACTTGAGGAATGTTTATTCTGAGTGGACGGCATGTCCCTTATAAAGCAAAATTACATCATATGCATTGTCAGAGATAACATGGAATAATACATCATTAATTGGTTAGGTGTTAAGTGGTTCATTTAGTGCTCTTCCTACCGGGTGTGATGTCACTGGTATCTTGGAGGTCTCCCCCAGACTCCAGCGCCATCTTGTTAATGAGGGTGTTAGTCGATGTCAAAGGGAAACTCACTAGCGGCCATTTTAGGTAAATCACATAGAAAGTTGAATAATGCTGATTGTAGTTATGCTGAGTAAATAGGCATTTTACTAACATGGATTGGGTTAATATTTTTGTCTACAACAATTAACTTATATATACATGGAAATGCGGAGCCTGGAGTTGTGGGAGGGGGTGATCCACGTACGGATAAACTCACATAAACGTCATACAAACGACCAAACTAAACTAATGGCAAACTGCACGAAACACTTACACGAAATGGCTTATTTTCACGAAACAACTAACTAGTACACGAACGGCTATTACACAAATGGCTGTCACACGAACGGCTGTCACGCGAATGGCTGTCACGTGAACGGCTAAAAATTCACATAAGTCTGAACTCATTAACAGCAAACTCACATTAGGGATCAAACGAATGCTCAGATCACACGGACACTCATACGAAACAAAAAAAATGCACAAAACATCACTCAAATTCACAGAGTCCAGAGCCCACACTGCCATCTACAGGCGGAAAAATCCATGACATCCACATAATTTATGCTTTACTAAGCCAAAGAGGAAAACAAATACTTTCTAAAAATGGTTCTGTCAGGTTGGATGTCATGTTTAATTTAATATAAACCGCTTAGTGGAAACTTTTATTACATCACTACTGTCATATTTTATGTTTCCCATACACTTGGCGCTTGTGATTTTGTCCTTCCAGATTTTGACCTTACTCCCTGACTGCCCTCGCAAAGTTTCTAAATTCCTTTTTTGTAAAACACGCTACGTTATTAACATATTACAAGGTACAACCAGATTTAAACAGGGGGTACCATAACCACTTAATATACGGCTACAAGAGTTAATCGGTTAGTAGGTCACAAACTCAGTTTTTGTCCCTATACGGTATCATTTCAGTTCGAACTGCTATCAACATAAAAACTATATTCCCACCCAGACAGGTACGCCAAACTTGAACATACGATCTAGATTCTACGTACAAATCTGTAAGTTCCAGTCAATAAAAGTCACGTTACAAAACGTCTAGATAAACATGCCAATGCCTTACTAGGTCAAATAGTAAACTCTCACTTCAATCCCTTAAATCCGCTAAGAATAACACAACAATACGGTTATTACCCCTCAAGTGAAATGCCGTATGTGACGAGAGCAATCTCGCCACATTGCATTGGAGAAGCCTGGTTGCTCGCCTGCTGCCTTTGGATTATGGCCCCATTTTAAAATACTCTGTTTCCCCTGCAGAAAAGACTTATTCATGCTTTTCTGCCCGGTGTTCGGTAGATTCGATCTACCGAACAACCGCACGAATGACTAGACCACCTGGGAGCTGGAGTGTGCCGGCAATTAGCCTCCCAGAAGCTGTGGTTAACCGCAGCTTAATTGACGAATATCGGGTGGCCGCCATTCGTATAATGAACACGAGGTCGCGGGCATTTTAAACACGTGAACGCACAGCGGTGTTTGACGCCTAACTCATGGAACTAAAAACGGACACAGTTTGGCGCGAACACCGCTGAAACTGAAGCGCGAACTCCCTTCTTGTTTGGTGAAAGTGCACGAACGGCCCGGTGTTCGGTAGTTGTACCTGACTGCACTATACCCCAGATAGGAATCCCATGGAGCTCATTCATATGAGAACTGACTTTGTAAAGACTTTGGCTCCATGGCGATTAAACTGTATTCGTGTGGTCTGAGCGCCATTCGCTTAATAATGTGCGCTCAGACCTGAGCTATCTGGGGACATGTTAAATGTATAGTTTTATTGTAAGTTATGTCATATAATGTATTTTAATAGTAATTCATGTTTTAGTATCTGTGGCGAAACCAACCTCGCCACTGTGAACTGGAGAAGCCTGGTTGCTCGCCTGCTCCCTTTGGACTATGGCCCTGCAGGTTAAACCGTTTATTTCCCCTGCAGAAAGGCTTATTTGTGTGATCTGAGTGCCATTCATCTAATAATGTGCACTCAGATCCCAGCTATCTGGGGATATGTGAAATGTCTGTGTGTTATGTGTAAATGTGACTTTATGTATTTTAAAGTGTTTTGTGTCTTTTTGCAACCATGTGCTTAATGGAGTCTTGTGTCTGTCCTGGGAGATAATTGAATTACTCTCCAGGATAGAAGACTCTGAAACTGGTTTGGGCCAGAAAGCCATGCTTCATTTAGTCACAAAGGACTTTCCCTTAACTTTTGAACCCCTGGTCTGATTCGTGCCATTTTTTAATATGTTGTTCCCCTGAATGGATTGATTATGAAAATGTATGTTTTATGTTTGTGACATGTATATTTTAGAAGTTATAAATATTGTGTAAAAACTGTATTCCTCTGCCGGTGATAATGAGATTACCCATTGTGTTCAGTAATCATATCACCTGCAGAGGGGAGGATTTTGTGTGGGAGTGTCTGGGTGTATTGTACGGATTGATTGGTTGTTTTGTAACGCCCTGTGGGCTGTACTATGTTTGTGGATTGGGAATAAAAGAGACTGTATGTGACAGTACAGAGAGTTCCTGTTTAACCCTCAAAGTGAAGTGTCGTCTCATTATTGGGGGAAGGATTTATTGTATGCTGTTCCAGTTTGACTGCTAGGAGAGTAAACCTATTCATATGGTTCCTATTCAACTGTCTACAGCATTCATATGCTTGGGAGAATTTATTTGTTTCTCCGGTTCGGTGATTGTGGTGTCTGCCAGAGTGCTTGGAGTCCTCAAGAAGCGCTAGGAGCATCCTTCAATGGAGGTACCCATTCGGGGTGCCAGGCGATCCGTTACAGTATCCCCACGTGCATAATGGCGATTTGCCTTTGTCCTGGGAGATAATTGAATTACTTCTCAATTATCACCAGGGCAGAGGGGAGGAAGCCAGGATGCATTGTGGGAATATAATGTGACTGTGTGTCCTGGTTGGCTGATTGTCTGTCTTTTGTCACAGTCTCCCATTTGGTCCCCTAGAGGAGTGTCCACCAGGTGGGAGACCTGCATAAATACTGGGCAGGTAGCCCTCATTAAACAGACCACTGCTTGACCCTCAACACGGAGCCTTGTCTCGTCTTTGGGGGGATTTACTGAATGCTGATAGAGACTGATTGCTAGGAGTGTAAGCCGCTTGGATGCTTTTCCTATTCGTCTGCTAGCAGCGATTCGTATGGTTCCAGTTCGTGAGTTTGGAGTGTTACATTGTATGCCGTTCGGGAGTTTGGAGCATTCCCTTACATGCGGTTCGTGAGTTTGGTGTTCTACAGTAGCTGTGCCTGCATCTCTGAAAGGGGACGATTGCCTAAACGGGTTTAACCCCTTGTGTGCTGAAACGGTCCGTTACACCGTATATACACGAATATAAGACGAGTTTTTCAGCACATTTGTTGTCTTATACTCGAATCACTGTCTGTATTATGGCAACGTACATTGCCATAATACAGACCAGCTGTAACTTGCCTTTCCTGCAGCTCCTGTCAGCTCCCTTCTCTCTCCTCTGGTCCGGTCAGCTCCCACTGTAAGTCTCGCGAGAGCCGCGGGGTCAGAGCATTGCCACGGGCTACCGTGGCAACGCTCCTCGCGGCACTCACACCGCGAGACTTACAGTGGCGCTGACAGGGGAGCTGAATGGAGCTGCAGGAAAGGTAAGTTACAGCTCTCTGCCAGCCCCCCTCCTACACAGCCCATCCACTGGACCACCAGGGAATGAGAGCCCCCCCCAAAAAATATAAATAAATAAAAATTGAATTAATAATAAAATAAAAATAAAATATTAATAATATAGATATAAAAAAATAATATTAAAATAATAATAATAATTTAAAAAAAATAAAAATGCCCACCCCCCACCAAGGCTCTGTATCACACACACAAACATACTCTGCATCACACACACACTGCATTCATACACACACACACTGCACTCATACACACACACACCGCATTCATACAAACACACTGCATTATATACACACACACACGCTGCAGTCATTATATACACACACTGTAAATAAATATTCAATTAATATAATTTTTGGGGTATATAATTTTATTTAGAAATTTACCAGTAGCTGCTGCATTTCCCACCCTAGTCTTATACTCGTGTCAATACGTTTTTCCAGTTTTTTGGGGTAAAATTAGGGGTCTCGACTTATATTCGGGTCGACTTATACTCGAGTACATACGGTACCTATTTGCCAAGGTAGGTATGAAAAAAAAAAATGTCTAAGTTACCATATGTGGCATACAATACAGTTCACATATAGGTTCTACAGACAGTAGTGTCTATACAGTCATACTACGTCACAAAATAAGATCCCTCACTAACTTTCAGGTATGCAAGTCCCCAGTAACTTCTCTTAAAACACGATTAGACAGATAGACCACCCAAACGCAGGCTAAATACCATCACCGTGAGACCTACACCCATCCTCACACGGAGGTAATTCTTTCGCCCCAAGTCCTAAATCATAGGTAGAGTTTTGCTCACTCCACGTGGGGTGCAGTTATTACGACACTGTCCCCTCCCTTTCATCTTCTAGTCACTAACAAGAGGCCTAAACCCCGCCATCGATTCATGGCACAGCTTAGGACCAAATCATAGTTAGAGTCTCAATTCAGCCACTTGACAATTAGCAGGGCCTCCTGGCATTTATAAAAGTTCTAATTTAGATGTATACTTACAACATTACTACAATATAGTCTCTTATGTCATTTTAGCATGTCTCACCTGTCGGACCAAGGAGAGGACTTCTCACTGCCAAATACACTGGCTAGACCAGCTACACCAACAGTAGGCACAGCCATAAGCGAAAATCTAGAGATATCAAGGCCCTGTTCTATGAGGTCATGGACTATCCCTAAAATAGCCACTGAATTAAGGCATAGAGGCATTTCTTATCCAGCTTCACCAGGAAGGCTGAACTATACAGGCTGCTCATGGCCAATTCAGACAACCCTCTACCAGGGCCTAGCACACAAACTAACATCGGTGATACTCTAGCCGGGATCCAAACCACCATTTCAGCAATGCTGGCATCAATCAATAACCTAGATCAGAGAATGGAGAAGCTGGAATCCTCAAACCCAGCTAATGTAAACTCCACAGATCTCTCAGCCACCATAGCAATCGCACAAATTGCAGTTGCACAGGGTAATGCCACTATCACGCCACCTGCACAGGGGTCAAAAACGCACATAATCACTCCAGCACACCTGGTCCCACCCAACATAAAAAAGGATATTTTAGAGGGTTGGGTGGGACACAGTATGACCAATCACAGACAATACAAACAAAACACTCCCACAGTGACATCACAATCCCTCCTCGCTATCCTGGAGATAATTTGGAAGTAATCAAATTATCTCCCAGGACAGAGGCAAGACTCCATTAACCACATGGTTACAAAAATACATAAAATTACACAATGTTACAATTACTACATAAAACATGTACATGAAACATATCCCCAGATAGCTCAGATCTGAGTGCACATTATTATTGAATGGCACTCAGATCACATACATACAATTCAATCGCCATGGAGCCAAAGTCTTTTCCATAGTCTTTCGTTACACGAATTGGCTCCATGGCATAGCTATCTGGGGTAGCACTACTCACATACTGGAAGGCAGGAGGCTAGCCAGTAGTCCCCTCCAGCCACAAGTGGCGAAGGGCACTTAGTCACACTAGCCTTTTACCTTGTCACTCACCCATCTCCACACCTAGTCAATTTCCTCATCACGGGCTTCACCTACCTACCCATAAGGTACATTTGAGTGTAACAACCTACAATCAGCAACATCAAATCCCACCACAGTGGATACACTCCTTCATAACGAAATACAGAAAGGCTTCATGATCGGGCTATTCCATACACCCCCATTCACTTACTTGTGTACCAACCCAATAGGTATCGCCACAGGTAAATACAACAATAAAAAACAGTTGAACATAGACCTGTCAGCTCCTCATTCTGTTGTGACACCTAGCCTGAACGCACTCATACCATCAGACAAATTCTCCCTGCAGTATGCCACAGTAGACTACGCAATACAGGCGATATTGGAGGCAGGGGAAGCAGCCTGGTTAGGGAAAATGGACATCTCCAATGCCTTCAAGCTGCTCCCAATACGTCAGTCACTGTGGCATCTACACGGAATAAAATGGAAGGGCTTATATTATTTTGCTGTCCGACTAACTTTTGGAGCAAAAAGCAGCCCAAAGTTATTCGATTTGTTCGCTGAAACACTATGCTGGCTGTTAAACATAGGTGGCTGTCCAGTCATAATCCACTATCTAGATGACTTCCTGACTGTAGAAAAACACGAGACCATCCCATGAAGCATTAAGAAAACTGTTGCATTATTTTCAGTCACCATGCCTAGACTCAGTCACCATGCAGGCTAAACTCCTCGCAGACAAAGTTCAGAGAATCAGGACAGAGATAGAGTTGTTCCTCAACAAAGGTACTACTAACCGGAAAAAAACCTACAGTCACCACTAGGTTCTCTGACCTTTGCTTTGAGAATTATCCCACAAGGACGGGCTTTTATATCTAGGCTACTCAGCCTCTTACCCAAACTACCCAACGACCTCAGCTTAGTCACTCTAGACCAACAAGCTAGACTAACAAGTTATGTGGAGACAATTCTTGTCTCAGTGGAACGGTATAAATATGTTCATTTCACCTTGAACAGAGTTTTCTCCAGTGTTATGGACAAACGCAGCAACCCACTCTGGGTATGCAGCGATTTTTGGCGACAGTTGGTTTAGAAGCACATGGCCAGTCGAGACACCTTTGTTAGCCTCGTTTAACACCACATCTGCCCTTTTTGAAGTATACCCTATAGTGGCAGCTGCTAAAGTCTGGGGACACCTTTGGAAGGGACAAACCATAAAATCCTACTCTGACAACGCAGCTACTTGCGATATAATCAATAAAGGCAGATCCTCTACTTTGACCATCATGAGGTTAGTCAGAAGACTAGTATAGTTAGCAGCCACACTACACATTCACCTCACATGCGAGCACATACCGGGCCACCACAACACCCCAGCTGATGCCCTGTCTTGCTCTAACTTTCAGGTGTTCCGTCAAAAACATCCCACGGCCGAGACAAACCCATACAATCCTCCGCTGTTCCAAGACCTCATCCTGGACTAAATTCACTCATGGCTCATGGCAGAATGCTAGCAGAGTCAGCACTCTCTGCAAACACCAGGCGACCATATAACCGAACCCTTACTATTTTCAACAGGTTCATACAGAATACAAAATCAGGAAAGCATTTATACACCCTGTTCCAAATTATTATGCAAATGATATTTTTCTCATTTACCTAAATAATTGATGTAAATAACAGTCAGCATAATTCTCATGTTATCAACTAATTTTATTGAACAAACCTCCTAATGATAACAGTATTTTTTTTAAACATAAACTTACAATGCACTGTTCCAAATTGTTACGCACAGTAAGTTTCAAAACACTTTATAGATTGTAAAGAACTGAAAATTGTCATTTGTTGTGTTTGCAGCATATTTACTGAGATCAAAAGCTATTTCAATCAAACTTATAACAACATTTTAACTTTTTAAACATTTTAACAGGTCACGTTACATTTTAACATAGGACCCATTATTTGATAGCAGCTTCACAAGTCTTGCATCCATTGAACTTGTGAGTTTTTGGACAGTTTCTGCTTGAATTTGTTTGCAAGATGTCAGAATAGCCTCCCAGAGCTGCTGTTTGGATGTAAACTGCCTCCCACCCTCATAGATCTTTTGCTTGAGGATGCTCCAAAGGTTCTCAATAGGATTGAGGTCAGGGGAGGATGGAGGCCACACCATGACTTTCTCTACTTTTATCCCCGTAGCAGTCATTGATGCAGAGGTATTCTTTGCAGCATGAGATGGTGCATTGTTATGCATGAAGATGATTTTATTACGGAAAGCATAGTTCTTCCTTCTGTACCAGGGAAGAAAGTGGTCAGTCAGAAACTCCACATACTTTGCAGAGGTCATCTTAACACCTTCGGGGACCCTAAAGACCAGCTCTCTTCCCATGATTCTGGCCTAAAACATGACCACCACCACCTTGCTGATGTCGCAGCCTTGTTGGAACAGGGTGGCCGTCCACCAACCATCCACTACTCCATCCATCTGGACCATCCAGGGTTGCACGGCACTTATCAGTGAACAGGACTGTTTGAAAATTAGTCTTCATGTATTTTTCTGCCCAACGCAGCCTTTTCTGCTTGTGAGCATTGGTTAGTGGTGGCCGAATAGAAGGTTTATGTACAGTTGCAAGAGTCTGGAGGACTCTACACCTTGATGTCCGTGGGACTCCAGACGCACCAGCAGCTTCAAATATCTGTTTGCTGCTATGTAATGGTATTTTAGCAGCTGCTCTCTTGATCCGATGCATGGATCTGGCAGAAATCTTCCTCAATGTGCCTTTATCTGCACTAACTCGTCTGTGCTCTGAATCAGCCACAAATCTCTTAATAGTGCGATGATCACGCTTAAGTTTTCGTGAACTGTTTAATGTTTTCGTACCTCGTTCAAGGCATTGAACTATTTCACTTTTTTTAGGCAGCAGAGAGATCCTTTTTCCTCCCCATATTGCATGAAAATGGTGCTCTGCTTAATAATGTGGAACACTCTCCTTTAGTAGTTTTTCCTTAATTTGGGCTCACCTGGCAATCTAATTATCATAGGTGTCCGAGATTGTTTTCAGTGATCAAAAGAGACACAATGCCATCCATGAGTTAAACTGAAAAACTAAATATTTAATCTTTGTGACACTTAAATAGAATTTGCATAATAATTTGGAACAGGGTGTAGATTTAACTAAGTAAAACGTACATGTCAAACTCAAATCTGGAATTTTACCGTTAAGTATTAAAGTACTTTTGCCCATACTTTTTGCCCTCTTTTTACAGACCTGCCAGTACATTCGGTTTCGGCACACTACAACCAAATTTATCTAATAATAAAATCTATGCTTACTTGGCTAATTTCCCTATACACAATTATATCTATATATAGATGTGTGTGTGTGTGTGTGTGTATATATATATATGTATATATATTATATACATACATACACACACACACACACACACTAATTTTAACCACTTTTTTGCATGAAAAGTAATTCCCCTATATTATATATAATTACTAAACAATGTAGGCCAAATGAGTGCCTGAATACCCAGAGGGCAGACATGTAGAATACATATAGGTACTGAGACTAGAAGAGACCTGGTGAACATAAGTAACAAATGCTGATCTGCTCAAAGCTGACAAGTATAACCGAGGCTGTGTGAGCCGACAATTAGTTGCAAATATGAAAAACTATGTATTATACATTAAAATGTAGGGTGACTAACTGAATTGCACATAATAAAATGGATATGGCCGAATGAGGGCAGAATACTGACTGAACTGCAAATGCCACCCTAACTATAAGATAAGGCCAGGGACTAATGAAAGTATTTAGAAAATTGGGCAGACTCGATGAGCCGAATGGTTCTTATCTGACGAACATTAGCTCCCTGCAGCCATAAGCATGCAGAAACCCATGGATTATCCTCAGTAGTACTTAGCCGTGATCGTTATGGAACTAAATTCTTCGTGAGGACTTTGTGGGTCCCTGGTCACTTCAGCAGGACTTAGCCACGAATGTTATGGAACTGTGTTCGGCATGAGGTGACTATGCGACTCAAAGACAACTTGGTCCGGAGTTTTGAGTGACTTTGAAACACACCAGGAGAGCGCTGTTTGGAGGGAAGGTGCCTGAGAATAAGGGGAACAAATGCTAACCAACACCCAGGTGGAGCACCCCATATTGCGGCCACAGGAGCTCCCGAAAGTTGACCGGCCAAAGCACCCAACAACCTGGAACTATTTTGGACATAGGACCATGTGTGTGGCTGGTCAGAACTTTAACATGGTGGCATTTCCCCTACACTGCATGGATCGGAGCGCTATTTGGAGAACTTGGCGCTTGATCAAGGCTATTTGGGGATGTATTTTTTGTGGGGTTATTGTATATTTTTATGATTTTGTTTTGTATTTTTATGTTTTATATTTTTATGCTTGCCTCTCTGTTCCTGGGAGATAATTAGCTTACCGGTCTTTAATGCAATTATCTCCCAGGCAAAAAGATCTTTAGGAGGGGCTTGCATTGTATTATGTGGAGACCCCCTGATGGGGTTTGTGAATATAAGCAGGCAACTTGGCCATAATAAACCAGTTCATTTGTACCCTTCATCAATCTAGGCTGATGTTTGGGGTAGCTCAGAGTTATAATCACTGCTTCACTTCGGGACCTGGGAGACTTCAATTGATATACTCAGTCGGAGTATAGGGTATCTGTTCCACTCGCTGTATCCGAATGAGGGACAAATATAGTAAGCAGAATACATGAACCGAATCGAGGTATCTGTCAGAGTTTCTCTGCTGTTTTAAACCGCAACCCTTCCTCTCTCTGTGTCTGAGCGATAGAGCTGATTTTTAACGATCAGCTCCTTCATTACCGTATCCGCGGTTACTCACCTGGTTATTATTAACCAGCTAATAAGTGAAGCCTATTTAAGCAGCAAGTTCCAGTACCTCCTTGCCCTTGCGTGGTTTCCCGTTGCCCAGGAGACTCTTTGTTTCCTGTTGTAATGGATCACCTGGCACCCCGACTGAGTACCTCCGTTGATGGATGCTCCTAGCGCTTCCTGAGGGCTCCAAGCACTCCAGCCGACACCATAACCACCGTAGACTCCTCCAGAGAGCAATGCAGGAAATGCCCTTACAAGAGCTTAGTAGTGATTTAGCAAGGGAGTATGAAAAGCATAGCAATCCCTTGTAGCAGATTCCCCCAATAAGAGACGGCACCCCAAATTGAGAGTGAAGTAGAACTGACTGTACTGGCACATACAGCCTCTTTTATTCACATTCTACCAACATAGTACTGCCCACAGGGTTTTGCAGAACAACTAATCAATACGTACAATACACTCAGACACTCCCACACAAAATCCTCCCCTCTGCCTGTGATATAATTACTGAACACAATGGTCTAATGTAAGTATCACAGGCAGGAAAATACACAGTTTTACGCAATATTCATAACTCTAAAACTATACATCACATTCACATAAAACTTACATACATCAAAATCATACAAATTGGTCCAGTGGGTCAAAAGTTAGTTGGTAGTCCCTTTCTGACCGTCTGCAAGCATGGCTTGGGTGTGGTAAACCAGTGTTTCCCAACCCAGTCCTCAAGGCACACCTACCAGTCCAGGATTTAGGGATTACCCAGTTGTGTCTAAGGTGTTTTTACAAAGAAGGTAATCCCTAAATCCTGGACTGGTAGGTGTGCCTTGAGGACTGGGTTGGGAAACACTGTGGTAAGCCAATTACCTCCAGCCTACAGAAAATAGCTCTATTCACAACAACAGTAAAAACACATAAAAATACATAATTCCTATTATACTTAACAGAACCCCCACATTCAACCTATCCCCAGATAGCTTGGATCTGAGCGCTCACTATATCCGAACAGCACTCAGAAACCAGAAATACAGTCAAATCTCCATGGGGTTAAAACATTGTAAGAGCTGATGAGAGACCGAGGAGGGGCAAAACAGCAATTTCCAGCTGGTCTGGCAGTGTGCCTGGGACAACGCCCTGCTGGAACAATAGACAAGAAACGGGGGAGGGGAAGAGACACATCTTCCCATGGATTAAAATGGGCAGAAACAGTCTTTTAGAAGCCAATGTGGCAAACCTAGACATTTTAGGTTACTGGACTGTATTTGCAAAAGGTTGTCTGTAATAGCCGCTGGATTGTATGTTGTAATGTCTGCCTGTGCTGATATATTTTAGAGCATTCATATGCTAGCAGCCGAAAGCCGCTAGCATTCATGTATTTAGTTTCACGAACAGAGACTTTACCGGCTGTTCGTGAAACTAATGAGCTACCCCCCAGTAGCCCACACACAGAGGGTTGTGTGGCACCCATTAACAATGTTGCAATCGGTAGTTAAGGGTTTTCCTAGGTGGCCATCGTTCGGCTACCGACCACGCCGCGGTCGGCCATCTTGGATCCTTTGTTTCACCAGCGGTGTCTGGTCGTCGAGCATGTGGAGCTGAAATCGGCTGAAATTGGCGTGGAGCTGAAATCGGCTTCCAGGCCGTTCGGGAGCTCCGGTCTTTCACTATTTTGGTTCCCCATCGGTGTTCGGTACTTTTAGGCGAACACAATGTTAAAGTGTATTTCGTGCGGTGTTCGGTTATTTATGCTGGGATCTGAGCGGTAGTCTCATGAAATGTGTGCTCAGACCCCAGCTATCTACTGAACGTCCATTCGTTTAAATAAAGTGAATGATGGCAAAGTTATGTATTTTAATGTAAAATGTCGGTTCTGCTGCACGGAGGGATAATCCACAGTATATTCCAGTGGGAGTATCCCTCTCGTCCAGCAGTGCCTGATGGGAGAAATGTCCAGATTGTTAAGTCCCCCATGTAGTCCCCTACTGTATAACCCCTGCAATGTCAGTAGGGAAACCTCTTGCATGGCGACTTGCATAAATACTGTGACCTGTGAATAAAAACTTCAGTTGACTCCCAGAACTGTGTCTCGTCCGGTTACTGGGGGATTTGGGATATTGCCTTACTTTTCAGCACTTTACTTTGGATTACCTTCTGTACCAGCGGAGATCATGGAATTTAATATTGCAGCTCCACTACAGCCAATAAGCCCCAAATAGTCTTTTTAAATGGCAATACACCCCAGGACCACAGTCATGAGACAGGTGGCTGGCAATCAGGCTCCTCCAACAGCCAGGGGCACAGGGCAGTTGGTCATATAAAAATCTAGTGACAAAAGGCCTTTTGTCACACCTGTGTGTTCCTGGTTCCTGACTTCTGGCCTTGTTCCTGACTCCATTGCTCTCCAGTCTCCTGATCCAGACTCGTCTGACTACCCGCTCTGGTGCCTGATCCCTGCTTGTCTCCTGGACTTTGCTTTTGGTTTTTCTCATTTGTTGCTATTTATAATAAAGGTGTTTTGCATCTACGTTCTGTCTCTGTTTGGTTCCTGGTCCCTAACAGTGTCACCTGATTGAAACAGTGTCACCTGATTGAAATAGACTGAATTCGTGTTAGTAGTAAAACTCGCCATATCCGAATGAGGGCCAAATACAGTAAGCGGAATAAATTAACCGAATGGAGGTATCACTGTGATGCTATGTATGATTGATCATCTGAGGTATTCAAGAGGACAAAAAAATAAAAAATTTAAGATTTATTTGATTTTAATTATTCACCTAAAATGGCAGACTTAGTTCAGTGTAATAGTTGCATTTGTTTCACGTTCCACTTTTTGGAGATTTGAATGCTGTCTAATCTGTAGAAGGTTTTCTATATTACGGCAGGAGATTGTATTTTTGAAGCCTGAGATTTGTAAATTATCTGGTAAACAAACTCAGGCTGTAACTGCTGCAAAGCCACTGCCGCAGAGACGTACTAGGAATGGCAGATGGATTACTGTAGGATCTGGTAGACTTAGAGTTGTGGATAAAAGGCATTTTGCACAGTCTGTTGCTCTACATAATTCATTTTCTGCACTTTTAGAGTGTAATGGTGTTATGGAGACATTCTCAGGCACCAGGTGTAGTGGTGTTATGGAGACAGGCACTGAGAGTAGTGGTGTTGTGGAAACAGGCACTGAGGGTAGTGGCGTTTTGGAGACAGGTTCAGGCACTGAGGGTGGTGGTGTTGTGGAGACAGGCTCAGGCACTGAGGGTAGTGGTGTTGTGGAGACAGGCTCAAGCACTGAGGGTAGCGGTGTTGTGGAGACAGGCTTAGAGACTATGGTGAGGCCTAATAGAAAGCAGTTGTTTTGGGGGAATTCTATGCTATCATAAGAGATGTGGAGCTGGACAATAGTGGTCTTGTGAGATGTCTTCCCGGAGCTACTGCTCACTGAGACAGGAGACGTATTTGTAATATTGTTAAGCGAGCAAAGCAGGAAGGGGAACTGGATGTACTTGTCCATCTAGGGACAAATTACTTTGCTTGCAATGAGGTTTTATAGGTAAAGGACGTTTTTAGTGTTTTTGCCAATGGTATACGGCAGGTTGCTTCCACACTGTCATTCTCTGAAGTTCTGCCTGTGCATAACATTCAGAACGACAGGCTGATGCATATTAGGGACTATAACTTGTGGCTTGGTGAATGGTGTCGGGAGCAAGGATTTGGCTTTATTTCTCATGGTAACTCTGTTTGGAATGGAAATAAACTGTACAAAAAATATGTTTTGCATCTTTCTCAAAATGGAACAAATGTTCTCAGTGAGCAGTTCAGAGGTTTTGCTAGGATGTATTTAAACTACGGGGGGGGGGAACGGTGATAAAACATCAATCCAATTGCCCCCCCAAAACAAGGACAGAAAGTGCCTGTAGCAAGTGTGTTAAAAAATTATAAGCCTAGAGTCATGTCTACAAATGCTCGCATTTTAGGGAACTTGTGGCAATAGTGGCATCTGATAGTGTAGATTTAGTCGCTGTTACTGAGACATGGTATAATGAGAAAAATGACTGAGACATAGCAATACCAGGGTACTCTTTATATAGAAAAGACAGGGAAGGCAAGATAGGGGGAGGTGTGGCCCTGTATGTGAAGGATAGCATAAAATCTAGCCTAATAAAAGTTAGTGAGGCGAACATAGAGTCTGTTTGGGTAACGTTAGAATTTGGTAATCACACAGTAACTCGTGTAGATGTGATTTATAGGTCTCCAGGACCAATTGAAGAGTTAGATAATCTACTAGTTGAGGAAATAGCTAAAATGACAATGAAGGGGGAAGTTGTCATCATTGGTGACTCTATTCTTTCTGATGTGAATTGGAAAACAAAAATAGCTGCTTGTGCCAGGAGCACACATATTCTAAACTCCCTACTGAGATTGTCTCTAAAACAAGTCGTTGAGGAGCCAACTCGTAAAGAGGCCATACTAGATTTAGTGTTAACAAATGGAGATTTGGTATCAAATATTACTGTAGGTGAAAGTTTAGGATCCAGTGATCATCAGTCAGTGTGGTTTAATATAAGAACAGTGACTGAGTCACACCACACAAAAACAAAAGATTTAGACTTTAGAAAAACAGACTTTTCTAAAATTAGAATATGTGTAGATGAGTCATTATTAGACTGGAGCAATTTAAATGGAGTCCAAGAGAAATGGGATGATTTAAAAGTTGCATTGCTGAAGGCAACAGAAAATTGCATTAGGCTTGTCAGTAAAAGCAAAAAATTCAAGAGACCACTGTGGTACTCCGTAGATGTGGCCAAAATAGTAAAAAGCAAAAAGTTAGCATTTAGTAATTATAAAAAAAAAACAGAGTGAGGAAGACAGAATAATGTATAAGATTAGGCAGAAAGAGGCTAAGCAAGTTATAAGAGCTTCCAAATCACACACAGAAGAGAAAATAGCACAGTCAGTAAAAAAAGGGGACAAAACATTTTTTAGATACATAAATGAGAAAAAGAATGTAAAACAAGGATTAGTTAGATTAAAAACAAAAGAAGGAAGGTATGTAGAAGAGGATAAAAGTCTAGCTGACTGACTCAATTAATATTTTTGTTCAGTATTTATAGATGAAAATGACGGAAAGGGGCCTCAGTTAGGAAAAAGGGCAAATTAGTCATTTGTTACATGTGAGTTTACAGAGGAAGAGGTTCTATTTCAGCTGTCAGAAAGACAAATAATCAATGGGACCTGATGGAATACACCCAAGGTTATTAAAAGAGCTTAGTGGTGTACTAGCAAAACCATTAACAGATTTATTTAACCAATCATTGTTAACAGGAGTAGTCCCAAAAGATTAGAAGTTAGCGAATGTTGTGCCCATTTACAAGAAAGGTAATAGGGAGGAGTCGGGCAACTATAGGCCAGTAAGCCTTACTTCAGTAGTGGGGAAAGTGATGGAAACCATGTTAAAGTATAGGATTGTTGAACATCTAAAAACGCATGGATTTCAAGATCAGAGGCAACGTGGGTTTACTTCAGGGAGATCATGCCAAACTAATCTTATTGATTTTTTTGATTGGGTAACATTGGGTAGACATTGCTGTGGCAAACCTAGCCACTTGGACAATACAAAGAGACTGTGCCTTTAAGGGTTGCCTGTATGTCTAGATAGATATGTGCTTCATTTCATGTGTATGCTGTATGTATGTTTTGCATTGCCTTTTGCTGAATGCAAATGGCGGTTTTGTATGGGGGTTTTCTTTCGTTTCACGAACGGCACTTTGGAGAGCCGTTCGTGAACCGAACGCGATACCCCCTAATAGCCCACACACTTAGAGGCGTGTGGCGCTAGTTAACCGATTGCAACATTGTTGCAATCGGTTATCAGAGGCTCTCCTGGGTGGCCGTCGTTCGACTACCGACCCTGCGGCGGTCGGCCATCTTGGATCCTTTGTTCCCTCAGCGGTGCTAGGTCGTCGAACGCACAGTATTACAAATAGCTATTCGACGGCACGAACACCGCTGAGCCTCCCGGACGTTCGGGAGTTTCAGGATCTTGTTCACTAAAAGCAATCGGTCCTTTTTGTATGTTTTAGAAGAAATGTGTTTTTCGTGCGGCGTTCGGTTATTTTAGCTGGGATCTGAGCGGTAATCTCACGAATGATGCGCTCAGACCCCAGCTATCTACCAAACGTCCATTCGTGTAAATCCACCATATATTTAACAAGTTATGTATTTTTGTTTAAATTGTCGGTTCTGCTGCACGAGGGGATAATCCACTTAACGGTGCATTCTGGGAAGATGATCCCTCTCGTGCAGCAGTGCCTGATGGGAGAAATATGCTGTACTGTAAGTCCCCCATGTAGTCCCCTCTGGGAGTGCCCCTGGGAAGGGACTCAGGAAACCCCTTGCATGGGGACTTGTATAAATTGTCCAGCCGATTAAAAGGATTTCAGTTGACTCTCAGAACTGTGTCTCGTCCGGTTACTGGGAGGTTGGGGATATTGCCTTGTTGTTTCAGCGCTTGACTGTGGATTCGTTTCTGAACCAGCGGAATTCGTGGATTATTTATTGGCGTTCCGCTACAATTGCTTACCTAGATTTCAGTAAGGCTTTTGACACTGTCGCACATAGAAGGCTTATCAATAAACTGCAATCTTTAAGTTTGGATTCCAATATTGTTGAATTGGTAAGGCAGTGGCTGAGTGACAGGCAACAGAGGGTTGTAGTTAATGGAATATATTCAAAGCTTGGACTTGTCACCAGTGGAGTACCTCAGGGATCTGTACTTGGACACATTCTCTTTAATATTTTTATTAGTGATATTGCAGAAGGTCTTGATGGTAAGGTATGTCTTTTTTCTGATGATACTAAGGTATGTAACAGGGTTGATGTTCCAGGAGGGATAAGCCAAATGGCAAATGGTTTAGGTAAACTAGAAAAATGGTCAGAATTGTGGCAACTGACATTTAATGTGGATAAGTGCAAGATAATGCATCTTGGACGTAAAAACCCAAGGGCAGAGTACAGAATATTTGATAGAGTCCTAACCTCAACATATGAGGAAAGGGATTTAGGGGTGATTATTTCTGATGACTTAAAGGTAGGCAGACAATGTAATAGAGCAGCAGGAAATGCTAGCAGAATGCTTGGTTGTATAGGGAGAGGTATTAGCAGTAGAAAGAGGGAAGTGCTCATGCCATTGTACAGAACACTGGTGAGACCTCACTTGGAGTATTGTACGCAGTACTGGAGACCGTATCTTCAGAAGGATATTGATACCTTAGAGAGGGTTCAGAGAAGGGCTACTAAACTGGTTCATGGATTGCGGGATAAAACTTACCAGGAAAGGTTAAAGGATCTTAACATGTATAGCTTGGAGGAAAGACGAGACAGGGGGGGTATGATAGAAACATTTAAATATATAAAGGGAATCAACACAGTAAAGGAGGAGACTATATTTAAAAGAAGAAAAACTACCACAACAAGAGGACATAGTCTTAAATTAGAGGGACAAAGGTTTAAAAATAATATCAGGAAGTATTACTTTACTGAGAGGGTAGTGGATGCATGGAATAGCCTTCCAGCTGAAGTGGTAGAGGTTAACACAGTAAAGGAGTTTAAGCATGCGTGGGATAGGCATAAGGCTATCCTAACTATAAGATAAGGCCAGGGACTAATGAAAGTATTTAGAAAATTGGGCAGACTTGATGGGCCAAGTCACATTTTATGTTTCTATGATTGAAGTAGGCTGAATTTGCGTTAGTAGTGAAACTCGCCATATCCGAATGAGGGCAGAATACAGTAAGAAGAATGTATGAACCGAATCGAGGTATCACTGTGACGCTATGTATGAATACGTACTGAACTGCGAATGCCTCCTTAGTTAGTGTTACGCTACTTGGGTTATTTGGATTGGAACTCAACTGCCGCTTGTAGAACTCCCTAATTACAATAGTGAAGAAGCGGAGAATCTTTAAAGTATCAATACTGTAGCTTTAAGAAAGGAGAGGATTGCTGGCACTTTGAGAATCAAATGAAGTTTTAATAATTGTTAAACTTAATGAATTGCATTTAGGCAATAATCCGATAGGAATAAGTGAAAGTCATTAAACAATACAAAGTTCATCAATAAGTATTTCCTCAGAGATATATTAAATAAGATTCATTAGGTTGCTAGGAATAATCTTCAATAATGGTATTTAGCAGGTAGCAAAGTATTTGCAAAGCAAGAAACAGATCCTAGTGATTAAGCTTGATGGGAGTTGTCCTCCATATAATTAGTAGCTTGAAGCAGAGAAGTTTTAAGCAAGCACTAAATAGTTAATCAATAAATGAGATAGCAGAGAATAGCTGAAAGGTATACTTAAGGTCAAGGTGAGTTATCCTCCAAGAGTTCAAAGTTATAATCCACTTGATAATTAACAAGTATCAGTTCTCCAGTAATCCTTCATGGCATGCAGTATCATCCATGCATTAGCTCAAAGGCTAGGACGGCTTGTCAGAGTCTATGGAGCCGGCGTGTATACCAGGAAGTCGGTCCCACATTGTCAGAGTCTATGGAGCTGGCGTGTATACCAGGAAGTCGGTCCCACATTGTCAGAGTCTATGGAGCCGGCGTGTATACCCGGAAGTCGGTCCCACATTGTCAGAGTCTATGGAGCCGGCGTGTATACCCGGAAGTCGGTCCCACATTGTCAGAGTCTATGGAGCCGGCGTGTATACCAGGAAGTCGGTCCCACATTGTCAGAGTCTATGGAGCCGGCGTGTATACCCGGAAGTCGGTCCCACATTGTCGGAGCCTCGGGAGCCGGCGTGTATACCCGGAAGTCGGTCCCACATTGTCAGAGTCTATGGAGCCGGCGTGTATACCCGGAAGTCGGTCCCACATTGTCGGAGCCTCGGGAGCCGGCGAGTATGGTGGAAGTAGGTCACACAATCACCAAGCGCCCTCTCTCTGGCTCGGACTGCTTAAGTACAGTCAGAGCCGCGTCAGAGGGGGGCGGGGTCACATCCGCATCGCGGAAGTGCCAAACCCGGAAGTGTTACCTAATGACAGTTAGTGAAAGGCTGAACATGGGGCGAATACATGCTGAATGTCAGTTATAGTGCTGCCCACAAGCTTACTGTTTTGTAGTAATAAATGCGCGAACAACAGGAAATCCACGGCTGGGCCCCATGAGCTTTGATGGAGATGGCTGTTTTTGTTTTTTAACTAGAGTGAAGTAAAATGAATACTCGCGTGGGCCGGACGCAGCGGTCCCCCAGGAGCTTCTAGGGAGGCGGCTGATGTTTACTAGAGTGAGGTCAAATTAATACTTGCATGGGCCGCACTATGCCAAGTCCAGCTTGTTTGGAGTTTAGGCAGTTTGTGTTAACGACCTTTGAACTGGAAGTAGATAGTTCTGTACTGACCAGAGGAAGGGGAGGTCTGAGTATTTATAGGCTGGGTAACTCCTCCCACAACCACAGGCTCCACCCACATGAACAGCCTTTACACACACATATATATATATATATATATATATATATATTTATTAAATTTTTTTAGTTTTTTTCAATGTTTGGTTGATTTCGTTTAGGTGTTATTAAAGTATTGATGCATTATTAGTGTATTACATTACTAACTGCGGTTATTGATAATGGTGATTTCATTGACAGGGCCAGTTGTTGCTGGAGTGGTTGGGACTAAAATGCCTCGTTACTGCTTGTTTGGAGACACTGTGAATACAGCTTCCAGAATGGAGTCTACAAGTCAAGGTACAGACCTGTCTAAGAAACATATTAATGACACTTCCATTCACTGATATTCAGACTGTGAGTACAGGTCTAATGAATTAAGGTATAAACATGCTCCGGGAAACAGTAAAACCATACAGCGCATCAGTGCCAGGATACAGCGTGTCAGTACTAGGATACAGCGTGTCAGTGCCAGGATACTGCATGTCAGTGCCAGGATACAGCGTGTCAGTACCAGGATACAGCGTGTCAGTACTAGGATACAGCGTGTCAGTGCCAGGATACTGCATGTCAGTGCCAGGATACAGCGTGTCAGTACCAGGATACAGCGTGTCAGTACTAGGATACAGCGTGTCAGTGCCAGGATACTGTCAGTGGATACAGCGTGTCAGTACTAGGATACAGCATGTACAGTCAGTGCCAGGATACAGCGTGTCAGTACCAGGATACAGCGTGTCAGGGATACAGCGTGTCAGTACCAGGATACGCGTGTCAGTGCCAGGATACAGCATGTCAGTGCCAGGATACAGTGAGTCAGTGCAGGATACAGTCAGTGCAGGATACAGGAGGATACAGCGTGTCAGTACCAGGATACAGCGTGTCAGTACTAGGATACAGCGTGTCAGTGCCAGGATACTGCATGTCAGTGCCAGGATACAGCGTGTCAGTACCAGGATACAGCGTGTCAGTACTAGGATACAGCGTGTCAGTGCCAGGATACTGCATGTCAGTGCCAGGATACAGCGTGTCAGTACTAGGATACAGTGTTTCAGTGCCAGGATACAGCACAGTGCAGTGCCAGGATACAGCGTGTCAGTACCAGGATACAGCGTGTCAGTGCCGGGATACAGTATGTCAGTACCAGGATACAGCGCGTCAGTAGCAGGATACATCGCATCAGTGCCAGGATACAGTGTGTCAGTACTAGGATACAGCATGCCAGTGCCAGGATACAGCATGTCAGTGCCAGGATACAGCGCGTCAGTACTAGGATACAGTGAGTCAGTGCCAGGATACAGTGTGTCAGTGCCAGGATTCAGCGTGTCAGTGCCAGGATACAGCGCGTCAGTGCCAGGATACAGCGTGTCAGTACCAGGATACGGCGTGTCAGTGCTGGGATACAGTATGTCAGTACCAGGATACAGCGCGTCAGTAGCAGGATACAGCGCGTCAGTACTAGGATACAGCGCGTCAGTACTAGGATACAGCATGTCAGTGCCGGAATACAGTGTGTCAGTACTAGGATACAGCGTGCCAGTGCCAGGATACTGCATGTCAGTACTAGGATACAGCGTGTCAGTGCCAGGATACAGCGTGTTAGTGTCAGGATACAGCGTGTCAGTGCCAGGATACAGCGCGTCAGTACTAGGATACAGCATGTCAGTACTAGGATACAGTGTGTCAGTACTAGGATACAGCGTGCCAGTGCTAGGATACTGCATGTCAGTACTAGGATACAGTGTGTCAGTGCCAGGATACAGCATGTCAGTACCAGGATACAGCGCGTCAGTACTAGGATACAGTGTGTCAGTACTAGGATACAGCGTGCCAGTGCCAGGATACTGCATGTCAGTACTAGGATACAGCATGTCAGTACCAGGATACAGCGCGTCAGTACCAGGATACTGCATGTCAGTGCCAACATACAGCATGTCAGTGCCAGGATACAGCGCGGCAGCACCAGGATACAGCGCGGCAGCACCAGGATACAGCATGTCAGTGCCAGGATACAGCGTGTCAGTACTAGGATACAGTGTGCCAGTGCAGGATACAGCGTGTTAGTGCCAGGATACAGCGTGTCAGTGCCAGGATACAGCACGTCAGTACTAGGTTACAGCGCGTCAGTACTAGGATACAGCGTGTCACTGCCAGGATACAGCGCGTCAGTGCCTGCATACAGAGTGTCAGTACTAGGATACAGCGTGTTAGTGCCAGGATACAGCGTGTCAGTGCCAGGATACAGCGCGTCAGTACTAGGATACAGCACGTCAGTACTAGGATACAGAGTGTCAGTGCCAGTATACAGCATATCAGTACCAGTATACAGCGTGTCAGTAACAGGATACAGCGCGTCAGTGCCAGGATGCAGCATGTCACTGCAAGGATTTAGCGCGTCAGTACTAGGATACAGCATGTCAGTGCCAGGATACAGCATGTCAGTACTAGGATACAGCGTGTCAGTGCTAGTATACAGCGTGTCAGTGCCAGGATACAGCGCGTCAGTACTAGGATCAGGGCTTGAGTCCTGCAGGAACGCGTTGGAACGGCGTTCCTGCACTTTTTTTTACAGCAGGAACGCCGTTCCCGTTGCTCCTGAAAGCACTCAAATGCCGCCCGTTTTCCACCTGTCATGGGAGAGCCACCTGATGGACTGCCCTGGCGGGCGCCTGTCTCCCTGTCAGATGCAGCAAGGGAGCTGTGTTCTCTCTGATCCCTCGTGCGCCGGTTGCTGATGCTGGGAGCCAGAATATGACGTCATGTGTGTGTCTGTGAGTGTGTGTGTGTGTCTGTGAGTGTGTTAGTGTGTGTGTCTGTGAGTGTGTGTGTGTCTGTGAGTGTGTGTGTGTGTGTTAGTGTGTGTGTCAGTGTGTGTATCTGAGTATGTGTGTGTGTCTGTGAGTGTCTGTGTGTGTGAGTGTGTGTGTGTGTTAACCTGTCAGTGTGTGTGTGCACGCGTTTATATATGCATACGAGTGTATATTTTTGGGGGGGCAAGAGGGGGCTGGATCTTGGGTAAGTTCACACACTTTATTCCCCAGGACTTGACCCCTGGCTAGGATACAGCGTGTCAGTACAGTCTGTTGCGATTTAAACTCTTCTATACTTTGTATCAGCTCTGAAGATCCAGTGCAGTTCCAGTGCAGCTGACCTGCTGAAAGAGATGGGCGGTTACATCCTGAGCTGCCGTGGTACACTGGATGTCAAGGTAAGTCTTTTTTCTCTATATTTCTTGCTCTGTTTGAGCTCAAAGTCATCAACACACAAATTACAACCTGAGCGAAAAATTAACAGGAGTTTAAAAATACACGCATTTATCTGCTAGAAACAAACCATTGGCCGTTATATTCCACACCACACACACACACAGACACACACACACACAAAAAAAAACAATTCAGAGCCCTGTACTTTCTCCACTTTTTGTCACTTGTGGCGGACCGCCTGGTACCCCGACTGGGTACCTCCAAACATGCCCTGATCTGAGCGCTGAGGTTCTGAAAGTGTGAAGAATCACCCTCCACTCATTCGATTCTCTCCCTCCCTGCTACTGTATTCCTTGGATTTATTACCTTTATTACTAGTTCATTCGTTACTTTCATTTCGGTCTGTGCACGGGGGCTGTGCAGGATGTTGCTCCAAGTCACAGTACAGGTAAGGACACAAGCAGGAGAATCGTCAAGGGTAAGCCAAAGTCAGAGAATGCCAGAAATCAGGATACACAATGCGGATAAGCCAAGATCAGGAGCCAGGAACAAATGATCTGGAAACTCAAAAACAGGAACCAGACAGCAGAACCAGAGTCAATGATCTGACACTGTCCTCAGGGGTAGGCAGTGTCTAATTAGGCATCTGCTTCAGGTGGGCTGAGATGATAGGAGCAGCCACAGGTAACGTCCAGCTCCCAGTGCTGGAGACAAGGCAGGAATAAACATCAGGCTGAAACAAGACCTGGAGTGTGGCTCTAAAGCAGGAATTCTGGGGCAACCATGTCTGGATGTTACGGCGAGAACCGTGACACTCTACGTCACTTCCCTCCCTGGAACAGGGTCCTGGATCCAGCTTCTAGTGATTAAAGCTCTCCTGCAGAGAGTATAGCTGTATAGCTGGTACAACCAAACACTAGTCGAGACTGAGTGAAGGGTGTAAAGCAAGCATGCCAAACTCGCAGGCCGGATGTGGCCCACAATGAATATTTTTTTAGCCGCCAGTTTGCACCTGCAGGTGCCTACTGTGCTAAAATTGACCCGGCTGGGAGAAGAGGGAGCGCAGTCTTCCTGCTACTCACTGTCCCTCGCGCTCGCCCTCTGTAGTGATGCCGGAATATGATGTCATTCTGGCACCCGGCATCACTAAACTGTGCACGCGAGGGAGCAGTGAGGAGCAGGAAGACTGAGCTCCCGAGAGAAGATCCCCACTGGACCCCAGGGACAGGCCCCACACCAGCTCCCAAAGGTAGGGAGCAATAAAGAAAATGATGGGAGTGTGTGCAAGAATGTGGAAATGTGTGTGTGTGTCTGTCAGTGTGTGTGTCTCTGTCAGAGAGTGAGTGTGTGTGTCTCTCAGTGAGTGTGCGTTGGTCAGTGTTACGATGTCCGCGGCTGGACAGTGGAGGACCTGGAGGTGCACAAAGGCACGCAACACCACATCACATTTTGTCGTGACGTCAACGTGCTCCACTTTCACAGGTTTTCAAGGAGTAGCGGGAGGATCATATTTGGCACAGGGAGCAGACGTTGCCATTGGGGGTATACCAGAGGCTGGACTCCAGAGTCGCATACTGGCAGCAGCAATGTGAGTGGAGTCTGCTTGTTGGCTAATATTGTGGGGGGTTTCTTTCTTTTTTTTAAACAAGGGCTCGAGTTTAGTAGAAGGAGGTGCTGGGATTTAGTAGAGGGGGATGCTGGGATTTAGTAGAGGGGGATGCTGGGATTTAGTAGAAGGGGGTGCTGGGATTTAGTAGA
>OW240917.1:96996054-97045827 GCA_933207985.1 Pelobates cultripes
CATTGGCTAGAGCACAAGATGCAGAGCAGACTGTGTTATTACATAAATCATTTAAGTTCCCCAAAATACTATAACAAAACAACATATTTATCATCTGTGCAAATAAATACATTATAGGAGCATTCAAAATATATGAAAAATGCATTCTCATTCAAAAGCAACCATTTTGTCTTAATTTTCAATGCTGTGTATAAAAAGAATCAATCTTGCATGGTAAAACCATGACAAAATAACCAATTTGGGAGTAATTTTGTTTCACTGCCTAAGCTATAAGTCATTGCGTGTACATCTGCGTTTCAATAGGCAAATATCACGCGTTTGTTGCAGCTGAAGAATTTCAAATTGTCAGGGAATCTCAAGAGCTTAAAAAAATAAAATAAAGAGACATATTTGTTTTTTCCTAGTAAGAGAGAAAATAGGACAAAAATCTAAATATAGGTTCAGAAGAAATTATATTAAGATTCCCAAAGGATGAAAACATCATAAAACATCCTTATATGTAATGTTTTTATCCTTTTTTCCCAAAGGATGAATACATTACATATTGTATCCTCATCTCATAAGTAACGAGACATCATTGCAAGGCCTGTGAGGTAAAGTGTGAAAAGGAAGTGCCAGAGCCACTGAAGTACTTCTGAATGTTTAATAATATCAATATTTAACCCCATGGCAAGCATGTCACAGAGAGTATTGCCTTGAGAGCCAAAGACATGCCTGTCTCGTCAAGCAGTGAAACTTCATAGAATACTACTCTTAAAATTGTCACTGTTGGACAATTGGAGTAACTGCTCTGGGACTCGAATAGTTAGTTACTACACTGTTTGCCCACATTGGGGGAGATGTATCAATGTAAAACCAGTGCGAATCTGGGCAAAGTGCCAAACAAGGAAATATTATAATGAAAATCAATTAACTGTGTCTGAGCATTTTGCACCCAGAATAGCACCTGTTTTGCACTAATTCTCCCCTGTTGTCTAAGATAAATAGGTAGACCATTTAAAAAAACTAAACTGTAAGATCAGGAAATAATGCAACTTGAGTGATCCCTAATATTTTACTAGATATCAACCTATTTAGTAGTTACAGTGAGAATAAAAAGTCCATATCTCCCCCTGAACCAAATGGACTTCAACATATATTAGAGTAAAGTTTAACATTTCCAATATAGCAAGCAAGTCAGAACTGGCTGTTAGGAACTAACTATAAGCAATGCTATTTAAAATATTAGCAGCATTGCTTTCACATAAAGAATATGTGTCGTTATAGTAGCAACATGCCATTTTTTTATTCACCTGCACATGTGCAATGTGCAGAAAATATCCAGTGTTAATGCTGATTATAGTGCTGTGCTAATACAAGCTGTGCACATTGGAAAAGCAACTAATAGTAGTCTGTTAATAATATTGTGGGTTGATCATGAAAGCAGATTAAATATTATTTGTGTGTGATCTTGCTACTACACTACACTGCTACACTGTGCCTGTTGGAATTACAGCTAGTTAAAGGGACTCTCCAGTGCCAGGAAAACAATACCAAAGGCAGCGACTATGTCCCTCGTCGCTGCTTCTTCCTCCGCCGCAATGCCGCGCACGCGCATTAGACCTCTCCATAGGAAAGCATTGAAAATGCTTTTCAATGCTTTCCTATGGAGATATTAGCGACGCTGGAGGTCCTCATACAGTGTGAGGACGTCCAGCGACGCTATAGCACAGATAATCTGTGCTATGATCCCGGAAGTGCCCTCTAGTGGCTGTCTAGTTACTAGAGGAGGAGTTAACCCTGCAAGGTAATTATTGCCATTTAAAAAAAACTGCAATAATTACAGTTGCAGGGTTAAGGGTAGTGGGAGTTGGCACCCAGAGCACTCCAATGGGCAGAAGTGGTCTGGGTGCCTGGAGTGTCCCTTTAAAAAGACACAAAATAACAATATATTATTAGTTTTATTAATTCATCCTGTGTGCACTTTGAATTGGATTAGGGTGTGATTCTGCTTGCATATATTAAAGGGACACTATAGGCGCCCAGACTTTATCTCATTGAAGTAGTCTGGGCGCATTTTCTATATTGCAAGGTTAAGACTGTCTCTATCGGCTGTCAACCAGACATCCACTAGAGGTGCTTCTTGCTGTTTCACAGAGTTCACACTTATGAGGATGTCCTGCAGCTTCATAACCCCACAGAAAAGCATGCTTTCCTATGGGGAAGGCCTATTGTGAACATAGCGCTTACCACATATGTGCATTAGGTTAGCACTTGAGATGATGTCAAGTGAGGTGGAGACGGAGAGTGGGTCTGGAAGTGTGTTTGTCTGACAGTGTGCATATTTGAATGCAGACTGCAATTGGTTATATTCATGCACACACACACACACACACACAAATATGTCAGTGTGTGTATATTTGTGAGAGTAGAGCAGTGTATGTCTGACAATGGCAGTGCATATATGTATGAGTATCTTTCTGGGCTGCATATCTATGCCTGTGGATGTGTATTGGTATATACGTATGTGACTATGTGAGTATGAGTATATGTAGATATGTTTGTACATGTCTGTGAGAATACAACTAGGGGACCCTGGCCAGTGATTTTGGAATTATTGTGTTTTTTTTATGATAGCCCTGATGAAAATTGATAGTATATTAATGGCATATCCATGACACATTATAAAATATACTAGACATGTGCAAAGCTGAAAGTCAGTTTCGTTCCAATGAACTTTTAAATTTGAGTCACTCAAAATTCAAAATAATTTAGGAACTGAATACAATTTGGATGCCATTATTCCTATTATTTAATGAAATACAAAATGAGTGTGCTGTTTAGCAGATATATCCCTAATTTGGTATCCTTAATAATAGTAATTCCACATAACACCAAATTAGAGAGCTATTTACTAGAGAGCTGCCTGAAATATCAAATGTACTATACAGTACATTTGTAGATAGCTCCATATTTTTGTATACTTACATGGGATTGCCATAAAGAGTACCAAACTATGGACTTATCTACTATTCATCTGAAACCGCAAATATTTTAAAAGTTTTTTTCCCCATGTTTGTCTAGTACGTGGGTCGTCAACCTGGTTCCTACCGCCCACTAGTGGGCGTTTCAGGATTCCAGGTGGGTGGTAGGGATTTCCTCATTTTGAGAGATTGGGCGGGCGGGTGCGAGCTGGCGGTACCCTTGCGACCGGGTACCGCCATCACCATTTGCGGCCCCGGCGATTTGCCGCGCGGGCCGGGGGCCGCAAATGGTGATGACCAAGGGGTCCATCGGGTGGCCCATGCTGTCAGTGCCACCCAATGGATGTGGATTGTAAGGGGGCCGGGTCAATGCTGGGCGCTTTAACAGTGCGACCGGGCCCCCTGTGATTACATCACAGAGCTGGGAGGAAGTGACTGCATTTCACTCCTCCCAGCTAGCACACAGGCCGCGCGGGAGGAAGTGGGAACTCTGACTCCCATCCACCTGAGTCACCACTGGACCCCAGGGAAAGTCACCCTCCTGCACCTAAAAGGTAGGAAACAGGAGGGTGACTAAAATATTTTGTGTGTGTTTGTTTGTGTGTATGTGTCTTTGTATGTATGTCTTGTGTGTGTCTGTCTGTATGTGTCTGTATGTGTCTTTGTATGTATGTGTGTCTTATGTATGTGTCTTTGTATGTATGTGTGTGTCTTTGTATGTATGTCTTGTCTGTGTGTCTGTCTGTCTGTATATATGTGTGTATGTATGTGTGTCTTGTCTTTGTATGTATGTGTTGTGTGTATGTGTCTTTGTATGTATGTGTGTCTTATGTATGTGTCTTTGTATGTGTGTATGTGTCTTTGTATGTGTGTGTCTGTATGAATGTGTGCATTTCTGTGTGTGAGTGTATGTCTGTATGTATGTGTGCCTGTCTGTTTGTATGTATGTATCTTGTGTGTGTGTGTCTGTATGTATGTGTGTGCCTGTCTGTTTGTATGTATGTGTCTGTGTATGCGTGTATGTGTGTCTTGTGTGTGTGTGTGTGTCTGTATGTATGTATGTATGTATGTATGTGTGCCTGTCTGTTATAGTGGGCTATAGTAAGTAATAGTAAGTGGGCTACCAAGCTCAGCCTTCCTACTGGGCATTGCTATAAGGAAGGTTAAAAAATAGAAAAAAAAACAAAACAAAAACAGGTGTGGAGGGGAATTGAGGAGGAAGAGGAAGGGAACTGACGCACAGATGAGAAATCATATTATGCGCAAACAGAGAAGTCGTCTGAATATCACCGAAAGAGGAGACCTTCATTTGTTACTTGCAAAAATCGAACCAGATATCAAATATTTAGTCTCGCAACATCAACCTCAAGGATCTCATTAATCACTAGTAAAGGTAATTTCAATTTCCTTTATTGTTTTCTCATTAAACTTTATAAAGTTAAAAACATTATAAACATGCATTAAGTAGAAATAAAAAGATAAATGTACGTACATTTATTTTTTTTAAAACACCCTCCTTTCTAAAAAATATTCTGCACTTGCACGAAAACTGGTGGGCGTTAAGGAAATTTTTCCATCAAGAAAGATGCATTAGTGGGCGGTAGGTAGAAAAAGGTTGACTACCACTGGTCTAGTAGATAATTTACTAATTTGGTATTTTTCAAATTTATATTTTATTATTTTAGTCAGGGTGGTTCGGGATACAGAAAGGAAGGTGGGAGGGTTAGTTAAATAGGTGACAATCTCCATGTGACAATAATGGTTCCATAACATTGTATTGCAGGCATGCGAGAAATATTGTTCCATTGTGATAATAGCATTAACAATTATGCGGCATTGTAACACCAGTACATTTTAAACATTGTGGCATTAACCTTCATGGGATAGTATAGTGCTGTTACATGTGCAAGATGTTCAGTTTATCGTCGCCTGCACTGTAAGTTAGAAAAAGAAAGAAGAAAAGGAAGAGGGGATGAAAAAATCACGCCCTCTACCGATGTAATTGAAGGTATAACTTTTGAGGCAATCATTTACCTCAGCCGCTATAGTAACCACTCTAAATGTCCTCGGTTGGGGGAACAATATGATACTTTTTTATTACAATCCCCCTTTCCATCCGAAGTCTAACCATATTATATTTACTGTAACTATTCAGTACTATATCGGTGGCTACATTGTTATTCCAATACTTTAATCCGTGATCACTTGGTTTCCTCATATTTTTGACATGACGGCTTTAATCTCCTCCCCGCTTTTTGTTTACATTCGCGGATATCCAATCATCTTGGATTTATCCACGCCCATCGTTTTTTGATTGGCTGGGCTACCTGGGGAGTGTCACTACGTCAATCATTGAGGTAAACCTTTTTCATTGGAGGATTCTCTTCAAGGGGTGTATCCCCTCCCTTTATAAGCGGTTCTATTCCTACATGCCGGTTGGCTCTTGATAAAGGCGTAATTTACACGCCGAAACGCGCGTCGAGCTGTGATCAGCCGATGCTGTGATTTTATTATTTTCTTTATCTATTTACCTGGGTCTACACTGTGTCCTCTCCCTTTCTCTTACTGCTTTCTACTATTGAATATCTAGGGACTATGCTAGGCTGCCACGAAGCAGCAGATAGGAGGGTGTATGTGGGTTAGACAGTCTATTTTAGGGCTTATTAGGATTACGCTTTATTAGGGAAGCTTTTTTCTTGGTATTTGACTGTGGAGACTTCATTTTGAGTCCCACAGAGGTTACTTTCTTCCCTCTTTATCTATTACCCTTTTAGCAAGTGTTGATATTTGCCCACATACTCTCTATATATATATCTTTTAGGATTTCTTCCCAGTGCTATAGTACCCTTTTTTTCAAGTATAGCAGTGGACTGCAGTGTCTCCTTATTAACACTAATTTAGTGTATTGAGGGATCCTTATTTTTGTCTGTGCTTACAAGACTATTGCATTCAACTACATCTCCTCGATAATTGTAACTATTTAATTATTTGGAGTTAAATTGTACCCAGGTTTTTAACGGGTGTTGGCACTTATTTTTTCACATTTTCGTATTTAATAAAGATTTTCATTCATTTTTATGTGACACTTGATATTAGGAGGTATTTTTCTATGGATCGGCATTTCCATTCACTAGTTGTGTTTGGTTCTTCCGCCCCATTCTTTTTCTAATTGCACTGTAAGTTGTTAGTGGCGTGAGAGAGCACTAGTTGTCTTATAGTTTCTCCTTTCCTTTTTTAGGTTCTGGGTGATATGGGTCTGGTGGGGGGTCTAGAACCTGGGAGGGGATCCAAAGGTGACGAAGGGGGAGGGGGTTATGGGAGGGTGGGGTGGGGGGGTAGGAAGGCGTAGGGGTGCACGAGTGATACCCGTGATTCGTTGGTTGTTGTCTTGGTCTGGGGTTAGAACTGTTGTGGTGGGGAAGGCTAGTCCGGGTTACGGTCCTGGCTAGTGCTCTTGGCAGTGTTTGCCATTGTTTGTGCTCTTTCCTTTGTCCGTCCAAACTCTTTTTCCCATTTACCCCAAGTAGCTTCAAATTGTATTATTTTTTTCGCAGATGTAGTCGGCATTCTCTCATATATATGAAATTGCCCTATTTTATTTGTCAGCTGTGGCAAGGAAGGGCAGTCTTGGGACTAATTTGGTATTTTTACGTGAGATTGCCATAAATAAAGCATTCAAATTATCTATATCTAATAAGCAACTTAAAAAAGGGCTTTTCACCCCCTTAAATTTCACCCTCCAGCTGTTTAGTTAATAGCTCCCTAATTTAGTATTCTTACATGGAATTGCCATAATTAAGAATACCAAATTATCTAGAACCAAGAAATTTGCTTAAAATCTTTCACTGTTTTAAGCTCAACCACTTCACCTGGAAGGCTATTTCATGCATCTACTACTCCCTCAGTAAAGTAATACTACCTCTTATTTGTATCAATTTGTATTTTATTGAGTTTTTATACATAAAACACAACTGTATCTCATTATGAGATAAATAGGGTGGTAAAGACAACGGTTCAGCAACTTTGTATTCCACTCTATCCATATAGCATTACATCTTTATATTAACAGCATTTGGGGATGTTTTTAGTGAGGGTACTTGTGGGGACTTGTGCCACAGGCCAGTATATGCTTAGGCTGCACCTGACTTGGCATCTCCCTCTCTAATAGGTTCTACTACTTGTTGGTTGTATGTGGCTGAAACAAGTGCCCATCAGTGAATCGAATTCAAAACATAAACTATGTACAGAACATTTAATCATACTCAGATCAAAAGCGTCAGGGAAGTGTAACAAATGTGTGTCATCTGGTCATGTGTGGTTCTATGCTTCCCTGTCGGGGGCGAACTTTGTGACAGTGATCGGTCAGTTTGCCTCCCTGGAGCCCCCTGTTATGCGTGATCATGGGGTGGGCAGTGTAACGGCCCCAGGCACCCAGGGTGTGGGATTTCAGCATTTTTAAGCTCTCTGGAGCTGGATATTATGGTGGACCTAGCCGTAATGTCCTTAGTGACTGCTATAATATTTCTAGATGCATCCTCAGGGGCAGCTGCGGCCTTGTGGATACAGAATGCCGCGGTCACCAACTCCGGGTCAGTGCCCCTTTTGGCTCCCACATGGTTCAGTAAATAGGAAGAAAGGGCAGGAGATCCTCACCCGAGATTCGTTCTGGCACTCCTTGAAGCCGGATGTTCTTCCTTCTGTGCCTTGACTCCGGCACCGTCACACTTCTGGTGAGTGTCTGAACTTGTTGGGTGGGGTCTTGGATCTCCTTCTGTGTGGTCTGCAGCCTTTGTTCCCTGACTCCCTCTCTGGATTTCCCGTCCGCAATTCATGTGCAGAAGGTCCTTTATGTCTCTCTTTGTTGCCGGCGAGGAGTCGTCGTCGGATCCTGACTTATTGGTGCTTGCTCTGTCTCTTGTGATGCCTTAGAGGCCTGGTCTTCACTCAACTCTGCAGACACCATCTTGAGGACAACCCGCAGGGTAGGCCTGTCAAACGAGAGCCTGATATCGGGCAGTTTTTGGGTCTCTGATATGTGGGGCCTTTTGATTTTGCTCCCCATTGTGTCGGCTCGGTGGGGGTTATTATTGTGTGTTGCATTTTGAAGCATTTTAAAGGTTCTAGTCAGCATTTTTCAGTTTCTTTGGCCAGAGCTCCTCTCAAGCACGTCTTTCTAGCTGCTCAGTCAGCCACACCCCGCAATACTCCCTCTTATTATTTTTAAACCTTTGCACCTATAATTTAAGACTATGTTCTCTTGTTGTGGTAGTTTTTCTTCTTTTAAATATCGTCTCCTACTTTACTGTGTTGATTCCCTTCATGTATTTAAATGTTTCTGTCATAATAATATTATTATTATAGTGGTAGTTAGGTGTTCAATAATTGCTGATGGTTATATTTTTATCATTGATCACAAATGGCAAATAACCCACTAGCTTAAGGAAACAAAAAGTTAATTTGCTTATTTTGTTAAAGTTGTACAAGAAATTAAATTACATCATTTAGTTCACCATTTCTAAAGAAACTATAATAATTAATTTAAAAAAAAAAAGGTTTGCCATGAAATAATCTTCATATGAACTTTCCAGGCCATCAATAATTTGCATTACCAAATGGAGAGATGCCAGGATTGGTTTAAACAAAGTGCTTTGCAGGACAAAGTACTTGAATACAGAAAATAATAGCACTAATGCTTTTTAAAGGTTATATAATACATCTTTTGCACTGCAATGGTACTGACGTTATGGGAAAATATACATATATAAATTTCCCTATGTATAAAAACATACTGTATGGAGAAATAGAATGCACAGACAGCAGGTAACATGTGCTGCTGCAAGACATTAAAAATGCATGATACATTGCATTGTCAGTTTAATGTATTACTATGATCCATTCTTACCTGATTTGCACAGCATAGGAAAAGTCAATGCAAGGACAACACAGTGCTAATCCCACAAGAGAGAGCAAGCTAAGCAACCACCAAAATGAATCCATCATTGCCAGCTGATACAACATTGCCGAAAACGCAACTAAGCATCTGCACAAAGATTATTTGACAATTTTGCAGACTGAAGCTCAAGTAAGCAAATTCTGATTTTAGAAATTCATTTTAGTAGTACACATTCAGCAATGTCTCAGACGACATTTAACACATTATGGTATCATTATGTTACTGTATACCCAGCTGTAACGGATCACCTGGCACCCCGACTGGGAACCTCCATTGAAGGATGCTCCTAGCGCTTTCTGAGGACTCCAAGCACTGCAGCAGACACCATAAACACCGTAGACTCCTCCAGAGAGCAAAACAGGAACAAGCTCTTACAAGAGCTTAGCAGTGGATATAGCAAGAGAGTATGCAGAGCATAGCAATCACTTGTAGCAGATTCCCCCAACAAGAGACGGCACTCCAAATTGAGGGTGAAGTAGAAATGATTGTACTGGCACATACAGCCTCCTTTATTCACATTCTACCAACATAGTACTGCCCACAGGGTTTTGCAGAACAACCAATCAATCAATACTATAGCAGGATATTCTGTGTTGTCAGGCGCTTAAATTAAATAATAACAAGTGCTCTTATAGTACAGCAGCTCTCACACAGGAAAATAGGTACTCTTCAATCCTATCGTGATTACATGTGAAATAAACACTAATTTACATAACCAGTATGTAAAAGTGGTAGTGTGTAGCACTAAATGATATTAACTTACACCATAAAAAAACTTTAGGGGTATGGAATACATATATATCCTCCAGAATCTTTGAGGGTATAGGAGATATATTTACTGTGAAGAAAATAGAAAAATATATAGTGCACTCTGTGCAAACAGACGTAGTTGTAGACCATATAATAGGAAGCACTCACGTGGTTCAGAGCCTATTAAGGATTGGCTCTTAATCACTCTTGCCTTGTGTCCTTTAGGTGACACACACCTTCAACTCCAGATAAAGGATAACCCTCAAAATAAGAGAAAAACAGGGGGAAATTCGCCCTAGTGTTGAAATCCTTAAAAACAACAATATGCAAACATATGTGTGCAGGTGAAGGTTGCTTCTCATCTGAACAAGAGCCTGTAACCTGGCTCTAAGTAGAAAGGCATATGAGTCCTTTTTTGGGATGACTCCTTCCCTCTTTAGTGGATGGAAAATGCACCAAGTATACTTTTAAAGAATAAAATAGTATTTATTACATTCACTTAAAATCAATCTTGATACATACAGTATATTGGTGTCCAAAACGCGTTTCGCCGATTCCGTTCGGCTTTCTCAATTGGTAATTCCATCCAGTTCTCTTCCTGTTTACAAATCCCGCCTCCCGTCCTGATTGGTGGTCAGAGATCGAAAACCATCCAATCACGGACATTTCTGCGGGGGAGGGTAAAGTGCTCCAGCTGTATTGCTTTATCCCTTAGCGGTGACGTCATCACGCATGTACATATGATAATGCGGACGGCGTCACTTCCGGTAATGTGAAAGAGCAGTATTCATAACATTAGTCCTCAATATCCGATCCTCATTTCCTCAATTTAGTTGACATCACTTCCTTTTCTCTCAAAGCACTCCCCTCCAGTTCGTCATTCCTCCATTTTGATTAATGGCAAAAGTGTTGGAAAAATCGTAAAAGAAAGTTCATGGTGATATTTTCCAATCCTAAGGCAGATATGCTCATATTTGAGCATTTAGGCATAGAGAACAATAAAGTGCATCAATTAGTTATGTTTTTACAAAGAAAGACATACTTAAAGGAGAACATATATATTTTCTAAGTAGGAGATGTATGTGCAAGGTATTAATGATGGTCTAGCCACTAGAAATAAAAGTATTCTTCAATAAAATTTCCATTAAAACAGTAAAAATAGAATATAAAAATAGAATATAAAAATTGCTGTAAAAAATAGCTAAAAAATAGCTAAAAAATAGCTAAAAAAAAAAAATAGCTAAAAAAAAGTGGCATAATTCAAAATCATCATTAAGACCATAAGGTTGCATGGTGTTTAAATTAAAAATCCATCTCATCTCTGTTTGTCCAATTAATTTCATAGGGTCACCACCTCTCAAATTTCCAACTATTTTCTGAATTCCCATAAATTCCATCAATTGGGGGTTACTATTATGTTGGTTCTTAAAGTGCAAGGACACACTATGATTGAGGAATCCTTTTTTTATGTTCCTAATATGTTCCTGGATTCTGGAATTTAAAGTCCTATTGGTCCTTCCTATGTAAGCTAAACCGCAAGGACAAGTGATCATATATATTACTTTAGTTGTGTGGCAAGTGATAATTTGTTTAATTTTAAAACTTTTATTTTTGTCCTGTGGGTGATTAAATTCTCTTACTGTTCTCTTCCTATTTTTGGAACCCTTACATGCTCCACACATGCCGCATCCATAAAAACCTGTTTTTTCTTTAAAAAATTGGTTCGTCAGTTTCCTAGAGGGTATATGATTTTTTATGAACGTCCTCTTAAGATTTGGTACACCTCTATATACTATGTCAGGTGTATCAGGAAGTATTGAGTTCAATATAGGGTCATTCTTTAAAAGTGGCCAATATTTTCGAATGATTTTCTTTAGACATCTACTGTTATAATTAAAATCACAAATACATTTTAAATTCTGTGGTTCTACATTCCCCTTAATTTCTTTATATTCTATTAATTTTGTCCTATCCTCATTTTCTACTTCAACAAAGGCTTTATTTAGAAGTTCATCTTTGTATCCCTTCTCTCTAAAATCTTTTATTATTTTCTCTGATTGTTCATAAAATTTACGTTGATCCGTGCAATTTCTTTTCACTCTGAGTAATTGCGCCTTAGGGGCGTTTAACAGCCTGGGGGAAAAATGGCAGCTATTTTCCCCTATATAGCTGTTCATCAATCAATACGTACAATACACTCAGACACCCACACAAAATCCTCCCCTCTGCCTGTGATATAATTACTGAACACAATGGTCTAATGTAATTATCACAGGCAGGAAAATACACAGTTTAACACAATATTCATAAATCTAAAAGTATACATCAAATTCATACATTTTCAGAATCAGCATACTCCAAATACAAACATACGTCAAAATCATACAAATTGGTCCAGTGGGTCAAAAGTTAGTTGGTAGTCCCTTTGTGACCATCTGCAAGCATGGCTTGGGTGTGGTAAGCCAATTACCTCCAGCATACAGAAAATAGCTCTATTCACAACAACAGTAAAAACACATAAAAATACATAATTCCTATTATACTTAACAGAACCCCCACATTCAACCTATCCCCAGATAACTTGGATCTGAGCACTCACTATATTCGAACAGCGCTCAGAAACCACAAATACAGTCAAATCTCCATGGGGTTAAAACATTGTAAGAGTTGATGAGAGACCGAGGAGGGGCAAAACAGCAAGTTCCAACTGGTCTGGCAGTGTGCCTCGGACAACGCCCTGCTGGAACAATAGACAGGAAACGGTGGAGGGGAAGAGACACATCTTCCCATGGATTCAAATGGGCAGAAACAGTCTTTTAGAAGCCAATAAGCTCCAAATAGTCTTTTTAAATGGCAATACACCCCCGGGCCATATTCATGAGGGAGGAGGCTGGCAATCAGGCTCCTCCAACAGCCAGGGGCAAAGGGCAGTTGGTCATATAAAAATCCAGTGACAAAAGGCATTTTGTCACACCAGCTATATTACATGTATCAACTGCTTTTGAAGGCTTCTTTACCTTAAAGGATCACTTTAGTGCCAAGAAAACATACTAATTTTCCTGACACAATAGTGCCCTGAGGGTGCCCCCACCCTCAGGGTCCCACTCCCGTGGCGCTGAAGGGGGAGGAAGGGGTTAATCCCTTACCTTTTTTCCAGCGACGGGCTCCCTCGGCACTGGGACTCTCCTCCCTTTTCTGACGTCACTGGCTGAATGCGCATGCCCTGCAAGAGCTGCGCGCATTCAGCCAGTTTCATAGGAAAGCATTCTCAATGCTTTCCTATAGACGCTGGTGTATTCTCACTGTGAAAATCACAGTGAGAAGCACGGAAGCGCCTCTAGTGGCTGTCAATGAGACAATAGAGGCTGGATTAACCCATAGGTAAATATAGCAGTTTCTCTGAAACTGCTATGTTTACAGCAGAAAGGGTTAATCCTAGCTGGACCTGGCACCCAGACCACTTCATTAAGCTGAAGTGGTCTGGGTGCCTATAGTGGTCCTTTAATCAGACTAGTTTTTCAACATCTCACATTAGCTACAAACCATATATTATTATTATAATTAATCTATATTTCTATACTATTTATATAGCACCAATAGTATATGTAGCACTTTGACAGAATACTTGAAAAATTGGAAATTCAGGGGTAGTAAACAATCTTGCCACTAATCATTACCGACTAGTTGCTAGTCTCTACATTTACAGAGTAGTGGCTGTTTAACGACTGCCAAATTTCACGTAGCAACAAGGAGTTATTGGCTGCTGCTAATGAGAGCAAGTCACTAGGAAGAGTCTAATGACTTTTTATTACCAGCTGCTGCTAACCCACAAATCTTAACACCAACCTCTATCCATAGAAAGAGGTTGAGGACAGCTAAGCTCCTCGACTTTCTATTTAAACTAAAAGTCTTGTTTGAACCCTGGTGTGACTTGTATTGCTTGCTAGTCACTACTGACCTCACTGGGTCAAATGCACATCCTCTGATATGTAATGCTGTGCTTTAACAGCAAGCAATTAATATATGAATGGTTGGGATCAGGACAGTGGTGGAACTGACGGAGAGAGGGATCTGGTGCAAGAATATATTTGAGCCACCCCTATCACAAGCTAGATCCCAATCTGTCGTACAACTCCAATAATACTTTGTCAGCTCAGAGTCTACCATTTGCCCATCCTTGCAGGGTTGTGTTTATCGCTGTGCAGTGTTTGTTGTTTGAATGTAAGCATGTTTTTGTTTAACCCCTTAAGGACACCACTTCTGGAATAAAAGGGAATCATGACGGAATGTTTCCGTCATGTGTCCTTAAGGGGTTAAGTATGCGTTTGCATTTTTTATTTATACAGTTATACTATATATACTTAACTCTATTGGAAACGAGTACATACAGGGATGACACAGCAGCTCTATGAGGTGACAATAACGCTAAACAATTCTTAAAGAAGAGGTTATAAATGTTATACATACAAGATATAACATGATGAGATTCTATATCATTCTTGTCTAAAATTAATACTATTTCCAAAAAGTCAACAAGAACCTTATTATAAAAAGAAATAAAGTGAAATAAAGTGGAATTATTCACATGTATTTTTCCTTTTACTGTACTCATTTCTTAGTCGGTATGGCGTTAATTAACGGAGCTCACCTTTCCTGTGAATCTTCTAGATCCATGCTCGTAAAATATAAGAGGTTTTCCTTTCTCAATTTTAGAGCATAGAATTGGCTGTGATTTTAGTCATTCAAAACAATAATTAATTGCATGAGTGTATTATTAATTTGGGAATGCATTTCAGCACTTTGCACACTAAATTATTATCTTCATGCAGGTGAAAAATATAAACTTAATTGACATTAATCCAAATAAAGTTACTTATTTTTAACATTTAAATTGTATTTTCAATTGACTAAAGACTAGAACAGAAATGTATACATACCGTCTGTCCCTGAAATTACGACAGGGCCTATTTTAGGGGGATACGTGTAATATAAGCCTTACCCTGAAAATAAGCCCAAGTCGACATTCACCAATCTATGTTCGGGGAATTTTCCCTGAATGTAAATTTGTGGGATTCCATTCGCAAGTAAGCAAATCTATGTTTGGGGAAGTTTCCCCGAACATAGATTAACAGGATTTCATTCACAAGTAAACTATCTATCTTTTGGGGATATTTCCTGAACATAGGTTCGTGGGATTCCATTTGCAAACAAGCTAATCTGTGTTCAGGAAAGTTTCCTGATAGAGTCACAGGATTCCATGCTCTATTGAACTGGTCTTTGTTGGGGGGAATTTCGCCGAACATGGACCTGCTTTCTGACACATACTTGCTACAGTACTGCATCCTCACTTACTGACAATGCTGTAAAAATGGAAGTCTGTAATATTTTGACACCCAGACAAAAGGAGTGCAAAAATAAAGAGCTATTCTGTCGCGTACAAGAAAGGAATAGAGGATTCCCAGGACAAGAATCTTACCGCTTTCTGCAAAGAGATGAAGTGGTCCGAATGGTCTGAAAATGGTGAGCAGAGTATGATAATCTCAAGCAATTCGTGGACAAGGGAAATACCAAGAAGCGCAAGTGTAGATCAAGTCGGCAACCATTATTTCCTGAGCTGGAAGGCATCATCTGTGAATGGGTTGCTGACAGGAGAGAAAAGGCTTTGGTTGTGCACAGGGCTGATATTCAAGCATTTACCCTTGCAACTGCACCAGAGTTTGAATTATTCACAGAAGATTTCAAAGCATCACAACACTGGCTGGATGACTTCCTTAAGCAACATGAACTTTTTACACTGGAAGTTACTGAAATTATTAAACGTGTATTAAACGAAAGCGCATGTTACCTGAATTTTGGCAAGTCACCTGGATGGAAAGAAAGCTCCATCTCTACTCATCGCAAGAAAGAGAAGTTAGAATGTGTTTCAGGCATTTATATTCTTGAAACCAAAAAAGCCTGGTGCACACAAGCAGTTATAAGGAAGGGGGTCGATTTAATGCTGCCACTTGTTTTGCGAGCTGGTGGCCATGTCTTTAGCGCAGTGAGTGCTGGGATTCAGCCAGCACTCACCGCGCTAAAGACATGAAGAACTTCCTTGCAGACAGAAGAGTAGATCAAATAATGATTCCTGCTGGAATGACTGGCTATCTCCAGACTCTTGATACAAGCCATTCAAGAGCCATTTGTGCATGGAAATTCATGAATACATTGAAAAAAGAATGGAGAGAAATCAGCATGGAAACTTTGTGAAGCCTAGGCTGCAAGAGGTTGTGACTTGGGTGAAGAATTCAAGGGATAATATCACTGACTGCTGTGTTGCCAATTAACTATGAGCAGGCTACATGGACAAGAAGTACTAATTTGAGGAGAGCTATATTGCTGGACAGAAATTTTGGTCAAGGCTTCTACAGGAAATGGAGTCGCAAGAAACTCAGGCCGGAATTCTGGGTTTTGAGAGCTATGATGATATTTCAGAAGAAGATGACATGATTGTCTTTGAATCACTACTGCCCAAGTATATTACTCAGGTTTGGGGGGGCATTCCCTATGATGCACGCATAGGATGTGCCTGGTGACATCGGGACACGCCCCCTTCCTAACCACGCCATGGGACAGCAGCTGATTCGGCTTAGCGTTTTCTACGGTGAGTATATTTACCGGCTGGGTGGTTGGAATAGTCTCAATAGGCTCCTGACGACGGCATGTTTATACGCCAAAACGTGCGTCAAGCATTTAGTTATTTAGTTTTTACTAGTCTGTGACATAAAAAGCATGTCATCGGCATAAGCGGATAGCTTATGCTCCACTCCTCCACACCCCCAAATAATAATATCTGGGTTCATAAGGAACACATTCAACAGTGGCTCAAGAGTCAGCACACAGGGCTCATTTTTGTGTGTCACAAATTGTATATTCGTCAGATTCTGTGATGCAGCCGCACCAGGAACTTTACATTGCAACTGCACTGCACTGCAGGCTTTGTGCGTTACAATCACACCAGACCCTGCAACATATAGATAGGCCAATCTATGCATGTTACAATACAATTATGCAGTTTATGGGAACATCATTCATCTTACATGCACACTGGTCGCTTCACACCAACACCATGCACTGCACATTACAGTCAAATCAGACTCTACACCATTATTTTCCAACACAGTCCTGATGGCACAGCAAGAGTCCAGATTTTGTCAACATTCCCACTACAGTAAAAATGGGAAAGGCCTAAATCCAGGACTGTTGGTATATCTTAAAAAAACTCTGGCCTCAATTTCATTTTGTTGGATTAGCTTTCCAAATGATCTAATAATTTTGGTTATTTAATAATTTTAAAAATGATTTAATAATGTTTAAAATTAAATAATTAAAAATGTTTTCATTTTGAAACATGTTTATATATTTTCAGATACTGATATATTGTGTATATATACAATATGTGTTTGATATTTTAATATTTAGAAAAAATAATTTTAAAGTTTATTCAAATACATTACATCACCTGAAAAGCTCATGTAACAATATTAAATTATGGCTTTAATAAGCTTACCAAATTATTTGAAACTGTTGGAAACACTTTCTAAATAATTTGTCTGCACAAGTCACCATTAAAGTCTATGGCAGGGGTAGGCAACCTTTGGCACTCCAGATGTTATAGACTACATCCCCCATAATGCTCTTACACCCATAATGCTGGCAAAGCATCATGGGAGGTGTAATCCAAAACATCTGCAGTGCCGAGGGTTGCCTATGCCTGGTTTGGGAATCATTGAAATGTGTTTCTAACAGTTTGAATCTTATGGAATCTTGGGAATAACAGCTCTGCAGTACACTTCAATATAGTGACACCAACATGTGCAATAGGCTCCATACATTGCTTCCCTACTAGACTCTGTAAAATAAAACCATCTAGCAAATGTGCCAATATTGCTCTGGTTTTGTTGTGAAAAAAATGCCTTTGCACATATAATGGTAAATCAGCGCCATTTGGCTCAGCTAGCTAAAATTCAAAATATGTGGTGCTACGTAGGCAAACCAAAGAGTCATTGTAGCAGCAATAAGTAGATCTTGAAATTTTAAAATATTGAAACCCCATCCAAACAGCAGGTTTAAATAAAGTAAGTCTGATGCTCAATCTTGTTTACTCTTAGTAAAGAGTAGTATCCCATATGGTAAGATGGAATATGAACATTTCAGTGTTTCTTTACGTTAATGAGATTAATTGTGAAAAGAAACAAAAGCAGCTGGCTTGCCTACAGCAAGGAATAAAGTCAGCACAATCTGCTCTCACTAATCAACAACAAACAAATTCATTTAGAGTTAAACAACAAAATGGTCACCAATCTGTTTATATGTATCATAGAAAGGATACAATGTTTTTGGTTTTTTACATTTTTGGGTTTATTTACTAGGTTCCTGATTTGCAATAGAATTACAAAACAATAGGTAGATATAAAATATTTCAGTATGCATTGCTTAGCTTTATCACATAATACATTAATCTGAATAGTTATAAAGACTAATCACATTATATATAGCTCCGGGCTAGTCTAAAGTCTAGTCGTATATGCTGTTTAAATTATTTTTAAAGGCTGATCTTATGTATCACTCTCTACAGCTTTAAAATATATCTTGTGATTACTCTTATACAATATAACAGGTGGGCATGGTGAACAGAGCGAGAGGGAGAGAGTGATGGAAGCAAGGACCTCTCAGATCGTGTCTTGACTAGGGAGCCCACCTGCACTTGTTTTTCACTATAGATTTCCTAGATACAGGGCCATCCACTAAAATTGGCACCCTTGGTAAATATGTGCAAAGAATGGTGTGAAAAATTGTCTTTATTTTTTTTAACCTTTTGATCTTGGTCAAAAATACACAACAATAAAAAACTCTGCTCTCTTGGATGCAAACACAATACATGTTTATATGTATATTAAAGATTCACTATAGTCAGCAAAACAACTAACATAGCTTAATGAAGCAGTTTTGGTGAATAAATTATGCCCCTACAGTCTCTCCTGCCTTTTAAGAGTTAAATCACTTTGTTTATGCAGCCCTAGGCATACCTCCCTGTATGCGACTTAGACAGACTTCCTAAACACTTCCTGTAAATAGTCATCTATTGTTTATACTTCCTGTATTGCAAATTCTGTTAAATTTAGAAAATCTCCTCCACTGTTAATAGCCTGTTAGGCCCTGCAGAGGCCTGCGGATCCTCCTGTATGTGATTAAAGTTCAATTTACAGAGCAGGAGATAAGTCACAGCCAGTGGAGATATGGCTCTGGCTGCATAAACAAAAACAAGAGTATTTTAACTTGTAAATGGCAGTGAATTGAGCAGTGAAACTTTAGAGGCATGATCTACACACCAAAACTGTTTCATTAAAATATTCTGTTTTGGTGACTATAGTATCCCTTTAAATATATGTGTGGCACAATTATTGGCACTGCTATGAATGCATACGAGAAATATATTTGAAGTATACTCCCATTGATACTTAAAAAATATGAATATGCCTAGGTTAATAGAAACAGGAAATTGGTCAACCATAACATCAGGATTCACAGAGGTATAAATATGAGGTGTGATGAAGTGCCTTTCACCACTTGTTCTTGGAGAGGACTATTGGCTAGCCTTTTGCCCTGTGACTAAGGCCCTGGTGTGTATTGCCCTTTAAGAACCCTATTGGGGCATATTGAGACTTGGCACAATGCCCCTTTTAAACTGTTGAAGTGGAACTTCGAATTACCGAGCAGCCGGACCACACACAAGTGGAGCGTGCAGCCAATTTACCTCCCAGGCTAGTGGTTAACCGCAAGCTAATAGGCGAACGGCTGGGGGGTTGCCGTTCTTATAGACGAACGTGGTCAAGCTCATGGAACTAAAATCGGATACACGGTGGCATGAACACCGCAGAACTTTTACCTTCTCTGGAACTTCGATGCTTCGACAGTAATCGAACGGCATTCAACAATATGAACGCCACATTAACATTGCCTATTTGAACAGTCCCCGTTCATGCATTTGAACAGTATTTGAACTATGGGGAATAGACCAGCCGCACAGCACAAATCTGTGGAACTGTTTTAGGCATGAAAATGTGCGTGTGGTCGGTCGGTCAAAGGAGACTTCCAGCTATCTCCCGAACCACTTGACCAATTCGTATGATTTTTGCATATGTTGGTTCCCTAATTATACTGGTTCAGAAAATGAAAGTTTTATTGAATTCCATGTATAATTTTGAAGTTATAATAATTTTTATTTTTTGCTTGGAGATAATTGAGTTGACACAGTAATTAACGCAATTATCTCCCAAGCAGAGGGAAGGAATTTACTGTAATGAATGGGAGTTTTTAACTGTGTGACTGTAAACTATTGGTTGTTGAGTTTGTGTTTTCAGTTCCCAACAAGGTCCACATGGGTGGTAACTTTGTGGGAAAAGTTGTATATAAGAAGCAATAAAGCCCCAGTTCAGTCTGTTCTGATCTGCTTAACCCTCAATATGTAGCCTCATCTCATTATTGTAGGGAACTGCTATAATCACACTGGGGATTGCTATACTTTGTATATTCCCCAGAGCTCTACTCACTTAGCTCTTTTAAGAGCTGTTCCTGATACACTCTCCTGGAGGAGAGGTCTTTCCCACACGGTCCTGGAGGACAGAGGTTGATCCAGGGTGGAGAGGAAGACGGCAAGACTCCAGTTAAGCTACGGCAGTTGAGGAGTCTTTGGTGGTTGCTTTTTGTAACCCACTGCTTATTAGCCTGAAAGTGCCCACATTATCCCTCTACAATGCACAATGAACACCTCAGCAACTCTAATCCCTTACCTCTCTGTCACTCTCTATACTCGCATTCTGTTTTATTTAGGATTCAGTTTAAAGTTCTTGTGTTATCCTACAAAACTGTTCATAACCATGACCCTGCTTACATATTCTCCTTAATTAGATATGATCCAGCCTGGCCTCTTTGCTCTGCCAATGACCTGATACTATTCCGTTCTTGTACCCACATCCCAGCTTCTCATCTTCTCTAGTGCACCTCTTTATGGAAGGCCGTCCCATGGCATATCTGATTCTCTCAGTCTCTGCAGCCCTTCAAAAAATACATTAAAACACTTCTCTAGAGACGTCTAACAGCTCGCCCCGTAACTCCTCATCCCTTACAACCTTCTTTTGTCATTTTCCATCTACTCTGCTCCTTCCTGAAAACACCCCTCTCATCCTTTCATGTACTTACAGATCATTTTATCCCTCACTTCCATCAGTGTATTTTTCCCTAATATCTTTAGATATTATCAAAGCTTGTCTGGACAGGATGCTCTTCACCTACTGTTCACATATGTCAAACATGTTTTGTTAGAATTAATTGTTTGTCTTATTTACCTATTGTACAGTGCTGTACAAAACTCAGGAACGTGCCCTTCAAATAATCCCCTAGGAGTTCTATTCTAATATTTCACTTTGCTGCTTTCAGCTAAAAGGCAAATTCATACAAACTTCAAATAATTGAAATAATAGACATTTGCATTCAGTTTTTTTGGAAGAATTGCAAAATGACGGAAAATTACAGTTTTTGGTCATTTAGCCAGAAAAAGAAAGGATAATCACTATTCTGCAAATGTCAGAATGACCAAATGACTGAACAGTGCAGCAAACATGATAGTGTGTTTCCCCACCTATCTTGTGACCACAATCACAGTCCAATCATCATGCAGTGCTATTTTGATATTGGTTGCCAAGTTCCTGCAAAATCAAACAAATGCTGAACAGAAGAATACCTCTGAGAGTGACAGAGTGAGCAGCAGTTGAATACTACGTTGGTTTGTTGGATTGCATTCTATTAGCTAGCTTGTTTCTGGAAGTGGTGACAGTCAGGGCCGGACTGGGAAAAAAATTCGGCCCGGGCATTTTTTTATCACAGCGGCCCACTAAGAAGGGGGCGGGGCAGAGAGGGTGTGTTTTGTCATCACTCATGACAAACACACCCCCTCTCAAAGTGAGCATGTTGGTTCAATGCTCTTCCAGGGCAGACCATGCACAGAGTTCTGCTGAAGAGCTCTAGCATGAGAAAAAAGCCCTGTATTTGTTCTGCGCAGTGCAAGCAAATTTAATAACATGCTTGCACTGTGTTTCCTTGCAACTTGTCTCTGGTGTCTCTATAAATGGATACCAGGAGACAAAAGGGCCAGGAAAGAGTATTGTGCATGTGTTTGGAGCCTGCTTGGGGTATTGCGTGTGTGCAGAGTGAGCTGGTCGTGGTGTGGTATTGTGTAATAAGGTCGGTTTTAGTCGTGTTGTGTTTGTAGTGTAATGTAATGCATATGTGGCTAGGGGCTTTAGAGAATGTGTGTTTAGGGGATGTAGCAAGTGTGTGTATACAGGCTATAGTGTGTGTGTGTAGGTGATGTAGTGTTTGTAGAGAGTGTGTGTTCAGGGAATGTAGTATGTGTTTGCTTATGAGGAATCTAGTGTGCGTATAGGGGATCCAGAGTGTGTGTGTGTTTGAAGGACCCAGAATATGTATAGGAGATCTAGTGAGCGTGCGTATATAATGGATTCAGAGTGTATATAGGGATCTAGTGTGTGTATGTGTGTAGATGATCCAGAGTTGGGTAGAGGATCTAATGTGTGTCTGGAATGAAATGTGTTTAGGGGTGCTGTGTGTGTGTGTGAGGGGTGCTGTGTGTATATTTATATGTGTATATATATTATATAAATATGTTTGGAAGTATTGTGTATGTGTGTTAGGCAGTGTATCGGGGGGTTGTGTGTGTATGTGAGGGGTGCAGTATGTGTGTGTGATGGATCCTGTGTGTGAGGTGTGGGTGCTGTGTGTGTGAGGGTGCTGTATGTGTGGGTACTGTATGTGATTGATTTGTGTGAGGGTGCTGTGTGTGTGGGTGCTGTGTATGATGTGTGTGAGAGTGCAGAGTGTGATGTGTGTGAGAATGCTGTGTGTGAGAGTGATGTGTATGATGTGTGTGAGAGTGCTGAATGTGAGAGTGCTGTGTATGATGCATGTGAGAGTGCTGAGTGTGAGAGTGCTGTGTATGATGTGTGTATGAGAGTGCGGTGTATGATGTGTGTGAGAGTGCTGTGTATGATGTGTGTGAGAGTGCTGTGTATGATAGTGCAGAGTATGAGAGTGCTGTGTATGATGTGTGTGAGAGTGCAGAGTGTGATGAGTGTGAGAGTGCTGTGTATGAGAGTGCTGTGTATGATGTGTGTGATGAGTGCTGTGATGCTGTGTGTGAGAGTGCAGAGTGTGATGAGTGTGAGAGTGCTGTGTATGATGTGTGTGAGAGTGCAGAGTGTGATGAGTGTGAGAGTGCTGTGTATGAGTGCTGTGTATGATGTGTGTAGAGTGCAGAGTGTGATGAGTGTGTGAGTGCTGTGTATGATGTGTGAGAGTGCAGAGTGTGATGAGTGCAGAGTGTGATGAGTGTGAGAGTGCTGTGTATGATGTGTGAGAGTGCAGAGTGTGATGAGTGTGAGAGTGCTGTGTATGAGAGTGCTGTGTATGATGTGTGTAAGAGTGCAGAGTGTGATGAGTGTGAGACTGCTGTGTATAAATGTGTGTTGGGGGGGTAAATAAAAAACTAAGGGGGGGTAAATAAAGAAATTAAAAAAAAACCTAAGTAGGCATTAAATCCCCCCCTCCCTCTTACCTTTACCCTGCCAGGGGGGACCGGCATGGTGGTAGCTGGGAGGAGGGGGGACCGGCACACTCACATCATCCCTGGTGGTCCAGTGGTGAGTGAACTCTAGCCTGCGGGCTAGAGTTCACTCTCGCGAGATCCGGTCGTTGCCATGGCAACGCTCCGGATCTCGCGAGAGGAACCCGGCGGAGCTGCAAGATAGAGCTCCGCCGGGTCCTCTCCCTCCCTCCCCAGCCGCAGGTCTATTTAAATGGGCCGGTGAGGGAGCTCTTTGATCTCCCCACCGGCCCTCCGTGGAAGACAGCGGGGCCGGCGCTCGCACAGTGCCGGCCCGACATAGACCGGCAGGGGAGATCCTGGGACCTCCCCTGCCGGCCTCGGCCCATGGCCACCGCGGCCCACCGGGCATTTGCCCGGTGTGCCCGATGGCCAGTCCGGGCCTGGTGACAGTATAGACTAGTCTGACAGAGTGAATTAGAATTAATCTTACCTACTGGAGATTTTGTCTTCATTCTTATATATACACATTTCTATTAAGATATACTATATATCATTTATATATATATACCACTTAGAGGTAGGTCAGGGCTGTCTGCATGCAGAGGCATTGAAGGTCATAAGATGCCCCTGATATATTGCACGTCCCTGGCCAAGTATTTAAAAAAAATAATAATAAATAATAATAATACATTTACCATATATTTAAAATAAGAGAGCGCAAAATATAAAAAGTATAAACAACAGTATAATAAATGTTATCAAATAAAAATAATAAAAACAGCTAAAACACACTTAAAACTTGTACTAATTCCACTAGTACAATAATTTTATAACGTGTTAGCGCTATACAGGGAAAGCCCTCCATCTTATACTGGGTGTTCCACAGATAATCTTAAAAAGAAAACAATATAATTGTAACCACTTTATTGTATTGACTTATCTGTTGGTTCCCATAAAGTGGTTACAATTATATTGTTAAGATTATCTGTGGAACGCCCAGTATAAGACGGAGGGCTTTCCATAAAGAGCGCTAACACGTTTTTTAAATTATAATAAATTTGTCTAGGGCCACATTCATTTTATTGCATAAATATTTTCTCTACATGAGTAGACTAGCATACTAAAAGGTCTATTCACCCTTTAGGTGATTCCGTTATTCATGTTTCTTAAGAGAAACATGAAAGCAGTCCTATAGAACCATGAAATTAAACCTGGAGAAAGTCTACATCCAGATATTGCCAATTTAATTGACAGCTGAAGGAAGAATTGAAAGGTTGCATGTGTGAACTGATGGAGACCCCTCCATAGATAATGTGGGTCACAATTTGTGAACCAAAAATAAAGAGCAATCCGGCAGGGAGGAATAATAACTGCCTAGGTGGAAAGGCAGACTAGTTAATAAAGTGCATGAAATTCAGTACTTGTATAATTGTTGTGTCTACGATTGTCAGTGCCAACTCTTGCTGTGCCACTTAGTTGAGTTTAAGTGGTTTGGATGACTATAATGTCCATTTAATGATTGATTTAAATAAGTTAATATAATGAAAATCTTAACCGAGTTCTGGGCTAAAAGAATAGTCAGTCAAACTGAAAAACAATGCAAACTTTCTCTGTATACATGTCTATTAAATAATTAGTACTAACAGCAGAATGTCAAATATGTAATTTCATCAGATAAGCCACTCAACCATTCACTACAGTATTTATTTTATTTTCCTCCGGGCTTTGTGTTTTCTCTAATAACTATTTTGTATATTGGGGAGCTTTTAATAGTTTACTTTCGCCATCATAGAGAGATCACTTTTTACGATCTTCTTTCTTACATTACATTAACTTTGCATTTAAAATGTAGACAATCATTTCTATGTGAGTGAGAGCTGCAGGGTAAGGAACTGGATGTAATTGGTTTTTAGATTCATCTTGTAAGATGTTTACAGGAAACATATATCTCCAGGTAAAACTGTGATCATAGCTGGTAGATTGGGGATTTTTTTTTTTTGTAAGAATATTTAGCTCAAAATTCAGCTCAAAACGATATTTAGCTCAAAATGTAAATATATGTATCTATTTATTTATGTATTTATGTATTAAACAATTCTATGTCTTATAAAATGTTTATCTGTTTTTTTTTTAACTATTTGCATGTATTTGTCAATCTTTGATCTGTTTCTGAACAACTCTGCAATTGTTCCTAAACTTATATTGCCTGCAATTGATCAATTATTTGAAAGTTGCCATTTCCTATCAGCAATGTCACTTTCCCTGCACCTCACGGTTGTTTACCGGACCCACATTGGATTTGTCGGTTTTGGTGTTAGCGAAATAGGAAAAAAAACTCAAAAGTGACAGATCCGCTTTAATATGAGCACGTCACAATACAAATCCACAGAGAGGCATTAAGGGGAAACCCATGAAAAATTGTTTTGGGTGACATTAAAGGTGAAGTATATCTTGTTTAATGTTTAATTTTCAGTTTTTTTGTAATTATGGCAATAGTCCACATATATATATCTTGTGTTTTATTGTTAAAGGAATACTATAGGTATCAAAACAACTTTAGCTTAATGACACAGTTTTAGTGTATAGTTTGCACAGTCTCATTGCTTAATTATCTGCCATTTAGGAGTTAAAGGGACACTCCAGACCCCTAAAGCACTTTAGCTTGCTGGAAAGCTTTATATGCAAACAACATGTCCTCTTTTTTCATTTTGGAAATAGTGCAGATTTATATAACATATACTGGTCACACCCCCCACCCCCTTGCTTTTCAAGCAGACCATAGGTCCTGTTACTTCCTGGTTTGGTTAGTTTATTTGCACTGAACTCAAGAGGCAGCAATTACCCAGAGCACCTGCCATGCAAAGACTTCTCATTGAAAAGCATAGGGATATCTGTAACTGAACAGTCACATAATAGTCTGGGTAAGATTAGAAGAGAAGGGCCTGCAAAGGCCGCAGACAAGAGCTCTGCAGTTTTGCAAGCTGTTTTTAGATATAACGCCAATGAAAAAATGCATGGTTAAATGTATGCAAATTTGGGGTACATATACTAAACATAAACTGCAATCTTTAAGTTTGAATTCCAATATTGTTGAATGGGTAAGGCAGTGGCTGAGTGACAGGCAACAGACGGTTGTAGTTAATGGAATATATTCGAAGCTTGGACTTGTCACCAGTGGGGTACCTCAGGGATCTGTACTTGGACCCATTCTCTTTAATATTTTTATTAGTGATATTGCAGAAGGTCTTGATGGTAAGGTATGTCTTTTTGCTGATGATACTAAGATATGTAACAGGGTTGATGTTCCAGGAGGGATAAGCCAAATGACAAATGATTTAGGTAAACTAGAAAAATGGTCAGAATTGTGGCAACTGACATTTAATGTGGATAAGTGCAAGATAATGCATCTTGGACGTAAAAACCCAAGGGCAGAGTACAGAATATTTGATAGAGTCCTAACCTCAACATATGAGGAAAGGGATTTAGGGGTGATTATTTCTGATGACTTAAAGGTAGGCAGACAATGTAATAGAGCAGCAGGAAATTCTAGCAGAATGCTTGGTTGTATAGGGAGAGGTATTAGCAGTAGAAAGAGGGAAGTGCTCATGCCATTGTACAGAACACTGGTAAGACCTCACTTGGAGTATTGTACACTGTACTGGAGACCGTATCTTCAGAAGGATATTGATACCTTAGAGAGGGTTCAGAGAAGGGCTACTAAACTGGTTCATGGATTGCGGGATAAAACTGACCAGGAAAGGTTAAAGGATCTTAACATGTATAGCTTGGAGGAAAGACGAGACAGGGGGGATATGATAGAAACATTTAAATATATAAAGGGAATCAACACAGTAAAAGGAGGAGACTATATTTAAAAGAAGAAAAACTACCACAACAAGAGGACATAGTCTTAAATTAGAGGGACAAAGGTTTAAAAATAATATCAGGAAGTATTACTTAACTGAGAGGGTAGTGGATGCATGGAATAGCCTTCCAGATGAAGTGGTAGAGGTTAACACAGTAAAGGAGTTTAAGCATGCGTGGGATAGGCATAAGGCTATACTAACTATAAGATAAGGTTAGGGACTAATGAAAGTATATAGAAAATTGGGCAGACTAGATGGGCCGAATGGTTCTCATCTGCCATCACATTCTATGTTTCTATGTATTTGGACAGTGGCGTGTCCCTTTAAATCATCTTTTTTCTGTTTATGCAGCCCAAGCTACACCTCTCATGGCTGCGACTCACACAGCCTGTATAAAAATGGTTTCATTTTCAATTAGATCTTAATGTACTTTAGAAGTTTTTATCTCCCACTCTGTAAATTGAACTTTAATCATACACACAAGAGGCACTATCAAACTATTAACAGAACAGGAGATAAAAAAAAAAATCTAAATTAAACAGACTGTGCAATTAAGGAGGGTTAAACATTAGATCTCTCTTTACAGGTAGTGATTAGGAAGGCTGTGTAGAGAGGTGTGACTAAGGCTACATAAGAATGTTATTTAACTCCTAATTGGCAGATAATTGAACAGTGAGTCTGCAGGGACATGGAATGCCTATAGAATCCTTTGAAAGATATAAACTAAATTTGATGTTAAACTGCTCGTAGAATCCCCTTAAAATATATCTTTATTACAATCTTACCATAGCCTCATACAGCTATTTCTTTATAAATCAGTTTCTTCCTTGGTGAGAAACCGGTTTCTCACTGCACCTTGCTTGAGTAAAGCTGCTTACAAAGATTATTTTGGAAATAATATAGTGCAGTCATATTAGAGACATGTGCAAATGATCACATTAGAATTTATGTCACTGTTACATGATTTCAACAGAAGTGTTAATCTATCCTACAATATGCACATAGTCTAGAAAGTTAGTTATGTGGAGACAAAAATTCATTATCACAGGTAAATGCATAATTTAAAATGCCAGTTTTTTGAGACACAGATTAAAAAAAAATGGAACCAGCATAAACAAATCTGACAGCTATAGTCCTAATTAGTAAATTTAGAAAAGATATGGCAGTTTTAACTCATGCAAAATGTGACACTTAATTTTGGACTATACTGCAATAGGGAAGTTAATTAATGTACTACTATTCTAACGTGTTACCATGTTATGCAATTAACTTCCATTGGCTTTTATCAGTCTTATTCAGTTCCTACTGAAATTATTCATGAAGTCAAATAAGCATGATGAGTTTGCTATTTTTACCATTACAAATAAAAGTATCAACCTTAAAAATGGGTAAGTTTAAATGAGGAAAGCCTGGAACTTAGTATCAATGGATACTAATGATATACTAGTATCATGGATGCCATGGATTAAGGATTTACACCTTAAGTTGAACTCATTGAAACTACTTCAAGCTTAAAGGAACAAAATAGCATTAGGAATACTAAACTGTGTCCCTCTGCCAAAAACGTACTGTCTGTCCCCCCACCCCCCATGTTGAAATACTTAAACAATATATTTTTTCACTTACCTCTTTACAGTACCTTGGCGGCTAGCTCTGTCTCATACTCTGACGTCACCAAAATCTGGTGAACAAATGTGCATGTGCCGGGTGTGCTGTGCGATCTTTAGTACTTCCCCATAAGAAAGCTTTTAATTAATGCCTTCCTATGGGGATTTTGAAGAGTCATTTCTCAGAGTAAAGGTAAGCCTTTAATGAAAATATAAACTTACCCAAACTCGCTTCCATATAAATTGAATACACCAAATATCACAAAGATGCATGGTGTATTCAATGTAAAATATATTGATTTACTCTCCTTTTCTCCATTCCAGTGCTGCTTCGTGGGTGTTACTATTTGTGTAAAACCCACCTACAGCCCTCCTCCTTCTTCTCCCACAATCTTCTTTGATTTGCCCTGCTTGGGACACATCTCCATTCAGAGCATATCATCTCTGTGACATTCGCCCGCTGGCTTTGCTGCTAGAGTGCCATGTCAAAAAGAAGTGGCATCATGTCACTCCGTTCCTATACTCCCTATCCAGCACTAGAAACACAGACTTGGGAGTTTTCATTGCAACTACAATGACTGAGATCTAAGAGTAAAAAAAAAAAGAGGTTTTTTTTTCCTAATCTACACATGTGCTAGCAAAACATTTAGCACAATGTATATAGATAGAATGGCATGTTCAATACAATGAGTATAAATTGTTTTGGGGCATGAACGGTCCCCTTTAAACTTTGTGAAAAGCCTAACCATTTTTCTGAAAAACAGAATATATTTCAGGACACCCAAATTTCAGAGGAATGTCAATTTCAAGAATTTCAGTACCGAAAAGCAGGTTCAGAAACCTAATCAGACAAACAAAAAGTGTGTGAATGTGGCCGAATCAGTGTACTGCAAAATATATACATAATCTAATATTAGCATATTTCCACCAGTTGGTTCACAGATCAAGTGAGAAATATTAACTGATAGAGGGGAAAAAATTAGGAGCAGTAAAAAGGGGTCTATATTTTTTTATTTATAAAATATATAGTATGTAAATGTAAAAATATAGATATTTCTTCTGCTCTACATTTATTTCTTCTAGTGGTTACTATTTCTCATTTGATCTATGAACAAACTGGTGGAAATATGCTAATATGATATTATGCATATATTTTGCAGTACACTGATTGGCCATATGTGATTACATATCATATTCCCTGGCCCTGCCCCTCTTATTGGGCTGCTTTGTCTCTAAATGCCTGCACCAAATTTTTGTCCAAATCAGGCCCTGGTGGAGACCACTGGGATAACCCACCACAGTACTTTTATCATATCTTTGCTATCCAAAGTTTGACAGGCAAATTGCCTGGATTGATTTTATTTTTCCAAGTCCAGCCCTGATGGAGACATCTGGGATAATTCACCCCTGGGACTGTCAGCCTATCATTGCTGTCCAAAGATTGATAAGCAAATGTGGAAGTAAATTTTTTGCACATTAGCCGAGGGGCCTAGATAGACAGATAGATAAAGAGAGAGAGCAATATATGTGCAAATTATATATAAAGATAATCAAAAGCTCATTTGTAGCAATTTCTAATAATATTAATGTGTTTCAATATATTCCTATTTCATTTCTAAATATTTTGCTAAATATTTTAATATGAACTTGTCATCACCTATTGTTTAGATGACATCTTAGTAATCAATGACTATAATTATACATTGCTGTTGAGAAAGTGCTGTAAGCATGTAACACATTCAGCATGGACTGTTTTTAATCTTTTTCAGTTTTGTTATTTCCCGTCTGCCTGTAATATAGAGGTTTTTGTTTTTTTCTAATATGATCTATTAATAGTCTACGTGTGATTTTGAAATGGTTATTTTTTTTTAGTAAACTACAACAGACTTGCTATCAAGATTAGATCCAGCATTCATTCATTCTTCTGGATAAACATCTATATTTATTATCCTGATTATAAGTATAATAATCTTTGTATTTGATGGACATTTTTGGGAGAAATGTTTTGCTTTTTTATTTTCAGTTCTTTTTTCATGGCATGGAGATTTCACACTAGGTTTATTATTAGTACACCAGATAATGGATGATACAATTAAAATGTTGTCAAGATTTTCCTTCCTTAAAGCTTTAGCCATTAACATTTTTTCTCTAGCTAATGCAAGGTAGTTTTTTCTTCTTAAATAACTATTCTCTTTCAGCAATTGAAATGAAACAGCACTCAGCATTCTGTTTCTAAGGCTGCACAGTACATTACAAAAAAATCACATTGTATTGTCTTTTATAAAAAATACACATCCATATGAAGAAACGTATAGCACTAAAGCGCAAACCAATTAAGGAGAGAAAAAATTTGACCATTATCCTGTATGCAATGGACTTATTCATAGATACTCCCTCTCCCTTTCCTTTCACCCTATAAAAAAGAAAGTTCAATTAAAATTCATTAGTGTGTGGGTGTTGCTGTTAATTAAAACAATATATGTCATGGCTCCCAAAGGCAAGCATTATTTTATAATGCTAAATGCAATCTAATTTAAGGTAAACATGTAACTCGATTAACCCCTTAAGGACACATGACATGTGACATGTCATGATTCCCTTTTATTCCAGAAGTTTGGTCCTCAAGGGGTTAAAGGGACATTTAAACCAAAACATCTAATATGTTTAGTTACATATAAAAATCTTGAAATCTGTACAACAATTATTATTTTACCTGTTTTACACTATTTAATATCTGACCAATATAATTTGCCTGCATGGGTTTTAGGAATCCAAACAAATTTGAGGCAGGTACTAATCTACTAAAGTAAGTGAACATTTGATGGTGGGGTAGATCCAAAGTTTAGATGTCCTTGGGCTTTCGGGTGCCCTTGTGATGCTGCTTACTCTTACTATCCATAATTAGTATCATGTAATGTTATAACGGAATATTTATACATATTAAGAAATATGCAAAATACCTGAGGCCTCATCAAAAGTGACCTATTTCACTGAAGGCTCATCCCTGGCAACGTACTGTATGAAGTTCAGTTCATCATGTCTGTTAAATCTCACTTTGTGGTGATCTTTCAGTCTGTGACACTGCAAACCGAGCCAGACTTTCTCAGTTTTCTAAAGGATAAATAACAGTCGTAACACCAAAATTTCCAAAATTCAGGCTTGGCAACGTTTTGACTCAATTCAGAAGTCATTGTCAAGCATCCTCAGTTATCTGACTCCAGTAGACAGACAGATTTAATTGTTCTCTCCAGCCACTCTCAGTCTCACCTCAGTGCCAAGAACTGGTGCAGTTCACTGACTGTTGACATGTCTGAGGACTGTAGGGAGTTGGAGGTGACAAACAGTGAAAGCCCTAGAAATGTGTGGACATGTCAATGGCATTCCTTGCAGTCTTACAAGGCAGTGAGATGGTGCCCCTCATTTTTCTGTGTGCATTGTGCATTTGTACAGGACACATCTTCAAGACCAACATTCTAAATGGGGTTAGTGGAGCAGGTTCTGAGAGAGGACACTGGGAAGGGTACGAGGAGCAAACACTTGGGGGGTACATATTTGGGACAGTAGAAACAGTACTAAGAAGTTGCACTGGGGAGGGTATTAAGTTTGAACATTGTGATGGTTGCTAAAGGGGGACTCTGTGGAGGGTACTAAGTGGAAGACTAAAAAACCTACAAAGGGCCATTATGGAAGTTTTCTAAGCTAGAAATCATGGTAGTAGGGAGCAAGTGAAAGGGGGAGTAGGAAGGAGTGAAGGAGGGACATACTTCAAAACAAGAGAAATCTCAATGTATCCAACCTGGTAAAATATTACACATATTCATACACACACATACGTATGTATAACTAAACACACACATACGTATGTATAACTAAATTTGCTGAGTGAAAGCTGGTGTGGAGTATCATCCCTGGTGGCCAGTGGTGACCTAGAAGCTATCCATGTAACTTAAACCTATGTAAAAATGAACTTAAAATATTTTCTTTTGCAGTAGTGACCAGGAATATACAGAAACAGTCATGATTTTTTTCTTTAAAAATATAAGCTAATCAAAAATCATAATATGTGGGTATAAATTTAATCCTGTGGACACCTTTGACATCCCTTGCACACACCTTTGACTAGATAGATGTTGTCATATGGGACAATGTTGTCCTAAGAATCTCTCCTGCAATATGCATTAGGTCTTTCATTACCACAGATGATATATGCATATAACGTACCACAGTGTTACAGTTAACATACCATGAAATATCATGCTTCATTAATAGACCTTAATAAATATCATTCTTACAGCATTTTTGGTTGCATGTTGGATATAATTTGATAAGCATTTTGGGACATTTTGTTCACTAAGTCTGCTTAGTTTGAGAGTTTCAGAAGCTGAACTTAAGCTTCTCGGGTTTGTCACAGGGGTATTGTTTTACTTCACGTTTGAAGCTAGGATCTGTCAGATTCATATACTGAATTTAATGCTCAGTGAGCATGCAGGTTTTTACAATTAGAGAGAAGTTCATGCTAGGTCAAATATGACAGAAACTAAAATGGTCCTCGCATTTACCCATTAGTTCAACCATCGTGGCACAGAATACTAAAGTTATGTCCTCAGAGATTAGAAACTCATTTGTTAACACAGGCTGTGGCACAGCAATAGAAGCAGGTTTAATTTTTGTGTCAACATCTAGTAAACTTACACAAGTTAGTTTATCTGCAAATGCCTCAGGTACCTAAAACATTAGTTTGTGAGTTCTCTTTGGCATAAACTGGTGGAAATGTAATAATTCAGTGTAACTTAAATAGTATATTTCAAAATTAATTACTGCTGCTAAAATATTTAAAGGAACCCTCCAGATCCCTTATAGAATGTGACGGCAGATAAGAATCATTCAGCCAATCTAGTCTGCCCAATTTTCTAAATACTTTCATTAGTCCCTGGCATTATCTTATAGTTAGGATATCCTTATGCCTATTCCATGCATGCTTAAACTCCTTTACTGCGTTAACCTCTACCACTTCAATCATCAGAAATAATCACCTCTAAATCCCTTTCCTCAGATGTTGAGGTTAGGACTATATCAAATATTCTATACTCTGCGCTTGGGTTTTTACGTCCAAGATGCATTATCTTGCACCTATCCACATAAAAAGTCAGTTGCCACAACTCTGACCATTTTTCTAGTTTACCTTAATCATTTGCCATTTGGTTTAGCCCTCCTGGAACATCAACCCTGTTGCATATCTTAGTATCATCAGCAAAAAGACATACCTTACCATCAAGACCTTTTGCAATATCACTTATAAAAATATTAAAGAGAATGGGTCCAAGTACAGATCCCTGAGGTACCCCACTGGTGACAAGCCCATGCTTCGAAAATACTCCACTGACTACAACCCTGTGTTGCCTGTCACTCAGCCACTGCCTTACCCATTCAACAACATTGGAATCCAAACTTAAAGATGGCAGTTTATTGATAAGCCTTCTATGTGCAACAGTGTCAAAAGCCTTACTGAAATCTAGGTAAGCAATGTCTACTGATCTATAATTTTAGTTACCCAATCAAAAAAATCAATAAGATTAGTTTGGCATGATCTCCTTGAAGTAAACCTGTGCTGTCTCTGATCTTGAAATCCATGTGATTTTAGATGTTCAACAATCCTATCCTTTAACATGGTTTCCATTACTTTCCCCACTACTGAAATAAGGTTTACTGGCATATAGTTGCCCAACTCCTCCCTGTTACCTTTCTTGTAAATGGGCACAACATTCGCTAACTTCCAATCTTCTGGGACTACTCCTGTTAACAATGATTGGTTAAATAAATCTGTTAATGGTTTTGCTAGTACACCACTAAGCTCTTTAATAACTTTGGGTGTATTCCTTCAGGTCCCATTGACTTATTTGTCTTTACTTTTGAGTTGAAAAAGAACCTCTTCCTCTGTAAACTTACATGTTACAAATGACTCATTTGTCCGTTTTCTTAACTGAGGCCCCTTTCCTTCATTTTCATCTGTAAATACTGAACAAAAATATCAATTGAGGAAGTCATATAGACCTTTATTTTCGTCTGTATACCTTCCTTCTTTTGTTTTTAATCTAACTAATTCTTGTTTTACTTTCCTTTTCTCATTTATGTATCTAAGAAATGTTTTGTCCCTTTTTTTTTAACTGACTGTGCTGTTTTCTCTTCTGTGTGTGATTTGGAAGCTCTTATAACTTGCTTAGCCTCTTTCTGCCTAATCTTATAGATCACTACGTCTTCCTCACTCAGTTTTTTTTTTCATAATTACTAAATGCAAATTTTTAGTTTTTTACTATTTTGGCCACATCTGCAGAGTACCAGAGTGGTTTCTTGAATTTTTTGCTTTTTACTGACAAGTCTAACTCTTCTATTTGTCCTGGGGTCCTATAAATCACACCTACTACACGAGTTACTGTGTGATTACCAAATTCTAATGTAACCCAAACGGACTCTATGTTTGCCTCACTAACTTTTACTAGGCAAGAATTTATGCTATCCTTCACATACATGGCCACCCCTCCCCCTTTCTTGCCTTCCCTGTCTTTTCTATATAAAGAGTACCCTGGTATTGCTTATACCAGTATACCAGTTATTCACTGAACAATGGATTAAGATCAGTGCTTTCTCTTCTGAGCTCTATGCAAAGTATATAATTCAGAAGATTCACAAATCATTAGGTTTAATCAAATTTGGAACTGAATGCATTCGGCAGAATTCACATTTGCATTTTATCGTTCACTTGCAAGTGAACAATAATTTTAAATTCAACTTGCCCACTAGCAGCAGTAGGAGCCAGTAGGCAAATATCAAACTACTCTATCATTGTGGGGGTTAACAATGTGGAAGTCACGTTTGCTCAGTTGGTAAATTTCCTGAATACAAAGTCTGTTCAAAAATGCAAGGTCACAGGTTCAAATCCTGGCAAGAATTAATAAAATTAGTACAATCAATTGGGTAATAATAACATCTATTATTATTCAGCTGCTAATTTGGTTAAGTCTGAGAGAATGTGCAGAAAATTTTTAAAATATATTGTCATTTAATTTCCTATACAGGTGGTCCATACTTTAAGACCTACCCATTTTGTGACAGCTCACACTTACAACCAGCTCTCTAGCATTGGGATTCAAGGTATCCCCCAATTTAGAGAGCTGGTCTATGTTTGGGGAATGTTCCCCGAACATAGATTAGAGAGAGTCCCTGCTCTGGTGCACATGTTTACGTTCAGGTAAATCCCTCAAGCAGGGAATCCCTCTAATCTATTCAGGGAACATGAAAAACACAATGAAAAACACACCAGAGCAGGGAATCCATCTAATCTATATTCGGGGAATGCAAAATTTACCCGAACGTAGACATACGTACCAGAGCAGGGAATCCCTCAAATCTATGTTTGAGGAACGTTCCCCAAACATAGATTTTTAGGGATTCTATGTTCTGCTGCACTTGTCTATGTTTGGGGAAATTTCCCCAAACATAGACCTCACATACCAACCAATTTGTTTTGTAAGAACAGAACCCGGTTGGTAAGGGAGGAGCAGCTGTAATCTCAAATTAAGAGTGAACAAACCTGAATCAAGCCAATTTCTATTTTGAATTAACTACACATCACCTGAATTGGGGCCAAATAGCTTATAAATTGTTGATGAATTAATTCCTCAACAGATTATCAGTTTCAATTTTATTTTTACATTTTAAAGTGACATAATTGCTAAAAAAAAATAGAATAGACGCATATATGGAGTCACAGGTACTAATCACCTAACCATATTTAAGCTGAATAGAATTTAATCATATTCCTATTTTCCTCCTCAGAGTGTGAGCACATCCAATTAGACATACTGCTGCCAGCAGCCTTCTATCTCTGCGTGTATCCTTTAGTTGCATCAGTGCAATAGAGCACCATTATGCCTTGAAAAAGGACACTGACAAGTTAAGCCTGCAGGGTGGACTTGTATAAATCCTTCATTCTGCTTATGAGAGTCATTTTTCTACTTTTTTATTTTTTTTTACAGCCTAATAGTCTGTGGAAAACTAAAAATAGCATCCCATGGACATTATCTGCTTGAGTATAATCTGTGCATACTGCATGTACAGTACAAAGGATATCCAATAAAGCTCCAATTACCTTCCTCTTTGATCTATTGCTGGTGTTCACACTTCTTTAAGAGCTATGATAACACTACAAAGAATTTATAAAGACTGCAACAGCAGCCTGCAACATCCTATGCCTTTTATATAATAGTACAAGTACTTGGTGTAGATACACTTGTAGTGTATGGTCATCAGTTTTAGGTAGTTGCATTCTCTGTGAGGTTCCTTACAGAAACACAAAAATAGTATATAAAATCAAGTGTTTTTCATTTACTCATTTATCATCATTCCAAATATCAAAAGTTTTTGATTAATTAGTATGTTTCCACCAATTTTTGTCATGTATCCAAATTCTTGCATCTTACCTTCAGCTGCTATTCTCAAAATGCAGTATATAGATGTGAGGGCCATCTGGAGGAAATAGCAGAAGTCACATCAAATGCTCCAGACTGCATAAAACACTAAAATGGATCATCATTTGTGTGCAACTTGTGGACCAACGAGAGTTTATGTATATTATCCTGTTTTGTCTAGTTAAACAACTTCTTATAGACATAGGTTTGATAAGAAATTAATTCTACATTTCATTTGATGTCTTTGCAAATACTAATATAGTAACATTACTATCATGACATTAGTCCTGAAAGTGTTCAGAAGTTATATTGAGCAATCTACAATTTACTTTTAAAGTATTACAACATACAACTGAAGTTAACAAAAAATACCAAAATGCAAAATTCACATTATTTAGTAAATGTTCAAAACATCTCATTTATTTTGTCTTGATGTAGGTGATCTTCTTAATATGTAATTTGAATAAAACACAATTTTCCACAATCTGAGAGTATGTTCAAGTCCCCAGCAAATAATTCACTTTTGCATGAAAGCACTTTAAACAATTTCCTATACAGAACAATGGACAAAATAGGCACAAAATAGCAAATGTGTTAAAGAATTGGAAGTGTACTTGGATAAACATCAAAGCAATGAAATAAAAACGATAATGTTACGTATAAACAAACATGACTGCTGCAATTACATACCATTTCACAGAACACAAGCTGTTTTTATTGTCATTTCACAAAAACCACAGAAGAAAATTCTATATATATTCTTAGCATTTATATATTTTGACCAATTTGTGCACATTTTCAACTGCTTAAATCTTCAAAATTGTCTAAAATAACAAACAACTCATTGATGTTTGTATTTTCTATTTATGCAAAACCACACAAATGCTTGATACAAGGTTGTATGTGCTATTTATTTGAAATGCACATTTTTTTATTATATTCTTCTTTATTAGTGGATTATCATTGTATTTTTGAGAAACAAATAACTACAACAGCCGTGTTTTCATCCAGAGATCAAATCAAAGAAAATAGCAGTAGCAGTATTGGACACTCAAAACAGATTTAAAACAAGGATGTTGATTTGTAAAATTAATTTAACAGTGCTGTTTAGTAGTGAATTTATGATTAGAAGTAGACAGCCGAATTTAGGCCGATTCGATGATTGAAAGAATTTGCCATGTGGAGAAGAGGCTGCTTTTTTGAGGGAGTGAGAGGAAACATGCAGCTTAGTTTCCCATAATGGACAATAGGTCTGTCCAATAAGGTGGTAACAACATAAAGATGATTGATTGCATGTGTGTCAGTGTCCTTCATAGTGAGAGCGTGTGACTTTCAGTGAGTGTGTGTCTGATTATAAAAATGGGTAGGGGTTACAGATGGATAGGTGGAGTAGTTGCCATAGAAAAATGCATTACTGGACATTTGAAAATTGGAGGAGTTAGAAAGATGTCCAAACCCACATGGTGGCACCAAAAAAAATCTGCAACCAGGAGTCTGTGATCCTTGGATCGACCCTGGTACCAATACACAGTTGTTAAAGGTTTGTTGTTTTTTGAATGTTACTATATTTAGTTTATTAATATTGTATTGATATTTTAAGTTCTTAAAATTGTTAGTCTTTGTCACAATTTTTTGTATTATTAGCATTAGCTTATTGGAGTAGCTTGATAGGATTTCCATTTTCCATTCTATCATATTTTAGAGTTTTGAATCTTTTGATGCATTTCATATGTTTATTTTCTACCTCAATTTCTATTCTATTTTGTTCTTTCATATATTTTTTTATTCTTTTTTATCTGATTTATTTTTATTTCTCTTTTTAATTTTTTCATTTGTTAAAAAATTCATTTTTTTTATTATTGTTTTTCACTTCTCATTTTTATGTCCTGCTTTTTTACTTTCTGGTCCCATTCTTCTGTCCTTGAACCTTCTTAGTTTTTGTTTCTTCCTTCCTCTTTAATGTATAGGTGTAGCTGGTCAGTTTTGGGAACATGTGAATGGAGAAGTTTGTGGGCTATCTCCTTATCTTCTTGTACAAAGTATGTTACTTTAATTTTATTAAAGACACGGAGGCTCATATTATGCATAAATCTTTCTTTATTTCCTCAGCAGCAAAGATAGAGGAATATAAATATATCAAAAATGAAAGAAAAAACTGTATAGATACACAGGCAACCAATCACATAACAGAGGAAGTGACTATATAAAGCCTGTGTCTCCCACAATCCCCCTCTTTCTTTGCTGCTTCCTCAGACAGCTAAGTACCTTGCTTGATCCATTGTATTTTATTTGGTGTACTTTGCATTTGCTTGGTGTTATGCTGTACTGATGTTGTACTTTTATTATGGTTATGTGATATTTTTGCACTGTGCTTATTCTCACTTCTTTTGAGTGTGTGATATCCTACTCTGTTTTTCTTCTGTCAGCTGCTTGCTTGGTGCAGCTGCTATCCTGTCCCCTGCGCTGGTGCCTCCCTCCCCTCACCCCGCCCGCCGCGACCGCTCTGTCGGCCGGCGGGTGCTATTCAGTCCCAGGTCGGCTTTCAGCTGCGGCTCTCTCCGATACTGCCGCGGCTGTGCTCTGTTTCCCTTGATCGCGGGCTGCCCGCGTGGGTAGGGTGCGCGCGCCCCTTCCCCTGCCGGGGTCCTGACCGCGATCAATCTCCTGCACGTGCGGCGGCCATTTTGGGCGGTCCGTCGGCTGATCGGTCGCTCACTCTGCTGCTGCCGTGCGGCCTGTCTCCCCGGTCTGGGTCCCCTGAGTGCACCAGCGGGCAGGTTTCTTACTGTGTTCCTCTGTGGGTTACTCAACCCTTTTACCATCTAGTTTAGTTTATTCTAGCTACCTTCCGTTTTTGCTTATCTATATATTTCGATTTCTTAAAGTCATATTACTACAGTTTTAACTTGATTCACTTAAAGGTGTATTCCCCTGTGGTTTCACCATGCAGGATAAGGAGGATGGGCCTGTTGGCACCCCTAGTGATTTTAATATTGATAACCCTGAGGGTGCCATGGCCTCCCAGGAATTTCAGGCCCTGTTGGATGCCACTATGGCTTCTTCATTACAAAAGGCTTTTGCTTCAGCCATGGGTGCTGTTTCTTCCTCCTTTTCTCAGTCCCTGCATTCCATGCTTATGCCCTCACTGCCTACCCCTACCCTCCAGGGTACTGGGTCCCCTTCCTCCGCCCAGACTGTGCCTGGTACCCGTAAGGTGAAGGCGAAGTCTAAGCACGTTGATTCCCACTCCTCGATGCAGGTGCTACCTGCCATGACTGACACACTGGATGTGGTCACAGACAGCGCGCACCCCACGCGCAAAAGAGCCCCTGGCCGGGCTAAAAAGGCTAGATTGTGGAAAAGGGCTAGAGCCCTAGATGATGAGTCGGATACCGACTGGAGTGTGGAACGTGACTCTGATATTATGGAGTATGACTCCTACGATGAGGGCAGGTCGGACGAGGAATTGCCCTCCGCGGAGCTTGCCCCCTCTGGGTCCTCTGCCGTTGCCCTAGGCCAAGTTAAGATTTCCCCTGGGGACAGTAAGGCCATTTTAGACCCCCAGGGAAACCCACTGTTCGACCCTGACGACCTGCGTCACCCACGGTCAGCAGAGTGGGTCCCCCCGGACCATATTGCGCAATATGTGGCTAAACGCCTGCGCACACCCCTCTCCAAGGAGGGTCGCAACAAGTTGCATGCCGAATGCCCTAGGCCCTCTCTCCCGGGCTCGGCCTGTAAGACTCCGGATATTGACCCCCAAATGGAGACTCGGTTATGGATGTCGATGTGGCCATTGGATGGGTCCAGAGGGCGATCTGCCTCTTGGGGAATGCAAATACCGCCATGTCTTCTGAGAGGCGTAAGGCGATTCTCCTTAAAATCGATCCCAAATTGGCTGCCATGACGGTGGCGGAACCTGACCCCTCTGACGAGGGTTTACTGTTTGGAACCTCTTTCGTGAAGGACCTTGGTTCCTATGTAAAGACCTTTATGGCCATTGACAAGGCCCAGGCGAATATGAAGCGCATGTTTGCGCCCAAGGTTTTCGGAGGGGCCGGGCGTAGCAGGAACCGTCCACCCGGCCGGGGCTTCCGTGGCTCGTTCAGGGCCTCCAGAGGTTCCTTCTTTCCTTCCCGAGGATTTCAAGATACGAGGTCGCCTCCTTTCTTCCCAGCCAGAGGGAGATCCTGGGGCTCCAGGTATCCCCGTGGTGCCGCTTCGGGCAGACGCCCTTATGGTGAGTACCCATTTTTCCCCTCTCGATCATGTACGGGTGGCAGGGAGGCTTGCCTTATTCTACCATGGGTGGACAAATATAACCTCAGATGCTTGGGTTCTGCAATGTGTAAAGGGTTATCACCTGGAGTTTGTTTCTATGCCTGTCCAGGTTCGCGTCCCCAGAGAGTTGTCCCTCCCACAGGATCAGGACGACATAGTTACATAGTTACATAGTTACATAGCTGAAAAGAGACTTGCGTCCATCAAGTTCAGCCTTCCTCACATTTGTTTTTTGCTGTTGATCCAAAAGAAGGCAAAAAAACCCAGTTTGAAGCACAATTTTGCAACAAGCTAGGAAAAAAATTCCTTCTTGACCCCAGAATGGCAGTCAGATTTATCCTTGGATCATGATTTCCAAGGAGGTAGAGGAGATGCTCACGAAAGGTGCCATAGAAGAGATGCCGTTGGCCTCTCCGGTCTTCACGAGCAATCTTTTTCTGGTGCCAAAGAAAGGGGGCGGGGTTCGTCCCGTGATAAATCTTCGTCCCCTCAACGCATTTCTCCGCTACCAACATTTCCAGATGGAGTGTATACACTGCCTCAGAGACCTCCTTCGGCAATCAGATTGGTTGGCCAAGTTGGATCTGAAGGACGCATACTTTACAGTCCCCATCGCGCTGGACTGCAGGGATTACCTCCACTTCACGTGGCACGGTCGACGCTGGTGCTTCACGTGCCTGCCGTTCGGTCTCTCGTCGGCCCCTTGGTGTTTCACCAAACTCATGAAGCCAGTAATGGCTTACCTTCGTACCCGTGGGGTGCGACTGATCGTTTACCTGGACGACATATTGATCATGTCCCAATCCAGGGAATCTCTGCTGTTACATTTGGGTTGGACAACCAACCTTCTCCAGAATTTGGGTTTTCTGATCAACTGGAACAAGTCGGTCATGATCCCTACCCAGTCTATAGAATTCTTGGGTTTCCAAGTGGACTCCATCAGGCAATTCCTGTACTTGCCGGAGTCCAAGATGAAGGCCATTCAGAAGGAGCTCCGAAGGGCTCTTCGGGTGCCGGATATGTCCGTCAGGCAACTGGCAAGGATTATCGGCCTTCTGGCGGCTTCGATTCAGGCGATCTTTCCGGGCCCGCTACACTATCGTGCCCTCCAACGACTCAAGGGTTCACACCTGCGTTCGGGCCACTCCTACGAGTCCCGAATACGGCTGGACGACGAGTCCAGAGACGAGTTGGTATGGTGGTTGGCACACATGGAGGCCTGGAACGGACGGGCCATCTTCGGCTCGATCCCGGATGTCGTAATAGAATCCGATGCCAGCTTACACGGCTGGGGTGCTCGTTGTGGAGACGTTTCCACCGGAGGCAGATGGTCCGACATAGAGAGGTCCCTACACATCAATTGTCTGGAACTGCTGGCGGGGGCCTTCGCGATACGCAGTCTGACCCCAGGCCGGGCAGACTGTTGCGTGCTCCTCAAGATGGACAATGTGTCGGCAGTCCGGTACATAAATCATCTTGGGGGCACCAAGTCCAGAATGTTGGCGCTATTGGCGAAGGATTTCTGGCAATTTTGTCTCCTCAACAACGTCTCGGTGCAGGCGGAACACATCCCAGGCCTGGACAATTCGGGAGCGGATTGGAATTCCAGGCACTTAAGAGACTCGGGAGATTGGCACTTGCACGTTTCGGTTTTCCGAGGTCTGGACAGTCTCTGGGGACGCTTCGAGTTGGACCTGTTCGCTTCACGTCTGAACACTCAACTCCCTGCGTTTTACAGCTGGAGGCCAGACCCGGCAGCAGTAGCGACGGACGCCTTTCTCCAAGACTGGCCTCCGGGACGCCTGTATGCCTTCCCACCGTTCAACATGATCGCTCGCACGATATCGAAGTTGATCCGGCACGATTGCTGCCTGGTACTGATCACACCTCTTTGGAGGTCCCGTCCATGGTTCCCACGCTTGATGGAGTTGTCGATAGACTACCCCAGACTGATTCCGAGCTTCCAGGATCTCCTCCTGGATCCGGATGGGAACTCGCACGGACTGGTGCTCCGACACCAGCTACCTCTGATGGCGTGGCTCCTTTCAGGGGTACCTGGGTTGTCCCGAACGTTTCGCGGACGACTCTACAACTCCTCGATAACGCCTGGGCTCCAGGTACGCGATCGGCCTACCGCTCTTCATGGGGCTCATGGTCTGGTTGGTGCATGGAACGGGCAGTGGATCCCGTATCTGCCCCTCTCCATCTGATTTTGGAGTACCTCACTTTTCTGTTTGATTCGGGCAAGGCGTATCGAACTATCAACCTTTTTCGTTCCGCTATATCAGCTGGTCATGTTGGTTTGGATGGTTCGCCCGTGGGCAGACACCCCTTCGTGTGTCGCCTGCTCAAGGGCATTCGCCTCGCCCGTCCGCCCAAGGCTCGTTTCTCTGCCTTTTGGGACGTTAACATTATGCTTCAGTTTCTGTCTTCCTGGTACCCGAACCAGGGGCTGACCCTTAAGCAACTGTCTTCCAAGTTGGTTATGTTGCTTTGTTTGGTTTCATGTAAGAGGGTTTCTGACGTTAGGGCCCTTGATTGGGACGCCGTTACCTTCTCCCCTGAGGGTGTGACTTTTAACATTTCCAGACGGACTAAATCTGCGTCAAGGTCTTTCGTGTACCCTAGATTCCAAGGATGTCCGGCACTCTGTCCAGTGGAGTGTTTGAAGGTCTATATGGAGGTGACCCGGCCTCTTCGCTCACCAGATCTACGACCTTTGTTCATTTCTTTTCGTACACCGCATCGACCTGTGTCGACACCGACCCTGGCGCGTTGGGTGCGTTGGCTTTTGTCTGCGGCTGGTATAGACACGTCTATCTTCACACCCCATTCGGTGAGGGGTGCTATGGCTTCCAAGGCTTCGACAGTCGGCTGTCGTCTGGAGGACATCATGCGAGCAGCGGATTGGTCTCGAGAGTCGACCTTCCGTGACTTCTACTTCAGACCTATTGAGCACATCGCATCTCAGGTGATAGCACAGCTTTGAACTTGCATAATATGAGCCTCCGTGTCTTTAATAAAATTCCCAGATTTTACTATTAACATGACGTAAAGTCATGATTTTATTAAAGACACGGAGGCGAGTATTATTCCCTCCCACCCTCCCGGTGTGGGGTATGGAGCGAGATGCGATTGGCGTACTCAGGTATGTTGAGATTTGGCCTGCCTTGTGAGTACTTCATGTGTTGTATTGCATATACTGATTAATTATGTCTATTATATTTTTCAGATTTCATTCCTTTAACCATATGAATGGTCGTTAGTTTTGTATTGGTAAGTCCACAGTTTGGAGTTTGGTTATTACCATATTTCTCTCTCTTTTTTAGCTTGAAATTGTCGGATTGTTCCAGTTCCCGGTTTTGGCCAAGCAAGATATCGTTTTACTTACCTGGTCTTCGGTTTTCGCAAGAAAGAGGGGGATTGTGGGAGACACAGGCTTTATATAGTCACTTCCTCTGTTATGTGATTGGTTGCCTGTGTATCTATACAGTTTTTTCTTTCATTTTTGATATATTTATATTCCTCTATCTTTGCTGCTGAGGAAATAAAGAAAGAGTTATGCATAATACTCGCCTCCGTGTCTTTAATAAAATCATGACTTTACGTCATGTTAATAGTAAAATCTGGGAATTACAGCAGCTTTAGCAGTATCTATTAGTTTTGTGGGTCTTTGTATATTTTGCAGATGCCGTGTGGGTCTGGTGAGTCTGGTGGTTTTTACTAACCTCCAGCTCTGGCCCGCCAGCATCTTCATGACACTAGTCTTTACATCTCCTGGTGCCTCAGGTGCCAGGAGCCATGTCGGTGCTGCAAGACAGCATGATCCTGCATAAACAAAGTGCAGTCAACTTTTGTCAACTTCAGGCTTTACCATAAGACAAAGTAGTCCCTACTTTGTATTATTACATCTTTGGATATATAAAGATTATATCTTTATAAAATTCTGCAAAGTGACAAACCAGCTTTAACTGAGCTAATAGTTAAGAGAGTCTGAATGTATAGAAAGGGTAGTAAAAAGGAGGTGGTAAGTTGGGACTTTACTGCTGTTACTAGTAGCAGTAAGAGGGGTGGGGAGGGGAGGGGGGAAGAATGAAGGTAGAGAGTCCAAACTTGTAAACAGCCAGAATTCTATTTTGCTAAAACATAAAACTTATTATACTGGTTTATTCACTAACATGTAAACATTTAAAGAGCATAAAAATAACCACATACCATCAGTGATTGAGTATTTATTTGCAATGTAGGCATTAATACCGTACTTCTGCAACATTTAATCTGATTTTACTATAGATTTATGAGGTCTAAAGGTTTCGTTAGGACAAGCCAACTGTTTATTGGTTAATAAGCTGTATTAGTTACCGTGTACTGTTTTATGTGATAGTTCTCTGATTGCAATATAGCATTGCTAGGAAGTTATATATCCGTGATCTCTGTATATTGTTAATGATTGCATTGAATGTCTTTTCATTTGTACTTGTTTTTAATTGATTTTGTATGCATATATAGTATATTTGCTGTATTAGATTATAAGCCTCAGATGAAGTGAAGCTTTCTTCATGAAACACATTAGGTGCTTTATGGTGGAGCCTTCTCCCTACCATTAGCAGTTGGGTCATAGGGGATTGAGTGGATGAACTGTGGAATGCACGTTGGGGTTAGTTCTAGAGAAGAATTTGTTGACTCAATCAAGAGCCAGCAATTCGGGAGATCATTTAAATTTAACATTGTATGCCTGGATGCTGAAAAAGCTGAAAAATGATGAAAAAGCTTTGTCAAGGGAGATTTTCTAAAGTTTAAACCTGCCTTGAGAATTTTTAAAAAAAATATTTGTACTATTCACTAACTTTGGTTATTATGAAAGATTTTCAAAGAAACAGCAAATGTTTGGGTGAACATTTTAAAAACATTCGAACGTTTCGCCTAAAATGTTTAATTCCCATGTGAGTTCTCCAAATTTCCTGGTTTAGCAAATACCTCCACATTATTTATTTACTAGATGGTGAACATTCATGCATTTAAAAGTCACATTTCAATGTGTATGTCAGCCTTAATATATTAAAAATTGACTACAAAAAAGTTTTTTTTTTCCCCTTTATTTTTTAAATATTTTGTAAGACAGTTCTCAACATGCTGTTTAGTGAATTAACCGCAAAGTATGCCGTTGGTAAAAATCAAGATATAGTTTTTTTCTTAGAAGCTTTTTTTTTATGCAATACCTCCTCACACTGTGGGAGTGATCAGTGGTCTGTGAAATGAAGAGACATTTATGCTGAAAATAACAATTGATTTTTTTTTTCTGAAATAAAGTTTAGACCTCCTAATGCAACAAGCTGTTTCTATCATGCTGTTTTTATCAGATCAATCAATAGATTCTAAAAAGCAATAGTAATGTGATGCTATTTCTAAAGATCTGTTAGCTTGTTAAAGATGTTTGTATGTCTCAAGCAAGTATTATTTATGGTTGGTTTTATTTATATTTATATGGAATTCAATGTTCAACCTTCTTTTTATAAACAATATGAATCAATTTATATCCACTACTGTTGAAACTACAATTGAAAGGTTGATTTATTTCAAACATTTGCGTAAGAAAACAGAGGGAAATTAACAATATTAACTATATGCAAATGCTGTGTATTAGCTGGGCATTAGAACCAAAACAATCATTGTACAGCAACTCCAAGCAAATTTATCTTTAACCTGCATTGTAAGCCTGATTTATTATTGTTTTTTTAAAATAATTTTGCTTGGTTTTTCAATATTACAGAAATAGCAGCTACTTAACATGTTATACTGGACAGCAAATTGAAGTTAAAGGTAATTAAATTAAGTTATAATCTAAGCAATAAAAAATGAGGTGAATTTGTTTAGGAAGAGGAAGAGGGGGTAGCTGAAAAATATGATGATACCATAGCAATAATAATGCATATCACCATTCATTATCTGAGACCTGGCAATTACATAGTGTCCCACTGGCAGACTACTTGGCTGACCTGCAGGTGGCTTAAGAAATATCTTCCAGATATACCAACTGCAGTGATAGGAATCTAATGATTCATTAGAGATCAGAGAGCAGCTAAAAAATTAACTTAAAAAGTTGTAAAAAAGCATTTACCATTCAGCCAAATTGGATCTTTATACCCTAACTTATCATTTTGGTTTTATTAGCTATATGCCATTCACTGTTTAGTTAATAGAGTCTGAAATGTTGACTTTAATCGGAGTAAAAAATTCTAATCACATCAAGAAAGAAAAAAGTCACAAAAATAAAAGAAAAAGATTTTGTATAATTTAACTTGCTTAAATATTCATTTTTAATTAACTTGTACTTTTTGTGCCCCTACTAACAGATGGAAACAGTGACTAATTTTGCCACTGGGTAATAATTATTGCGGTTTCCTGTAATACCCTTTTATTGGACTAAAATAAATGTGTAGTGAAAAGCTGTTTGGGTTTTCTCCCTCTATCAACTCTAAAGTGTCATTATTTTGCATTTGCTAGTCTAATGTGGCAACTCAAATATCATCATTTATGTGATAAGATGCTTAATATAATGAGATGCTTTGTGTATTTTCCTTGGACTTTGATGATACTGGATGCACATTTTTATATATGTTCATAAATCTCTTGTAAGATGACTGATAGAGTTAACATTTAATATGGAATGTAAAAGAATGCTAAATATAAGATATGAATGAGTGTGTATAGCATATCATTGCGAATTCTGGAGACACCATAAATAATGAGCGCGAATGCTGAGTAATTTGTGGATCTCTAAACCCAAGTTATATATCTTTAATGCATGCTAGAGGTTATATGTTACATCCACCCTCCCATTAACCACCCCTTAAAAATTAGTATTTCATAATAATAGGATCTAAAAAAACCAAATTTTTTTACTGTGTTGGAATTTTACTGAAGTTCCAACCCAGTCAAGAGATACACAGAGACAAAGTAGAGACTACTTTATTTCTGTATATTTTCTCTGCCTGACTTTCTTACACACTGGACAGACCTACAATGTCTCTGTCTATAGGGGATCCCATGGTCTCCTGTAAAGACCTCAATATTGTACTCTCAAGCATTATAAAAGGATCAAGCTGAAGAAGACTGACTGGAGGAATATTGCATGTAAGTAAATCTCAACTTTACCTTGTCCCATGGCCTCCCGACTACTAGTGGTAATGATACCATCGGGGGTCTTTGCGACTCAAGCAAAATCTCCAGACAGTGACATTGCTGCTTTAATATTAGGGAGAGGTTTTGGCATACACATATATACAAATATACACCCAGACAAAGCCATGCAAACAAGCACATATAACCACACACATACATACAAATTCACAAATACATGGTTGTTTGTTAGGGCAGAACAGTGTCATATATGCCCGTGATTACTGGGAGTCACAGTCCCTGACAACAGTTGCTATTGATGTCTACTTCAATTAATTAATTCTCCCTTTACTGACATGCTGGGAGTGGTGCTAAGCTACTGCCTATGGATATAACTCCCATTTATGACAACAATGCAGATAGGCCCTAAGAGTGATGATCCACTTCTGCACAGCTTCAGTCGCAAAGTATGAGGATAAATACATTTTATTCCACAATATGCGATATCAAAATAGTCAGATCATCAAACAATTAAAAATAATTATTCTTTGTCTGTGTATTAAACATATAGAAAAGCTCTCATAATTGAATCTTTAATCTAAACAATTTAGAAATTACAACTATGTTTCATTTCAATCAGTGATGGCACTGTTGTACGTAGAAGTGTAATATTTGTTTCAAGTATGTTTCACTAATACTACAGTATATTTAAAGGGACACTAAATTCACCCAGGCCACTTATCTCAATTAAATGCATGCACCTCAGCCTCTCAAAGCTTCTCTATGGGAATGCATTGCATTGGCTGAGGTCATCAGCATTGATTATCTCAGTCAAGGAGGCAAGACTGGCAGCGTGAAGAGCCTCTCGGCCAAGGCTCAAAGTAATTCTCACTTTTCAAAACCTCACATAGGGGAGAGGGAGACATCCATATAGGCAACAGCAACATGTTTGTATTCCTAATACTATAGTGTTCCTTTAATTTACTCATAACATGCAGCATGCAATCTATGATTAAAAATGATGTAGCAATGAAATAATTCTAGACAGCATACCCCTCAGGTCAGAATCCAAGCTCTGAATAGCTCTCATGACAAGTGATAAAATA
>OW240917.1:97045927-97222724 GCA_933207985.1 Pelobates cultripes
GATGGGTCCAGAGGGCGATCTGCCTCTTGGGGAATGCAAATACCGCCATGTCTTCTGAGAGGCGTAAGGCGATTCTCCTTAAAATCGATCCCAAATTGGCTGCCATGACGGCGGAACCTGACCCCTCTGACGAGGGTTTACTGTTTGGAACCTCTTTCGTGAAGGACCTTGGTTCCTATGTAAAGACCTTTACGGCCATTGACAAGGCCCAGGCGAATATGAAGCGCATGTTCGCGCCCAAGGTTTTCGGAGGGGCCGGGCGTAGCAGGAACCGTCCACCCGGCCGGGGCTTCCGTGGCTCGTTCAGGGCCTCCAGAGGTTCCTTCTTTCCTTCCCGAGGATTTCAAGATACGAGGTCGCCTCCTTTCTTCCCAGCCAGAGGGAGATCCTGGGGCTCCACGTATCCCCGTGGTGCCGCTTCGGGCAGACGCCCTTATGGTGAGTACCCATTTTTCCCCTCTCGATCATGTACGGGTGGCAGGGAGGCTTGCCTTATTCTACCATGGGTGGACAAATATAACCTCAGATGCTTGGGTTCTGCAATGTGTAAAGGGTTACCACCTGGAGTTCGTTTCTATGCCTGTCCAGGTTCGCGTCCCCAGAGAGTTGTCCCTCCCACAGGATCAGGACGTCATGATTTCCAAGGAGGTAGAGGAGATGCTCACAAAAGGTGCCATAGAAGAGATGCCGCTGGCCTCTCTGGGCTTCACGAGCAATCTTTTTCTGGTGCCAAAGAAAGGGGGCGGGGTTCGTCCCGTGATAAATCTTCGTCCCCTCAACGCATTTCTCCGCTACCAACATTTCCAGATGGAGGGTATACACTGCCTCAGAGACCTCCTTCGGCAATCAGATTGGTTGGCCAAGTTGGATCTGAAGGACGCATACTTTACAGTCCCCATCGCGCTGGACTGCAGGGATTACCTCCACTTCACGTGGCACGGTCGAAGCTGGCGCTTCACGTGCCTGCCGTTCGGTCTCTCGTCGGCCCCTTGGTGTTTCACCAAACTCATGAAGCCAGTAATGGCTTACCTTCGTACCCGTGGGGTGCGACTGATCGTTTACCTGGACGACATATTGATCATGTCCCAATCCAGGGAATCTCTGCTGTTACATTTGGGTTGGACAACCAACCTTCTCCAAAATTTGGATTTTCTGATCAACTGGGACAAGTCGGTCATGATCCCTACCCAGTCTATAGAATTCTTGGGTTTCCAAGTGGACTCCATCAGGCAATTCCTGTACTTGCCGGAGTCCAAGATGAAGGCCATTCAGAAGGAGCTCCGAAGGGCTCTTCGGGTGCCGGATATGTCCGTCAGGCAACTGGCAAGGATTATCGGCCTTCTGGCGGCTTCGATTCAGGCGATCTTTCCAGGCCCGCTACACTACCGTGCCCTCCAACGACTCAAGGGTTCACACCTGCGTTCGGGTCGCTCTTACGAGTCCCGGATACGACTGGACGACGAGTCCAGAGACGAGTTGGTATGGTGGTTGGCACACATGGAGGCCTGGAACGGACGGGCCATCTTCGGTTCGATCCCGGATGTCGTGATAGAATCCGATGCCAGCTTACACGGCTGGGGTGCTCGTTGTGGAGACGTTTCCACCGGAGGCAGATGGTCCGACATAGAGAGATCCCTACACATCAATTGTCTGGAACTGCTGGCGGGGGCCTTCGCGATACGCAGTCTGACCCCAGGCCGAGCAGACTGTTGCGTTCTCCTCAAGATGGACAATGTGTCGGCAGTCCGGTACATAAATCATCTTGGGGGTACCAAGTCCAGAATGTTGGCGCTATTGGCGAAGGATTTCTGGCAATTTTGTCTCCTCAACAACGTCTCGGTGCAGGCGGAACACATTCCGGGCCTGGACAATTCCGGTGCGGATTGGAATTCCAGGCACTTAAGAGACTCGGGAGATTGGCACTTGCACGTTTCGGTTTTCCGAGGTCTGGACAGTCTCTGGGGACGCTTCGAGTTGGACCTGTTCGCTTCACGTCTGAACACTCAACTCCCTGCGTTTTACAGCTGGAGGCCAGACCCGGCAGCAGTAGCGACGGACGCCTTTCTCCAAGACTGGCCTCAAGGGACGCCTGTATGCCTTCCCACCGTTCAACATGATCGCTCGCACGATATCGAAGTTGATCCGGCACGATTGCTGCCTGGTACTGATCACACCTCTTTGGAGGTCCCGTCCATGGTTCCCACGCTTGATGGAGTTGTCGATAGACTACCCCAGACTGATTCCGAGCTTCCAGGATCTCCTCCTGGATCCGGATGGGAACTCGCACGGACTGGTGCTCCGACACCAGCTACCTCTGATGGCGTGGCTCCTTTCAGGGGTACCTGGGTTGTCCCGAACGTTTCGCGGACGACTCTGCAACTCCTCGATAACGCCTGGGCTCCAGGTACGCGATCGGCCTACCGCTCTTCATGGGGCTCATGGAAGGTGCATGGAACGGGCAGTGGATCCCGTATCTGCCCCTCTCCATCTGATTTTGGAGTACCTCACTTTTCTGTTTGATTCGGGCAAGGCGTATCGAACTATCAACCTTTTTCGTTCCGCTATATCAGCTGGTCATGTTGGTTTGGATGGTTCGCCCATGGGCAGACACCCCTTCGTGTGTCGCCTGCTCAAGGGCATTCGCCTCGCCCGTCCACCCAAGGCTCGTTTCTCTGCCTTTTGGGACGTTAACATTATGCTTCAGTTTCTGTCTTCCTGGTACCCGAACCAGGGGCTGACCCTTAAGCAACTGTCTTCCAAGTTGGTTATGTTGCTTTGTTTGGTTTCATGTAAGAGGGTTTCTGATGTTAGGGCCCTTGATTGGGACGCCGTTACCTTCTCCCCTGAGGGTGTGACTTTTAACATTTCCAGACGGACTAAATCTGCGTCAAGGTCTTTCGTGTACCCTAGATTCCAAGGATGTCCGGCACTCTGTCCAGTGGAGTGTTTGAAGGTCTATATGGAGGTGACCCGGCCTCTTCGCTCACCAGATCTACGACCTTTGTTCATTTCTTTTCGAACACCGCATCGACCTGTGTCGACACCGACCCTGGCGCGTTGGGTGCGTTGGCTTTTGTCTGCGGCTGGTATAGACACGTCTATCTTCACACCCCATTCGGTGAGGGGTGCTATGGCTTCCAAGGCTTCGACAGTCGGCTGTCGTCTGGAGGACATCATGCGTGCAGCGGATTGGTCTCGAGAGTCGACCTTCCGTGACTTCTACTTCAGACCTATTGAGCACATCGCACAGCTTTGAACTTGCATAATATGAGCCTCCGTGTCTTTAATAAAATTCCCAGATTTTACTATTAACATGACGTAAAGTCATGATTTTATTAAAGACACGGAGGCGAGTATTATTCCCTCCCACCCTCCCGGTGTGGGGTATGGAGCGAGATGTGATTGGCGTACTCAGGTATGTTGAGATTTGGCCTGCCTTGTGAGTACTTCATGTGTTGTATTGCATATACTGATTAATTATGTCTATTATATTTTTCAGATTTCATTCCTTTAACCATATGAATGGTCGTTAGTTTTGTATTGGTAAGTCCACAGTTTGGAGTTTGGTTATTACCATATTTCTCTCTCTTTTCTAGCTTGAAATTGTCGGATTGTTCCAGTTCCCGGTTTTGGCCAAGCAAGATATCATTTTACTTACCTGGTCTTCGGTTTTCGCAAGAAAGAGGGGGATTGTGGGAGACACAGGCTTTATATAGTCACTTCCTCTGTTATGTGATTGGTTGCCTGTGTATCTATACAGTTTTTTTCTTTCATTTTTGATATATTTATATTCCTCTATCTTTGCTGCTGAGGAAATAAAGAAAGAGTTATGCATAATACTCGCCTCCGTGTCTTTAATAAAATCATGACTTTACGTCATGTTAATAGTAAAATCTGGGAATTACAGCAGCTTTAGCAGTATCTATTAGTTTTGTGGGTCTTTGTATATTTTGCAGATGCCGTGTGGGTCTGGTGAGTCTGGTGGTTTTTACTAACCTCCAGCTCTGGCCCGCCAGCATCTTCATGACACTAGTCTTTACATCTCCTGGTGCCTCAGGTGCCAGGAGCCATGTCGGTGCTGCAAGACAGCATGATCCTGCATAAACAAAGTGCAGTCAACTTTTGTCAACTTCAGGCTTTACCATAAGACAAAGTAGTCCCTACTTTGTATTATTACATCTTTGGATATATAAAGATTATATCTTTATAAAATTCTGCAAAGTGACAAACCAGCTTTAACTGAGCTAATAGTTAAGAGAGTCTGAATGTATAGAAAGGGTAGTAAAAAGGAGGTGGTAAGTTGGGACTTTACTGCTGTTACTAGTAGCAGTAAGAGGGGTGGGGAGGGGAGGGGGGAAGAATGAAGGTAGAGAGTCCAAACTTGTAAACAGCCAGAATTCTATTTTGCTAAAACATAAAACTTATTATACTGGTTTATTCACTAACATGTAAACATTTAAAGAGCATAAAAATAACCACATACCATCAGTGATTGAGTATTTATTTGCAATGTAGGCATTAATACCGTACTTCTGCAACATTTAATCTGATTTTACTATAGATTTATGAGGTCTAAAGGTTTCGTTAGGACAAGCCAACTGTTTATTGGTTAATAAGCTGTATTAGTTACCGTGTACTGTTTTATGTGATAGTTCTCTGATTGCAATATAGCATTGCTAGGAAGTTATATATCCGTGATCTCTGTATATTGTTAATGATTGCATTGAATGTCTTTTCATTTGTACTTGTTTTTAATTGATTTTGTATGCATATATAGTATATTTGCTGTATTAGATTATAAGCCTCAGATGAAGTGAAGCTTTCTTCATGAAACACATTAGGTGCTTTATGGTGGAGCCTTCTCCCTACCATTAGCAGTTGGGTCATAGGGGATTGAGTGGATGAACTGTGGAATGCACGTTGGGGTTAGTTCTAGAGAAGAATATGTTGACTCAATCAAGAGATCATTTAAATTTAACATTGTATGCCTGGATGCTGAAAAAGCTGAAAAATGATGAAAAAGCTTTGTCAAGGGAGATTTTCTAAAGTTTAAACCTGCCTTGAGAATTTAAAAAAAATATTTGTACTATTCACTAACCTTGGTTATTATGAAAGATTTTCAAAGAAACAGCAAATGTTTGGGTGAACATTTTAAAAACATTCGAACGTTTCGCCTAAAATGTTTAATTCCCATGTGAGTTCTCCAAATTTCCTGGTTTAGCAAATACCTCCACATTATTTATTTACTAGATGGTGAACATTCATGCATTTAAAAGTCACATTTCAATGTGTATGTCAGCCTTAATATATTAAAAATTGACTACAAAAAAGTTTTTTTTTTCCCCTTTATTTTTTAAATATTTTGTAAGACAGTTCTCAACATGCTGTTTAGTGAATTAACCGCAAAGTATGCCGTTGGTAAAAATCAAGATATAGTTTTTTTCTTAGAAGCTTTTTTTTTATGCAATACCTCCTCACACTGTGGGAGTGATCAGTGGTCTGTGAAATGAAGAGACATTTATGCTGAAAATAACAATTGATTTTTTTTTTCTGAAATAAAGTTTAGACCTCCTAATGCAACAAGCTGTTTCTATCATGCTGTTTTTATCAGATCAATCAATAGATTCTAAAAAGCAATAGTAATGTGATGCTATTTCTAAAGATCTGTTAGCTTGTTAAAGATGTTTGTATGTCTCAAGCAAGTATTATTTATGGTTGGTTTTATTTATATTTATATGGAATTCAATGTTCAACCTTCTTTTATAAACAATATGAATCAATTTATATCCACTACTGTTGAAACTAAATTTGAAAGGTTGATTTATTTCAAACATTTGCGTAAGAAAACAGAGGGAAATTAACAATATTAACTATATGCAAATGCTGTGTATTAGCTGGGCATTAGAACCAAAACAATCATTGTACAGCAACTCCAAGCAAATTTATCTTTAACCTGCATTGTAAGCCTGATTTATTATTGTTTTTTTAAAATAATTTTGCTTGGTTTTTCAATATTACAGAAATAGCAGCTACTTAACATGTTATACTGGACAGCAAATTGAAGTTAAAGGTAATTAAATTAAGTTATAATCTAAGCAATAAAAAATGAGGTGAATTTGTTTAGGAAGAGGAAGAGGGGGTAGCTGAAAAATATGATGATACCATAGCAATAATAATGCATATCACCATTCATTATCTGAGACCTGGCAATTACATAGTGTCCCACTGGCAGACTACTTGGCTGACCTGCAGGTGGCTTAAGAAATATCTTCCAGATATACCAACTGCAGTGATAGGAATCTAATGATTCATTAGAGATCAGAGAGCAGCTAAAAAATTAACTTAAAAAGTTGTAAAAAAGCATTTACCATTCAGCCAAATTGGATCTTTATACCCTAACTTATCATGTTGGTTTTATTAGCTATGTGCCATTCACTGTTTAGTTAATAGAGTCTGAAATGTTGACTTGAATCGGAGTAAAAAATTCTAATCACATCAAGAAAGAAAAAAGTCACAAAAATAAAAGAAAAAGATTTTGTATAATTTAACTTGCTTAAATATTCATTTTTAATTAACTTGTACTTTTTGTGCCCCTACTAACAGATGGAAACAGTGACTAATTTTGCCACTGGGTAATAATTATTGCGGTTTCCTGTAATACCCTTTTATTGGACTAAAATAAATGTGTAGTGAAAAGCTGTTTGGGTTTTCTCCCTCTATCAACTCTAAAGTGTCATTATTTTGCATTTGCTAGTCTAATGTGGCAACTCAAATATCATCATTTATGTGATAAGATGCTTAATATAATGAGATGCTTTGTGTATTTTCCTTGGACTTTGATGATACTGGATGCACATTTTTATATATGTTCATAAATCTCTTGTAAGATGACTGATAGAGTTAACATTTAATATGGAATGTAAAAGAATGCTAAATATAAGATATGAATGAGTGTGTATAGCATATCATTGCGAATTCTGGAGACACCATAAATAATGAGCGCGAATGCTGAGTAATTTGTGGATCTCTAAACCCAAGTTATATATCTTTAATGCATGCTAGAGGTTATATGTTACATCCACCCTCCCATTAACCACCCCTTAAAAATTAGTATTTCATAATAATAGGATCTAAAAAAACCAAATTTTTTTACTGTGTTGGAATTTTACTGAAGTTCCAACCCAGTCAAGAGATACACAGAGACAAAGTAGAGACTACTTTATTTCTGTATATTTTCTCTGCCTGACTTTCTTACACACTGGACAGACCTACAATGTCTCTGTCTATAGGGGATCCCATGGTCTCCTGTAAAGACCTCAATATTGTACTCTCAAGCATTATAAAAGGATCAAGCTGAAGAAGACTGACTGGAGGAATATTGCATGTAAGTAAATCTCAACTTTACCTTGTCCCATGGCCTCCCGACTACTAGTGGTAATGATACCATCGGGGGTCTTTGCGACTCAAGCAAAATCTCCAGACAGTGACATTGCTGCTTTAATATTAGGGAGAGGTTTTGGCATACACATATATACAAATATACACCCAGACAAAGCCATGCAAACAAGCACATATAACCACACACATACATACAAATTCACAAATACATGGTTGTTTGTTAGGGCAGAACAGTGTCATATATGCCCGTGATTACTGGGAGTCACAGTCCCTGACAACAGTTGCTATTGATGTCTACTTCAATTAATTAATTCTCCCTTTACTGACATGCTGGGAGTGGTGCTAAGCTACTGCCTATGGATATAACTCCCATTTATGACAACAATGCAGATAGGCCCTAAGAGTGATGATCCACTTCTGCACAGCTTCAGTCGCAAAGTATGAGGATAAATACATTTTATTCCACAATATGCGATATCAAAATAGTCAGATCATCAAACAATTAAAAATAATTATTCTTTGTCTGTGTATTAAACATATAGAAAAGCTCTCATAATTGAATCTTTAATCTAAACAATTTAGAAATTACAACTATGTTTCATTTCAATCAGTGATGGCACTGTTGTACGTAGAAGTGTAATATTTGTTTCAAGTATGTTTCACTAATACTACAGTATATTTAAAGGGACACTAAATTCACCCAGGCCACTTATCTCAATTAAATGCATGCACCTCAGCCTCTCAAAGCTTCTCTATGGGAATGCATTGCATTGGCTGAGGTCATCAGCATTGATTATCTCAGTCAAGGAGGCAAGACTGGCAGCGTGAAGAGCCTCTCGGCCAAGGCTCAAAGTAATTCTCACTTTTCAAAACCTCACATAGGGGAGAGGGAGACATCCATATAGGCAACAGCAACATGTTTGTATTCCTAATACTATAGTGTTCCTTTAATTTACTCATAACATGCAGCATGCAATCTATGATTAAAAATGATGTAGCAATGAAATAATTCTAGACAGCATACCCCTCAGGTCAGAATCCAAGCTCTGAATAGCTCTCATGACAAGTGATAAAATAGCAGTTGCTATATTATTGATATGATTATCATATAATTCATTCCTCTTGACTGGGTGAGATACTTCACTTGAAAGAATGTCAAAGGCGATAACCACATTTGCCCTATGAGTGTCTCAAGAGTTGTGGGGAAAAAAAGTTTGAAAACATGGAACAGTGTGCCAGGAGAATTACAGTACAGTTTTAATCATACATAATCTGAGGTTCAAATGATGATGTGTATAAATGTGTTTCTTCTGCTCACTTTATTTATACATACTGTTACGGTACCTCCAGTAATTAAATGCACAAACCGCCGTTTAGTGAATGTTCCCTGTTCGCAATACTGTGGTCTGGTAGCGTATGCAGTGAAACCATGCGAACCGCCAGCCAGGGAACACTCCAAACTCCCGAACGGTACCTGTACGGCCCTTTCCCTTCTCGAGCTCCAAATACACGAATCGCCAATAGCAGCCGAACGGCAATAGTTTCCAAGCGGCAAATAATTCCAATAAGCAGTCTCTAGGCGCCGGTAATAAAATCCCCCCAATAACGAGACCAAGCTCCGCTTTGATGGTAAAACACGAACTGAGTTTACTGGGGGCTACCTGCCTGTATTTATGCAGGTCTCCCACTTGGTGGACACTCCCCTAGGGGACCAAATGGGAGACTGAAATGACAGAAGGACATGGGGACATTCTGGATATACATCCCCCTAATATTCCCAGCATGCATCACAGTTTCCTCCCCTCTGCTCGGGAGATAATTGGGAAGTAACTCAATTATCTCCCAGAGCAGAGGCAAATCGCCATTTTAAATACAAGTCACAAAACACATAAAAATATATAACTTTATAACTACCGAACATATTGCATTCGTGTAACACATCCCCAGATAGCCTGGATCTGAGTGCATATTATTGGCGAATAGCGCACAGATCGCCATGGAGTCAAAGTCTATTACAGTTCTTCGGTATGCGATTGACTCCATGGGAAGGATATCTGGGTTAAGTCCATTCGTGTTATTAAATCTCCCGAACGGCCGGTATTCATATGCTTTTGTCGATTGAGAAGGGGAGGTCGACGGCTTCAGCGGTGTTCGGTTGAAAAAGTGTCAGTTTTTAGTTCCATGGAATAACCGAACACCGCTGGGCTTTCGCATAGTTAAAATGGCCGCCGCCTCGTGGTCGACATACGAACGACGACCACCCTGTATTCGGTTTTAATTGAGAAGTGTCTGTGGTTAACCGCAACGTTCTAATTGGGATCAATAGGTTAACCAGCAGCACACTTCTCTTCTGGGTGGCCGTCCGTTTGGTAGTTCCGTTCGACAAAAAAAAGACATTCCCTTAAACAAAGCATACGAACGGGGAGATTCATGCAACCGGCAAAACAGACGAACACAGTACTTTTAGTCCATACAGGGTCTGTCACACATACATAACCTATGATAACATTGTTAGACTTTGTTACACTCCTATAGACTTGATTTAATGCAGACATGTGTGCATGATGTAGAATGATACAACACTAGCAGGACTGTTGACTTTGAATGTGATGATAATTACGATGAGGGGGTGGCAATAAGAAATTCAACTTCACATGTTTTCTTTTTAAATATTATTTATTTATATAGTAAAGTGAAAAATCTTTTAGGAATTGTTAGCATTGTTGTGAGACTCTGCTGTGTCTACTACCTCATAGTGGTTCCAAAATGTTTTCTTTAAAAAACCCATACAATATTTTCTATAAATGATTTTAGCTTATTATACGCTCTCACATTCTCTGCATTATCATCAACAGAATCCCTATTGTTATATCATCAAAGTTGCTCCGGGTTAAGTTAAAACAGTTCTCTGATATTTGTCTGGTATATAGTCTTGCCATAATGTGTGTACTTAGATATATACGTTTATTGTAGATTAAATTGGTGTTGTACATGTGCAATTTTGAACAACATGTGTGGTAATAAAAAAGAGGGGAGAGGAGAAAGGAACTTGGGTTTCAGTGTAACTAGAGTGGGAGAGAGAGGGGACAAGGTGAAACAAAAAGAGATAAAGATTGAGCATGAGAAAAGGTGGTTGTGGGTACGCACAAAAATTCCTTAAAGGGACACCGTAGGCACTGTATCTGCTTCATCTCATTAGGCTGGTTATAGTGTATGGAGTCCCCTGGTGCCATCATTTCTTTCAGCATTAAACAGTTTTTAATGTTGTAATGTTTTAATGCTAAACAAGAGTCCCTGGCAGTCCATCCCCTCTGTGCTGCTTTGGCTAATAAGGAAGTATTACCCTGAGCAGCAATGGGCAGCTGTGATTGGCTGAGAGTGTCAGCTGACTGCTTTTAACCTGTCAGAGCTCCAACTGACGGTATGAATGGGTATGACAACAAGGAAGTGTGTAATCTCTGCCTTAGCTACACATACAGAAGGGGCCGGACTGTGGGTGGCCAGGGACTCTTATTTTGTGGCATACTGCACAAACATGGTGCAACACTGAATGTAGTGACAGTGCCAGGGTGTCAGGATTACTGTTTGATCCAGCACGTAGAACTGTACAGCACGGATGACAAATAAGTAACGTATTACCGGTCCTTAGAATGGCCGGATTTAACGTACAAAGAATAGTCAAAAATACTAGCCGAGGTCAGGGAACACAGAAAGGGACACAGCGATGAGGAAAGCCAGGAGTCAGGATACCAGAATATAGAGAAGTCAATAAACAAAGCCAAAGTCAAAAACCAGGTAGAAAACTATAAACAGGAACGCGCTCTCGGACAACCACAAGGGAAACCACGACAGGGCACTGAGCAGGCTGAGAACTGGGCCTAAATACCCCTCCTTTCTTTCTGATAGGCTGTAACCGGCCTTTGACCCCAAAGTCAGTTACCAGGTTTCATTTGCATAATTGCTGCTCAGCATTAACCCTTCTGTGGATTAGGTTGCTGCTCGGCACAACTTTTCCTGTGTGGACAGTAAATGTCATTAACCACTTTTCTATAAGTGGATGAATACATGAGACCAGGTTTCATTTGCACAATTACTGCTCAGCATTAAACCTTCTGTGGATTAGGTTGTTGCTCGGCACAACTTTTCCTGTGTGGACAGTAAATGTCATTAACCACATTTCTATAAGCGGATGAATACGTGACACAGGGTACTCCAGGCACTGTAACCAATTCAAAGAGACAAAGTCGTTATAGTGACTACAGTGTCCCTTTAAGGTTGTCACGACTACTATATGACCAAACACGCAGAACTATGTAAACACAAATAATGTATACCGGGCCTTAACGTAAGAGACTAGTCAATAAACAATCCGAAGTTAAGAGTACAGAAACAGACACTAAATGTAATACTAGCCAAAAGTCAGGATACCAGAAGTAGGGAAAGTCGAATACAAGCCAAAGTCAAATATCAGAAATATCAATGAACAGGAATGCACGCTCCGACAACCAACAAGTGGAAACCACGACAGGGCACTGAGAAAAGGCTACTCAGGCTTTAAATATGCCTTTATGTGCACATGACTTTCAACCCTAAAACGTGCATGTTAGTCGATGATGTGATGTCACACGCACGTAGGCGCCATTTTTGTTAAGGGCAATAGGTTCATTATTATACATTTCCAGACCACATCGGCTGGCGTTCCTAAGAACGCCGCACCACCTGTGCACCGTCGGAATGAGGATCAAGCGTCAATCAGCCGCGATTCAGGTAAGTTATTCCCCTTACGGCGCGACTGCTCTGCTCAAAAGCGGGACTTGGGAGCAGATACAGTATCGGCACGGCCACACTGATCAGACACAGCCATGCCAATACAAGCACCAGGGGCCGTGACAGTATCCCCCCTTTGAAGACTGCGCACTGGGTGGGCCTGACCCATCTCTGAGATGGTTGTCAATGTGCATCATATAAGTGATGTAATCATTAGGTTTTTATGGAAATTCCTTTGCAGCAGTCTCATCAAATAATGCATGGGACAGCCCTTCAGAAAAGGCAGTTATTAAATTGCTATTTGTCAGTCTATTTCTGAAGGAAGAGTATGAAATTCAATGGCATACTCTGCAACTGACCTATTACCTTGCTTAATGCACATTAGGGCTTCAGCAGTGTTTTTCTCTTTTCCTAATGGTTCAAATGTAAGTTTAAACTAAGCAAGGAATTCCTTATAATCATATACTACAGCCTTATTGCTTTCCCATAAAGGATTGACGGTGGGTCAGCAGGCTGAAGATGAGCTATACAGGCTAGAAACGTTTGGAAAGCCTGGGCAAATTGATCTGTGAAATGATCATTTTCCTACAGCCTCCTCTCGCAAGACAACATGCTGATACAATTCTGCAGGGTCCATGGCCCTGTCGTAATGTCACGACTACTATATGACCAAACACGCAGAACTATATAAAAACAAATAACGTATACCGGGCCTTAGAATGGTCAGACTTAATGTAAGAGAATAGTCAATAAACAATCCGAAGTTAAAGGTACAGAAACAGACACTAAACATTCCAAAGTCAAGGGTACAGAAACAGACACTAAACATAATACTATCCAAAAGTCAGGATACCAGAATTAGGGAAAGTCGAAAACAAGCCGAAGTCAAATACCAGAACTATCAATGGACAGGAACGCACTCTCAGACAACCAACAAGTGGGAACCACGACAGGGCACTGAGAATAGGCTATTCAGGCTTTAAATATGCCTCTCTGTGCATTGATTGGTTTTCAACATGAATGTTGACCCCAATGATGTCACATTTTTGTTAAGGGCAATAGGTTTATTATTCTAAATTTCAGGACTGCAGTGGCCAGCGTCCCTAAGAATGCCGCGCCACCTGGGCACCATCGGGAATGAGGATTGAGCAGCAATCCACCGCGATCCAGGTAAGTTATTACCCTTTGCGGCACCATGCTGACCGGGGACTTAGGCACGGATACAGTATTGGCGCGGCTGCACTGATCAGATGCGGCCACGCCGATACAAGTACCAGGGACAAAGGTAGAGACTTATCAATATCTCTTATAGTTCTGCTTGTAATGTCAACTGTGTCAACTCATTCAATCCTGCTTTTTTCTCTCCCTTGCTCTAGTGATGAGCACTCCATGCTACATGATCTTGAATGTAGTAATTTAATACTCTTTATTACATATGGAGAACCACCCCCTGTTTGTAGAAATGCTTCCCACTCCTCCCAGTTCCTAATAATTGGGTTTGGGGTTTAGATTGAGCTGCATGTTTACCATTTTCTCATAGGCCCAAGAAGGCAATGGTTGTGGATTTCCATTGTCTAGATCACTAGATCATAGCATACTGACCACTATCAGGATGTGGAACATTAAATGCCAAGAAATGTTTGGCACATCTTTTGACAGCATAAATAGAATTACATCTCACATGTAGGACATCTCTAGGTTCTTCTAGAGATCACAGTTGTAATAAGCTTTGCTACCATTTGCCAATGACAGCTAAGATCTCAGCACATTTACCATATATGGTACATGATGCCTGTAATGGACTGTTTTGCACACAAGAGGTTAAAAATCGTTTAGGTGATATTCCCCTTTCAGATAGACAAGCAGCTACTGCAATCAGCAATCTCCCGAACACATGAATACTCCAACTCCCAAACAGGAAACACACGAATGCTGTAAACAGCTGAACAGGAAAAACTCCTGGTAGTCTCACTGTAACAGCATACAATCCAATTTCCCCCAAGAACGAGACGACACTTCGTTTGAGGGTCAAGTAGAACTGATTTGCTGGGGCTACCAGTTTTTTTACGGTCTTCCACCTGGTGGACACTCCCCTAGGGGTCCAGATGGAAGACTGGGACACAAAGTATACACTGACCAATCACAGACATACACCTTGAAACACTCCCACAATTACATCACAATCACTCCTCTCTATCCTGGAGATAATTGGGAAGTAATCCAATTATCTCCCAGGAAAGCGGCAAAACTCCACTGATCACATGTTAGTAAAAAGACACAAAAATACACAATGTTGCAAATAATGAATACGTACATTCTACATATCCCCAGATAGCTTAGATCTGAGCGCACATTATTGCCGAATGGCGCTCAGATCACATACATACAGTTTAATCGCCATGGAGCCAAAGTCTTTCCCATAGTCTTTTGTTACACGAATGGGCTCCGTGGCTTAGCTATCTGGGGTAGCACTATTCACATGTACACAGTGCCGTGTAATTACAAGAGAAGGGAGTTTAAGATGGCCGCTGCCACGTGTTCGGTTATACGAACAGCTGCCACCCAGCGTTCACCAATTAAGCAGAAAGGAACGAACCAGCAGAGGAAAATAACAGCATTTAACATGGGGCCATAGTCCAGAGGGAGCAGGTGAGCAACCAGGCTTCTCCAGTGCTTTGTGGCGAGGTTGGTTCCGCCACAATGCCCGTTTCTATTTTGTGCCTCTAACATGTTTGGGAACAATTTGAGAAAATGAGGTGTTCGAGCACCAAGTACCACCTTTAGCTTTAGCTCCATATGCCAGTAACAAGAAGCTTTATAATTTTTAAGTAGACTCAATGTATCACACTGATAGCAAGCTAAATATTTATATAAAAAAGGTTTCTTTAATTGAGTAATGCAAGACTTTATATTTCTTTTAAACCAAGTGGTACCATTATAATAATAACAACCAAGAATTTGACAGCGCTTAAAATGACAAGCCAATGTGTTAACAAATGAAACAATATATAAATAACCCAGCAGCAATCACCGAAAAAAGAAACATATAATATAAAAAAAGTGTTTCATAATAAATACTTATCAGATATATTTGCAAAAAATCTTTAAAAAAAATAACAAAAAAAAATCTAGTGCAGATAATCTGATTCAGCCAAAAATAATTGTGATATATATCGTTACATGTATATTGTATTACACCAACATTGAGTTGTGGGATCCATACCTCCCCAAAAGGAGTTTCTGTCACACAGAGCCAGGGTTGACAAGGCTTCTAGAAATGAGAGCATAATCACTATATATTGTAATCAAAATTATTCAACCCCCATTGAAAAGTTTATTATCAAAATGTCTAGTCTTTTTAGCTGTTTACAATGAACAAATCAAACAAAAGCAATTGAAGTAGCTCAACAAAACGAATGCTTCAATTGGTTTTGCAAAAATTAAAATAAATTGAAACTTATAATGACTTCTCCTGCCTCAAAATTTTTCAACCCTCCCCCCCACCCCCTTTCATGGCAAGCATCTTTAGTACTAAGTAGAGCACCACATTGCTGCAAATGAGATTCATAGCCAGACACCAGCTTCTGGCAGCGTTCCTGAGGAATCTTAGCCCATTGCTAATGAGCAATGGCCTCCAATTCAGTAATATTCTTTGGGTTTGTGTGCTGCAACCACCTTCTTGTGTTGAGCTAATAGAATTGCTTTTGTTTGATTTGATCATTGCAAACAACTGAAAGTCTGTAAACTTTGTCAATAAATCTGATTTTCAGTTAGGATTGAATAATTTTGATTACAACTGTATCACTAATGTTCAAGTGGTATCATTGTTACCTACTGAGAAATATTTGGTATTGTTCACCTTAACCAACAAAGTGAAAACTATTACACAGTATAGTAAACAGTGTGCTATCTAAACTATATTTCACTCTAATTTTTATTTCAAACACTTAAGAGGATCGACACTGTAGAGTGATTTAAACAGAAGCCAGATAAAAGCGGGTAAAGAAAGTTCAACATTTAATGATAGTACACAATTGCACATGCATATTTTTTTTTCTAATATTTTCACAGTACAGGAAGAAAAACAAAAAAGCATTGATTTAGAAATAGCAAAAACAGTGCTAAGCATGGATCAGTTGGGATAGGCAGTTACTTCTTCGCTGGGTATTGGCAACCAAACCAGTAATTGGTCCAACATAGAAAACAAGTGTATTTTCAGTTTTAGCTATTCGGTACTCGTGATGTTATGTTCCTTAATAATTCTTAGTTCATTAATATTAACAATTATATCCCAGTTGTATTTACTAAATATTATAATATTATGTGAAATATAGTCATTGTGAAGTTCCTGATGAGAGCTCATCAACTGAAGAAGCCTGTTCACACATTGTTTTGTTGCTCTTGCTTGGCCTTGCTATGTGTTTACCATATATTACACATCTTTCATGCATGGTAGCAAATAAGTTCATATGGTATGTATGCCTATTTAAATAATACCTACATTATCAATGATATTTTATGCATCTCAAGATATTGTTATAGTACAATTTAGATAGGAAAATAAAGTTGACTACAATAATAAAACCAGTTAGTGTTTTTACCCCATTGTTTTGCAATTTAATAAAGATAAAACAGCACAAAAGTATGGAAAGATCATTTGGTGTGTTTAGAATTCATAGTGACATTCCTTCACGAACATTTTTTCCTAACTAGAAAACAATATACTATATTTTCCCCGTCATGTACAGTAACTTAAACAGACTAACCCTGCAATCTTCGTTAAAATATATTGTATAACATAATTTGTCTAAGCATTCAGAACAGTTTACTCTTTTTTTGTCATTGTTGGTTTGTTAGTCATCTATCAACCTCAGTTTTATTCTTAGTCTGCCAATATGTGTCCTTGTAGAAGAGAAAGTCCTTATTATTTAACAGAGTGACATTGTTTTTAGATTATTTGGTAAGGACTATATTTCATGTTTGTAAATACAAGTAGTAGCTTTTTGATTTGGGGCTACTTTTAGGCTGGATATGCATCAAGGGCTATGCAGTTCTACTGCAGCTAGGAGGTCTATACCATTTGGTTAATCCTTAATAAAGATCATTGAAGAAACTACCATATGTCCATCTAGGTCATTGGCATAGAGGAGGAAGGGTTTATATTTAATAAGTGCTGTTAGAATTGGGCATCTCCTAGAACTTGAGGGAAGTGGGTGGAACTGGTGGCTACTTATACCAGGGGATTTGGTATCTCCTGGTGTGGTTTTCATAGTATTTTTATATATGCCAGAGAACAGCTATTTCACATTAGAAATGCTGATGTTAATGAAACAGACATTATACCTTATAAAATACGGTTTATTTGGAAGAAATATGGGAGATTCACCATCAGAATACTGTATTTTCTTTTTTTTTTTTGTGTGTTAACCATGATTCCTATTATAGCGCATATAATTTTTCACAATATACCAAAGTTGAGATAAATGTTGTTTTCGGCTGGTTTGTTTTTGTATTATTTCTACTGTTGTGTTTTGGATCTACAACAAAATATGCAAGTTTTGTTAATAACCAGAATTAGATATATGGTGGTGTATTACACATATTTGTAATTTTTTTTTCCTTTACCAAATACACTACAATGTTGAATATGCACACTTTGCTGAACGCTTATTCCTTAGAAGTTTTTAGCAAATAATCATGTTAAACATCTTAAAAGTTTAAGTATATTGCCTAAGAACAAAGTGCCAAAGGCTTATATAATCAGTGTTTTTCGGGGGTTTCTGAATGAGTAATTCTTAAATTAGACATTTGTATGATTATTTTTAATTGATTACTATATAAAATGCAACTGACAGGCAACTATTACCATTGGAATAGCACCTGCCAGAAATATCATATTTGTATTTTCAACTTGTTTGACCATATTAAAAATTATATATTTTATATTCTGCTGTCAGGTTTAATCAAGAGTTATTTATTTGTCTCTCAGTACTATGTTCAACTCTGTTTTCCTTAATTAATTAATTTAATTTAATTTATTAGGAACATTTATCTTTTACTAGCAAAGAGTATGCTAATTTTAAGCGCTAGTATCACTATGTGTTTTGCCAAAGAAGCATTATTCATTTCAGTCATTTAACATTTTAAATTGTCTTAGGATCTCTGAACTTAAGTCATTTTGTTAATTAATTTAAAATGTATTTAATTGGTTTGTTCATTATTATTATTATTATTATGATATTTATAGAGCGCCGTCAAATTCGGCAGTGCTTTATAATGGGTGGACGAACAGACATGTAGTTGTAACTAGACAAGTTGCACACACAGGAACAGAGGGGTTGAGGGCCCTGCTCAATGAGCTTACATGCTAGAGGGAGTGGGGTAAAATGACACAAAAAGGTAAGAATAGTATTAGACTAATGACAGTTGCAGAAGAGGAATCAGTCAGGAGCTATTAACAGTTTAATGGAAACGCTTTTATGAAGAAGTGGGTTTTTAACGATTTTTTGAAGGAATGGAGACTGGGTGAGCATCTAACGGAGGAGGGAAGCGAGTTCCACAGGAACGGTGCAGCCCTCGAGAAATCTTGAAGGCGAGCATCAGAGGTGGGAGTACGGACAGAAGATAGACGTAAGTCTTCAGCAGATCGTAAGGGCCTAGACGGGACATACTTGTGTATAAGGGAGGATAGATAGGTGGGAGCAGCATTATGTAGAGATTTGAAAGCAAGAACCAGAATTTTAAATTGAGCTCTATATTTTATAGGAAGCCAATGTAGGGATTGACAGAAGGGTGAGGCATGGGAGGTGCGTCCATTCATTATGGACTGTAACGGCGCTAGTTGAGAGCACGTAAGACCACTGTGAAGCGGATTACAGTAGTCAAGGTGAGAAAGGACAGTGGAATGGACCAACACCTTAGTCGCATCTGGCGTTAAGTAGGGGCGGATGCGCGCAATGTTTTTTAGATGGAAATGACAGGATTTGGCGATAGATTGAACATGAGGCTTGAAGGAGAGGTCGGAGTCAAAGAGAACACCTAGGCAGTGAGCCTGCATGGTGGAGCTGATGGTAGCACTGTTGACTTGGAGGGAGACAGACACAGGAGTAACAACACTTGAGGGAGGAAAGACCAGAATTTCAATTTTGGTCAAGTTTAGTTTAAGGAAGTGGGCAGCCATCCAGTTAGAAACAGCAGAGAGGCAGTCAGAGACACTAGTCAAGAGGGACGGGGAGAGATCAGGAGAGGACAGGTAGATCATCAGCTATATATAACTATGTAGTAAGGTAATTGAGTTGTACAGATACAATTGGCATTGAGGTGTATCCCAGAAGGTGTGACTTTATTACCCAAATTCTTTTAATCACTAAAAAATAATCTTGTCTCAAAACAACTAATGCTTTTCCAGCTTAATCAAGTATGTTATGGTTAGAAAATATCCAACTAATTGTACATAAATAAGAAGCCGTATACACAAAAAAAAGAGCTTCACAAGTTATATACAAAATGCATTTAGATCTCTGGATCATATCTAGTAGGCTATAGATGAAAATACTAAATAACAAAATTCAGTTTTAGTACCAGTACTATGTGTGCCTGCTAATAATGTGTAATCCATCAGAACCACTGTGTCTTTTTATTAAACTTGTTCTGCTAAGCAAAATGTTCTTCATTACATTTTTTTTTTTAGTACATCCATTTGGGGGTTTGTTAGGTTCCGTTGAGCATTAAACATTAAAAAAAGTAAATACAAATTTAAAACATCTGTGGGGTCAATATGACTCCTATATTAGTTACACCTCCCCATGTCCCATCCAGTGATCAGTGATTTTTATGTTTTTAGTAAACTATACTGCTATTAATGCCATCAGAGCCATTTACCGTGTTTATTTACACATGTCCAGAAATATCTTTAACCCCACAAGGATGGAGGCAATTGTCTATCTGCTGAAACTAAGCAAAACTTATAATTTGTTTTATATGCTTGTTCTACTGAGATGTAAGGATTTTTTCTTTAAGTACATGCATACATGTTATATCTTGTTTTTTAAAGTACACCTTTCTTTTACCATTATTTATGAATAACTAACACAACATCAAACATAAACAACATGTTAATAATGCAAAAATATTAAATACATTTTTTCAGATTCTTGATATTATATATATAATCCATATATATTATATATCTTTATACCTATAATTACAATAATAAATAAATACAATAATAAAATAAATAAATAAAATAATTAAAAAAAATAAAATAAATTATATACATATGTAATTTAATTTTAATTGGCCAGACTTAGCGTTCATAGGTTTTTTGCATTTTTCACACAAAAACAAATATGAATGCTAACTTTGGCCAGTGTTTGTGACTAAGTGGCTACAAAAAAAAACTGGACATACCCTATTTGTAATACCTTGGATTGTCTACTTTTGCAAATGGTATGAAATCAGGGGGGTAATTTTCATTCCTGGGCTACCATACAGATCAAAGGCAACAATCTGGCAAATTTCAATGTGTATAAACTGAAAAATGTAATGAGCTATATTTGACCCTGTAACTTTCCAAAACACCATAAACCTGCACATTGGGTTACTATTTTACTTGTGAGACATCACTAAAAACAAATATGTGTACTTTATTGCAGTAACAGCTAATAGTATTTTGACATCCACAGTTAAAATGCCATGCAAAATTAAAAAAATAACAACATTCCTTAATTTTACACTTTTTTTTTATATTTTATTCACATTCAGTTATGTTTAATATATAAATATTTGATGTGACATGAAAGTCTTGTTTCTCCTGAACAAAATGAGGTGAATTATAGTTAACAGATATATATATATATTTTATGGAGGCCAATATAGAGGCTCTCTATTACATTCCATATTATACTCTCCAATTCGAGAGTTTTTGTATATACTTTATTTTTTAAGGTTTTCACTATTTTCCCATACACTTCACGTTTCAACAGCAGAAATTATTGATGTTAGTAGAAGCCTAACCAAGGCTTATCATTATTGTTGTTTGCAAGTTACATTATATATGGATGTGAAGAAATTCTTGCTAACCAGATTGTTTATAGAATAGTTTATGCACCATTACTCGCTGATATATTATGGCTCATCAGTTTAAGTGTTTGTCACTAAATGTTAATGGATTGAATATCCCCTTTAAAAGACACTCAGAAATTGATCAGTGAGGTGCAGCTATCAAATGTTTGCAAGAAACGCATTTATGTAAGCATAACGTCCTTTCATTTAAACCAATAAAATATCCTCAAATTTATCATGCTTTATCCACTCAAAAAACAAAAGGAGTGGCTATATTGTTTCACACAAATTGGATGTTCCAACAAGATTTAATTTATAAAGACGATATGGGTAGATTGCTGATTTTGGTAGGCAAAATGGATGGTATGCAAAATACAGTTGCGTCAATTTATGCACCTAACAAGTCTCAAGCGTTTTTTCTTTCTAATGCATTAAATAAGATAGCCCACCTACAGAAAGGTGATATAATATTCTTCAGAGATTTTAATTGTACTTTAAATCCGACTTTGGATATTAAGAGATCCAAAGGGAAGTATCCGCTTCATCAGGCTTTTCTTTTAAGCCATACATTTTTTACACTTCTTCATACTCATGATTTGTATGAAACCCGGCGCAGTTTATATCCAACAGAGAAGGACTACACATTTTTTTCACAAGTTCATTGTACGTATTCACGAATAGACATGTGCTTAGTAGATAAAAAAAACTATAACTAACATAATAAAGGTAACCATTGGGATTAGGACCTGGTCTGATCATGCCCCGGTTACTATAACTTTTAAAGCTCTACATCCAGTCAGGAGTAGAAATTTTTGGCGTTTAAATTAATCTTTGCTTAATATGGGAAGTTTAGAAGAAAAAATCCAAGCACAAATAAAAACATTTTATGAGGATCATGCGAAGGATTTATCGAGTGTATTCATAAAATGGTTAGCCCTGAAATCTGTAATAAGGGGAATTTTTATCCAAGCAGGATCAATTCAAAAGAGAAAGGTGAAGGAAAAGGAATTACAATTAACAACGACTCTAGCGCAGTTAGAAAATAGTAATAAAGCGAATCCATCGAATAATTTAATAACAAAGATATCTCAAATTAAAAGAGAAATTAATACAAAAAATGGAAAGCCAACTAAGGAAACTGAATCTCTTTCAATATATACAGGGGAATAAGATGGGGAAAGTATTGGCAAACAAATTGAAATCAAAATATTTACAAACTAAAATACCAGTTATGTTTGCTATCGGTAATACAAATATTAAATTATACAATCCCCAAGACATTGTGGAGGAGTTAGCTCCTTTTTATAGCAGATTATATAATTTACGACTTGATTGTAATATTCATCATCCTCTAAGAGAGGAAATAGTTAACTTTTTGAAATAGGTAAAATTGCCATGTTTAACCCAAGAACAAGGTTTAGTGTTAACAAAAAAAGTCTCTGAAAAAGAGGTCAGAATGATTATCCGTAAACTTCCTAGGAATAAGGCACCTGGACCAGACGGATTTCCCAATTATTATTATATGATGTTTGAAGCAGAATTAGTACCACATCTTACTATTCTATTTAATTATTTTAAAGTTTATGGCAGTATACCAGAGGAGATGCTATTAGCCCATCTAATCACTTTACCTAAGCCTGGAAAGCCAGAATGCGGAAATCTAAGACCTATATCATTATTAAACACAGACATTAAACTATACTCAAAATTGTTAGCATCATAGTTAAAACATGTTAGTAGGTCTGGTCTCACCTGAGCAAACAGGTTTTGTTCCGCTTAGACAATTAGAAGACAATACAAGGCATTGTTTAAATTTAATTTTTTGGGCACATCAAAGTGGTCAATAAGGCCTACTGTTGGCTTTGGACGCTGAAAAAGCATTTTATCGCTTGAATTGGGTATATATGGAAGAAGCATTATTAAAGATGGGGATTCCAGTAGTATTCAAACAAAATATTTTAGCTCTTTATTCCCAACCAGCTGCTAAAGTATTGCATTCGGGTTTCTTATCTAGAGATTTTGCTATTTCAAATGGGGTTAGACAAGGGTGCCCTCTCTCCACACTAATTTTTATTTTATGTATGGAACCTTTAGTAAGACAAATTAAGAGCCATCATGGGATACAGGGACTGAATACACCCTTGGGAGTATCGAGAATAGCTCTCTATGCGGATGATGTTCTGCTTTTTCTAACCAATCCAGAATCTTCAATTCCCAACTTAACATTGTTGCTGGATAGATACAGCCAGTTATCTTATTACAAAAATAATTTGGCAAAAACGCAAGCACTGGCCATAGATCTCCCCATAACAACAATACAATTATTGCAAACTAAATATTCTTATGATTGGTGTAAGACTTCAGTTTCGTATCTGGGTATTAAACTTCCTTCCTCATATAATTTAATTATTAAAGAAAATTACTAACCATTGTTATATAAATTAGAAGGACAACTTAAAAAATGGGAGAATAAAGATATATCGTAGTTAGGACGCATACATACGATTAAAATGATGTGTCTTTAGTTTTAAAAGGCATGGGGAAACTTTCAAACATAAAAGCATTATCACTTAGCTATAATAGCATAATAAAAATGGGGAATGCAGAGAAACCCAAGAATATGCAGGAGTGGGAACAAGATTTAGGGAAACAATTTCCATTATCTACATGGTATATGGCTATGAAGATAACTAAAAAAGCATCAAGTAGTTTGCAACACTGGGAAGTATATTGTAAACTTAATATGCGGTGGTATTTAACACCAATCAAGTTAGCTCATATATACCCCGAAAAATCTAATTTATGTTGGTGCTGTGTGAAAGAAATAGGTACTATTCATCATATTTTTTGGTCAAGTCCAAAAAATTTTAAACTCTGGCAAGACCTGGAAAGGTTTTTTCGGTCAGCTTTGGAAGTTAATATTCCCTTTCTCTCTGAGAGTTTTCTTTTTCATATTTTCAATATAGCATTACCAGTAGATGTATGTACTATTATAATTCATAGTCTGATTGCAACTAAATCGGCTAGCGCACAAAAGTGGATGCAAACTCAAAGTCTGAATTTACTGAACTAGTGAGGAAACTAGATTCGGCATATACATATTAACAGATGGTTAGCAGGTAAAAAGGACAAGTTGCGCTATACAATAAGAGGTGGAGTAAATGGCGAGAAGTTAGAAATCATTATCTTTCAGAGTAAGAGACCTAGACTAGGCTCAAATAATAGACAACAAATAACAATTTATAATAGATTTATGATAAGAGTTTAGAACGAGGTTGTAATATTATAATATTCTGCGATTGTTAATTTCATATTGTTAATGTCAATCACATGTGAATTTGTGTATCTAATGTACTGGATACATTGGTAGAATATTATATTGTTTAGTATGTAATCTGCAAAACTGTGTAAATTTTATTTCATTTTTACTTTATTTAATTTTCCCCTTCCTTTTTTTTATATTTCTGTATCCCCAATGTTGTAAATTTATTATGAAAAATTTCAATAAATATTAAATATATATATATATATGTATATATATATATAGAGAGAGAGAGAGAGAGAGAGAGAGAGAGAGCAAATTCCACGTTTTGTTTACGATTTGTTTTGATCAGAACGTGTACAATTGACTCTATCCTTAAGGGGTTAAAGCCAATGAATACTATTTCAACATGGTATAAGACAGAAAGATAATGAGGAAGTCTGTACTTCTGCTTTATCAAACCAGAGGTGTAAGGGCACAGCAAATATCTGGACTCAGCAAGTATCAGGTGTTTGTAAATGGTTTGACAGATTTACAGCAGACGTGCTAGGTGATTCTTATATATACGATAACATATAACCTAAAATGTGTAGTTTTTTTTATATGGCACATCAACCAAATAAGGCCTGTTCACATAAAGTCGACTGGTCATTAACTAATTTTAATATATAGCAGTCGATGAAGGAAAATATTGTTTTGTCCTAATTGCATGGCCTAGTTATGTGTCTACCGTATATATTACACATCTTTTATGCATTGCAGCAAAGGAGTTAACATGGTGCGTATATCTATGCAAATCATTTCTACATTATTAAACATATTTGATGCATCATGAGATTCAGTTGTAGTATGAATTATGTAGGAAAATTAAGTTCACTACATTAATAAATGCAGCTAGTTTGTTGTCCTTTGTCTTTTTGACAAATGAAAAAACAGCACAAACTAAGGAAAGATCAATAGTAGTGTTTAAAATTCATAGTGACATTGTTTCATAAACATTTTTTCCTCACTGGGGAACCTCTTGATGTATTTAACCAGCCATGTACAGTAACTTAAACAGACTAACCCTGTAACCCCACTTAAAGATGATGTATGATTTGTCTGGGCCATTTGAATCATCTAACCATTTTGTTTCTTTTGTTGGTTTGTTAAAAACACCCATCAAACTCAATTATATATTTTTGTTTCATATGTGACCTTGTAGAAAAGTAAAATATTACATTGTATAATATATTGTTTTATTGGTGCAGATTATGTTACAGTTTTTTTAAAGCTTTTAAGCTTTTAAGCCTTTCCAGACATTAGGGCATATTATCTCATGGTCACTACTCTATCCTAATTCTTCTTGACCTTTCCGCTGCATTTGATACTGTTGATCATCAACAGCTTCTTCTCATCCTCCGTAATCTCGGTCTACGAGATATTGCTCTCTCCTTCCTCACCCAGCGCTCTTTTAGTGTTTCATTCTCTGGCTCTGCCTCTTCCTCCCAACCTCTCTCTGTTGTTGTCCCCCAAGGTTCAGTCCTTGGTCCCCTACTGTTCTTGATCTATACTGCCTCCCTTGGTAAACTCATCAGCTCCTTTGGCTTCCAAAAGCACCCTTCCCTCCATCCCTCGCTCTGTCACTAGTCACCCCCACCCTCACTCTGTAACTAGAAACCTCCTCCCTCCTATACACTGCCACCAGGCACCCCCTCCCTAACTTACTCTGCCATCTGTCACCCCCACACTTTGCCACCTGTCACCCCTCCCTCCTACACTCTGTCATTCCCTCCCTCTCCCACTCTGTCACCAGTCACCCCTCACCCACTCCCTCACTCTGTCACCCCCTTTATCCCTTACTCTGTCACCTACTTCCTCCCTGACTGTCTCCCCCTCACTCTGCCACCTGTCAGCCCCCACCCTCCCTAACTCTGTCATCCCCCTCCCACTCTCCCTGTCACCCCCTCCCTCCCTTACTTTTTCACCCCCTCCCTCACTCTGTCACCCCCTCACTCTGCCACCTGCCATCCCCTCCTTCACACACTCTGTCACCTGTCACCTTGGACAAGTAGTATTTAGGTATACAAGTATTACATACCCCTGCACATGCACACACTAACGCTCAATATACATATGCATTCACACTGACACTATATACAAAAAAGCACATGTAGTCATCCAGACATGCACAAGTGCATTCACACAGATTCAAATACAAACATGCATTGATACACAAGTCTTCACAATATACACATCCAAAGGAATGCTGTATTATAGAGTTATATTTAACATTTATTTAATGCACATATATTTGGCCTTTAAAGGGCCTGGGAACTCATTTTGCCCGGAGTTCCAAAAGGCTCTCAGTCCACACCTAGTGGTAGCAGTTTAGCTGATCTCTCCTATTTGTCTTTCTGACTCCTCTCTTTACAGCTGGATAACATAGTACCCTGCATTCTTCTCATAATTGTTATATTTCTCCATTAGGTAATCAATAAATAACTTGCATTTATAGTATATAACAATATATGACATTAAATTTTTTTTTCTCTAAATAGCATAATCATTAGAAAAAAAACATATATTGTACATGTATTGCAGTTTACTTTTAACTGTCCGATATATTATCTTACTCGTTATTATTCATATTAATATCGCTATGTGCCTGAGGTTTAGCAAACATGACCTTTATAATCAGACAAACAGGTTACAAAACAGCCTTATTTTGTTGAAATGAAAGAAATAAGAATTCCTTTGACAGACTCTCTCATTCACATCAACTTGTTTACTGTGTTCTATTGGCTTCCACATTTGCCAGAATATTTCAACCATGAAGTATATAATACATTGCTGGAAATATTGTTTGTTTTGAAGCTACATAACTTACTCAGTAGATCAATATTTTTTAAAGATTCTAAGTATTTTAAGGTCAAAAAAACGTTTGGACTATTAGAAGAATATAATTGTCTGCAATTAAACAAACTTAACAATTTCAATAAATGCCGAAGTTATGAAAGCAATAAATACTAAATGTAAATGTATACATGTATATAATGCCCCCATCTAAATATATTTTAAATAATTATCATGCATATACGTTTTTAAATTGTTTTCAAATACTGTTGTGCATGGCAAGTGACCCAACATTAATTAAAAAAAACTAATGCACAGTGTGACTGATAGTAAGTACCTCATAGCCCCTAATCTCAATATAGGTCTAGTCCATATTTAACAAGGCCTACTTAAGATTAGTGTGATGTAAACTCTGAAGCAGTAGCTGCTTTTTGCAACTTTTCATTAATTCATCCTTGTCCCTGATCATGATATGCTGGGAGGGAGGCTGAGGAGACAGAGTCAGTGCAATTCTCTTCACAGCTACACTACCATCAACTCACTCAAAGGAGAGACTGAAATAAGGATCATGTTTGAGATGTCCCTACACCTTTATTGGAATCCACCAGTCAATCGTGTAATTAGACATAATTTGGACATCCACACACCTGCCTACATTAGGGCTCATAGCAATAAATACAAATCACTGCAAAAACCAAGTCATACATTCAAAGTGACTGCTTTTAGAGCTCATAGAAAGTATTGAAGTATTGAAGTGTTGATACCCAAGTGAATGGTGGTTTTAATACCTCTTGAAGGGAAAACGTATTTGAACAACCAGGGCACTTCATAGTGCTTGGCCAAACATAGTAATTGGGGAAGAAAGGCTTTAGTAAAAAGGCGACCAAGAAACCAATTGTTATCTGGGTTGAGATCCAGAGATTATATGTGGAAATGGGAAAAAACTTGTGAAAGAACAACCATCATACTAGCACTTTAATAACCTGGCCTTTATTGCAGAATAGCCAGACAGAAGCCTCTCATCACTGCAAGACACGCAAAATGGAATTTACAAGCAGCCTACAAAGCAACTAAAGGACTCTCAAAATGTGAGAAACATAATTCTCTGGTCTGATGAAATGAAGACTGAACTGTTTGGCCTCAAATAAAAGCATCATGTCTGGAGAATATCAGGCACCGCTCATCACCTGCAAAACTCTACCCTAACAGTAAAGTGTTGCTTTAATAGTAGCTTAGGGACAACTCTGTGGATGTCCATGAGTGGCCCAGCCAGAGACGGGAATTAAACTCAATTAAACATCTCTGGAGAGACCATAAAATTGTGGTAAACCGACAGTCCCCATACAATCTGAGAGAGATTGAGAGGATCTGCAGAGCTGAATTGTAGAAACTACCCAAATCCATGCTTGTTGCATCATGAACTTCAACTAAGAATTGAGTGAAGTGCCTGAATACTTGTGTCAATGTGATTATACATATTTTTATCTTTAATATATTTTCAGTGGTGTCAAAAATAATTGATCGCTTTGTCATTACAGGGTATTAAGTGTAGATTGATGCTAAAAAAAATTGTAGCATAAGGTTGTAACATCAAAATTGGAAATATGAAGGAGTCTGAATGAAAAAACAGAAACGCACATGCTTCTGCTCATTCCTTGTGTTGATCCTTTGAGAGAGAACATGCAGAAACAAACTTCATCTGGAGGACACAATTGCCCTCTATGTTGGAGCAATGCAAACAAATTAAGAATATGCAAAAACATTTTTTTTTAAAAAAACCTGCTGTTAACATAACAAATCATGAACATGGTATATTATAATATATCCTTTTAGAGAAATGAAAACATGCAGAAATACAAGATTAAAAAATGATGCATGGAAAATGCATATCAGAGAAAAAGGGTATCAAAGTTCCTTGAAAGCATCCTTTATTCATTTAATAGGGTATATGATTAGGCATGTTGCCTCTTAAATAATCTTAGAACATTTTTTTGTCTGCTCTCTGTAGAACTGTTCTGTAGTCTTGACACTAAATCTATATACATATATATTCATGATAAATATAAATGAATTTTCTGTTTATTATCTAGAGGTGGAAATAGTGTAAAAAAAATTTCCATCCATTAGCGGAAGAAAGCAACAATGACAGCAAATATCTAATATTAATAGGCACATGACACTTGAAAACATATATTGCATATTATTAATGGGTTAGATCTCTAAGAAAGAAAAAAATGGTCACAAGAATTATTAATTTAACTAGACCACTTTGAAAATTGATACTGAAATATTCATCTAGGAACAAATATGAATGATGTTCTTTTTGAATGAGAATCTGTTTTCGATGAAATAAAACAAATAAACCTATTACTTTGTGTTAGCTGAAAGTGATCAAAGCTTATCCACCGTGGTTTAAAGTGGCCTTTTATGACACAGCCTAATACAGTTTGCCATGGTTCAAGCCATTATATTAAATAGGAGAAAAAAAACATTTTGAAGCTCACCTAGAACATGCATTATGCTATCCCCAAAAATAACCTTGAATTACAGCATAGTATGTATTATAAACTTCAGATTTTATAATACATAATAAACAAATATGGCTCAGAGCACACACATTAAATTAAGTCATTTACAAACAATTTTTCAAGGCTATTAAATCTCATGTACGAAATATAGGGATACAGTCACACCATAAAGACACAGTGTATGTAAGCCTTCAACTGTTTACAGAGTACCTTTGCATTACTGTTCATCTGTTCCAATATCGGTTATCTGTTAAAGAGTCACTCTAAGCACCATAATCACCTTACTGAAATGGCTATTTCACAAAGATTCTATCCATGCAGCTCTTCTTTAAAAAAAAAAAAAAATCAATCAGCAAGCTGGCATTCTCTCTTCCTGTCTTTTCCTTTATGGCAACTTAACTCTCTAACTGCCAGACCTTCCTGTCTTTTCCTCTATGGCAACTTAACTCTCTAACTGCCAGACCAAAAAAAATGGTTCTTGTTTTTTTACCTTTGCTCTAATCTGTCAGGGTACCTTGTGTTTTGGCACAGGCTGTGCCACAAGTTGACACCATCCAGCAGGGGATTGGGGACATTCCCAGTAGCTCTCCTCTTGTTTCTAGCGGTTCTCGCGCCGGCCACCCGTAGCTTTTCCCCACTTTTTATGATGCGGTGCATGTGCACCGAAGTCATGACGCTAATGACGACACGGCCTGCCAAAACGATTTTTAGGGCGTGGCTACATATCAAGGAACAAAGTACTTAAGGGGAGCTCAGGGAGAGTCTCATTGCATTGTTGTGGTTCTGCATAGTCCCAATAGCGCGTTTACTTGGTATTGTTCTCTTGGATTTTGACTTAGATTGACTATTCTCCTTTCTGTATTCCTTTGGCCTTGGCTCTTGTATTCTCGTTGTTTCTGATTTCTGGCATCACTGACCTCAGCTCATTTATATTTACTCTCTGTCCTTGTGACATTAGTCTGGCATTCTAAGGTACAGTATACGTTACTATTCATGTAGGATCCCCTAATATTCCTGTCATAATCCTGCAGAGGTCAGAGTACAAAAATATAAGCCTTTATGTTGGGAACATATGTCTCATAATATTGAGCACAAAAAGTTACCTACCTCTGCTGCATGACAACTCCTATCACACTGAAATTCTAGCTGAGGCAGAGTTAAAATATATATCTGATATAATGGGATTTTGAGGCAACCCTTACTGAGCTAATGTTGAATATAATCCCACTCAACCTCATCCAGTGGCTGGCTAAGTGTTTCAGTTAGAGCAATAAAGACACTACAAGCTTTCAGTGTGAGGAACCATGTTAGGCTATAGAACTGCATCCAGGTCAGGGGGAAACAGGAAAGAAGAAACAAGACATATAAGGCAATACAGTACAGTGGGACCTCAGTTTACAAACTTAATTTTCGGTTTACAAATGAAAATCCATTGAAAATAATGCCTCGGTTTACAAACTTTTTTCGCAATACAAAGTAAGTTTCCCCAGGATCCATTGCACCTGGGAGGATTATAGCACCACCCCCTGCATGCTGGAGCCTGTGGGTAGCTCATGGTGTAGAGTGTGGAGGTGTTGGAGCGGCTTTTGCATCAAGTTTTGGAGCCATTCTGGGAATAGTTTTCAGTTGTTTTGGGACTTTTTGGTGCATTTCTCAAGCTGTGGAAAAGTAGAGAACTGAGCTTTGGGTTTTGCATGCCTTTTATTGTGTGTTCTGCATTGTGGGTTGGTTTCCATGCCAGCTCATTTTGACTTTTTTTCTGACCTCCAGAACAGATTAATTGGTTTTCAATGCATTCCTATGGGAAACCGCATTTCGGTTTACAAATGTTTCGCAATAAGAAACGTCCCGGAGAACGCATCAAATTCGTAGGTCCCACTGTATTTGCAAAATAACTCCAAACATCTCACTTTTTTACATACTGAACAGTATTAAATATAACATATCATGTTACTGGTAAACGCGCTTCAGATTGAATCATTTTGGTGGTCTTGAAACTCGACCACTATGCAAGGCAACAGGAATTTTGCCTGGATGAGTTGTTTGCTGGTATATGTTACTGCACTATGTCACCCTCTTTGTATCTTTCAGATTATAATAATAATAATAATAATAATAATAATAATAGTCAGATTTGTATAATAACTCCAAACACTGAGTTCCATAAGAATTTTAGTCCACACTATCTTTATATAGCAAGTCACCACTCATAGGCACATACAAATTAATAGAGCATTGCCTGAGGTGGAAGCTGTTACGTGACAGCAATGTTTTAGTAAATTTATCCATATACATTGAAATTAATTTCAACAGAACTTTTAAAAGTCCAGTTTTAGTGGAAGGCTCAAAAGCCCGATGATATTCATATTAATATATTTTAGATTCAGTAAGAAGAAAAAATTTTACATCAGTACAATTTAATAATTAAACAGGTTGATTTTGATTTAGTATCAACCTTTTATATAAAACCAATATATATATTACAGGTAAAAACTAATTGTGTGAATGTAACAAACTTTGGTCAGTGAGCAATAATATATACATTAAAGCTCCAAATATTATTATAAAGTAACAAGGTTTACTTCCAATTAATTTTGCAAATCTACAGCAAACATATACAAATGAACAATGTCACCTAAGCTACACATAGTAGTCACGAGTAAAATACCACAAACAATGCTCAGTAAAATTAAATGAAAATAAAAATCAGAATATAAATGTATTTCAGATGTCTTTAAATGTTTATACAAAAAGCATTAGTTAGAGACAAACCTGAATGGAAGTTTTAGAACACTCATATTTCATTTGCCCAAAGTTTCTTTTAAATAGTTCAAAGAGTAACTGTTTGGAACTGTGACAGATAATCAATGAGGAAAAGAAAGTAAAAAGTCAAATGATGTCTAAAGAATGAAAGAAGGAATAGGCCCTTGGTACTCAAAGACAAGAAGGGGAAAATAGACATGACTGTGAATCTATTAGATAATTCAAGTGTAGGAAAAAATGAACAATTCTTTATAAAACCATAATTTAGCTGAAACAAGGCCAATATATTGATAATAAAAGTTCTACTTTACACTTCTACCATTAATGTTGTTTCTGTATATGAATTTGTGGTTTTATGAAAATATGGGCTGTATGAGCTCTGGTTTAAATAATACCCTGTATCAGGATCAGTTGTTAGACAAGTCAAACTTTAAAGAGTAGATTGTGAAATAAGTAGTATCTCTTTTCCAGGAACATGCTTTCACGAAACAATACAACTTTAAAAAGTTAAACCAACATTCAGTTTTAATGTTTGGAGTGTTTCCTTTAACTTTTAAGATGTCAAATGCCCAACCATAAAATAAAAAAAAATAAGGTTGAACTCACCGTTTACATCAGCAACAAATCTTATCTCACAGCTGCTCCGCTCCACCTCTGGTAAACTGTCAGTGATAACAATCTCCCTTCCTGTGCAGAGAAAATTGGTGCATGTGTGGCAATTACAGAAAATGCATCAATCAAAAGCAGCGATATTGAGGATGACCCAAGAGAGTGCTTCTCATGGTGAAGCATTAGAAGAAAGCTTGCCTATGGAAATTCTCACTTCCACTTGAACGATCATTCATGTGGAGTGAACAAGGAAGCCCACTTGGCTGTCAGCTTGACTGGCAAGAGATGTTCCTAAATCCATTTATAAAAGTACCAATCTCTTTTGAAATTAGTACTTTTGTGACTTGGGAGAAAAGGTCCAGCCTTTTACACAATTTAATTATGAAACCAACTGAGTCGCTTTGTATCAGCTCTCCTTTCAAATACATTGTAAATATATTCATCTGTTCTCTCTTCTGTGAAATACACATTTTACGTTTGCAGCTCATATTTTAATTAAGTTGCACTTTTATGGTTCAAGCATTTTCATGTAGGTCTTAGACCCAATCGGTCTGATGAATGGACAATGGCCACTCACTGACTTCTGGAATACCACTTTTAGTGAAAAGGTACATTTATAAAGTTGGGAATTTTATACTTTCTATCAGTCTGCATATTCCATGATCTCACAGTAATGACACAACTCATATAGTGTTACTAGAAAAATTACTGACTTCTACTCTTTCCTTACCTGGTGTCATAACACTACAACAGACAACATTTAAGTGGGAATCATTTCATTTTTGTTATTAAAAAAAAGTGGAGATGGGAGAAATAGAGATAAAATGTTTAAGTGTAAATGAAGAAGGAAGACATAGACTGGGAGAGAGACATATAGAAGGTGACACCAATTTGATAAAACAGTAGAAGGGACTTATTCTAAAATATTTTTGGCCCTTCTGTCATATGTTCACAATTTTCACTTTCTGTATGGCCCTTCTTACATATGATATATAATTTTTTTAAAGTATAAATATGGCTATGTTTTGATTTAATAGATGTGTACATAATACAATATTAAATATTAATGCAATATTATAATAAAGGAAATACATTTAATTTAATAATTTCTACACAAGTGCAACTAAAGAGAACTAATTTAAAATATGTTCACTAATTATGCCTGATTGTTCAAATGTCCAATATGTCTAGAGTTTCAGTTAATTTGTAGAAGATATAAAACAAATATTGCTAGGAGTGAATTGCAGTTTTAAATCTAATGCAACAAGGATTTATAACAAAATTGGGAAACTAGAGGAATTGGCATACAAAGAGCACTATGACATAACTGGGATTACTGATACTTGGTAAGATGAAACACTTTGCTTGGCTTTCATTTAAATGGATATACATTATTTAGGAAGGATAAAAAAAATGGAAAACTGAGTAGGGTATATCTATATATCAAACCTAGTTTGAAGTCAAGCATTAAAGAAATGGTATGTGATGGTGTTAGAGGAGAGGATTAGTGAGTAGAATTTTTTACATGGGAAGAATCAGGGGTTTACAGTTATAGTAGTAATATGTTATAAACTGACAAATATTAATACTGATTGGCTTATTACATGTCTTTAGATTTTGATTGCATGCCATGTGCTTGTACTTATTATTTTATTTATATTTTTTGTTTCTAAAAAATAATTTTATTGTGCAAAAGAAAAAGTACAAGAAATACAATTCTGTTGACAGTGCAATAAGGGTTTGGCAATAGCATAATGGATCTGTCTAACATAGCATTAGTCATAGATATAATAGCTAAAACATTGTTAATTTAAATAGCTTGGTTCTCAAAGTCATGACAGATGTATGGTCATTTGGGTAGATTATGTATGGACAAAGATATAATCTCAGAATTAATTGTTTTGCAATTATCTGCACCAGCTATTACACATGGAAGTGTAGGTATGGTAACTATTGGATATAGAGAAGACGATTTCCTCCAGACCCCTAGTCCCTAGTGTTTTCTACCTTCTGTATCCAGTTTTGTAATGATGGAGGGTTGCGTTGTTTCCAGAACAGTGGAATCAGCTTCTTGACAGCTGTTATGAGGTGCAGGAGTAGAGATACCTTAGCTTTGGGCATATTGTGGGGTGGTTGAAGGAAGATGAAGGTGTCGGGGGTAAGGGAGGTGGTTTCCCCTAAGATGGTTTGGATCTGTAGAGGAACTGGGCCCATAAACGTCTGGGTAAAGACAACTATCTCTATTATGCAACTCTGCAAAGTTTAAGTTATTATACAAAAGTTAAATGTAACAACATAGAGAAATAAAGGAAAAACAAAAACTCGACATTTAATAACAGGCATAGATATACATCAATTCCCAGATACACAATTTAAATATGACCTTCGTAACAGGGAGCTTTATACATAACCCAGGGTGAAACATATTTTAATGAAACTTCAGGTGGTAATTGGGAAAAAAAAGAGAAAAACAAAATAAAAATTCAAATATGAAAAAAAATTGTTTGGATCATTTCGGAGATGCGTATTCAATACTTTTGTATTTCCTGGCATGTCCACCATATCTGAGATATTGTACCGTTGGGTTGGTGGCATCTCCAAAAGTGGATGGGTGTTTGGGGGAACATTAATTGGAGTCTCACAGGTGTATAGTGCCACCTAACTATACGTTTGTAATTGCTCTTTTGAGCCTCTGTGTTTCAGGAGGATTTATGTATATTTTTGAATATCATGAGCCATTTGTCAGATGGTATGGCGATGTTGAGGTTTTTTTCCTATGTCATGGTGAATGCTGGAAGGTGTTTGGGCTGTGTGGAAGGAGCAGGGCGTACATTATGGAGATAAGTTTCTTTCTTATGGCTTGTTTCGCACAGTGTTGTTCAAAGATTGTGTGGTCTCAGTGTGTGCCCTGGGCCAGTGGTCCTGTTCTAATAAAGTGTAAGCTGTTCGCTAGTATTTTGGTAAATTGTTTGAGGTCTATGTTTATGAGGGATATGAGCCTATAGCTCCCACATTGGGTCGGGTCTTTCCCTGGTTTGGGCAGGAGGGTAATTTGCCATTTAGGGCTTGTGTCGGGAGGGTATTCGATTTGAGTAGGGAGTCATACGCGTTGAGGAAATGCTGGGCATGTGGTGTGGAAAACAATTTATAGTATTTTGCCGTGAGGCCGTCCGGTCCTGGACTTTTTTTCCCAGATGTATATGTTTGATCACCTCTTGGTATTCCTTACGGTAATGGGTTGGTCTAGGGATTGACTTACATTGGACGGTATGGTGGAGGTGATACTTTGAGTGAGGAAGTCCTGTATTTCTATGGGTGAGGGAGGGGTAGATCTCAGGTTGCAGAGTGAGGAATAGAAATCATGGAAGGCTTTAGTGATGTCGGACATGAGATGGGATTTTAATGTTGAGCTCAGTTCTCTTCTCCAGTGTCTTGTACATTGCTAGTTTTAGGTCTGTTTTATGTGCTTCTTCTAAGGTCCTGATCTCCTGGATGAGTTGTGCCATCTGTTTATCCCTCTGTTCTTATGTGTGGAAGCAATTTTATAATGGTTCCCCTTATTGTACTCTTGTGTGCTTCCCATATGATTGGGTTTGAGGAGTCTGGGTGTACATTAAGGGAGAAGTATTGTTCAAGGTCTGAAGTGATTTGGGTTTATGCAACCATATACTATGTAACTATGTAATAATCACCAAATCAATCAACTTTTCCACTAATTGCATGTCTACATAACCAGCTCCAAACCCTGTAATGAGAAAGATAAATAAATACTGCTATACCAAAACCACCGATCAGAGTACATAGAGTGAGCAAAGAGGTACATTTTTTTTTCTTATAATGAGAGAAAGCTTTGTGGTCTTTAGAATACTATTGAGCTAAATTGAACTAAAACTCTCTCCCTTATATTTCTTTAACTATTTCATAATAGTCCTGAGTACTGAAATCATGAGAGCTGGCTTTGCTGACTGTTTTCAACTGTGTATGTGTTTCGTACCTTTGATCGTAGATGTAGAAAACCCATGTAGTGGGTTAATACTAGTTACTTCAATCCCAGAGTAGTTTGCAATCACATTCCTGGAGTTTGAATATGGTGGTTCTTTAAGATTAAATGTTCATCTCTTAAAAGATGTGAGATTATTATTGCTCTCTTTGACTTTTTTAGTGTCCAATTTCTAGTTTTTCAATTCATAGTTCAGCCAATCTAACTATCCTTTTTCAAAAACAGTTGATATCCTCATATTTTTTAACCGTTCTGACTTAAATGGTTTAAATGCTCTTTTTTTGAAAAAAAAATATTCATCTATTGGGTTACCATCCTATTAAACTATTTTGGTTTTGATGAGTTTCTTTTGTATGTGGTACCAAATGGTACATGCTGTGAAGTGTAGAGGTATAAGGTAAACAAATGTGCAAATGAAATGTTTATCATTCCCATATATTCATCTGGTATTTTGAGTAATCATAGTTTGACTAACAAAAATATTTAATACTCTCTAAACTTAAATTTAAAGAGAATTCTTAGATAGTCTGCAAATCATTATTTCTGTTGTAGTATTATTTTATGTAGTAGTATGTTTTCTCTTAAAAGTGAGGGTATATAGATTTTTATATGACAACTTCGGGAGGAACACCGATCACTGGCAGGGGAACGGAGGCGATCAGGTAGGTAAGAAGGACTTTGAGGTTGTTAAGGACTGTATTTTGTCGGACACACCTAGTACATCCTTGGTCCTTAAAGGGTTAAGATAAAGGTCTTTCTTATTTTTGCTCTTTAAGTTTTTAAGTAAATAGTTCCCTAATTTGGTATCCTATCCCTACGTGAGATTGCTATATTTAACCACATCAAATAAGGGAGCTATCTGTTCAACCTTAAATATAGCAATCTATCGCTAGGTACCAAATTGATGGAGTTATCTGCTAAACTGCTGAACATTTTTTGCTCTTTCAGTTTTTTAATAAATACTATAGCTGTTTAATTATGTAAAGTCTAATACTAAAAATATATATTAAAAATATATAAAAATACGCCAACATATCTTGAGATCTCCTATATTTTTTTTTACTAGTCTTGAATTTGGAGCTGCCAGTATCAAAAAGACTTTCACAGATGGCTTGCATTTTTATCGCTCCTCCTTTTTTCTCCATCAGCCATCTCTTTTTTGGTACCACTGTCAGAATTCCTATTCACAAATCAAATTAAACATGCTTGAAAAATTAAATGAGTCATTTGTTTCATGAAAACAATATCGCGTTTTGGAAAACGTGAATTTATATGATAACTGGATCAGCACAAATTTGGATGGATTGCGGTTTATAACATAAAAAAAATCTATAAAAGTCTATAAATTAATTAATAATAGTAATAATGCAACTCTAGGATGGGTATTCCTAGTAAGGCGTGGATTTCAAAGCTTGACAGATCCATCTTTTATTATTCAAATGTTCAATAAAATATTTAGTACTAGATATATCAATCACATGACTCCTCGTGTTATCTGACGAGTAACTATATGTAATTTGCAATCTGCAAAATAACCATATGTAATGCTTTGCATTGATTAGTATATATTATAACGCACAGTAGATTATGCTCCTTATACATATTGTACACAACTTGAATTAAAAAAAAATAAAACTCTAACATCCTTTATAATTATATTGTAGCTTAATTCAATAGCTAATCAAGAAAGCAATTCACAGTGGTAGAAAAATTTTAAAGTGCAATATAGAAATGATTTAAAGAACTTAATAAGCTTATTATTAAAAAAAAAATACTTTTAACATGAAATATATAATGTGGGCAAGTAAAATATACTTTGATTAAAAATATAGAAGGATAATATTTTATCACAAGGTAAGATTACCAAGAAAGCCTTGGAAAATTATGTTGCTCTCCTTCCGCAAAACCCCCGATATCAGTTTCTGGAGAAGGAGAAACCTCCATGAATCAGTAAGGCAAAGCCTAGCATAATTTAGGAGAACTGTATGTTGCATAAAAAAAATTCTACTTTATTTTTCTTCTGATTAAGTTAATGGTTAGCAATGGCATAGTACAGATTTTTAGATCTGATTTATTTTTCAATATATGGTATTCTTTCAAGCAGACAACCAATCCTGTTACTTCCTGATTTGGTTAGCTTAGTGGAGCTAAACTCCAGAAGCAGTCAATTGCCCAGATCACCTGCCTTGCTTATTGAGCTGCATTGGGAAGTCTGTGAGTGGACAGCCATAAAACGTCTTGGCTGGGATGAGTAGATCTTAGAAAAGACCTGCCTCTTTTGCAAGCTGTTTTTAGATATACCCACAATTTAAAAATGCATAATTAATTGCATCCATGATTTTTACTGGGGGCATATCCTTTAAACAGTGATTTTCTATTTTGGCAGTGTAGTGTTGCTTTAAGATTACACGAAATGAGGGTAGAGGCAATAAAACATGTAGTGTTAACATGGCACAAAATTAATTCTGTGCCTTTAATGTTTTGGTATTATTATTATTATTATTATCAGATAAAAATGATAACATAATTACTAATACTATTATAACACTTTGAAAACTCCTTTTGCATTATATTGAAATGACTTTACTTTGTCCCCCGTTATATGTAAATTATAAATGATGTACATTAAACATATTCTGTGTAATGGCATCTTTTAAGTATGGCATCTAATCATTGTAGCAGGTAAGCTTCATAAAAAGTCACATTAAGTACATTACAACCCTCAGGCATCAAAACTGTAAAATTGCCATAAAAGAGTAATGATGATAGATTTCTCTGAAGTTGATATGCATTTAATATGAATGACAAGCATATTGAAATTGCCTTTAGGTGCTAATTGAACATTGTGTTATAAATAGCATTTGACTTCATCTTAATAATAATGAATTTGAATACATATATGCAATGTTTCAAACTATATTTAAAGGTTTTATAGTTAATTAATTTCAGCAAATAGGGCAATAGATTGTGAATATATTGTAACTGATTAATTTATATTTTCTGAACATTTTTTTTTATTATGCTTTCAGAGAAATGTCTGCATTCAAAATACTTCTATATTCTAAATGCATATTACATTTCTCTTATAAAGGGGATCTATTGTATAGAGTTAAAAAGACTCAAGAATCAGTGATCGAACATATAATTTGCAATCCTATTGCAGTTTGTAGAATTTATGTTAAATTTAATCTCAAGTCTGCAATATTTAAAAAATGTGTATTGTGAAATTGATTGTCATGATTTAAAAAAATACGCAATTAATTTTGATTATCTCAGTCTGCAACACCAAACAAGCAGAAAGCAATGTTCCCCTAATAACATTCAGAGTACAAGGATTTTAAAATGTACTGGTTATGACAGTGTCATAATCAGTGCCATTATATCTTAGGCATCTAAATCCACTATAAATCCGCCATAGTTTTAGATATATGTTAACTGTTATATTGCCCTTACTTCTTGCATGTTTATTATACATTACCATGCCTTAACCCACAGTGCTGACTTTATTGTGAAATATTCTGAATAACTTTTCGATGGCATCCTAGATATTTATCTTAAAAAGAATGGATGAATTATAACACACCAGTGCATCTTATACCACTCATCTCTTTTCAATATGTTCACTTTTTATGTTTTATTGTTTTCCATGTTCATAGCTTTGTCTTTTTCCATGTTTAAGTTTTTCTTGTAGTCTGTAATACTATATATAATGCTACATAGGTTATACAAGACTACATAGGTTTCATAGCTACATAGTAATCTAATTGAAAAAAACAAACAATAAAGTCTATCAAGTTCAACCTTTCACACATCATTTTACACTGTTGATCCAAAAGGAGGTGAACATCACAAATTTAATGGATTGCCATGGAGCAAAAAAGGTTAAAATAGTGTAGTCCAAAAAAATAGTAGAGTCCTCCATATGCAGCAACAGCCCAACACAGAATATTTTAATCTGCTGTCCATGCCAGTAGTGTATTAATAGGGGGAAGGTCCACCATGGTTGGGGTGCTTCATATTAGGTGGGGTGCCACTGGCACAGGGCTTCCCAGAATGGAATTGTCTATAGGATTTGGCTACTGTGTGACCGCAAGGCAGCAAGAATATTTGTCATCTTCTGCACTCTTGCACAGAGAAGCTGATGAGGATCCTGTGTTGCTGCCGGATATGACAGCAAGTCATATCCGGTGGTTCTTTCACTCCTTCACACTGCGCAGAATGCAGAGCATCACATGAATGTTAGAGTTCTTCTGCACATCACACTCACAGAGTTCTATTGCCTGCTGATCCCAACCATTTGGTAAGTACTATAAACCATTCATTTCTTAGCAGCAGTTTCATTGTTATTTTTTAAAGCTCCCCTGTGGCTACTTATATTTTTCATGTTATTTATTTCTTGCTCTTGCATTATCTTGTGAGTATACATTTATACAATATATATATATTTATCTTGTATTTAACTTGAACAAATTCCTTTTTGTACATTCATCTTGTTTTGTGCACTTCCTATTTTTATTTTCTCTGTATTACTGTGGGATATCTGTTGTATTTCCCCTGGATTGTTGCATATGGACCAATATTAAAATACTTGGTGTGCCTCTACACAGGTGTTTTTCTCTATTAGTATATTATGTAATCATGTTTGCAAAATTAAGTTATTCCACTCTTCTGTGCCTTTATTTTCTGTTATGTAGCTCTTGTTGCAATTATTAGCATTTAATTTACCTTGTCTGAGTTTGATGACAATAAGCTAGACCATAATGTGCCATATTCCTAAACAGTTCAAAGATATAATTTGGAAGAGCTGTTCTTTTCGAAACCAGGAAAGGCTGATTACACACATTTTTCCTGGCATGTTAGTGTATTTGTGTGACCATAATTCGAACAATTTGGCTTCATAAAACTTCATGCATGGAGAAGTTTGAAAGCCAATGCGGTTTTGGGGGAAAAAATACATTTATTAATGAAGTTTAAGGATTTAAATAATCAAAAATGTATGCCTTGGTTTTTTGATAAGTGCTTATATATTTTAATATCTGCCTTTGTTTTCACCAATGGACCGTGTTTAAGATAGTCTCTTAGTTATCTAAAACACTAGGAAGTTTTCTATATTTTAATCTGTGCCTTTGTTTTCAGCAGCGGGCTGAGTTATCAAAGATAAGTTGTAGTTTGTTTTTAATGGCTATAAAATATGTTTTATTCCCTTATGATTTCAAAGTGGAGGCAACAGTAGCACTATTAACATGTATAGCTTGAAACATCAAAATATAATTTGATATTTTGCAGAAAACACCAATGTGACGAAGTGCCCTTCGCCACTTGTGCCTGGAGAGGACTGCTTGCCCGCCTCTTGCCCTGTGACTATGGCCCCTGGGATGTATTGCCCTTTAAAGACATGATTTGGGCATAATGGATTTGTGTTGTGCTGCTGCTGGCCCTTTAAGAACCATCTGGGGACATACTGTGGAGTTACTGGGTGGCCACCATTTCCTGTATCAGAAGCACATGGTGAGAACAATGGATGGCGGCCATTTTAACTCACAGACACTGTGTGGACTTTTCAACACGGTGCCATCTCGCCAGTATTTGTTGCACAGAGACATCGTGCGGTGGTTTTGGACTATACAGCAGGGGACACATTATACAGTGATTGTTTTTATTTAGCCTGTATATGTTCTGCAGAATCTGCATTAAACTGTATTTTCCAAAGTACTGAACGGATCTGGGTGAATTTTGGATATGTGGTTCACCCAGATCCCCCGGTTCCAAGGATATACTTTTTATGGGGTTATTGCATGTTTTGGGGTCCCTGTGTGTTTTATGAAACTGTATAATTTCTGGCCAGCAGATAATTGAGCTTTGTGTATTGTAGAAACTCAATTATCTAGCCTGGCCCAGAGGAGGAGTTTTGTGTTGCATAAATTGTGAGTTCTGTGTGCCAGTAAATTAGTCTTGTTCCAGCATTAAGCCTTGGCTCATGTTTGGGGGAAGGGATACCTACACTCTGGGGATTGCTATAATCACTTACTCCCCAGAGGAAGCTCTTGCAATAGCTTGATTTGTTCCTGTTCCTGCTCTCTGGGGAAAGAGAGGTTCACCCACTGGAAGCTGGATCCTGGCCTTGGGTCCAGGGTGGGTGGAAACAGCAGAGACCCCGGCGCAGTTGCATCGCTGGAAGTTGGGTCTGCAGTGCTGATGGTGTCGGTTGGAGTGCTTGGAGTCCTCAGCGAGCGCTAGGAGCATCGATTGGCGGAGGTACTCAGTCGGAGTGCCAGCGGTTCGTCACGACCAATATGAAGCAAAATCGACCAAGCGGGTTTCAGCAACGAAAGAAGGCAAGAGAAAAGACAGCTGAGGAAATGTCTGGATCAATTTAAGATATTTTATGCCTTCAACATTTACCACAGTAGTAGAAAGTGCTGAAGACATTCAATCTGGTTAATCCAAGGGAGAAATACATAAGTATATTGTCAAGAAGATTCATATGTAAAAGTGCAAGAATTGGAAAAGATAAATTTATCTTCAAGCAGCGAAAGTGATGTAAAGGGAGGAGATGCAAGCACAAACCTGCCCCAGAAAGAGTGATGAGAAAGATGAGGACACTGTTAAACTATGAATGTATTCTGCTGTTGTTGCTTGGTCAGTTCCAGTTCCAGATTATTTAAGAGTGGATCTTATCATGAGGAGAAGTGAACCTTTCCAAAATAAAGATGGGGCTTTCAGTGCTGTTGAAAGGCAAGGAAAGAAATGAAAAGGGAAAAATTGACAGCTGACCACTGCATGGTTCTATTTAATTCTGCCAAATTGTGACAAAATTATTAGAGCATAGATGGTGTGCTCTCCATCAATATAAAGCTTGTAACTGGAGCATCCAGTTTTGTTATAGTGTTTAAGATCTGGTGGAAGCTAAATCCAAAAGGTCATGAGGCTTTTGAGTAGCATCCTACATGTTTGGATAAATGGAAGACCTTGAAAGCAGGATTGAAGCTACAGAAATGCCTTGATCATGTCCATCAAAAATCAGTGGACAAAGAGAAAAACAAATGAAGGGACATTTTGCATTGACTCTTGAATGTAACCTGGTTTCTGGCTCACCTGAATCTTCCTTTTCATGATCACAGAGAGACCATGTTATCAGTAAACAAAGGAAACTTCCTGGAATTGGTAGAATTCCTCTCAAATTATGATCCAGTTTTAAAGGAACATATAAAGTTGAAATATTTTATTGCATCTGGGAAGAGAATGAGACTTTGAGAGACTTTGTTTTCTGGGTAAATCACAACAAATAAAGCAAAGTAATTTGGGGTTATGTTTGACAGCACCCCTAATATGTCCCACACTAATCAGCTGCGTGAAGTTATCAAATATATCCATATTGAAGGTGACACTGTTAATCATTTTTGGGCTTATTTTCTATTGCTGGAAAGACTGCTGTTGAGAAAATATCCTATAACATATGGAGGAGATTGGACTGGACATAAGCTTTTGCCGTGGTCAAGGACACAATAATGCTGCTACTATGGCTGGGATTCTTTGTGGTATTCAGGAAAAGATAAAGGAGATTAATCACAAGGCTTTGTTTATGCCATGTGCAAACCATTCTCTGAACCTTTGAGGGGTGCATTCATTTGGAAATGTTGCTTCCTGTGTGACTTTTTTGGAACATTGGAGAGAGTGTGTTCCTTATTTTTGGTTTCTATGTATCGTTTGAAAGCCTGTTAAGGCAAATTTTTAAAAACATCCTTTGAAAAGCTGTGTATTCCCAAAGAAAATATGGACACAAGAGGATCAACTCAGATGTTGCTGCCTGCTATATGTGATGTTACGGTTTTGTGTTATCTTTCTTTCTGGTGTGACGTTCTAGAAGAAATTAATATCACAAAGAAGTATTTAAAAACAGAGGGACTCACTCTTTAAAAATGCATTAAAAAGCTACAAGCTCTGAAAGCATTTCTTGCAGATCAGCGCAATGAAATTGTGGAGAATGCCATGCATTATGCAACTACCACATGTTCGAAGAGTGACATTTCTATGCAGAGAAGAGAGAAAATAAAGCTCTGGAAAACAATGTCAGGATAGAAGGCAAAGGATGCTGTACTCACATTGCCAGAGAAAATTAAAAGAAAGGGCAATGGTTGAGTGCCTTGGTCAGTCTCATCAGAAATTGGAAATACGTACTGAGGCAATTGAAAAAATCGTTTTAATGTTTGCTGTTATTCAGCCAAACACTCTGGTTGTTGCATCAGAAAATAATCTTCAGCGTTATATTCCAAAATTGAATGAGATTTTTTAGCAAATTTTCTTATGAAGACATCTATGTGGAGAGTGAAAGCATTCGGACACATTTGGAAACTGCCAAGATCAGAGTTGAAGAGACAAATAAATGGACGGTATTGCAGTAACTGCAGTTCATTGCTAAATAAGATTTTGGTGAATCTCTGTCAAAGTCTCACTTACTCTCACTCTCTGTGTGTCCATTGCTTCATATGAAAAAAGTTTTTCCAAATTAAAATTGATAGAAAAATTTATTTCACTCCACCATGAGTGAAACAAGATTGACAAATCTGGCCAAACTTTCAACTGAACATGAATATGCAAAGGAGATTACCTATGATGCAGGTATTGATACATTTGCAGAACTAAAGGCTTAAAGGCAAAGCATGTGAATCCTTATAAATTATCTTTCCCAAATAGATTGAGTTGTCACTTTGGATCTGTGTTTTTTTGTTTATAGAAAGGAGTATTATCTGTTCACTAAATGTTATTTACTAATTTATTTATTAGTTAATTTATTTTTCACAGTTTTAGTTTTACAAGTTGACATATGGTTTACAAGTTGTGCAATAAATATTATTAAAACATTAAAATTTTTTGTGAGTGTTGTTTTTTTTTCAATTTAAAGTTGTGGGGGGAGGGAGGGTAACCACATATGGGATATGCTTGAGTGCCAAATGCTCTAGATACACAGTTGTTCTGTGGTCCAGCTCCAATAACCACAGGTGCACAGTCACACTTTGACAGAATTTGAATCAATCATATAATGGCTTCCATTTAATACGCTTTCCAAATGATTCAATACAATTAGAAACATTTTTGAATAATTTATCTACAAAAATTCCTATGGACTTTTTTTTTTTTTTAAATCTCTTTTATTTATCAAGTTTTATCAGAATATATATTTTCTCTTTCAGAGAATATAGTAAATATAAAACATTTACATATAAAACATAGTGTTACATATACATGTACATACACTTATACATACATATGCGCACTGTTATCTTACATAGCTTAACATTTCATAACTTTTTCTATATAAGCTTCTGGTTAGGATATATATTTATTGATTTTCTTTCCTTTATTTGCCCCTTATATCTGGGGGTGTGTGTGTGTGTATGTGTGTGTGTATGTATGTGTATGGTTCAATCTGTGTGTGGGGGGGGCGCAGTCTGTGTGTGTATAGGTCAGTCTGTGTGTGTGTGTGTGTGTGTGTGTATGGGTCAGTCTGGGGATGAAGTCTGTGTTTGGGTCAGTCTGTGTGTGTATGGTCAGACTGTTTGTGTATTGGTTAGTCTGTGTGTGTGGGGCAGTTTGTGTGTTGGGGGGCAGTCTGTGTGTGTTTAATTCAGTCTCTGTGTGTATGGGTCAGTCTGTGTGGCTGGCAGTCTGTGTGTGTGGGCAGTTTGTGTGTGTGGGCAGTCTGTGTGTGTGTGTGTGTGTCAGCCTGTGTGGTGGGGCAGTGTGTGTGTCTTTGTGGGGGGTCAGTCTCTGTGTGTGGGGGGGTCAGTCTCTGTATGTGTATGGGTCAGTCTGTGTGTGTGTGTGTATGGGTCTGTGTGTGGGGGGGCAGTCTGCGTGTATTGGTCTGTCTGTGTGGAGGCAGTCTCTGTGTGTGTGTGTGTGTGTGTGTGTATGTATTTGTATGGGTCAGTCTGTGTGTGTATGGGTCAGACTGTGTGTGGGGGAGAAGTCTGTGTGTGTGTGTATGGATCAGTCTGTGTGTGGGGGGACAGTCTCTGTCTGTATTGGTTCAGTCTGTGTGTGGTGGCAGTCTGTGTGTGTGTATTGGTCAGTCGGTGTGGGGGCAGCGTGTGTGTGTGTATAGGTGTATGAGTCAGTCTGTGTGTGGGTCAGTCTGTGTGTGTTTATTGGACAGTCTGCGTGTGTGGGCAGTCTGCGTGTGTGTGTGTGTGTGTCAGCCTGTGTGGTGGGGCAGTGTGTGTGTCTTTGTGGGGGGTCAGTCTCTGTATGTGTATGGGTCAGTCTGTGTGTATTGGTCTGTCTGTGTGGAGGCAGTCTCTGTGTGTGTGTGTGTGCGCGTATGTATTTGTATGGGTCAGTCTGTGTGGGGGCAGTGTGTGTGTATGGGTCAGACTGTGTGTGGGGGAGAAGTCTGTGTGTGTGTGTATGGATCAGTCTGTGTGTGGGGGGACAGTCTCTGTCTGTATTGGTTCAGTCTGTGTGTGGTGGCAGTCTGTGTGTGTGTATTGGTCAGTCGGTGTGGGGGCAGCGTGTGTGTGTGTATAGGCGTATGGCTCAGTCTGTGTGTGGGTCAGTCTGTGTGTGTTTATTGGTCAGTCTGTGTGTGTGGGGCAGTCTGTGTGTATTTGTCAGTCTGTGTGTGTGGTTCAGTGTGTGTGTGTGTGTGTGTAAGACTGTATTTGGGTGGGCAGTGTGTGTGTGTTTGTGTGTGTGTGTGTGAGTATGGGTCAGTGTATGTGTGGAGGGCAGTCTGTGTTTGTGTGTGTGTGTGTGTGTGTGTATGGGTCAGGCTGTGTTTGTGGAGGTTCCGTTTTGTGTGTGTATGGGCCAGTCTGTGTGTGCATGGGTCAGTTTGTGTGTGTGTATCAGTCTGTGCATGGGGGGTAGTCTGTGTATGTGTGGGGGGTCAGTGTGCGTGTATGTGGCAGTCTGTGTATGTGTGGGCGGTCAGTGTGTGTGTATGGGTCAGTCTGTGTGGGGGGCAGACTGTGTGTGTATGTGTGTGTAAGGGTCAGTCTGTGTATGTGTGGGGGGTCTATGTGTTCGTATAGGTCAGTCTGTGTGGGGGTCTGTCTCTCTGTGTGTGGGGAGGTCAGTCTCTGTATGTGTATGGGTCAGTCTGTGTGTGTATGGGTCTGTGTGTGGGGGGAAGTCTGTGTGTATGGATTTGTCTGTGTGGAGGCAGTCTGTGTTTGTGTATGTGTATGGGTCAGTTTGTGTGGGGGCAGTGTGTGTATGGGTCAGACTGTGTGTGGGGAAAAAGTCTGTATGTGTGTATGGATCAGTCTGTGTGTGTGAGGGGGCAGTCTGTGTGGGGGGACAATCTGTGTGTGTATGTGTGTGTTTGGGTTTAGTTTGTATGTGGGGGCAATCAGTGTCTGGGTGTATGGGTCAGTCTGTGTGTTGGGGCAGTCTGTATGTGCTTATTGGTCAGTCTGTGGGGGGCCAGTTTGTGTATGTGTTTGTGTATGGGTCAGTCTGTGTGTAGGGGGGAGGCCAGTCTCTGTATCTGTATGGGTCAGTCTGTGTGTGTGTGTATCAGTCTGTTTGTGGGGGGGGCAGTCTGTGTATGTATGGGTCAGTATGTGTGGGGGGGCAGTGTGTGTGTGTGTGTGTGTGTGTGTGCATGGGTGTGTGTGTGTGTGTGTGTATGTGTATGGGTCAGTGTGTATGTGTGTGGAGGTAGTTTGTGTGTGTGTGTGTGTGTGTGTGTATGGGTCAGTCTGTGTTTGTGGAGATTCAATATGTGTGTGTATGGGTCAGTTTGGGTGTATGGGGATCAGTCTATGTGTGTGTGGGAAGGTCAGTCTCTGTATGTGTATGGGTCTGTGTGTGTGTGTATCAGTCTGTGTTTGGGGGCAGTCTGTGTGTGTATGGGTCAGTGTGTGGGGGCAGCCTGTGTGTGTGAGTGTATGTGTATAGGTCAGTCTGTGGGTGGACAGTGTGTGTGTGTGTGTGTGTGTGTGTGTGTGTGGGTCAGTCTGTGTTTGTTGAGGTTCTGTCTGTGTGTATGGGTCAGTTTGTGTGTATGGGGATCAGTCTCTCTGTGTGTGGGAAGGTCAGTCTCTGTATGTGTATAGGTCAGTCTGTGTGTGTTTGTGTGTGTGTGTGTATAAGTCTATGTGTGGAGGGGCAGTCTGTGTGGGGGAGCAGTCTGTGTGTGTGAGTGTATGTGTATAGGTCAGACTGTGGGGGGCAGTGTGTGTGTGTGTGTACAGATCAGTCTGTCTAAGTGCTTGAGCTCCAAGAGAGATACCTCTCATCTCATGACCTCACCTGTACCCGATGGATGGGCAGCCTTCTCAACCACAACAAATCTGATTTTGCCACTCTCTCCCTGCAAGTTAAGATCAGGGAAAGGGGAATATTGTTTTTTTGTTGTTTTTGCTTTTTACAATTATTAAAATTCTAAAACACTTTCCTATCCCACTCTCTACACCCCCCTGAACACAGTACTTGTGTGTGAGCTAGTGTGTGTATCAGTGAGCTTGTTTGTAATTAGCTTGTGTGTGTCACTGAGCTTGTCTGTAGTGAGCTTGTGTGTGTTAGTGAGCTTGTCTATAGTGAGCTTGTGTGTATATTAGTGAGCTTGTCTGTAGTGAGCTTGTATGTGTATCAGTGAACTTGTCTTGTCATTGATAAACCCAGCCATGGAGGCGGGTCCAGCCACGACGAAACTGGCACGGTGTCGGAAAAAAATCACTCTCTGACTGAGACACACACACTCTGAGACACATACACAAATACACATTGACAGACACACACATTTTCTCACACACTTACAAAGTGCTAATTTCTTTAAATTTAAATACACCCAGCCTCCCTACCTTTGGGAGAGCTGAGTGGATCTTTTCCAGGGCTCATCTCTAATCTTCCTGCAGTTTCTCTCTGCTCCCCTGCGTGCTCTCTGTAGTGATGCCGAGGCCGGAGTGACATCATTTCACTAAACAGCACGTGTGGGAGCAGAGAGGAACTGCAGGAAGGCTATTGCTCCTCATGGCGGCCAGCTTCAAAGCTCCCTGCAGCAGCCATCTTCAATGTTTCCTGCACTGCTTAGCAAAGGGCTGACAAATCAGGGAAAAATTTCTTGTTGCCATGGCGACATGGTGTCTGGGGTTTGTTGAGCCCTGTGTATGTATGTATGTATGTATGTGTACATATACATATGTACACACACATATACACACGTTTTATAATTGCCCCCCTACTTTTGTCCTTGGCTTCTCATATGCCCAACTAAATATCCTTCCTGGAGACGCCACTGCTTATATCCTCCCTCTTTCATATTTATAGAGTCCTTATAAAGAAACATGCTTTGGCCTGTTTCCATTTCTCACTGACATCAATCTCCCATGTTTACTTAAAGCATACTGTCTGATTTCCTTGGGATAGTTTCTCTAATATGTTTGTAGGATGTCTATGAGTGTTTTCCATTAATTTATTTTTGACAAACTGTAGGAATTAGTTCTATTTATACCCAGTTCCATTTTACATTGATGTAGCACATTGGCCCTAATTCTGGGATCTTATTACCTCTACAGTTTCTTGCTAGTCCAGTTCCTATGGACTCTAGTGGTGACTTCTGCAGATGTATCATTTGTATTTGGTGTTGAATAATTTGGAAAGCTTATTAGAAACCTAATGATTATAATTGCCATTTATATAGTGCCAACAGATTCTGTATGCTTTACAATATTATGAGAGAGGAGATTTAACTATAAATAGGACAATTACAAGAAAACCTACAGGAATGATAGATTCTTCTTAAACGAGCTTACAGTCTATAGGAGGTGGGGTATAAAACACATTAGTTCAGGAAAAAGCAATCAAATAAGGTGGGAGTGAAGCAGGGCTGGATGAGAGACTAAAGTGCTGCCAGTTAGGAGAGAGCAAGAGACAGGTATGTAAGGTAGAGATTACTCTGGGAGGCCATAAGCTTTCCTAAAGAGATGGATTTTAAGGCACTTCTTAAACGATTGAAGACTAGGGGAGAGTCTGATGGTGGTAGGCAGACTATTCCATAGGAAGGAGCCACCCCCAAGAAGTCCTGCAAGTATGAGTTGCCCGTTCGGGTGCGAGCATCGGACAGGAGAAGGTCATGGGCAGAGAGAAGAGACTGAGAAGGGGAAAACCTATGGATCTGTGAAGATATAAGAGGGACTGGAATTGTTAAGTACTTTATAGGTATGGTTTAGCACTTCGAATTCACTCCCATAGGATACAGAAAGCTAATGTAAGGACTGACAGAGGGGTAAGGCGTAAGAGGACCGACTAGAGAGGAAAATCAGTCTGGTGGCAGCATTTATTAAAAGACTGTAGCGGGGCAATACGGCTTTTGGGAAGATCAATTAGGAGAGGGTTACAATAATCCATGCGGGAAATTACTAGAGCATGGACAAGCTCCTTTTGTAGCATCTTGGTTAACAAAGGGGCGGATGCGGGCTATGTTTTTAAGATGGAATCTACAGAATTTGCCAACATACTGCATGTGAGGCTCAAAGGTGGGGCCAGAATCAAGAATGACACCAAGACAGCGTGCTTGCAAGCATGGACTTGTGTCGATACCACTAACCTGAAGGGAGAGTGAAAGAGGAGGATTAGTATTAGGAGGAGGAAAGACAAGGAGCTCAGTTTTAGAGAGATTGAGTTTCAGAAAGCAGAAGGACATCCAGTCAGGATGGAAGAAAGCCAAGCAGTGACACGTTGCAGGATGGCAGGGGAGAGATATAACTGGGTGTCATCAGCATACAGGTGGTAGTGAAATTTAAATGAGGTAATACGTTTGCCAAGAGAGGCAGTATAAAGAGAAAATAGAAGGGGACTAAGGACAGAGCCTTGGGGGACTCCAACCAATCAGCCTTGGGGGACTCCAACCAACCATTAGAAAAGGAGACACTGAATGAGCTTTGGGAGAGATAAGAGGAAAACCATGAGAGGACAGAGACCGAGTTATTGAAGAGTTTGAAGAAGGAGAGCATGATCAACAGTGTCAACGGCAGCAGAGAGGTCAAGAAGAATTAGTATGGAGTAGTGGCCTTTGGATTTAGCTGTGATTAGTTCATTAGTAACTTTGATAAGAGCAGTCTCAGTAGAATGGAGAGGGTGGAAGCCAGACTGAAGAGAGTAAAGAAGAGTCGGAATTGAGGAAGTGAGACATACAGATAAAGACAAGTCTTTCCAGAAGCTTTAAGGAAAAAGAGAGCAGGGATATGGGACGATAGTTAGAGGGGGAGGACGGGTCAAGAAATGTTTTCGGGATTGGTTCTAGAGTGGCATGGTTAAGGTCAGCAGGGACAATGCCAGAAGAGAGAGAGTAGTTGAAGGTGTATGTTAGGGAAGGCACAAGACAAGGGGAGAGAGATCTGATAAGGTGAGATGGAACAGGATCGAGCAGCAAATGATGGGGTGAGAGGAAAGGAGAAGCGCAGCCACCTCTTGTTTAGTAGCCAGGTAGAAATCCTGAAGGCTAGAAAAAAGGCATGATCTATGTGTGGTTGAGAAAGAGAATGGCAAGGTGGGGAGAATTATTTCCTTAGCTGTTCAATCTTGTCGGTAAAGTAGCATGCAAAGCTAACGGCTGGGAGAGCGAAAGAGCAGGATCAGCATTAAGAAGAGGAAAGACAAGGAGCTCAGGTTTAGAGAGATTGAGTTTCAGAAAGCGGGAGTACATCCAATCAGAGATGGAAGAAAGGCAAGCAGTGACACGTTGCAGGACGTCAGGGGAGAGGCCCGAGGAGGAGAGAGATAAATACCAATACCATTTATAATTATGGGTAAATTATTGGATTTTTTTAATCATTGAATTGCAGTGCCCAGGTGTTTTGCATTGCATTTTGAGCTACATATAAATATGAGTTCTGTTCAGAAAAAATCCAACCATTGTTAATATAATGAGAACGGTTTGCACGACATCGATGTAACATGGCAGCCAAAGAGAATGGACTGGAATGTCTATGCATGGACAAAGACAACTTCACTGTGCCATTGAGTAAGCATGTATACTGTGTGGTTGTTGCACCACACAGTACATTTTTGCATTACATTTTGACTTATATTTCGATCATTTTTACATAATCCTGAATTTGTCATTTATAAAATTCAGATATGTTTGTACTTTCTAAAGACCTACTATTTAAAGATCTAAAACCTACACCCTTAACTAACACAGCATCACCTGCCCCTTGCAGTGGTTCCTATCCTATCAAAACACATTATTCAAATGTTTACCAATTTTTATTGGGGAAAATGTTGACTGTTTGGGGAGACCATATTCCAACATTCTGACTAATGAAAATATTACTTAAATTAAGTAATTTAACTTCACAGTTTCATTGCAACTATTATTGTGATTTTTGTTAGCTTTATTCTATTTAATTCAATTTAAAATAAATAAATAAACTAGGTGCAGAGTGACATCTAACAATGGCAGCATTAAAATTTTTAATTAATTTGCTTTTTCCTCACCATGCATTATGATTTACAATTAATCATGCTAATTTCCATGACAATATAATTTACATGACATGTTTTTGGGATAAAAAAAACTTTTGAACTGCAATTAAAATTGTATCTGAATGTAATCTGTTGCAGTTCTATTTATGTGTACACCTAAAAAAAAATTGCATAAAATTTTATAAAATAGCATTCTCAAATATCACATTTCCTGCTTGTTTATATTTATTGAAAATGATTTATATAATATATAAAACTCAAAACCAAACCCCAAATAAATGCCCAGATAATACATATTGCAATACTATTTAGAAAATGTTTGTGACGAGAGCAATCTCGCCACATTGCATTGGAGAAGCCTGATTGCTCGCCTGTTGCCTTTGGATTATGGCCCCATGTTAAAAGGCTTGATTTTCCCCTGCAAAGACAAGAAAGCCGGGTCATTTGGTGCTTGCCCTGTTTGAGCAGTGATACCCCAGATAGCTATGCCATGGAGCCCATTCGTATAATGAAAGACTATGGGAAAGACTTTGGCTCCATGGCAATTGAACTGTATGTGTGTGCTCTGAGCGCCATTCAGTAATAATGTGCGCTCAGACCTAAGCTATCTGGGCATATGTTGCATGTCTGTATTTTATGTCATAAATGTAACCTTGTGTATTTTATTGTATTTTACTGTCTTTTTACTGCCATTGTTCAATGGAGTTTTGCCTCTGTCTTTGGAGATAATTGGATTACTTCTAATTATCTCCAGGATAGAAGACTCTGTGGAACTGGTTTTGGGCAGAAAAGCCATGCTTCCTGTGGTCAAAAAGGACTACGATCTATCTTTTGAACCACTGGACCAATTTGTATGATTTTGACGTATGTTTGTATTTGGAGTATGCTGATTCTGAAAATGTTTTACATGAATGTGATGCATACTTTTCAAGTTACGAATAATGTGGAAAAATGGTATTTCTCTGCTTGTGCTAAATTACATTACCCATTGTGTAAGGTAATTGAATCACATGCAGAGGGGAGGAATTTGTGTGGGAGTGTCTGAGAGTATTGTATGTGTTTATTGGTTGTGTTCCAAAACCCTGTGGGTGGTACTAATGTGTAAGAATGTGTGCATAAGCACAATAAACCCACAGCTCTGACTGTTCACTGCTTGACCCTCAACACGGAGCTTTGTCTCGTTCTTGGGGGGGATTTACTGTATGCTGTTAGAGACTGATTCCCAGGAGTGTAAGCCGCTTGGGTGCTTTTCCTGTTCAGCTGCTAGCAGCTATTCGTGAGGTTCCAGTTCGGGAATTTGGAGTGCTACTTGGTATCCTGTTCGGGAGTTTGGGGTTCTGCAGTAGCTGTGCCTGTATCTCTGGAAAGGGGGACGATCGCCTAAACGGTTTTTACCACTTGTGTGCAAAACGGTCCGTTACATTGTTTAAAACACAGCAAGATAAAGTATAATTTATCATTTTGATTATTTTTATTTTTAAATGATAAATCTGGAGAATCAAATTATTTTCATTTACATAATTATGTTTTTATGGTACAGCAAAGACCAACCTATACATTCAATTTGTGTTTCACCATGCATTTATCAGCTACGTTTGTATTATATGTTTCATATAATTCTTATTCTGACATTTACAGGAAAAAGTAAATGTCTCAAACCACAAACACCTTTTATATAAATGCATTTGGTACAACAGCTTATTTGACAGTACAACAGCTTGTTAACATCGGAAACAGGTAACACCCATTACTTTGAAATATTTAAGGGTTTTGCCTTTGTAAATTAGGCTGATTTCATTTAGCACAATTGTCCGGCATGTGGTTGTTAAAATTATTCTGTAGTTCTGTATTCACTAACAAATTCTTGATACTTTCAAATAAATCTCACAAGATTTAATTAAAAATAGCAGATATGAATTTAAAAAATGGCATGTACAAAGCATCACTTTTAACAGATCTACAGCACTTTTCCCTTATCATAAATATAGGGTTTGTGTATAATCACCATCTACAAAATCGTGCCCCTTGTCGTGGTTATAAATTATTTATAAATTAAGTATCTGTAATCTATTACATGCCCAGATATGACAATTACTGTTACCGTTAAAGGGATGTGCCACTAGTAATACCACAGACCTTTTGATTGCCTGAATGAATAGCAGACCCTTGTTTCTAAAAACACTCACTAAGCACAAAGTGAACCTCAAATGTGTCCACATTGATGTCCACCTGAGAGGAGACTTGACTGAATGCTGCTATTCTCTGGAATATTTCTGGAGAGAAGTCTAAGCTGTTCATGCAACTTTCATTATGGACAAATGAGCATAGTGTACTTTAATCTCACGGAAGTATATATTGCCCAGGATTTAATAATTACATCCCTGGCTGTGTATGTCCCTTGCTTCTACAGCTTGCAACATGTCATTTGTTTTCACAGCATGCATTTTGACAAAACTACAGCCTAATCTAACTTTTAAAATGGACAAGGAAATTGCACATCAAATAACTTTTATCCTTCCTGTCCTACAGCACAACTGGATCATTATTCAAGCATGATTTTTGCTTGCAGCACAATAATAGGAGTATGTGACATGGCTAGAGTACCTGGAATATTGATTACATTCACCTCACCTGGTCTGTATCAGAATAACTGGAATAAACCAATTAAGCTGTAATTCTGCTCCAGTTCAGTTACTTGTGAGTAGCCATGGTATATTGAAATTTGTCTGAATTCTACAGACATTCTAACTGCATACAAATAGAATTACAAATTCAGTTAAAATAACCAAATTTATCTTTGCTGAATAGATGAGTTGGTTAAAACATAAAAAAATATATTTGAAAGGTTTGTGATTTTATACTCATTCTGTAATGACATGCACTTGGTTATAAATTGGTTAAACACCTCATCCTTATTCTCCCTAAATAGGGGACAAACCAACTGAAACCAAGCCACTTAATTTCTCCTCTCACTGCAACTTTAAGATACAGACTGAATTTTGGAAGATACTCCAACGGATTTATTTAAACATTGTATCTACATTATTCATATACTATAACAATGCTTCTATGCTTATTCATTTACTATAAAATACTATAACCTATAGTTTTGTTTACTAATGTTACATGTAGTTATTCATATTTTTGCTGATAGAATGTGGTTGGAAAATATTTAAATTGTATACAACAAATGTCTACTTACTCCACCACTCCCCCTGCCTCCTCCATGCTGGCCACGCCTTGCTATAAATTCCTTCAAATAACTGTGTATCTTTATTCCTTTGGCCCAATTCCAATTTGGCCCAATTCCCAAAACTGCGGAAAACTGAACTGAAAATAGCTTAACATGACTTGTGTCTTACCTAACATTGAGCAGGAACATGGGGATACTCATGTGGACACGTGACACTAAGAGACCCAGATCCTGAGGCCTAGCATGTCTAGCTGCCTAGAGTCTGGGAGAGGCAGCTGATCACATGGCACAAGACATGATTCCCACAAGTTTTCATTTGCCACCCCGCAACCCCTCCCCTTGGACCAGTGCCCACTGGGTAATCATACTTCTCTGCAATGGCATAATCCTCCGCTGATTAAACAACCACATGGCACAACCAAGATAGCTGCCGCATTGCACCACTCACAAGTAGTAGATTTTCTGTACCTAGTTCCATGCACTACAAAAATAAATAATTTTTAAAAATTAAAAAATGATAGATATATATATGTAAGACCAGGGCACTTATAGGATGTCTTGGCTATTTGATTTTTAACATCTAAACAGCACTTTAAGGGTTTCAAGAGCCCATTTCCAAGGGAAGTGTCAGGGTGGCGTTCCAGTAACTGGGACCCAGTATGCCTGATATTGATAGTAGGAGTCACTGTGTGGAAATGGATAATCAGGGCCCCCTGGTGTTGAGCACCAGCGTTTGTGCAGCCACATACCAGGGCCCTGATGCAGCTTCTGTGGATTCCAGGTGCTACATAACAAAAAGCAGACCTCCCAGGATCTGAATAGGGTGGCTCTAAGGCAGATATGTATCCAGTACAGAAACAAGGTAAGACTAGAATAGATATCAAACAAGAAAACAAGACAAAACTAGGAGAACCCAGATCCAGAGCAGGACAGAAAGCAGAATCCAGAACGTGTACTCAAGACTTGAGGGAAACATGAGCAGGGCAGGGCAGGACTGTACATGAACTGGAAATACAAGAAAAAATAAAACAAGACAAGAGATACAAGGCAAAACAAGAGGAGACATAACTAAGTACTATATATGGAAAACATTGTAGATTTAGACATACATAAATGGCCAAGATGTATGCAGCCCACCACTGTGTCAAAGTACTCCAATTAAGGTGGGTTCCTATCTGCCTAGATATGCATGACTAAATAAACAATAATAAAACACACACAGCACTTACCTGCAAGAAAGGGGCAGAGGACTTGGAACAACTGCCTGCAGGAACCAACTGAAACAAAAGGATTAATGTAAAAGGAAAGGGTGTGGCAACAAAAACCAAACATTTAAAGGAATCCAGGAGACTGGGAATTCCAGGAACGGAATAAAGGAATGAACCCAGAAAACTCAGCATAAAGAAAACCAGACATGGAATAGAGAACCAGAAAAACCACAAAACACTAAACAAGAATTGTAAAAAGAGTACTGGATACCAGAAGCCAAGGCTAGACATCTCCGCAGAACAGAGCAGGATGTGACAGGATGACGTTGAAGCTGGATCAAAAGCTTGTGTTTGATCAGCTATATGGTAGATATGGTTTCCGGCATTCTACCATTATTATTGGTCATGGTGTACTGAAGAAAAGGGGAAGAACATTGTGCCACTCCTAAAACCACTGATTATGGGATGAGGAAGACATGGAGACCACTTTTCAGGACTTAGTTGCTTAACAATTTGGTCCTTGGGATCTCAAAAATTTTTGTGGAAGGGCCACTCCATTGAGCTAGACGGTTACTTTGGGAGTCCTTGTGACACTTGCCCTTTTTGTAAAATAGGTTTCCCTGAGCCATCACTTTTTTCCTTAGTAAATTTCTGTCTGGGGATAATTTGACTGTTAATAAATCAATCTGGTTAACTTTCACAGACCACAAACAGAGAGAACAAATTATTCATCCTCTCCATCATGACAAAAATGGGTAGTCAGTTGCTCACACACTTTTTGCTTTCATTTTTTTTAAACCCCTTTTTTTATATTTAAATGAATTTTGCTAATGCTGGCACTGTTCCCCTTTTTTTCAAATGCATTTCACTGTAATGGTATCACCCAGCTTGGTGGAGTCTTGCAGACACAGCTGGTAGAAGCTGATAGGACACATTCCCCCCCCCCCCCACTGAAGACACTGATGCTACAAACTGGATGTGTGGGAAACGTTCTCGTCAGGGTGGAAGGATAAGAAGGTGGTCAATTGCCCATTGTCTTTTTTTTTTTATTATTTCATTTTTTGATATATTATCCTTTTATTTAAAATATTATTTAAAATGAATCCTGCTCACCATTTTTCATAGATAGCAAAAGAAAAATTATTACAATAATTACTTTTAATCCAGATATATAATAATCCAATTTTTCCAAATCAGAATTGACATTGCAAAAAATGTAACATTGTCTAGCCAAAAGGATAGACACCAAAGCAATATTCTAACCATTCCTGTATTGCAACACCCTTTTCACAGTTTTTTGTTTTTTTTTGGCTTATCCAATTTTTTTTTGCGAACATGATTCTGACAAGCCAAACTGCCATGTGGACAAAATTCTGTCTTTCTAACACATTTTTTTTTTTTTTTTTCTCTGAAACAAATTTTTTAACAATGCACAATTCTAGTAGAAATAGGTAGAGCTATTTGTGGTGTACCCCTATTAGCATGTATGCTTCCTTCATCACCATGTGCCTGGATTTCCTGTAAATATAGTATTTGGCTTTATTTGTATCAGCTGTTTAACTTCCTGAGTATTATGCATTAATTTAAATAAATTGCTTTCTAATCGTCTGACTTAGATGTTACTTCACAAGACAGCTATTTCACTGAACATCAGGCAAGCTGGTTACAAAGTCAGTGCAACGTAATTTCTAATTTTATTAAAGGACACTGAGGCTCATATTATGCTTATCTCTTTCTTTATTATACCTCAGCAGCAAAGAAAAAGGTATAAGACATTAAAGACAAAAAACTAGAATAGGTACTCAAAGGGTTAACATAATATTCTATCCTTAACCAATAGGATCAGTCCATATATCCATAACCACCCATGTGACCTCTCTTCTCCCTCTTTCTTTGCTGCTGCCTCAGCTAAGTATCACCTAATTTTTAGCTCTCTTTAATTGAGTTAATTCTGTTTAGATAGCTAGATTTAGGATATTGCTTTATGTAATTTTCATTATATGGATTTATTGTTTGTAGACTTTATTGGGATATAAAGTGCAGAGGAGTTTACACTTATATAGGTCTTTGCATGTATGTATAGGAGTAGAAAATTGGTATCTAATTGTGGCTTGTGTTCCTAGGTTCAAAATTTTTTAGCCTTATTACTATCTCCCATCCGGGAGACACACTCCCTCCCTCCCTCACCCCGCCGGGTAGTTTATTACCCGCGCTCCTCAGGTGCCTTAGTTCTTTCCCCGGCTATTCTCCGGCATTTTATAGCCGGAGACCGTGCATTGGCGGCCGCACAGCGTGGCGGCCATTTTAACTGCCGGCTTACTCAGAAGTTTGCCGCGTTTTTTCCCGGCGCCCCCAGCCCCATGAGGGGCGGGAGCGATCGGATCTGTTATTGTTTGTAGCTGTCAGCCTGCCAGTGTTCCCTTGCGGCCATTCCGGAGGGAACACTTGGTAAGCTGACAGCATTGTTTGTGCCTTGCCCTGTCACCCTTTAATTGCCAAACTAATCAGTCCCACTGTGCTAGGCTGCATTATAATAATTAAAGAGGCAGTACTGTGTGTGCTTTAAAGCATGGCTTAATTAAAGAGACAGTCCTGTATGTGATATAAAGCACAGCTTATATAGATACAAATTGTACATTCACAGGGCAATTGCTCCTAGTGCCTTTTAGTGTAGTATCCCCATAATTGAATCAGATTTATGTCTGACATGCAGCACCCCAAAGAACAGAAGCTTGTCAATATTGCTACTGCCAATAAGGACACCACAAAACATGTGTCCCGGGCTCCGCATCCATTCTCCTCCCAAGGAGAAGAGGTGGCGTCTTTGGAGCAACTGAACTCGGAGGAGTTCCATTCCCCTTCTAGACGCGACAATGACAAAATCGGTAACTCAGGCCATCTACACAGCGATGGGGGCGATGTCAGATAACCTGACCCAATCCATCAGCAACGCCATCTTGGCGTCTAGCCACAACCCCAGTGTCCTCCGCCCCAAGGCCCAAGACGACAAGCCTGCACCCCTCAGCGGACGCAAGGCTACAGAAAAGACCCATCATATGGGCAAGCAAACCTCCAAAACGAGTATGATGGACAGGTTGCGTCCTGTCACTAATGAGGACGTGGGGCCCCCACATAAGCGAGCCTCCCGCTGGGCAAAAACGGTGAGGGCATGGAAATGGGCAAAAGCCCGGACAGAAATATCCGACTCTGATTTGGACCAGGTGGAGGTATTGAGCGAGTGAGAAGAGATGGGCTCGTTTGAATCGGAGAATTCTTCTCCGGAGTGCAGTTTAACAGGCAAACCAGCCAACAGGGGCAAAGAACCACGGATGATTATGTCATCCTAGACCCTCAGGGGGAGCCCCTATTTAATCCAGATGACCTACAACACCCTAGGTCTACAGAATGGTTTCCAGCTGACCACGTGGCCCAATTTATAGCGGCCAGAATTAGGAAACCCCTGGACAAAGCCACCAGGAATAAGCTGAGGGCGGAATGCCCACGTCCGACAGTCCCAGATATGGCTTGTGCCACACCGGAACTGGACCCTTAAAATTGCCCAATTTTTGGGAAAATCTGGCTGGAAGGCCAAGAAAGGGCTGGATTACTCCCTGCGCCACTGCCAGGATAAGGTGCTTGACTCCTTGGGCCCCAGCGCAAAAATTTTCGACATGGTCGAAGCTGCACTTTCAGGTGGCACACCAGTAGATCTCTTAGCTATCCGAGAATGGGCGCAGCGCTCTATTTGTCTTATTGGCAATTCCAATGCTGCGCTCTGTACAGAGAGGCACAAAGTGATCCTCATGAAGATTGACCCGAAACTGGTCAATATGGCCATATCTGAGCCTGGACCGCAGGCAAAAGCTGGAGACCGCCGGAGACCTTTTCAGAGACAATTTTGTAAAAGAGTTAGGTAATTATGTGAGCACATTTACAGCCCTGGACAAGGTGCAAACAAACTTGAAGCGTGTGTTCTCCCCGAAGGTTTTTGGGGGGCTGGCAGACAAATGTCCAGCCATTCATCACGGGGCTCCTACCGGGGCTATCGAGGCCCCACTACATCCAGATTCCCACAGACGAGACCAGAAACCCCTCACCCTTCTTCCCAGTCAGGGGCAGAGCATGGCAGCCCAGAGGACGCAGGGGCACCACATACGGCCGACAGCCTTTCCTGTTTCCCCTTCTTATACATCATATGTGGGGGGCAGACTATCCCATTTTATCGGGGCATGGCACAGACTCACGTCCGATGCCTGGATTCTCAACACAGTTGTAGGGTACCACATAGAATTTGTTCAAACCCCAGTCCAAACATCAGTCCCACGGCCTATGGTGTTTACCCCACAGGACAGGGAGCTTGTGTCGAGGGAAATCAGTGCATTAAGGGAGAAAGGCGCGATTTATCAAGTCGCATCCAACTCCCCAGGTTTCCTGACCAACCTGTTCCTGATTCCCAAAAAGGGCAGGGGTGTAAGACCGGTGATCAACCTTCGCCCACTCAATGCATATGTTCAATATCGCCACTTCAAAATGGAGGGGATTCATTGCCTGCGAGACCTCCTCAGGTTAGGGGACTGGATGGGCAAACTGGACTTGCATCTCGCCATCCCCATCGCGGAGGATTGTCACCACATCCTGCAGTTTCAATGGAACGCACAGATGTGGAGGTTCCAGTGCCATCCATTCGGCCTGTCATCGGCTCCATGGTGCTTTACGAAGCTGTTGAAACCGGTGGTGGCGCTGTTACGCAGCAGAGGAGTGCGCATGATCATAAATTTGGACAACATATTGATCATGGCACAGGATGCACTCATACTTCAACAACACCTATCCTGGGCAATAACGCTTTTACATAACCTAGGATTTCTAATCAACTGGAAGAAGTCGGTGCTGACCCCTTCACAGAAGAATTCCTAGGAATCAATATAGAGGCGGTCCAGGGGACCCTGAAATTACCGCTTGCGAAGATCAAAACCATCAAAAAGGAGATCCGCAGAACGTTAACTCGCCCAACGCTCACGGTGAGACAATTAGCCAGGATAATTGGACTCCTCTTGGCATCCATACAGGCGATCTTCACGGGACCTCTGCATTACAGGGCCCTACAGAGACTGAAAGCCGCTCAACTACAATCAGGTCAATCTTACTCAGACTCTGTGCGACTAGATCACACAGCCAAAGAGGAACTCAACTGGTGGCTGCGACACATGGAAGCGTGGAATGGCAGAGCGATCTTCGGCACCACCCCAGATTGCATAATAGAATCCGATGCCAGCACACAGGGCTGGGGAGCGCGTTGTGGTCATATTTCCACAGGCGGAAGATGGTCCCAATCAGAAAGAGCACTGCATATCAACAGCCTGGAACTCATGGCGGGATCCTTCGCACTGAAGAGCCTCTTAGGTGCAAAGACGCACTGCTCCATCATCCTGAGGATGGACAACATATCAGCAGTGCAATACATCAACTGCCTCGGCGGCACCAGGTCCAAAATTTTTGCGGATTTGGCCACGGAATTCTGGCAATTTTGCCTGGACCGCAACATTTCAGTACGAGCCGAATATATCCCGGGTCTCTCGAACATTGTAGCAGATTGGAATTCCAGACACCTGCGAGACGCCAGCGATTGGCGCCTGAATTGCGGAGTATTCCTGCAATTACAAACGCTGTGGGGCCCGATGTACATGGATCTGTTTGCGTCTCATTTGAATGCGCAACTCCCGGAATTCTTCAGCTGGAGACCAGATCCAGAAGCAATAGCTACGGATGCATTCCTCCAGTCATGGCCGAGCAGAAGACTGTACGCTTCCCCTCCGTTCGCTTTGCTGGCACGGACGTTGGTACATCTCAACCGCTCAATGACAACACTGGTCCTAATAACGCCATTCTGGACAACGCAGCCATGGTTCCCTTCACTCATGGAGATGTCTATAGACCTTCCCAGACTACTTCCCGAGGACCCACACCTTTTGTCGGATCCCGAAGGGAACTCACACCCATTAATGATGCAGGGACAACTCAGGTTGTTGGCGTGGCTCCTTTCAGGGGACCCTGGGTCATCTCAGAGGTTCCACAGACAACGCTGGACTACTGGCGGGAGCCTGGGCTCCAGGAACACGGAGATCCTACAGTCGGGCATGGAACTCCTGGAGTCGTTGGTGCATGGAACAACAAGTGGATCCCGTATGTGCCCCTGTGAACTACCTACTACGTTTCTTGACACACCTATACGATCAAGGTCTAGCATACCGGACTATTAATGTATATAGGTCAGCAATATCGGCTGGACATAGGGGCTTAGAAGGAACACCAATTGGGAAACATTTACTGGTGTGCAGACTCTTACGTGGGGTTAGAATTGCAAGACCCCCACAACCCAGATATGCATTAATGTGGGACGTACATTTAGTCTTAAATTTATTGGAACAGTGGCCACAGAAAACTAGCCTTACACTTAAAAAACTATCAGCGAAACTTGATATGCTCTTCTGCTTGATACCATGCAAAAGAGTCTCAGACGTGCGAGCATTGGATATGGATGCACGCTCGTTCACTCCATCGGGAGTGACTTTTAACATTGCCAGACGCACAAAAACAGCAATTTCTACAGTATCTTATCCAGCATTCCCTCATAATACTAACCTATGTCCAATAGCTTGTCTCAAAGAATACGAGAAACGGACACAGGCATTTCGAGACCCTAATCGTCATGAACTATTCCTGGCCATTAACACACCACACCAACCAGTATCGTCGGTTACTATAGCCCGATGGGTGAAATGGGTAATGACCTCCGCAAATATTGATACCTCCATTTATGGAGCAAACTCCACTAGGGGAGCTATGGCGACTAAAATCATTTAATTTGGGATGCAGACTGGAAGACCTTCTGCGAACAGCGGACTGATCCCATGAATCCACTTTTAAAGAATACTATTTTCGCCCTGCAGATCACATAACATCGTCAGTCATTGCTCAGCTTTGAACTAGCATAATATGATCCTCCGTGTCCTTTAATAAAATTACCAGATTTTACTAATTACATGACGTAAAGTCATGATTTTATAAAGGACACAGAGGCGAATATTAGCCCACCCGGTAAGTATCGCGAAGTTGTTACCAGATAATGGACAAGAGTTGAATTCCTACCCGGTAAGTTGTATTGGTAGGATAAATGTTGTGGGCTTGGTATAGAGTTTAGTGGAATAAGTATGATAGGGACATATGACATACAGTAACACCTACAGCATGTAAGATAGTCTGTAGAGGATCACATGTATAATAAGAATTAGCCACCATATATGTGATACACAGTCTCTAGACCACACGTTACCATTTCTTTTCTCTCCCGTTTCAGCTTGATGAACAACAGTCGACACAGTAGATGATCGGTTATCATCACAGTACACGTGGTTAAGTTACAGTGTTAAGTTATAAAGAAGAGGTCGACACACCGGATATGTTGTTCCAGTTGTCTACTCAAGTTTATGAATTTAAGCTTCGGCAGGATCAAAGAAAGAGGGAGAAGAGAGGTCACATGGGTGGTTATGGATATATGGACTGATCCTATTGGTTAAGGATAGAATATTATGTTAATCCTTTGAGTACCTATACTAGTTTTTTGTCTTTAATGTCTTATACCTTTTTCTTTGCTGCAGAGGTATAATAAAGAAAGAGATAAGCATAATATTCGCCTCCGTGTTATAAAATCATGACTTTACGTCATGTAATTAGTAAAATCTGGTAATTATTACATCAATTCCCAAGCCTACTGAAATATAATATATATAACATAAAACATATGTCTGGAAAAATGCCAGCTTTGACCTACCTGTTTGTAAATGCTTAAAAAGAATTGTATATAAATATGAATAAGTTTTCATTTCTATTTCATTTTCTTAAACCAAATATCTATAGTGACTAACATTCAGACAACATTAGATCCACCTCTATGTCAAATCTGTTGTCCTCGATTGTTAATTAACACATATTTTTGACCATCTTATTAACTTTTCAAGTACGTTTGAAGTACAGTTAACATTAACCTTTTTCTATAAACTTCACTATAAAGTTCAAATACATCATTAATTACTTTATATTTCATATTATCTGGTAACTTGGGCATCTATGTGCCTGACAATGTAGAAGCTCTCAGCATATTTCACCAGTTAATTAAAGATAGTAGTTTTGTCAAAGTACATGAACACACAATCAACTTTCTTACAACTGTTAAAACATTTAGTAATTAACATATTGCAGACAAAAATACTTGCTTGATGTTGAAATTAATTATTTTCTTTCTTTTCTCACTAACTGTTCTTCAGTTATGTTTCCAAAATGACTACTATGAATATTCTCTTGGACAATCCCAATTTTTGACCCTTATCCCATTCAATTTTTGTCCATCATTTACAGAATAGTGTCTTTAAAAGTATAATGAGTAACAGTATTCAAATACATCAGGTTCAATCCTTCCTACATCTGTATTACTGATGGTGAAATCAAATTATGTTGAATCTAAAAATTCCAAATTTGCCAAGAAATGGGAAAAAATTTCAATCTTAATAACAAAGTTAAGAGTTAACCCACACATTAACTGTTATATCCTTGAATATTTTGTTTTACCAATAAAAATCCAGATGTTTAAAATCTGTACACAATCTGATAAAACAACCTTTTCAGGACTAGTATTGAGTAACCGTATTCAAATCAATCTGATAAAACAACTGACTGAGTACCTCCACCAATCGATGCTCCTAGTGCTCGCTGAGGAATCCAAGCACTCCAACCGACACCATCAGCACTGCAGATCCCACTTCCAGTGATGAACAACAGTGCTGGGGTCTCGCTGTCTCCACCCACCCTGGACTCAAGGACAGGGTCCAGATTCCAGTGGTTAAACCTCTCCTTCCCCAGAGAGCAGGAACAGGAACAAGCTCTTAGCAGAGCTTAGTGATCATACCCTGGGGAGTATAGTGATTATAGCAATCTCCAGAGTGTCGTTCTCTAATCCCCCAAACATGAGCCAAGGCTTCAAGAAAGGTACAAGATAATCTGATTTTAATGACCACACACTGGCTTTTATGCAAGTCCCTATTCAAGGGGACATCCCACAGGGCGGGACACAGTACAACCAATCATTTACAGGAAAACCGTAAAACACACCCAGTCCCAACATACAATCCCTCCCCTCTGCCTGTGATATAATTACTGAACACAATTGGTTAATGTAAGTTATCAACGGCAGGAAAAATACACTTTTTATACATATACAGTAACTTTAAAAATATGCATCATATTCACATAAAACATACATATTCAGAATCAGCATACTTTAAATATAAACATACCCAATAATCATACAAATCCCCCAGGTAGATAAAAAGTTAGCTGGGAGTCCTTTATGACCGACGGCAAGCACATTTTGATGCCCAAAACAGTTCCAGAGAATCAGGCTGTGCGGTCGGTCTATTTCCCATGTTAAAGTCAGTTCAAACAGACGAACGACAACCATTCGAATTGTCGAATTGTCGAATGAACTGTCGAATGAACTGTCGAATGAACTATTGAATGGCGTTCGAACTGTCGAATGCATTGAAGTCTGGAGAAGGTAAAACTTCAGCTGAATTAAAGATGGCTGCCGCCATGTGTTCGTTTGTCGAATGGCGGCCCCCCAGCATTCGGCAATTTACCTACAGCAGGCTCCCAGCCTGGGAGGTAAATTGCCTGCACACTTCCACTTCTGGATGGTCCGCCTGTGTGGTACCTGGTTCAGTAAGCCCCATTTACTGAACCAAGTGGGAGAAAGCCAGGAACACAGTATATTAACAGTCAGGGGACACTTGGGACAACGTCTTAAAGGGGCATTGTTCCCAAAAGTCACAGTATGTCCCCAGATGGTTCTTAAAGGGCCAACAGCAGAATAATAAGATACAATATGCCCAAATACTGTATTTAAAGGGCCAAACCTTGCAGGGACCATAATCACATGGCAAGAGGCTGGCAAGTAATCCTCTCCAGGCACAAGTGGCGATGTTAATTTCGCTACAACAACCTTTTCAGGACTAGTATTTCCTATCTTTATTATTCTCACTCAAAAAAAAAATGTTCCTCAACCATATGAGAAATATTCTTTCTTCAAGTCTAAATTGGTGTCCTCTTGTTTTTGTACGGTCCTATTAATGAATGAACAACTGTTTGCTTTGGCCCTGCATATGTATGAATAATATTATCATATCCCCTCTGAGCCTCATTTGTCTAAAGTGAACAAGTGCATATTCTTAGCTTTCTTCATAACAAAAAACATCATTTATTTTGTAGAGCTAAAGCTCCCTTCTGTAACCCCTTAATGAACACATGGAATTGTTAAATTGTGGCAGAATGAATGCATGGCAAAAGTGCCAAAAAGACTTTGGTCCCAAAGCCTTTTTGGCACTTTACTTACCTTGGCACTTTACTTACCTTAGCAACTAATACCTGCCATTGCACATTATTTCTTAGTCTATTATCTATTACTATTCTTAAATTCTTCTAATGTATTGTTTTCCCTAACTCAGTTCCATTATGCTATACGTTGCTTGTGCATTCCTCATTTCAAAATGCATACATTTGCATTTATCTAGTTTAAATTCATCTAACACTAAGTTGCTTAGTCCCCAAATAGTCCATATCTAACTATAGCAAAGTAAAATCCTGCTGAAATAAATATGCATTTAAATGCTCATGACTTGTTAAACAAATGTGTAAATATATACAGTATCTCACAAAAGTGAGTACACATTTTTGTAAATATTTTATTATAATGTTTTCATGTGAGAACACTGAAGAATTGACACTCTGCTACAATGTAAAGTAGTAAGTGTACAGCCTGTATAACAGTGTAACTTTGCTGTCCCCTCAAAATAACACACACAGATGTTAATGTCTAAACCGTTGGCAACAAAAGTGAGTACACCCCTATTAATTACAATTAAATACATATTTCATTCATATCAAATTTCAAGCCTCACTCTGCCTTTTTTACGACTACCGAATACAATCCTAAACCCTTACATTTCTCCCATCTGTCTCTCAATTCCTCGGCAGATACAGAAGAGTAGCATCTATTTCTGTAAGGTGATCACTGGGATCATAGGGTCAGGTAAGTGGTGACAGTTTCTCTTTAAACAGCAAACTATTATTTAGTTAGTAGATAATGTCATTAGAAATGAAAACTCATTATTCCACTTAAGCTTGTTATTGTTCCATCTGATATGTTATGCATCTGTTTGCTTGTTTGTTTTTTTGTCCTCCTCAATAATTCCAGTTTTAATTTTATTATGTATTATGAGAAAAACATATATATTTGTTAATATTGACTATCCTCTGATCTACTCTGTATGAAACCGCAAATCTATTAAAAACTTTGAAACAAAGTTTAGCAATTTTGCAATTTGTTTAGTGAGAACCAGTGGGGCTATTTCATGCCTTTGGAGAGAGACCGCGTATAAGGCTTCATAAATCAAAGTATCTGTTTTTGTATTTGTTTGTGGCATTTAGAGATAGAAAAACGTGCCACTTCCTTATTGATTCAAATGCAAAAATATGTTTGCTTAAAGAGAAAAAAAATATACCCGCAAACAATAGCTAATTAACCAACAATCAATAGCAAACACCAGGCTAATCAAATCCAATGCCTTACCAATTGCCAACAGGAACATCTACCTATTCCTATAGATGAATCTTACCTGTAACAGTAAAAAGAAAACTCTTAGCAAAATCTTAGACAGTTAAAGAATCAGTAAAACTCTCCAGAATATCTCCAAGCACACACGTGGAAGCAGCAGATAGAAGTAGCAACCAAGCTATGTGTCATAGTAAACTTGATACAGTCAGAACAGGAATTGAGAAACAATAGAAACTCTCCAAGGATTCCAATGTGCTACACCACAACACCAGCATGTCATCTATATACCGCCACCAACTTCTGGCATTCTGTTTAAACAATGTGCTTTGACAGGTGTTTGTTTCCTCTAGCTCTGACATAAAAATGCTGGCATTTGTGGGTACTACATTGGAATCCATGGAAGCACCCTTCAATTGTAAAAATAAATCACTCTCAAAAAGAAAATAGTTGTCTGTCATAAACACCTTTAACAATTCCATGAAGAGCATCACTGTTTTATCATCATAACCCAGGCCTCTAAAAGATTTTTCTGCTGATAACAATGCTGCAGAATGTTCAATTCAGATGTACAAGCTTATTACATCAAAACTGACTAAAATCAAGTTATCTGTACCCTGTACATTTTGTACTCTGCATAGCGCTCCATCCTGACAGTCACTCAATGAAGCGGAGCAGAGTAAAAAACCACGGTACAGGAGCTTCCATTTCCTGTAGCCAGCTGGACTGACTCACTGAGAGAGCACCTCCTTTCAGCCAGCCAGGTACAGGAAACTAAAGCTCCTGTACCGTAGTCTGCTCTGCTCCCATTGGCCACAATACACAGGTAGGTAAGGGAGGGGACCAGTAAGAGAAGGGAGGGAAGAGCAGCACCAGGGAGGGGAACACTAAGAGAAGGGAGAGACCATTAAGGGATGGGGAGGAGCAGATAGACCACTAAGTGAGGGGGGGAGAGGAGAAATCAACGCGGGGTGGGGAGGAGAGATCACATGGACATGAAGGTAGGGGATATTACGAAAGGACTGGAGGCAGGGGAGATTACTAAGGGACGGGGGCAGGGGAGAGCACTAAGTGATGGAGTGCAGGGGAGAGCACTAAGTGACGAAGGGCAGGGGAGATTACTAAGGGTCAGGAGCACAGGGGACAGCACTAAGGGACAGAGGAAGAAGAGGAGACCACTAAGAGACAGTGGGAGAAGAGGAGAACACTAAGGGATGGGGTGGGGATTAAAATAGATCATTAAGGGACAGGGGAGTGGAAGACACACAGAGAGGCTGGGGAAGGGTTGAAAGAGAAGCACAAAGAGGCTGGTAGAAGAGAAAGAGACACATATAGGGGCTCAGGACCAAGACAGACAATTGCTCATAAGGGAGACACAGAGAGCCACAGATGGGGGTGGAGACACATGGAGGGGACTGGGGGTAAAAGAGACACACAAAGGAGCTGGGAAGAGTAAAAGACATAAAGGGTCTGGGGGAGTAAGACATTCAAATGCAGCCCTTACACACACACTGCATCCCTTACACACAAAAACACACAATGCATCCCTTACACACACACACACAAACACACACTACTTCTCTTACACACACTGAGACACAATGTATCTCTTACACACACACAATGCGCCCCTTACATTCACAGAAACACACCTTGCATCCCTTACACATATAAACACAGATTCTCACAAGGCATCCCTTACACACACACACACACAAAAACACACAATGCATCCCTTACACACAAATACACTGCATCCCCTACCCACACACACACTGCATCCCCTACACACACACACACACACACACACACTACATCCCCTACAGAAACTGGTATCCCTATACATTACATACCGTAAGCACATGCACACATTACATTCTCTACAATAACACATAATACATCCCCTGCACACATTCAGTCCACTCCCTGTGAGCGAACTCATGAGTGGGCCACATGCCTTGAGCTGTGTAATGGGCCCCAAAAAACAAAGCTGCTTCCTGTTTGTTGTTTTTTTGTGAGCACAGTTACAAACAGCCTCTAGAGAGCCTGTTCTACATCAGACCAGTGGAACCAAACTGCAGCCAGAGTCCATTATCTTCCTTTTGTCCTCATCTGGTGGTAAGTAGGCAATCCAGTAAATTATTAGTGGCACTAATCTCTAATTTACCTCACATTAAAGGAACACTATAGTCACCTAAACCAGTACAGCTTAATGTAGTTGTTATTGTGTCATAGCCTGTGCCTGCAGGTTTTTTTTATGTAAACACACTGCCTTTCCAGAGAAAAGATACTGTGTACAGTCCTGGTGTTAGTTTATATGGTAGATCATATGGGTAGGGCATCGTGATGTCACATGGTGGGTAGAGCATATGAGGGGGGCAGGACATTTTTATTTGCCTAGGGCAGCAAAAATCCTTGCACCAGCCCTACCTATGGTACATGCAAAATGAAACTAAAAAAAATGTTTTCAGCTGCAATTTACGGCAATAAAGGAGGTTACCAAGTGTAAATCATGCCTCTGAAGTCTCACAGCTCAAGTTTTGGTAATTTATAAGTTTAATCACTTTTGTTTCTGTTTATGCAGCTCTAGCCACACCTCCCTTGGCTGTGACTGACACAGCATGCATGGAACAAAATGGTTTAATTTTCAATCACGTTAACTTACTTTAAATTTACTGTTTTTATTTACTGCTCTGTAGATTGAACTTTAATCACGTACAGGAGGCTCCAGCAAGGTCTATCAAGCTATTAACAGAGCAGGAGATAAGAAATTCTAAATGAAACAACATTTGCAATAAAGAAAGTGTAAACATTATATATCTCTTTACATGAAGTGTTTAGGAAGGCCGTGCAAGCAACATTCAAGGAGGTGTGGCTACAACTGTTTAAACAGTGCTTTAGCAGTACTGAGCAATCAGACTGCAGGGCCATAATTTATACACCATAAGTGCTTCATTAAGCTAAAGTTGTTTTAGTGACAAAAATGTCCCTTTAACATATACAAATAGATGATGGTGTATATGCTGTTAGGTATAAATGAAAAGTAAAAACTAGCATATGGCCACATAAAACCACAAAGCATTCCTCTGTAAAAAGTGAAACCCTTGAAAGTACAAATGCTAGATCTTCAAAATATAATTATTATTTAAATATTGTGATAAAGCATAGATTAGATAAGGAGGCTAGTATTGGCTAAAACATTTACATTTGAATCAATCAGAAAATCTACATATAGTTCATTGAAACATCAACTACCTGTATATTATATTTTACAAGACACTTTACTATAAACATTTGATAATGGAATGTTGCAATAAGAAATCTTGCTGTTTGACCACAATTGCCCTCTTATTTCGATTGAACAGTTGACCCACACATGCCCACCAAAATACGTTTCTGAGGTGTAACAGAATGAACACATACTTTAAAGAAAGTGACAGTTATCAAAACAAAAGAGAATTGAGAGAGGAGAAAATATGGTGAGAAAGAACAGACAATGTTAAATCAATTGTTTTTACTATTGTGAACAATGTAAACCAAATATAAAACTCACGTTTGAGAACTCCAGTATTAAAGGATTGAAAAGTTATGCATTGGATATCTAGTAACATCAGATAATGTACATGTTTAAATAAATCAAGGACTTCCTGCAAATAGAAGTGCATGGGACTAACTCCTGAGATTTGAGGTTATTTCTCTCACAAAACCTTTCAGTAATAATATCTATTTACAATAGAGTTATAATATCTGATTTAATATTTTTGTGTAAACTTTTAAAATGATTTAGTATTTTAGTTTTGACATTTTTTAAAATATATTTTTAAGTATGACATATTTTTATGTCTTAATATATTGAAAAAAAGTTTATACAAAAATATGAAATTGGGGCCTACATTTGAGTTTTCCAAATTACCGCAAACTTTTTTTGCAGATTTCTTAATATAAATTTCAAGATCATTAAATTGTACTGTGTTTATATAACTGTTGGAAATGTTATACATTATAATTAATTATTACTGAATAGCGAATGCAATGATTTGCACAATTTAGTTCAAAATACATGTTGGTAAAAAAAAAAAAAAGTTAATCTGTCTGTCTGTGTGTCTGTCTGTGATATTTGCCAATGTTTTCAAGCCACCACAGTTCACTATTTAGTAAATGTATAGTGTTCATCTTCTGTGTTATGCCCTTGGTTGAGGAAAAATTAGCTAAACATGAAAGTCACATTACTTTTAGTCTGCAATGTTCTAGATATTGTACCTGGTGCAGCTCTCTGGGGATCCTCTGAAAATGAGAAACCAGACTAACTGATGAAAAGCAGTGATTTTCTGTGAGACTTTATGTTACCTTGGGGAACATGAGTTACTCATAGTATAAACTGCTAAGTATCTCAAGGAGAAAATAGCAGAAATGGCAATATATGTATAGTGATCATGACGAAACAGGCACAAACCTGATATAACTTAAGCAATAATAAGTAGATCACGTATCATATCTCACCATTTTAGAAAGGAAATTACTAGTGCCTTGTAATCAATATTACTTTAAATTAAATAAAACTACCACAAATTTTGGATTTGAATGTGCAGCTCATACCATTGTCTATGGACTGATAAATATTATAATCTGTAAAACACAGAAAAGAAAAAACACAGAAAGCTTCAAGGGACACTCCAGGCACCCAGACCACTTCTTCCCATTGAAGTGTAATTATTGCAGTTTTTTATAAACTGCAATAATTACCTCGCAGGGTTAACTCCACCTCTAGTGGCTGTCTGCTAGACAGCCACTAGAGGGCACTTCGTGCTTCATAGCACAGAAAATCTGTGCTACAGTGTTGCTGGATGTCCTCACGCTGTGTGAGAACCTCCAGCGTCGGTCAATTCCCCATAGGAGCTTTCCTATGGGGAGCTCTAATGAGCATGCGCAGCATTGCCGCACATGCGCATTAGGTCTCCCTGGCCGGTGGGCGGTATCAGTCTCGCCCACCGGCCGACATAATGCAGAGGAGGAGCGGTGGCGGAGGAAGAAGCAGCGACGTGGGACACCCCTTAAGCAACCGGGGATTGGGAGGTGAGAGGGAGAGGGGACCTGCAGTGTCAGGAAAACGGATTGTTTTCTGGGCACTGGAGTTTCCCTCTAACCAAAATCTGATTTTGTGTAGCTAAACAATCAGGATAGAGCTAGTGTGCTTTACCATTAATTCTAATAGTACACAAAGTATAATGACTGAGGTTAAGGTTACTGCAGTAACTAGAAAAAATTAGATTGGGATGCAAGCTCCTCGCACTGTAGCTCAAGCAGTGTACAGCAGTATAGACAAATTAAACAAAAATGAGGGCTGTGCAAACAGATGCTGTGCGCAGTCAAAAGTGCAAAATGTCTTTAAACATAAGGTCACACTCACCAGTTTATATGTTAAATGAAGAGAATCAAGGGAATCAAAGTGTCCAGTGCTGGCTTACTTGAGCTTCTAGATGATGCAGCTCGACAGCCATTTTAGACACACCATGCAGTCTTTGAATCAGCGAAAAGCAGTTTCAGTGCTTCAGAGAAGTAGAAATACCAAGTGGGGACCGGATGTCCCCCACCAATCCAAGGGGGGGGTAACAGGGCCTCATTTCTCAAAGAGCCGCTGTGAGATGTGTACTTCAAGGTGGGGTACTAGCCACCTCTCCCACCTTCAGGCTGTCAGTCATGCTAGACCGCAATGATGCACAGAGTGTGTTTTGGACAAGTTGATCTGGTTTGAGCTGGAGAGTAACCACAAGCTGAAGTATCAATTTTCTGTAAGTATATAGCTTTGTGTATCAAGGATTAAAGCCTTATATGCTATAGCTACTTGAAGACACATCTGGCCATCTTTGACATCAGACCCCGCCCCCAAATGATTGTTTTAAAGAACAAACAGTGTTAAAGGCTATGGGAGCAAAAGGAGCTTCAATCAGGAAGCAATCATAGTATTTGAAAGGGTAAAAATATCTAAAACGAACACTATATGGTTAGGAACACAAACATGTATTTCTGACCTTACAGGGTTAAATCCACCATCTAGCCACCCTAGTCCCCTCATGTCTCCCTAAATATAGTAAAATCGTACTTGTATTCAAGCCTGAAGCTGCTGACTTTGTCACTGTTTCCTTTTGACCTGCCCACTGACATCATCAGAAGTGGTAGCCTAATGCAATCACAATGCTTCCCCATAGGATTGTCTGGGACTGACAAAGAGGCAGATCAGGGGCAGAGACAGCTTGATTCAAACACAGCCCTGGCCAATCAGCATCTCCTCATAGAGATGATTTGAATCAATGCATCTCTTTGAGGAAAGGTCCGTGTCTGCATGTAGAGGGAGGAGATACTGGATGTTTGGATGCATTTTAGGCAGCCATGACCCAGGAAGGATCTCTAACAGCCATCTAAGGCATGGTCAGTGAAGTTATTACTAGGCTGTAATGTAAACACTGCATTTTCTCTGAAAAGACAGTGTTTACAGCAAAAGCCTGAAGGTAATAATTCTACTCACCAGAACAAATGCAATAAGCTGGTGACTATAGTGTCCCTTTAATATCAGCACAAAGTCCCCTAGTCACTAAAACATGAAGCAAATAGCCTTAACAATAGAAGAACATCAACATATATTACAATATAGTGCAAAGAGTAACACAATCAACAACACATAGGAAAACAAAACACATAAATATAACTAAATATTGAAATATGCACACTACACAATAACACTTTATATACAAACTACTGTATGTACAAAATTAACAAAATATATATTTTCACCTAGTAATCAGTCATTTGGGCTAACAGTATATATGTATAGGCAATGACTCATTGTCAACTATAGGCTGACATGGAAATCCATGTGCTAAATGGACTAAAATGTATGGTGTTTCCCCATGACACAATTTATTTCACAAATACATGTCAGCCATGTGTGCATATAGGTCTAGTTAGTGTTATTTGATTTCTTCTATGTCTATTTTATTTGTCAAGCATCTTCTTGCCAATTAATTTACAACAAAGGATTAGGCTAATGTCTCTATATCAGCCCACACGTGGCAGGTCATCTATCATGAAGAGCTTAGTAAGTGACATCCACATTACCCAAAGCAATTTGCATAAGTGATGTGTCCTGGAAAATATGGTGAATAAGACATCTCTAATCCAGCTGCTTGTATTGTATGTTCAATAAACTCAGCTTTGATGCCCAGTACAATCAAACTAAAAACTGAAGTATACGGAATACTGTGACGAACTGAACCTTGTCACGGATTCTTGGAGAGCCTCTTACCTCAGGACAATGGCCCAGGTATTAGACTTTGGTTCAGGACTGTGGAAAGGCTTTGTTCATGCCTGTTCCCTTATATGGTTTAGTATATGGGGCTTACCGAACAAATTATACTTATGCGGTTAGTATGCCGAACCAAATACCGAACAGTTGGACCACCTGGAAGTGGAGTATGTCACGTGTTAACCTTATTGACCTTGTTAACTGCAACCTTCTAAATGGTCGTCTTGGTATGGACGATATGGAAGATAATTGAGTCAGGAACTGTATTAAACTCAATTATCTCCAGGCATAGAAAACACATTTTAACAACCTCAAAAAGTCAAATCCCCTGATAGCCCTGATCTGGTGGATCAACATATCCAAAAATCATCCAGATCGGTTCAGGGGTTCTGGATTTCCATGGAGGTCAAAAATTGACCGACCGCACACGTGGCTCCTGCCCAAAAGAGTTCCATGAAATTAGGGTGTGCCATCGGTCTCTTTCGGGAGTTCACAATACAACAGAAATACAAATTCAACCAGTTCCTATGTACACTTAGCCTGTGTCTCTTGTTCGGAAGTGTGTTTCCACCAAACACCGCTCTTCTCAAGTGAATGCAGCGGGACATATGAAGAGTTGGAAGTCCCAGCGGTGTTTGCGCAGTTGAGTGTCGGATTATAGTTTCAAGCACTCACTGACAAAACACCGCTGTATGTGTTCGCGGCTTAAGGCCACCACCTCGTGTTCATCCATACGAGCGGCGGCCACCCAGCCGACCGTTTAAAGTGTTGCTGTTAACGAGGTCAATAAGGTTAACAAGCAACACACTCCACTTCCAGGTGGTCCAACTGTTCGACAGTTGGTTAGGCATACAAACAGCATAAGTATAATCCGTAAGCCCCATACACTGAACCATATAAGGGAACAGGCATGAACAAAGCCTTACCACAGTCCTGAACCAAAGTCTAACACCTGGGCCATAGGCCGAGCTAAGAGGCTGGCCTGCAGGCCCCTCCAAGAACCCATGACGAGTTTCAGTTTGTCACAAATACATAACTGAAGAAGTGCAGCTATTGCTGATAGTGTTGTTGATAGTGTTGTGCTTCACTTTCTAGATATTGAAGCATTTGACTAGAAAGAATTGATAATATCAATGTGTAGAACACTACAAAACTTTCAATGTCTATGGAGATTAATGTTTTTTTTTTTATTTATGGATTGTTTTGTGTCATGGTTCCCAAGTAGCAAAACATAAGTAGACCTATTACATTTATTATGGTGACATATCTAATTTTAGTTAACTTTACGTTATTTATCTACAATAAACATGTCTATAAAACAAATTGCCTCTGTCAATAGACTATAAATCATTTAATCGTCCACTAAAAGCTGCAAGGTAGGGCATTTGGTCATAGTTGTTTAAATGATTACTCTATGGAAAATGAATCAAAAGTGTGATTCATAAAGGTATGTGAACATGTCATGACAGCACAATGTGAATACACTCTGTAAGTATCAAAAAATGATTTGTCTATTACAGTTCTTTATGGCAAGAAGGCAAGGACAGACATTGTGCTAGGAAAAACACAGAATTAGTTTATTGTATAACAATACTCTGACAAAAAAAATAAATAAATAAGGGACAGAAATAGAAAAATTAATTTTATTGCCACCAGCCCAAACATCTTACTAAGTGGACATTTCTTAATAATTATAAATTGTTTATAGTGCACACAAATATAATAATAATTTAAATAACACAGTTATCCAAAGAGGAATTATGCACTGATCAATTTTTATTTTTAGTATATTATACACAATTTGAAAATATTTATTGTCTCATGTTTATAACAGGGAAAATATATGGTACATTTTAGATGTGCATTTCTTATTACAATCCTAAGGGATTAGAAGGAACAAGGTATTCGTTAAAGGATTCACTATTTTTTTTACCAATCCACTAAGAGTTTTCTAAAAATGTCCACTGGCCTGTAGATCTGATAGCAAATTTTGCTTGGGTCTTGAACTTTCTATTTAGCTTGCCAAAATCTGATTTTAAATAAACAAAGTTGGGGAACTAGTAAATAACAATAAGAAAAACTAATAACTATATTTAATATTCATATAATTTTTATTGCAATTATTTAATTAAGTGACTAAAAAAAAACTAGGGTCTGTACAAAATAGTAGTAGTAGTAATATAAATATAAAATAGTGGTCTATATAATGTATACATATCAGAGCATTCTTGAAAACAAGAGAAATCTCAATGTATCTGTCCTGGTAAAATATATTATAAATAAATAAATAAATAAATAAATAAATAAATAAATAATATGGTAGCATATAGTTAAGATAGACAACAAAATGGTAGGGAATGCACTTGAATCTTAACATAAACATGACCTAAAAACTAGCTTTAGGAATATACTTTTACCATGTATTTTTAAAATGTTAGCCAAAACAGATAATGAAGATGTAAGACTGTAACAGAAAGTAGTGAATGATAAAAAAATATATCAAACACCCTAACACTGAGGATGGAACTACATTTTCACATTGGTTGTTTTCATACAGAATGCATGTAATGTAATGATGTGGAATATATTGCGAAAATAAATCTATCAGGTTTAGGTGGACAAAGCACAGAAAAAGAAATTGCCAATATTGCCATTTGTGACAATATGGAGAAAAATAACAGATAACCAAATATTAAGCAAAAACATGAATTAGAGTTGGAAAGTGCTAGTGTAAATTGCTTTATTATTATAATATAATCTTTTTTTTTATAAAAGTGAGATAAAACAAAATGATTTCATATAACACAGATGTTAAGGTATTTAGAGTGTTGTAAATATAACTGTATATATTACAGATATTAACTGTGAATAGCAGTTCGGTCAGTACGTGGAGCAGTACAAAGATTTAATTACTTGCATTTTTCAGCATGAAAAGAACGACAATGACCAGCAATTGATCCTAATATATTTATGGCAATGTGGCTGTGCTCTTCTTCAGTTGTTACAATGAGAAAGGGTGCCACTGGTATTTAAAGAGAGACAGATAGTAGGAACAATATTTGTAATGACATAAAATACTGACTACTTTAACATACATGACTGCGATAACATACGAAGCTAACACCTGACACTTTAATATTGTAGAGTGAATGAGATCAAGAAGAGCTGATAACCACATACAGACAAATTTATTACAATACAGTAGCAGGATTCACAATTCAAAATAGCAGAGTAAGATAAAATATAATTAAAAATCCTCAAATATTTGAGAAAAGTAAAGATGTAAAATAACAGATGAAATTTGTATCTTGTAATACCTGGACTAATATGACTACAATCTCTACTCTAACACTGAGAAAAATAATGTAGAGAAAATATTAATGATTAACCCCTTAAGGTCACATGACGGAAATATTCCGTCATGATTCCCTTTTATTCCAGAAGTTGTGTCCTTAAGGGGTTAATGATTTAGACCAAGTTGTCCAGGAGGAAGTGGAGTAATAAAATGTTACAGAGAAAAGAAGAGAGCAAGCCTAATACTCATACCTAGAAATTTACAAAACTTGTCTTTATTCTTAGGCAAAGTGTTGCTTAGTATTGTGTTCAAGCAGGGATAACCCAATAAATGCCAACATCACAGTGGGTGACATGCTAGTATGGCATAACAGTAGTTCTAAAATGTCCCAACACTGCTATACAAACATAATGCATAGGTTTAAATTCAACAAAATTACATTAAACAAACTATTATGAAAAATTAACAACACTCATAATTTTTACAGTGAGGGAAAATGTATTTGATCCCCTGCTGAAATGATCAGTCTATAATTTTAGTAGTAGGTGTATTTAAATAGTGAGAGACAGAATAACACAAAAAAATCCAGAAAAACGCATGTGAAAAAAGTTATACATTGATTTGCATGTCAATGAGTGAAATAAGTATTTGACCCCTTCAACTTAGCACTTAGTGGCAAAACCCTTGTTGGAAATCACAGTGGTCAGATGTTTCTTGTAGTTGGCCACTGGGTTTGCACACATCTCAGGAGAGATTTTGTCCCACTCCTCTTTGCAGATCCTCTCCAAGTCATTAAGGTTCTCTGGGCTGATGTTTTGCAACTCGAACCTTCAACTCTCTCCACAAATTTTCCATGGGATTAAGGTCTGGAGACTGGAGAGGCTACTCCAGGACCTTGATGTGCTTCTTCTTGAGCCACTCCTTTGTTGCCTTCGCTGTATGTTTTAGGTAATTGTCATGCTGGAATATCCATCCATGACCCATTTTCAATGCCCTGGCTGAGGGAAGGAGATTCTCACCCAAAATTTGATGGTACATGGCCCCGTCCATAGTTCCTTTGATGCGGTGCAGTTGTCCTGTCCCCTTAGCAGAAAAACACCCCCAAAGCATAATGTTTCCACCTCCATGTTTGACGCTGGAGATGGTGTTCTTGGGGTCATAGGCAGCATTCCTCCTTCTTCAAACACGGCAAGTTGAGTTGATGCCAAAGAGCTTGATTTTGGTCTCATCTGACCACAACACTTTGCCCCAGTTCTCCTTTATATCATTCAGATGTTCACTGGCAAACTTCAGAGAAACCTGCCCATGTGCTTTCTTGAGCAGGGGAATCTTGTGGGTGCTGCAGGATTTCAGTCCTTCATGGTGTAGTGTGTTACCAATTGTTTGCTTGGTGACTATAGACCCAGCTGCCTTGAGATCTTTAACAAGATCCTCCCGTGTAGTTCTGGGCTGATTCCTCACCATTCTCATGATCATTGAAGCTCTATGAGAGGAGATCTTGCATGGAGCACCAGACCGAGGGAGACTGACAGTTATTTTGTGTTTCTTCCATTTCTTAATTATCACACCAACTGTTGTCACCTTCTCACTAAGCTGCTTGGCAGTGGTCTAGTAGCCCACTACAGCCTTGTGTAGGTCTACAATCTTGTCCCTGACACTCTTGGACAGCTCTTTGGTCTTGGCCTACGGTGGAGAGTTTGGAATCTGATAGATTGATTGCTTATGTGGACAGGTGTTTTTATACTCCCTTTAAGGGAGTGCTCCTGATGTCAGCTTGTTACCTGTATAAAACACAGATGAGTTCCAGAAATATTGCTGATTGATAGGAGATCAAATACTAATTTCACTCATTGACATGCAAATCAATTTATAACTTTATTGACATGCGTTTTTTCTGGATTTTTCATTCTGTCTCTCACTGTTAAAAATACACCTGCCATTAAAATTATAGACTGATCATTTCTTTTTTAAAATCAGCAGGGGATCAAATATTTTTTTCCCTCGCCGTAATGCTAATTTTATCAGACTACCACTCCTCATGCAAGGATAAAAAGTATAGTTTCAAATTTTTTGGTGGATTCCCTGAGTTCTAATTACTAGCACTGTTTTAAATGTGTCATAAGGATTTAGGTTGAGTTTTTTTTTTTTTTAAGAAATAGGTCTTACCTCAGAATAAACTGGGTAACACTTAATGGCTGAAACAGGAAAAAAATGACCCACCCAACTCTCACTGTAAGAAATTAATGGAGCAAAAAATAATCAAAAAGGTGGATAAAAATCATAATGAAATTGAATCAAGATTGTAGCCTGAAGACTTTTCTTCAAGTCTTTACATTGCCAAGCTGTAGCCATCCCCCATATTAATAGCTGATAATTTTGTCTGCTATTTTACTGAGAAATTGAATCTACCGAGCCAGCAATTTACCTCCCAGAAGCTGTGGTTAACCGCAACCTAATTGACGAACGCTGGGTGGCCGTTGTTCGTATAGCTGAACACGTGGCAGCGGCCATCTTAAACTGCTGAACGGCCAGCGGTTTTCAGCTACAAAACTCTGGAACTGAAAACGGACATTTTTCTTCACGAACACCGCTGAAGCCGCCGACCTCCCTTCTCATATGTCATTCGCTCATACGAACGCCGGGCCGTTCAGGACATTAAACAGATGAACAGAGCTACCCCAGATAGCTATGGCATGGAGCCCATTCGTATAAGGAAAGACTATATGAAAGACTTTGGCTCCATTGCAATTGAACTGTGTTTCTGTGATCTGAGCTACATTGGGTAATAATGTGCGCTCAGATCTAAGCTATCGGGGTATATGTTAAATGTGTATATTGCATTCGTTAGTTTAGACGTTATATATTTTTATGTATTTTTATTGCCACGTGTAAAATGGAGTTTTGCGTCTATCCTCGGTGATAATTGAGTTACTTCCCAATTATCACCAGGATAGAGAGGAGGGATTACAATGTGTATGTGGGAGTGTTTACTGCTAAACTGTCCTGATTGGTTAATGTCCAATATGTGTCCCAGTTTTCCATCAGGTCCCCTAGGGGAGTGTCCACCTGGTGGAAGACCTGCATAAATACCGGGCAGGTAGCCCACATTAAACAGATCACCTGCTAACCCTCAATACGGAGCCTCATCTCGGACTTGGGGAGATTATTCATATGGTTTTACTATTTGGCTGTCTGGAGTGTAAACCTATTCGTATGGTTTTTCCTGTTCGGCTGTTTGGAGTATTCGTATGGTTCTTCCTGTTCAGCGGATTGGTGTCTTTGGTAGCTGCCTTTATATCTGGAAGGGGGATATCTACTAAATGGCTTTTAACCCCTTTAATGCCCAGCGTGCCGTTACATAAGGTATCCCTTTTCTTGAAATATTTTAGACATGAACATAGAATCAGAAAAACCATTAATTCCACACAGGAGTGACAAAAAAAGATAAATAAAATGAATGGATTGTTTTGTCATTGAAAAAATATACTATATATAAACTGCAATGAATGATTAATGTCAAATTACAGCCTATAAAATTGGGTATAGGAAATTATGTATTAGCAATTACCACAAACAACAGAGTAGCCATTCCTAATGCAATTACATAACATAAGGAGCAAGTTGTAACAATACAGAACCTTTTATTGGAGTAAGATACATCAATTTTACATTGTTAAGTCTTTGAGAGCTTAAACATTGTTTTATGTGATGAATTTTATTTTATGTTCTTTTCACAACATTTCCCATAGTTTTGTGATTTAAATAAAGATCTCAAAACCTGGTTTTATTTTACATAACATGCCAATTACTTGAATGGAAGAGAAATACAAAACGTGATTTAAATGGTTGACTAAAAGCATAACGATAGCCTATAAATTAAAGTTTATTTGTCCCCTGTGTTTTCTACAAACTTGGCAGCCTTGACAATCATGCATTAGTGCAAGCTTCAATTCAAGAAAAAAAATAGCAAAGCAAGAAAGGTTTTATAACTGAAAGAATAACCTAACAGGTTTAGACAAATGGTTTATAAAGTATGCTGCATAACACATTCAATTGAAAACCATATATCAAGAAGGGGAGAGGATTGCTGTCAGGTCATGATATACTAAAACTTATAGAATCAATAAGTTGCTACTGTTCATGAGTCTCTGGAATGGCACATGTGCTACAGTCAACATTTTTAAATCCAATGATTATAAATTCTTGCAGGTGCAGCGTCTGCTTATTAAAAAGAACAATTCTTAAATTCAAAGACTTGGAGTGGAAACAATTTTGCACAGATGATGAGATATCTTTGTTGCTAATGCTCCAGTTGCAGTACCTCTATTATTTGTTTGAACTGTAGGTTTCAATTTCTTCCAGTAGAAACCTTTATCATTAAAGCAGATCTGTCACCACCTGGAGACTTTACATAATTTTCAAAGACACCCAACATTGACATCGCCTGGGGTGGTCCAAAGGCTGGAAAGGGCCTGGAAAGGTGAGATTTGATTACTTTGATGTATCCCCTGGCACCCAGAGCTGGTACCTCCGTTAATCATTGCTTCCTAGTACTTGCGAGTACCATAAGCACTGCACTGGAACACCATAACCACCGTAAACCCCATGAACTGCTGCAGCTTGGTAAGGGTCTCGCCGTCCTCCACCCACCGTGGACCCAAGACCAGGATCCAGCTTCTAGTGTGTAGACCTCTCCTAGTCCAGAGAGTGTAGCAGGAACAGCTCTTATAAGAGCCAGTGATTATACTCAGGGGAGTATTGTGATATAGCAATCCCCAGAGTGAATGTAGTTCTCCAATCCCCCAAATATGAGCCAAGACTTCATGAAGGGGTAAACGAATCTCTCTTTAAAGGAAGCCACACTTAGCCCTATATGACAATCCCCATGCAAGGGGTACACCCACAGAGACCTTGTGGGACTGATTTGCAACTTCACAGACCAATAACAATAAGGTTACAAGACACAACACTTCCACACATAGCACACAATCCCTCCCCTCTGCTTGGGAGATAATTGGATCAGTAACTGTACTAATTCTAATCCAATTATCTCTAAGCACAGAAAAAACATACTTTTATAAAACACCCCAAAAGTACCTTAAAATTACATAAACTCACAAATGTGAAATTCCCTGATAGCCCTGATCTGGGTGGCCAACATATCTAAAAATCACCCAGATCAGTTCAGGGGTTCAGGAATTTCCTGGAAGTCTTATTTTTGACCGACCGTGCACATGGTCCCATGCCCAAAACCATTCCAGAGAATTAGTGCTAACTGTCGGTCTCTCTGTCTGGAGTACAAAAGTACAGAGCCGTTTAAAGTATTTTAGCCAGGTCTATTGCAGGGGTCACAGTCACAGAGTAGGAGGCTGGCAAACAAGCCCCCTCCAAAAACTTGTGGCAAGCTCACAGGAAAAGGGGAGTTTGTCACACTAACCTGATCCAGTCCCTCACGGGTGCCACCATCTATTTCAGCACCAGAAGCCAACATCACTGCTGTACTCTCATGCATACAATAGAGTACATAATTGAGGTCATTGGTGATAGCTGGGAGATTAACACTTCCAGATGGTGGTAATTTGGACAGAATAGATTGGCCAAACGGTTCTTATCTGCCATCACATTCTATGTTTCTATGTTTCTCTGTCTTAGTATATCTTTTGACTGAGCTGGAATTTCAGTTAGGTCCCAATACCGTCAGTATGAGCATTGCATAAATATTTTAGCTTTATGAAATACTCATTTTGTAAGGGGGGTGAGGGGCATGACAGTGCTGTTTTTGGCAGTCAATAGAATAAGTACTAATGGGTTATAGCATAACTTCTAAACTATCGCATGAGTGTACTGTAGACAGGGAGAACCCAGGAAAAAGGATATAGGGTAAATATTTATTTTAATGAGGTACTCTGGATAGAGTGGTTCGAACACTCAACTTAAATTTGTGTTCAATCTAATTAGCAGTTCTGGAACAAGAAGACACTTTGGGTTTCAAATTGGTCAATCTATTAAACACATAAAGAAGAAAATTAAAATGAATGAGTGAAAAGTCTCTCAGTTCCAGTTAAGGGCCATATGAATGCTTCAGGATACAAAGAAATTTTAGACAATTGGGTACTTACACATTTGTGTAATTGGTTTGGGGAAGCTCTTTTCCTCTTCCAACTTGACTGTGCACTTAGGCACAAAGTAAGTTCCATGATGACATGGTTTGGTGTGTTTGGTGTGGAGGAATTCCAGCGACCTGCACAGATCTCTGAGTTAAACCCCATTGAACTCTTTTGGTATGAATTGGCATGCAGATTGCCATCCAATTCCTCCTTGCTCAACATCATTACCTGATTTTACAAATCCCCACAGACAGAATGAAAAACATCAGACATCTAGACAGATAAACTTTATGTGTGCATATGTCATATAACCAGCCTAGACTTGTAACTATAGTCTTAACTGTACTAGCTTGTTTGACACTTGGTGTGCCTCATTTCCTACATCTGTCTTATGAAAAGCGCAGTTTCAGTAATCTTCATCTATTCATACCTACAGTTATGTTACAGCTGTTGTTATGATCACTTATTGTAACAAAATGTGGCAGTCTTTCCTGGGAGTGTTCTCCAAATCACACTGATAACTTTATTTTATGTTATCTTGCAATGACTCCTCTCTTTATTCTGTACCCTGTGACTCAAATGCCATAATAAAAGAAAGATTTACACACACACACAAAAAAAAAAAGAAATTTGCCAGAAATATTTAGGTCAATGAAAGGAATATAGTGTTCCCTGGAAAACATAAGGTAATTATTATGAATTCATTCCATTCATAATTCTTTGATAATAAACTGAAATGGAAGTCAGAGGTTGTTACCAAAATCAGTCCAAGTATAACACTTTAGAGAAATCCATTAAACAATCAAGAGTTTGTTACCATGAACCAGTCCAAGAATATCTCTTGAGAGAGGTTAAATAAACAAGCCAGAGTTCTTTACCATAAATCAGTCCAATAATGGGGTTAACCAGAGAGAAAGCCTTTACTCAAGAGCCGGGTCAGAGGTTGTTAAATTCAGTCCAGGGAGATACAAGCAGAGGTCAGAAGCCAGCAGGCAATCAGGGATTTAGGAGAGCTTATGTGAGGATCCGGATGGAGATTGCAGAGTACAGATGGAGTTCTTAGTGAAGGAACCTGGAAACAAGGATTAAGCATATGCTCTCAGATAAGAATTTAGACACATTAACAGTACATGGAGACAATGAAAGTGTGTGTCTTAATATCCTCACACCACACCCATCAGTGTTCTCCCTTAAAGTGATATGACATCAATAGCTTGCAAATCTCTTAAAGCAATATACCCAAATAACATTATAAAACATTATACACCCCCACCCCAAAGAGCTACTTCAGGGAGCAACAGGTTTAGTAGGAAATTAAAAATGGAAATTTCTATGCAAATCAGGAGCATGAACATTAGATTGTGGAATCCATTCATTATGTATTTTATCACAACCCGTCCATTTAATAAAATATTAAACTCTTCAATAACACACTCTCGAGTCAAGTAACCTCATATTTCTCTTCCGTATCCACGAGGAGAGGAAGATGAGTGACATCAATACTGTAAGGTTTCAACAGGGAACAATGGAAAACAGTATTAATCTTAAGGTGGTTAGGTAAATCAAGCTTAAATGTAACATTATTGATTTGTTGAAGGACAGAAATTTTATGAAAGAATCTGAAACCTTTTTTGATGGACATTGAAGTTAGAGGAATTTAGTTGAGAGTAATACCATGTCACCAATTTGGAAATGAATGGACGGGAGACAACCAAGGTTGTAATACTTTTTGTACAAGGTTTGGGCTGTTTCTAGGTTTTGTTTAATATGGTTGAGATTATCATCGATTTGGGCAAGATAATTCTTTAGTAAAGGGCTGGTAATGTCAGAAGTATGGAAAGGTAGAAATTTAGGATTAAAACCATAATTGTAGAAAAAAGGACTTAGTTTGGTAGATGAATGGATGTTGTTGTTATTATAAGAGAAATCTGCCATTGGTAATAGTAAACTACAATTATCCCGTTGATAGGTTGTATAGATTTTTAAATATTGTGCAACTATTCTATTGAGTCTTTCGGCTTAACCGTTTGTTTGTGGATGAAAGGCTGTAGCTCAATTATGGTCTATATGAAGAATAGAACAAAATTCCTTACAGAATCTGGAAGTAAACTGGACTCTACTATCAGTAATTATGTATTCAGGCATGCCATGTAACCAAACATGAATTTGTATGAAAGACGATCTCTACAAAAGTAGGAGTATCTGGAATAGCAGGAAGAGCAGTGAAATGGATCATTTTTGTGAGTCAGTCCACAATAGTGCGGATACATGTATTTCCTTCCCATGGAGGTCAAAAGCCAACAGTCAATCAGGGATTTAGGAGAGATTATGTGAGGATCCTAATGAGGTTGCAGAGTAGAGATGGGACCCTTTGTGAAGGAAACTGGAAACAAGGATTAAGCATATGCTCTCAGATAAGAATTTAGACACATTAACAGTGCATGGAAACAATGCAGGTGTTTATCTAAGTAGCCTCACACGACGCCCATCGGTGTCTCCCTTAAAGTGCTATGACATCAATAGCTTGCCTACAGATAGTTCATATACCTGTGATGGTCAGGTGTTCACATACATTTTGCCATATGGTATACCTGTAACAGCATCCAAACCCCAGCCAAAGTTGGTTGGTCTGTAGAGTTTCTGGAGTTTGCAGGGATTGGTGTGTGAGTGAAAACATATTGGGTAATGAGATAGGTTAGAGAAGAATGGATAGACTTGTTCAATCTAACAGATAGTTAATGGAAAGTGAAATAACCTCATATTACAAAAGTACCCTGCAGAAGAACATCTCTTAATGCATAACACAATGTATGGAAAGTGTAAATAAAATCCTCTGTAAAAATATCACCTGGTCTGAGATATCTTTATTTCTATGTTTACACATACACATACATTTTATGAAAGAATAGAGAGCTCACTATAGAGATGATATTTTATTTAGCCAAACATTGCATTTGTAATTTTATGTTTGCATTGTTAGATTGACATTACATGTTTCCATGGTAACATATGTTTGCTTAGTATGTATGAATGACATTGGTTATCAAAAATACCACATTTGAAAAAACAAATCCATGATGACATTTACAATCAAAGTTCCCTTTTATTCACAAGACTACAGAAAACATTGAAAACAATAGACTGCCTCTACAAATGATGACATGAAGTCAATCAAAATGTAAATGTGATGTTTCCCATCAAGTCATCCTGCAACACCAAGACTAAGCTAATACAAATGGCTTTAATTCATCTTAAATAACAATATAAGTACATTTTGTTGACAAATATTTATCATTGCGATACCTTATATCTTAATGCACCAAAGCATGAGTGTAATACACAAACCTCTCATGCAAATATAACATGCTCAGTTTATACATGTTGTTGGTCAAACTACAAGCAGATATGCAAACTACATTTAATATTAAGGATACATTCAGCCTTCATCTTTTCTCTACTACCATAACTCTGTTGATAAATACAATACAAAGCTGAAGGTGGAGTGATCTGGACTCTCATACTCCTAAAATGCCAAAGTACTTCTCCATTCCTTGATGGGATTGAGGTGTGAGCATCATGGGACCATTAGAATGGGCATTTCCCTCTGCAAACAATATGAAAATACTTTTCAATTGCCATTGTTTTAATACATTGACGATAAAACAATAAAGAAACAGAAAAAAAAATTCTATCTACTATAATAAAAAATACCCACCTATAACATTCTTTCTTTTTGTATGTATCATGATATACTGCAATACCAGCTTTGAACTTTGACCACATCAGCAAATAGCTTGGTCAGCCAGGAGCTTCTTATTCTGGTCCATGAAGTTTGAATTGTTGGACATGATTAACTCAGCACTAGAAGGATTAGTATGTAAAGAGGGAGGTTGATTAACAGATTTCAAGATTCTATGTGTACCCTTTAAATTCTACAGAGAACTTTTTTCAAACGTTTCTAAGAACTGTAGATTAACTAAGACTTATACAATTATGCTATAAGACATTATAAACTAGGAATGATAAAGATTACATAGTTACATAGCTGAAAAAAGACACGTATTCATCAAGTTCAGCTTTTCTCACATTTGTTTTTGCTGTTGATCCAAAAGAAGGCAAAAAACCCAGTCTGTAGCACTTTCAATTTTACAGCAATCTAGGAAATAAGTCATTCTTGACCTCAGAATGACAGTCAGATATCTCATTGGAACAAGAAGCTATTACCCCACTAATTAAGAAATATATCCCTGTATATTAAGTTTTTGCAAGTATTTATCAAATTGCTGTTTAAACATCTGTACAGACATCTGATAAAACCACCTCTTAAGGCTGATGATTCCACATCCTTATTGTTCTTACTGTAAAAAAAAAAACCTTTTCTTTTGCCGTAGACAAAATCTTCTCTCTTTCAGTCTAAATGTATGACCTTGTGTCCTATGTATAGACCTGTTTATGCATAGATTTCTAGACCATGGTTTGTATTGGCCCCAAATATATTTGTATAATGCTATCATGTCCTAGACACCATTTTTCTAAACTGTAGAGATTTAAATTTGTTAAACTTTTTTATAACTAAAACGCTCTATTCCTTTTATAAATTTTGCAGCCCGCTTCTGCACTTTTCCTAGTGTCATAATATCCTTGTTAAGAGCAGGTGCTAGAAATTGCACAGCATATTCAAGGCGCAGTCTTACCAGTGATTTGTAAAGAGGCACATTTTATATATTTATCCCGATAATTAATGCCCCTATATATACACATTATAATATCAATTGCCAATTGACATAATTTATTATATATATATATATATATATATACATATATATATATACATATACATATACATATATATATATATATATATATATATATATGTGTGTGTGTTTGTATGTATAGAATACAGCAAGATTAAAGTTTTTTACATTCGGGAGGTGGAACAGAGAAGGTAGGGTTAACATGCAGAATGCTTCAATACATTTCTTCTATTATTTTTTTTTTTTTAAAGTACAAAATTAGGCATGCTAAAAACAGCTAATAATTTAGGTCCAAAGGTAAACAATCCTAAACATTGTGTTGGTTTGTGACATGTCCCTTTCATTTATAAATTTGCTAGAAATTCTTCTGTGTAAATGTAGCTGTGATAAAGTGACACAAATTTAAGCTTTTTAATGAATACTAAAAAAAGTTTAACATATATGGGTTTTTTCTTCTGTTCACTAATCATTTTTTTAAAAAGAATATATGAATGCCTCTTAATTGCATCAAAGACTAAATTGCCAGAAAAAGCTTTTACTTTTACTTTCATTCCCTCCACCCTCCTATTTTTAATATTTAATTTATACATGTTTTTTTGTACATAGGAAAGTCATATGTGTTATTTAAGGGAACACCTAAAGCATTTTGACTTGTTGAAATGTATAATGGATGCAGCGTGTGTTTATGTAGTGGATGCATTCTGTGAGTTTATTCAGTGGATACACTGTGTGTAGTAGATGCAGTGTGTTTGTGCAGTGGATGCAGTGTGTGTAGTGAATGCAGTGCCTGTGTTTGTGTAGAGGATGCAGTGTGTGTAGTGAATGCAGTGTGTGTTTGTGTGGTGGATGCAGTGTGTAAAGTGAATATTGCTAGTGTTTGTTTAGTGGATGCAGTTTGTGTAGTGATTGCAGTGTGTGTAAGTGAATGCAGCCAGTGTGTATGTAGTGAATGCAGTGTGTGTTTGTGTAGTGGATGCAGTGTTTAGTAAATGCAGTATGTTTGTGGAGTGGATGCAATGTGTATTGAATGCAGTGTGTTTGTTTGTGTGGTGTTTCAGTGTGTGTTTGTGTAAGTAATGTAGTGTGTGTGTGCGTTTGTACAGTAGATGAAGTGTCTGTGTTTGTGTAATGAATGCAGTGTATGTGTTTGTGTGGTGGATGTATTTTGTGTGTTTGTGTGGGGCAGTTTTTAAAAATGTATAAATCAGTTTATACCCCCTCCCTGCCTCTTACCTGTGGCCAGGCAGGGGGGCACTAGTTTCCATGGTGGTCTTGTGGAACATTATAGGGAAGAGGGGTCCCAGGAGTCTCCTTGTCCACCTCCAGAAGCATTACCTCTCCTTCTCTCGCGAGCCCAATATGGATTGCATGTCAAGCAGAGCATTGTCATGGCAACCCATGGCAAAGCTTTGACAGCCACTGCTCACGATTTTACACTGCAGGACTCTGGATGATTGTTTCATTCTTCTTTTGGCCTCCTCAGTGAGTTGCAGCTGATACCCTTTAGGCACAGCGAGCACAAGGAAAAAAACAGAGAATATGAGAACTCTAAAAACAAGCAAAACCTTAGAAAAATTCAGTAGCTTGCCCTTCATTTAGTCCCCACTCAGGTCTCAAAAACGTTTTGCTGTCTTCTAAATCAGACCTAAAACACATTCTATCTCTTCTACTCTCATACAAGCTACCTTTAGACAGAGATAGTTCACCTCAAGTGTCACAATATAGGACCCACACCCCTTCATTACATTTCTACCACACCTTCAAGCTTCTCATTCAGCTGCGTCATCACTGACCTGGAATGTTGAATAGGATCTTGGCTGTTTCTTTCAGTTTCTAGAGGACTGGTGACCATATAAATTAATGTGATGGTTGTGCCAGAAATGCCTCTGCCACATGTTCTTGGAGGGGCCTGCTTGCCAGCCTCCTGCCAAAAAACTATGGGCCCTTTAAAATCAATGTGAACAGGTTTGGTTCATGGGATTTTGTATTTGGTTTCGGAACCGAACAGGTGCACGAACCAGACACCACCTGGGAGCTTGTTAAGCCTAATTTACAGTTTGTAACACTTTCCATCACAGTGTTCTAAGTGTTTGTCTGGGTGGCCGCTGTTCGCATTAACGACCACGAGGTGGTGGCCATCTTGTTCCTATGAACGCAGGCAGCGGTGTTTGGTCGTCGAGTTCATGGAACTGTTTTTGGACACTGAAACTCCCGAACACTGCTGGACTTCCAGGATCACCGGCATTCAGTTCTATACAACCTTAGAAGGGCACTGTTCGGTGGAAACGTTCCGACGAACAAGGTGAACAAGCTACAGGGTGAGAACATTGACTATGTTCGGTAGTTTGTTCGGTTTTTAAACTACCAAACTAGACCGAGCACAAACCCTGATTCTCTGGAACTATTTTGGGCATGGGACCATGTGTGGTCGGTCAAATTATAACTTACAGGAAATTTTTTAACTCGTGAACCGATCTGGGTGATTTTTGGATATGTTGGTTTTTGTGTGTTTAAAGGTATTTTTGAGGTTTTTCAAAAATGTATGTTTTCCGTGCCTGGAGATAATTGAGTTTAATACAGTTCTTGATCCAATTATCTCCCATGCACAGAGGAGGGCTTATCTTGTTTTATGTGGGAGTGTGCTGGACCTGAGAGCCAATGTAATTGTGTGCATGTTTTTACTGTAGTCTACTCTCAGGTCCAGAGGGAATTGCCCCTTGCATGGGGACTTGTATAGAAGAGTCTCATCTCATGTGTGGGGGAAACAGATGTATCTACTCTGGGGATTGCTATATTACTATACTCCCCTGGGATTATAATTGCTTGCTCTTCTAAGAGCATATTGCTGCACTCTCTTGGCGGAGAGTTCTACCGGCTGGAAACTGGATCCTGGTCTTTGGTCCAGGGTGGGAGGAGGATAGCAAGACCCCAACCAAGCTGTAAAGCTGGAAGTGGGGACTACAGTGCTGATGGTGTCTGGTGCGGTGCTTGTGGTACTCGGTAAGCACTAGGAAGCAGCGATTGATGGTGGTACCCAGTTGGGGTGCCAGGCGGTCTGTCACAATGGTTCATTACCTGACGTTTCTCTCCCCTTACCCCACATATTATTATTATTATTATGATATTTATATAGCGCCATCAAATTCCGCAGCACTTTACAATGGGTGGATGAACAGAAATTTAGTTGTAACCAGACAAGTTGGACACACAGGAACAGAGGGGTTGAGGGCCCCGCTCAATGAGCTTACATGCTAGACGGAGTGGGGTAAAAGGACACAAAAAGGTAAGGATAGTATTAGACTAGTGACAGTTGCAGAAGAGGAATCAGTCAGGAGCTATTAACAGTTTCATTGATACGCTTTTATGAAGAAGTGGGTTTTTAACGATTTTTTGAAGGATTGGAGGCTGGGTGAGCATCTAACGGAGGAGGGAAGCGAGTTCCACAGGAACGGTGCAGCCCTTGAGAAATCTTAAAGGTGAGCATCAGAGGAGGGAGTACGGACAGAAGATAGACGTAAGTCTTCAGCAGATCGTAAGGGCCTAGACATCCTTGTGTATAAGGAAGGATAGATAGGTGGGAGCAGCATTATGTGGAGATTTGAAAGCAAGAACCAGAATTTTAAATTGAGCTCTATATTTTATAGGAAGCCAATGTAGGGACTGACAGAAGGGTGAGGCATGGGAGGTGCGGGCAGACAGGAAGATGAGCCTCACTGCCGCATTCATTATGGACTGTAACGGCGCAAGTTAGGAGCACGTAGGACCACTGAGAAGCGGATTACAGTAGTCAAGGCGAGAAAGGACAGTGAAATGGACCAACACCTTAGTCGCATCTGGGGTTAAGTAGGGGCGGATGCGCGCAATGTTTTTGAGATGGAAATGAAGGGATTTGGCAATAGACTGAACATGAGGCTTGAAGGAGAGGTCGGAGTCAAAGAAAACGAGCCTGCGTGGTGGAGCTGATGGTAGCACCGTTGACTTGGAGAGAGACAGACACAGAAGTAACAACACTTGAGGGAGGAAAGACCAGAATTTCAGTTTTGGTCAAGTTTAGTTTAAGCAAGTGGGCAGCCATCCAGTTAGAAACAGCAGAGAGGCAGTCATAGAGACTAGTCTAGAGGGACGGGGAGAGATCAGGAGAGGACAGGTAGATTTGTGTGTCATCTGCATAGAAATTATATTGGAAGCCAAAGGAGCTAATGAGTTTACCAAGGGAGACAGTATAGATGGAGAACAGTAGGGGACCAAGGACTGAACCTTGGGGGACACCAACAGAGAGGAGTTGGGGAGAAGAAGCAGAGCCAGAGAAAAAAACACGGAGAGAGCGCTGGGAGAGGTAGGAGGAGCACCAGGAGAGAGCAATATCTTGTAGACCAATATTGCGGAGGATGAGAAGAAGCTGTTGATGATCAACAGTGTGAAAAGCCACAGACAGGTCAAGGAGAATATGGATAGAGCAGTGACCATGAGATTTTGCAGCAAGTAGATCATTGGATACTTTGGTCAGTGCCGTTTCCACAGAGTGCTTAGCGCGGAAACCAGACTGAAGCGGGTCTAGCAGAGAGTTGGACTCAAGGAAGACTGTCAATCTCGCGTACACCATTCTTTTAAGGATCTTGGATGCAAAAGGCAGTAGCGAGATAGGACGATAGTTGGATTGGGAGTTAGGGTCAAGATTGGGCTTCTTTAGAATTGGGGTTACAGTTGCATGTTTGAAGGACTATGGAAATATAGAGATTGAGAATTTTAGTGAGAGGTGGAGAAAGAGAAGAAGATAGAGCACGGATGAGATGCGAGGGAATTGGAACTAGGGAGCATGTGGTGGGGTGGGAAGACTGGAGCAATGCAGAAACCTCTTCCAATGTAGCGGGTGCGAATGAACATAGAACGGCAGAGGGAGTGAAGTTAGGGGAAGTATTATAAGGGGAAGAAGAAAGATGAGAGATCTCTTCTCTGATTGTAGAGATCTTATCAGTGAAGTGAGTTGCAAAGTCTGAGGCAGTCAAGTTAGTAGGTGGAGGAGGAACAGCAGGGTGAAGAAGAGAGTTAAATGTGTGAAATAGTCGTTTAGGTTCGTGGGAGAGTATGGTTATGAGGGTATTGAAGTAATTAACTTTTGCAGAGGAAAGAGCCAAGCTGTATGAGCTCAACATAAATTTATAGTGGAGAAAGTCAGACACACAGTGAGACGTTCTCTAACAGAGTTCAGCAGTTCTGAAGCATTTTTGGAGGTATCGAGTGAGCTTGGTGTGCCAGGGTTGTTGTTGAGGGCGCCAGCGGCATTTAAATGTACAAGGTGCCATGATGTCTAGAGAGGAGAGGGTGGAATTGTAGAAGGAGGTTGCAGAACTAGGACAGGTGAGGTTTGAGATAGGTAAAAGGAGAGTTTGGAGATTAGTGGAGAAATGCTCTAGGTCAAGACATTGGAGGATTCTGTGAGAGTGATGTTCAGATGGTGGTGTCAATTGGGTCTTAGGTATGCCAATCTCAAAAGTCAGCAGATGGTGGTCAGATAGAGGAAAAGGAATATTGGAGAAATTAGAGGCAGTACAGAGGTTGGTGAAGGCAAGATCAACAGTGTTTCCCGCTGTATGGGCTGCTAAATTGGACCATTGCAAAAGACCAAAGGAGGAGGTTACAGAGAGCAGATGAGAGGCATCAGTGTATCACATAGCATACTCTAACCCTAATTCACAAATTATCTCACATTTAAGACTTGACTATAGGCATCTTTTTTGAGGTTCATAGCAAGCAAATATTATTTTCCTAAGATGTCATTTACCTACTGTTATTTTTCAGAGAACTGTCTTGCAGGCTTGTTATTTTGCACACATATATGCAATAAAAACCTCTCATATCATTTTGCACCTTGATGATGATGTATCATTACAGTTATGCATATGTTTTGTGCTTTATGACACTGTGTACTTGCATTTTCCTGTGATAAAAAATCAGAAATAAAAAGAAATGTCATCTTTGTTAATGAGAGAAAATGTAATCTAGTTTGAAGACTAAATGATATTTGTATGCCAGATTTTGCAAAATGAAATGTATATTGCAAAGGAACAAATAGAGAAATATAAATATAGTAAGGTAAAATATATTACTAGGCACATATCGAAAAATAACAATTTAATGCAGATTTTACTTTTTACAAAGTTTGTTTTCTGTATGTAGTAGGTTATTTAAATTCATGCATACTTTTTATGAATATAATAATGTAGTGTATGATGAAAAAGCAGGCTTTTACTGTGTAAGTATATTCAGGTAATGTGTGTATGCATACATGTAGCGTGTGCATATTGCTCAAACAGGGTTATCCACTAAAACTTTTATCTAGATGGACAAAATCCAGTAACAATTACTAAATTCAGATTGCAATGGCAATTCTCATATTTACTAAAGACAAATACGATTGGAATTAATTCTCCCCGACCAAATTTGCAGCAATTCCTCGGATGCATTTGTTGTCTCGATTAAAATTTGTGCTTTTGAATCTTGATTCTATACAAAGTAATATGCTTTTCCCTTTTCAGATGATTCTGAAGTCAACATCAAGCAAGCAAGCATGTTGTTTCCTGACTAATAAGGAGCCCTATTTTGTCTGTTTTTGTTTTGTTTAGTATTCGTTATTTCTGAAATATGCTATTAGTCTTATACATACATAAAACAAGTGGAGCTTTTAAATTTCAGCAGGCTTTCTGTGAAAATAAAATACAAACAGAAAATAGTGCAATATGTCTGTAACACACTATATAAAAAATAGATTGGAAGATATGTCAAACTCACAAGCCTGGAGTCATACCCTCATATGACTCTGGTGGTATAAGCCTCTGGACCATTTGGGGGTTGTCCAGACCCTTCTTTGGCAGCGTGTTGAATGTTGAGTGGTTCCTTTTGTGCCCTTCTAACTGGTTTCAAAAGTAGGGATAAATACCCAGTATGTCAGGGTTCTTTAAAAAACAATTTATTCCAAAAAATTTTTACAAACAAGATATATATAGTAAAAAAGAATACTTATCCCAGGTAGTACTGGGTAGACTTAATAGTCCCAAGTTCAAAGTGATAGTCCAAAACGCGTTTCGCCTTTTCATAAGGCTTCCTCAGTTGGCTGTTCTATTTTCCGTCTGTTCTAGTGGCTTTTAAATGCCTCGTTTGCCGGTTTCACTAGTTCCGTCTTTTACTTCCGGGTTTCGTCACTTCCGGTTTGCGTCTTTTTGGAACGCACCGTGCGTTCCAACATCAGTTTCGTCATCGGACTTCCTTGTGTGTGTGATTCAACAAGCTTTATTGGCATAAGGAAGTGTCCCATGCATGAGAAATGATTCACATAGGGACCACTAAGCAGGAAAGTTAGCATGTCTGCATAAAGTTCGTGCAGTGTGGGCTCATACATATAATATAATAGTAAAAGTGAATGGTAAAAGGTGATTCCTTATATTGCACAGTAGGTGAACAAGCTGGATTGACTAAAAATTAAATACATAAAAAAGGGAGGTAAAAACATAATGGATACTAAAATGCACATAAAAAAAAAGTAAAACTATACTAAAAATGCATATTAATTCATAAAATGGCATAATTCAAAATCTTTGTTTAATCCATACGGTATCATAGTATTAAAATTAAAAATAAATTTCATTTCCTCCTTCCCTATCTTCCTAATATAGTCTCCTCCTCTCCAATCTTTTGATACTTGCTTAATTGCACTAAAAAACATTCCTTCAGGGTTTTTTTGGTGTGTAATTCTGAAGTGATTGGAGACACTGTGTGACTCCACTCCATTTTTAATGTTTCTTGTGTGTTCCGCCACTCTAGTGTTAAGGCTTCGAATTGTGCGACCTATGTAAAGGAGGTTGCAGGGACATTTTAGAACGTAAATCACTCCCTTGGAGTGGCAGGTAAGGTGATCTTTTATTGTGAATTTCCTATTGATGAAGGGTTCTAGATCTGTTATATGTCTTTTTTTATTTTTAGTATTCTTGCATGCTAGACATTGTCCGCATCCATAGAATCCTTTGTCGATTGAAAAGAAATTTTCCTTTATTTTTGTTTCTCTATTGCAACTTTGTACTAGGGCATTTTTAAGGTTCTTGGCTCCCCTAAAAATTATTTTTGGTTTATCGGGCAGAATATTTTTGAGAACTGGATCATCTCGTAAGATATGCCAATGCTTGTTTATAATTTTGTTAATTTTCTTGTTGTTGCCATTAAAATTACATATAAAAGGAATGTTATTATTACTCCATTTAGAGTCTTTCTTTTTGTTTTTGTATACCAGAAGTTCCTTTCTCGGTATTTGTAAAACATTTTCTAAGGCTGCCTGTAATGAAGATTCCTCGTAGCCTTTATGTAAAAATTGAATTTTGATCTTATTAGCTTGTCTTAAGTAATCTTGGTCACTCGAACAGTTCCTTCTAATTCTTAGGAACTGTCCTCTGGGTGCATTGATTAACCAAGGAGAGTGGTGGCAACTTTCTTTGCGAATGTAGCCATTCGCATCAACTTCTTTAAAATAATTTTTGGTTGCAATCTTCATGTCTGTTATGTGGATATCTAGATCTAAAAAATTAATGTGTTGCGTGTTGATCTGTGCAGTCAGAGTTAAGTTCCATTCATTGGCATTTAGATAGGAAATGAAGGAGTTTAGGTCCATAGCGTTCCCTGTCCAAATAAAAAATATATCGTCTATATAACGGCGATAGTTCACCAAGTTCGACCCCCATGGGTGTCCTTGATATACGCACTGCTCTTCCCAATAAGCCATGAACAGGTTCGCATAGCTGGGGGCGAACTTGGTGCCCATCGCCGTCCCCCTAACTTGTAGGTAAAAAACTTCATTGAACCAGAAAAAATTGTTGGTTAGAATAAGATGTATACCTTCTAAAATAAACAAAACTTGTTCTTTTTTAAAATTATGTTTTTCTAAAAAGTATTGCACAGCTTCCAATCCCTTTTCGTGAGGTATTATGCTATTTAACGAAGTCACATCACATGTGACCAAAAAATTCCCTTCATTCCAAGTTGTCTCCTCTAAAATTTGTAAAATATGGATGGTGTCTTTTAAATATGCAGGATTCTGGATGACTAAAGGTTGCAATAGATGGTCTAAATATTCGGAGATTTTGGCGGAGATGGAGTCTATTCCAGATATAATGGGCCTCCCTGGAGGGTTGTCTCTATTCTTATGTATTTTCGGGAGGTGGTAATATATCGGAATTTTAGGATAAGGGGTGGATAAGTAGTCCGCTTCCTGTTCGGTTAGTATTTTCTTTTCTAAACCTTTCTTGATGAACTCATCAAATTTCCTTTTAATATCTTCACTAGGGTTCTTATCCAATATTCTATATGTCTCTGAGTCTGACAATATTCTCTTTGCTTCTTGTACATACTTACTTTTTGTGGTGACAACTACCCCACCCCCTTTGTCCGCTGGTTTAATAACAATTTCTTTGTTGTGTTGTAATTGTTCTACTACTTTTCTTTCTTTAATAGACAAATTCTGGGAGTATTTACTCAGTGGTTTCATTTTCTTGATTTCTTTCATTACCATCATTTCAAACGTTTTTATTTCATCTGAAATGAGGTGTTTAGGAAAGAATTCTGATTTTGTTTTGAGGTTAGTGTGTATATACTCTGATACTGCTTCCTCATCCGGTTTATTCTCTTTATTAAAGAAGAATTTTTTTAGGCAAAGATGCCTAATAAATTTATTGATGTCTATGTAGAAATCAAACTTATTGAGGTCTGTAGTAGGGGCGAACTTAAGCCCCTTCTGCAGAACCTCAATTTCCTCCTTTGGTAGTTCTGTGTCTGTTAAATTGAAAATGCCATCAGATTCTACCTCTTTCCTCTCTTCTCCTTGTGTCTGTCTTCTTCTCCTTCTTCTACTACTTCTCTTTCTTTTGTTGTTGATCTCTGTCGTTTGCCCGGGGACTCCCATATCTTGATTTGGCGTGTTTCCTTCAATCTCTCGTGGATGGGGTCCTTCCGAAAAAAACTAGGTGCCAAATATCCCTGTTTTGATGTACCTGGTTCTTCTTCTATTATAACAAATTCCCTATTGTGGGTTGTTGTGGGGTGTCTATCTTCTAGCTTCCTTCTATCCTTCTCCTCTTGCATTGGGTATCTCCCTTCCCTTCCTTCTGGGAGGTTTGATCGTACGGCTTGACTGTAGCTCCTATGGTGGGTTGGCTTTAATAGAGAGAAGTTCTTCCTTTCTACCTTATCGGGAGCTTTTGATCGTGTCCCTTGGCTATAATTTTCATGGTTGGTGGATTTTAAAGGGGAGGAGTATGTGTTGTTTCGGTTTTCCCACCTTTGTGGGTTGTAATCCCTTTCCTGTTTCTGGTGGTATTCCCTTGTTGGTTGATGGAGAGATCTTGGGATATATTCCCTTTGTCTACCTTTTGATCTACTTTTGCTACGGGACTTACTCCTCCTTTTTTCCGCCTGTCTCCTAGTTGGTGTATAATCATTATGTCTCCTATTTGGTGCATAAATATTTTCCCTTTTATATTCATTTTGTCTCCTATTTGGTATATAAGAATTGTGTCTCTTATATGGTTCTCTCTTCTGGTTGTTAAATTGAGGTTTTGGCTTTTTAGAGGGGTATATATTTTCAGTTTTATAATCGTTTATGTCTCTAAGGTATTTTTTCTTTTTTACATCAATGACTTCCTTTTCTATTCTTTCTACTTTATTGTTTAAATCACTCATTATTTGATTAAATATCTCAGGCTTTGTTGCGTTGCTAATTTTATCCTTCCAATCTTTTATTTCTTTATCCAATTGTAGCAGGGTTTCTTCTCGTTTAGAGACAATGTACCCTATGGTGCTAAAGGCAAAGCCTTCTAGCATTTTGTTCCATCCTGTGATGAAACTTTCATCCTCCCTATCAAATGAGGGATTCTTATGGAATCTCAGGCCTCTTGGGGTGATTTGTTCCCTTACATATTTTTTTAGGGTAACTATCTGCAAGTGAATTACCTTTTTATCTTTCTATTTGTCCACATTTTAAATATAACACTAGTTTTAATTACAGCACCTTTTATTGCTTGTTTTTGTGTGTGATATATTCCTAAATCAATATCTAACATTCTTTTGCTGCTAGACTCCTACAATTGTGCAGATCTATTGCATTATGTCCTATGCCTTATCTAGAGCTTCATTTTGGATTCTTAATTGTGAGACCTCATTAACAGATACACGTTCCAATAAATCATAATAGTAAAATACATCTTTCTTGAGAGATTGAACGTTTGGATTTTAGAGGTCACTATTTTTTGCAGGTAATCAACCTGTCAATAAAATATGGCAGACATGACTAATAGCATATTTCAGAAATAACGAATATAACGAAAATAAGCAAAACATTTATTTTGATTTGTTTTCATTATTGCTTCAGTTCAGAAAACAAAATTCAAATTTTGTTGTGACTTGGCTTGAATTACTCATATTTTCTTTAGTTTGCAACATGTCCTGAAATCTGTCTTTGCTGTAAAGACTTATTTATTTTCTGACATCCTTGAATTTTGCATTGGTTTAAATATTATATTCCTATTTTCTCTTTGCTTTTACTTTGAGATCTGAAATACAATCCATCAAAGGCAAGATTCAACTTGAGTTGGAAATTGACTGTCTTTCTCCTACCTCACATAACATTTCCTGCTTCAGACTTCTACCCTTTAACCATCTAAGACAGTGTTAGTAAAATTCTAGCGTGGAACCTCATTTCCTTTTGTACAAACAAACATTTGCAGGCATCCATTGTAAATGAGAAAGCTTCACACTTTTATTTCTAACAGTATGCAAAAAAAAAAAAATCAAAATCATACAGGATTAAAGAAACCATTATTACCAATATAAAATATCTACACATAAATATATGTTTCCCACGTGGACTCCAATGTATTGATATAACCACTAGACCAGTGGTTGCCAAATCAGTACTCATGATCCACCAACACTCCAGGTTTTGTCAGTATCTCCATTAGAAAAAAGGGCAATACATAAATCCTGGATTGTTTGTGGGCCATGAGGACTGGTTTGGGAACTACTGCACTAGACCTTTAAAGGTCAATCTGCAGAACCCATAGGCAACAATATAGTGAAAATATGTAAATAATGAAGTTTATGCCCTTTTTATCAACGTGTTTGGGACAGATTCCTCAAAACAGTAAATTATGTCAATTCAAAAAGTACATTCAAATTTGCAGTCATTTTAGATATTTAGGAAAGATTGAAACACAATGAATTTTTGAGATAGGTTCACTTTCGCCTAAGAGACTGAATTTAGAATTTGAAATAAAGATTTTTAAATTAGTTAATCACAAATAGTTTTGCTCACTTCTTGCCATGAAAGAAAATGGTAATTTCATAATTTGTGCATGTAGCTAATTATGCAATAGAACTTGAGGTCCAGACCAATCTAGGTTTGTCAACATTTGAGGGTTAGGAAATGTATTTCTGCACTGATTTAACAAACTGTTTTGTCTAAACATATTACTTTATCAGGGTTATTTACTAAAGTGAGAAGTGAAGGTGGATTTCAAGATTAGGACCAGACTAGCCAAACTGAAAGCGTAGATGACTTAGATTATTTTTTTTAGTTTGGCTATTTTGACCTTAAATGTTATATTCACTTTGAATTAATCCATGATCCTCACTTTAGAGAATAATAATTTGTTACAATTATTAAAAATGATACCGCAAATTATACTTATTTAATTAACAGATTTGCACATTCAGTATGAGTGCTTTAATAATAAGTGCTATGCAATCTTTTACTCTGTAATTATGCTATAGTACATGTACTCAGCTCCCTCAAATGTAGCAACCTAAAAAGGCAACAATTTAAAAAAAAACAATGGCAATATTCAATACACCAAAAAGTATATTGACACATAGAACAGAGGTAAAAACCCCTAATGCGCATGCTTCCTATGCCACACAGTCCTACCCGGTATGTCACTGAAGTCTAGTCAATCCATAATGGTTGAAGTTCCTGGGTGCAGATGTCCAAAAGAAAATGAGTGAAAAAATATCAATAATAAGTAAAAAAAAAAAAAAAAAATTCCCTTCAAATTCTGAGAATTTGTGTAAAATACTGTCTAAAATCTCAGTATTCTTTCTAGGAGCACTGAGATGTTTACTCTGATATCCTTCTATAAAACAACATATAAGGATTCTTGCTTATGTATGGATGATGAACATTCTCAGATGTCTTGTTTTCTTGCAAAGTTCTTTAACTCATCTCCATATGGAATGTTCTTATTGCTAAGCTCTGAAGCTCTTAGAAAAGGCCTCAATTACTTACATTTCAAGCTGCTTTTATTAAAAATGCTGTTAGGTTTTAAGCAACATCAGATGCCACATTGTTCTATAAAGCAATGTACTGTAAGACATAAATGGCTCCATAGAATATTAGTTGTGCCACTTCATGTGGCTTAAAGCCTGAATTGCCATTTTCTGAAGCATCTGTCAGTACTAATGGAGGATTTTCCTAATGCACTTTTTGTTCCAGAGCTGCCTGAAGTCAGGCTTTAAAGGACTACTATCACCTCAAAACTAGTATAAATATAATATTGAAAGGAAATAGATTTTTTTAAAATAAAGTATAACTAAAACAATACAAAATGAGAATAACTCATCTCTGCCTTTAGTGTATGCTATAAGATATACAGTAGTGGGTCACAATTAGACATTACCCAACTATTAAAGTCCCTTAAACCAATATGGAGCATACTCAATATGTTACTGCAAGGAGCAGTACAGTTTTTACAATACAAAGGAGGACACTTTACTACAGAGAGGGAGAGAGGACAGACTCACAATCTTGCTATATCATATAAAACATTATTTGTAGGCACAAACTGAACATATCTGAGACCTATAAACATGGACATTTTTCACAACTGACCATGACATTTTCTGCTGCTCTTGACATCTTTTCCTGACAGCCATTAATCTTGGGCAACTAAAAACTGAAAATCTGTAATCATGAAAGGAACAAATACATTTTTTTTAATTACACAGTTTGTTGAATGTCTACTTTTTTTTTATTATTTATTATTATGCTTATTATTGGACCAAGTGCCCCTATGTATGTATTACCACTGATAAAATGCCAACATTGCAAACATACAGCGAAGGCTCCATTAATGTATGCAATGAGATCAAGTCTTAGGGCCTTTCTCCTTCAAGATATTTCAATCTATGATATAAAGTGTATGCACCGAATAATGTGACAAATTCTAAATAATGAGAAAATGTCAAGACATGTAAGTTATTTATCAAATATAAGATATCTAATAAATAACTTACATGTTTAGTTTTGTTCACATATATTAAGTTTTTAGTAGAGATGTTATTTGTGTATGTGTGTGTGTGTGTGTGTGTGCGTCTCTGTGAGTGTGTTTATATAGACAGACGTCTTGTGGTATCCCTTACGGAAAAAAAAACAACAGCTTTGGCCCACTGCTCATATATAGTGATGTCGCGAACCGTTCGCGAACTTGCCGCGAACGGTTTGCCACGGTTTGCCACGAACCGTTCGCGGCAAACTCCGGTCAGCTGACACATCCCTGCCAATCTCCGGCAGACCCTCCCTCCCAGACCCTCCTACTTCCTGGATAGCATCCATGTTGAAGGCAGCTTCAACATGGATGCTGTCCAGGGGGTGGTAGGGTCTGGGAGGGAGGGTCTGCCGGAGATTGGCAGGGATGTGTCAGCTGACCGGAGTTCGCCGCGAACGGTCCGTGGTGAACCGTTCGTGGCAAGTTCGCGAACGGTTCGCGACATCACTACTCATATATAGTGTTTGTGAAAACAGAAAAACAAAACTAGAACTTAACTTTTATTTATTGATGTTTCAGTTAATCTAAAATTTTCATAGGGATAAATAACGAGTCTTAAAAATTCAAAACGTGTAGAAAACACTAGACAGCACTTGCATATTTTGTATATGGGATAATTAACTGGCATGTCTAGAAATTGGTACATTATTTTGTCTCAGACAAAGATTATATTAAAAAGAATAAAATGACATGCAGGGTCAAGTAATTCTAAGAAAATATAAAATGATTTTGCTATTTTTAATTTAATTGTAATTGAAGTATAAAATGCTGAGTTCATTCACTAATCTGCTCCTACCATAATAAGTGCATTATTCAGTTAATGAATATAATGAACAGACCATGTTCTTGATTGATCTTTAGTAAAAAATGCATTCCTGCAGTGCTGAAAAACGAAATAATCAATCTACAGTAAGTGCATAACAGACACTTTTATCATTATGTCAAGTCAAAGAAATTTTTGATTATTTCTCTAACAATATAAAACAACAGCTAAGATGGGATCTAACTTGTACAAAAAGGGTTTTTATGTAAAGTAACAAAGGTAGTTTACAAATGGTATATCATGAATTAAATATTGCAGAAGCAAATAATAACTGCTACTTGGCTGTGTTTCCTGGTGCTGCCTTATGATTAAAGGAACCAGAGCCTTAAACATAATGATGGCTTTTAAGAAAACAACCAAGGGAAACCTTCTAGGGAGAGGGTGTCAAGTTACTCTAATGGTAAGGGAGGTAACCCCTAAGATGAATAGGCTTTGACAAAAAGAACACAGAAACCGTGTAAGGAATAAACCCTCATGGACAGAAAGTAACCCTAATAAAACATAACTTTTAAGATTATATATATATATATATATACATACACACATTTCAAAACCTTTGGTTCAATAAAGAAAATTAAATTAAATTAGTATCTATAATAGGGAAAATCCTACAACAGTAATAAGAGAAAAAAGAAAAAAAATGTTATATAACATTGAAAAAATGAGATAAACAAAAATAAAATATTAATGGAAAAATATATTAATACTAGTAAAGGAAAAGATCCAGAGACTGTCCACTCTTAAACTGTGGACTGTATGAGTCAGTCAAACTGGAAAGTTACAATATGTAAAGTAACAAAATTGTAGCAATTGAGTTGAAATCAATAGTTAAAAAGACTTAACCAGAGAGGGGGAAACAAATGTAACAATTGCCGATGGGATGATAGAGCAGAGAGGAATACTACAGGGTATGAGATATAAGTACAGACTGTCTCTAAAGTGCTGTGCCTTCGAGGGCACCCTTAAACAAGGCTAATCACTCCACCCCTCACAAATTAAGACTGAAAAGCCTAACAGAAGTAATAAATGAAGAATCCAAACACACAGTGAGTAAAGGAAAAAATCCCCCCACAGTAAAAAAAAAAAACCCACAAAATGAGTAAAAAATAATAAGGGGCCCTCAACCTCTCTGTTCCTGTGTGTCCAACTTGTCTGGTTACAACTACATGTTTGTTCATCCACCCACTGTAAAGCGCTGCAGAATTTGTTGGCGCTATATAAATAATAATAATATGCAATAATTAATTACCAAAGATCATACTCTGATCAGCCACAACATTAAAATCATCTGCCTCATATCATGTAGGTTCCCCTCTTTCTGCCAATACAGCTCTGATGCATCAAGGCATGGACTCAGCAGGACCTCTGAACATGTCCTATGGTATCTAGCACCAATTTAGCAGCACATCCTTCAAGTCTGCAAGGTGGGGCCACCATGGATCAGATGTGTTGTTCCAGCATATCCCACAGATGCTCAATCAGATTGAGATCTGAGGAATCTTTAGGTAAAACCTTGAACTCTTTGTCATGTTCCTCAAACGATTCCTGAACAATTTTTGCACTCTGGCAGAATGCCTTATCCTGCTGAAAGAGGTCACTGCTATTGGATTGCCATCGGTGTACATGGTTTTCAGCAATCTCTAGGTAGGTGGCAAAAGTCAATCCTGCTGAGCAACATTTTAAAGTATATTAAAAATCTGTGAATAAAAGATGCAATGCTTGTTAACTTTCTATCATATATTCACAATTATTCTGTTTACAAAAAGTTATGAAAGAGTTATAAAAGCTATTCACCATTGGGGCCTGATGTGCATATCCCATCAATACACACTTTCTCACATGAAAACACTGAATTACTGATTTCCTTGGGGGAGTGCAACATAATATAACTGAGGTTTACTCATTCATTGCAGAGAATGCATCTCTTGTAACTGTCTGAAAGACAGCCACTGGAGGTGTGTTTAAACCTTTAAGGTTTTATTTTGAATGGTTTAAATGACAGGGCAGGGAAAATGGAAAGAAAGGAATTAAGGAAGCAAACTGAACAAACGAGAATGATACCTGATAGGGAAAGGAAGATAGAAAGGGTAAAAAGGGAAGAGAAGTAGGGTAAAGGGAAAGTAGGATGTTGGTTACAGATAATATGCACAATAGGACTAATGGGATGAAGGGTAAAAAATTAAGATAAATATACTTTAGTTATGCAAGTTAGTAGTTTTTCTTATCTCTTATTACAAGTTATATTTTTTCTAAAACACACTCAGACAATTAGTAACAAGATTGACCCTTTCAAAGACATCCTCGTCTTATATAAATGTAATGATATAGAAACACATTAAATAGCAATAACACATAATGCAACTGTAGCAAGAGCCACATGTAATATACCTGATACTACAGTTCCGATGTTTAAAAACATAATAAAAAATGACAAGACCACTGCACCCAGACCACTTTATGGAGAATAAGTTGCCTGGGTGACTTTTCCTTTAAGTTTGAATAGCTATATATTGCATTTGTATCATGAAATACAGAGAAACAGTAAAGTAAAGCCTTATTAAAGGTAATCTCTGAGCATTATAAAATCTTGATTGACATGAAATTGTATGTTACCAGGAGGTCCCCGGCATTGGCTTACTATAATTACTATTATTGGTATTTATATAGTTCTAACATTTTCCATCGCACTTGACAATATTATAAGGGGAGTAGATTTAACAATAAATGAGACAGTTACAACATTTTACAGGAACAATGGGTTGATGAGGACCCTGCTCAAACAAGTGTACAGTCTAGAGGAGTGGGGTATAAGACACATTAGGACAGAGGATAGCAATCAAACAAGGTGGGAGTGAGGAAGAGCTGGAGGAGAGAGTATAGTGCTATCCTTCAGGAGAGAGCAAAAGCACATTGTTTAACCCCAAAGTTGTGAATGCAGTGCCATAAAGCTATGCCTTCTGCTTTTCTCCAATTTCTGAAACAGAAAGCGGACGCATTACATGATCTCAACTCATTTTGTGAGTGAGGAGCTACTGATTGGATGAGAGCATCAGCTGACACTCTCAGATAATCAGTGATGTCCTTATCTGAGGATGTCTGAGAGTTCCTGTCAAGAATCCAAAAAAAGTAAAAGGATAGGGGCAGAGCTAAACAATGCTAGATTCAAAACTTAGGGGTTAAATGTTAATTAAGAGCTAAACCTCTAAAGGTAGCTGGCACAGAGAACAACCTAAAACCATAACAACTTAATCACATAAATTGTTATGGTGCCCAGAGTGTACTTTAAGGTATAATTTAACTTTTTTTTTTATATATATATGAGACAGGCAATTTTACCACTTTATATGATACAGCATTTTGTGAATACACTAAGCTATTGTTTCTAAAACATTCTAAGATAGGCTTTCCAATTCCTCTACATATACAGTATTTGGAAAATGACATCTAGGTTCCCATATTTGAAATCAATGTTAAACCCTCATAAATTATTGCAACACTGATTTCGATTAAACCTTAATTGTGTAAATGTTGATACGAATGTATTCATTATAACAATTTATATACCTTTAGGATCACTAGGGCGGCATTTTGTTAAAAGAGATAAATGTAACTCTAGTAACTGAATAGCAATTCTTCCACAGACATTTGCAGGAAAATTACTGTTCAATTATGCAAATAAGCTGTACTTATCTTTTGCAATAGAATCCAGCCCTATTTTTCATAAGTTTCATTCAGAAAAGTCATGTGAATTTTGCTTTATGGAACATCCAATATTTTCACACAGTATGTTCAGATCACTAAAAATATATATACTTTGAGACTTACAAAACAAAAGTTAATTTGTTTATTTTCATCAAGCATAAATTATACATACTTGGATGTTCGCAAAACTGTGTAACATTGATTAGAAAATGTTACGGAATATCACATTGAATCAAAGGAAAAATTATACACATGACTGATTACAAATTATAGCACGTTTCTCAAACATAGAATTGTTTATATATATATATATATATATATATATATATATAAACGGGTATAGCTTATATTTTCTATAGCTTGGGTCTTCTGTGTTAATTAAAGTAGTTTGTTCCAGCTTCACTATGAGCTAAGTTAAGTTTAAACCATTGAATTTTCGATCCAAGTGTATCGTGTCACTAAATGTTATCTGTTTATGGTATTGTGCCGACAGTGGAGTTTGCCAGGTTCTAAACATATAAAACATTTTTGGTAGTTGTACCATTTTAATGGCTGCACATCTGTCTAGCCAGGAAAGAAATGTACCCTTCCAATCTTGCATTGTTTGGCCTATCTCCCTTTGTAGTGTGAGGTAGTTCAACTTGAACAATATTACTGGATAATTTTAAACCTAACCTGTCAAAGTTAAATGAAAGTTAGTCTCTCTATTTGGTTCAAAGTCAAATCCACCCCTAATGTTTGTATTTTGGTCATGATAAGTTTGGGAGTGATAATGGTTGACATAGTGTTAGCAGAATGTCATCTGTGAACAGATTTAACTTATATTCTCTATCTCTTGCTTTTATACCATGGATATGGGCATTTAGATGAATCGCCATCAGGCAGGTTGTACTGAGTGCCTTGAGGGGTAAAGGCAATCAGTAAATATAACAAAAAAATAAAAATAAATAGAATTAAGTACATTTTTAACAAAAAAAATTAACCTCTATCCTCCCTCCCCCTCCCCATGTACTTACCGATCGCCACCATTTCCCCCCGGCGAACAGTCTTCTTCTTAGGGAGGACTGAGCCCAGACAGTTCCCCTCTCCAATAGAACCCCTAGGGGCCATCTGACCACTCTAAATGGGCGTTCACATAGTCAACATAGATGTTGTCGTGGTTCCCGGCCCGCCGCATGGCGCATCCGTGCCCGACTTGCACGACCTCGCCGATATAGCGAGCTTACCTGCCCGTTGCATGCTAGGAACCACTCCTCCGCATCTTCTGGACAGTGTGCCCAATTCAAAGATGGCGCTGACCACGTGGTCGCGCGCATCACAAGCTCCGCCCCTCAAAATTATACTGACGTGCGCTTGACGTCACGACGTCAACGCACGCGCATGTTCTGTGGTCAGCGGCCCCCCTCTGACCAATCAGACCCAGAGAGGGATATTTAAATCCCTAATTCACTCCAGTTCCTTGCCCTGTCATTGTTTCCTGTTCCTGGTTCCCGAGAGTGTGTTTGTCCTTGTGATTCTGATTTCCTGGTATTCTGATCTTGACCTTTCATGGTTATTCTGATTTCTGGTTCCCCTGACTTTGGCTTGTTTAAACGGTATTTGAATATTTCTGGCTTCCCTGAACTCAGCTTTCCCTTTGACCATTCTCTGTCTCTAGCGTATTAGTCCGGCCATTCTAAGGACCGGTTTACTCTCTGTCCTTTTATTTTTCCTTTCTTTTTCTATGTTTATGTTTACATAGTTTCTGCATGTTGGACCACACTAGCAGTCGTGACAGGTGTCCACAGCCCCCTGCTAGTGGAAAAAGTTAAAAAAAGGTTTGAAAAAAGTAAAAAGAAAAATACATGGTTAATAAATTAAATAAAATATATATATATATATATATATATATATATATTATAATGTCATACTAAGTGTATTTTTTTATTAATATATACATATATTATAAAAATACACTTAGAGTAAAATTACATACGTATATAATAATTATATATATTGTGTATATATATTATATAAAAATAAATAATTAAATATTAATAAAAAAACTGTAAAAAATATATATTTTTAATTATATATATGTAATCGTATTCTAACTGTTTTTTTATATCTTTATATATATATATATATATATATATATATATAAACAATAAGTAAAGGTATAGCTGCACTCACGGATAGTAGTTTTAAAATCTTCAATGCTTTATTATTCCATACTTAAAAAGATCAACGTTTCAGTCCCACTTGGGGACTTTCCTCAGGATCAAGGAGTCTATCCGTGAGTGCAGCTATACCTTTACTTATTGTTTGGATACTACTGGGCCCCGGCTGGCACACGGTATTTTCGAATATTAGAGCTTGTGTGCAAGGATACCTTTGGCATATATAATATATATATATATATATATATATATATATATATATAAATAATACACTTAGAATGAAATTATATATATATATATATATATATATATATATATATATATATATATATATATACACACACACATACATATCCCCTTAACGACCGTGGACGTAGTATGTATGTCCAACAAAAAAACGGTCATTAAAGGACCACTATAGGCACCCAGACCACTTCAGCTCAATGAAGTGGTCTGGGTGCCAGGTCCCTCTAGTTTTAACCCTGCAGCCCTGAGTAATGCTTTCATATGGACTGTTTGAATGCACGGACGTCGGCAGGGGCTGGAGAGTTCCTCAGCACAAAGGGAGCCCGGTGATGGAGAAAGGTAAATGGCTTAGTCACAAACGCTGGCCAAAGTTAGCGTTTTTGTTTTTTATAAAAAAAAAATTCAATTTATAATATATATATATATATATATATATATATATATATATATATATATATACATATATATATATATATTATTTCCTATATAAGTAATATATTATAATTAAAACACTTTATAATATATATATATATGTATATATATATATATATATATATATATATATATACACATAATGCATATATATGATTTCATTAAAGTGTACTTTGAGATATATACATATGTATCTCAAAATACACTTATAATGAAATCATATATATGCATTATATATGTATAATATATTATAAAATGCTCTAATTATAATATAATACGTATATAAGAAATAATAAATATATATATATATATATATATATATATATATATATATATATATATATAATTTAAAATATTAAATAAATGAGTTTGGCACACTACCTGTAAAAAGTATATAACTAGAAAAAGTACCAGGGTGCAAACCAGCAATGTAGATATAGAGTAATGATAAGGTGCACTCCTAGATTTGAAAAATATTTTTTTGCACTATAAATCTAATATTCTTCAAATCCAGGAGTGCACCTTATCATTACTCTCTCTATATATGAAAATGGTATGCCATGATGGGGTTATTTCACATTCTTGGGCTACCATATGGTCTCAAAATGCAACACAGACCTAGCAAACCAATCTGGCAAACTGAATTGGGCAAGCCCTATATTGACCCTGTAACTTTCCAAAACACCATAAAACCTGTACATGGGGGGTATTTTTATACTCAGGAGACTTCGTTGAACACAAATATGAGTGTTTAAAACAGTAACACTTATCACAACAATGAAATCACCAGTAAAAGTGCAGTTTTTGTGTAAAAAACTAAAAAATACACTGCTCAAAATAATAAAGGGAACACAAAAATAACACATCCTAGATCTGAATGAATTAAATATTCTTCTGAAATACTTTGTTCTTTACATAGTTGAATGTGCTGACAACAAAATCACACAAAAATTTAAAAATAGAAATCAAATTTTTCAACCCATGGAGGTCTGGATTTCGAGTCACACTCAAAATTAAAGTGGAAAACCACACTACAGGCTAATCCAACTTTGATGTAATATCCTTAAAACAAGTCAAAATGAGGCTCAGTAGTGTGTGTGTGTGGCCTCCACGTGACTGTATGACCTCCCTACAATGCCTGTGCATGCTCCTGATCAGGTGGCGGATGGTCTCCTGAGGGATCTCCTCCCAGATCTTGACTAAAGCATCTGCCAACTCCTGGACAGTCTGTGGTGCAACGGTGGATGGAGCGAGAAATTATGTCCCAGATGTGCTCAATTGGATTCAGGTCTAGGGAACGGGCGGACCAGTCCATAACATCAATGCCTTCATCTTGCAGGAAATGCTGACACACTCCAGCCAGGGCCTACCACACCAGCATATGGTCTCACAGTGGGTCTGAGGATCTCATCTCGGTACCTAATGGCAGTCAGGCTACCTTTGGTGAGCACATGGAGAGTTGTGCGGCCCCCCAAAGAAATGCCACCCCACACCATTACTGACCCACTGCCAAACCAGTCATGCTGGAGGATGTTGCAGGCAGCAGAACTTCTCCACGGCATCTCCAGACTCTGTCACGTCTGTCACATATGCTCAGTGTGAACCTGCTTTCATCTGTGAAGAGCACAGGGCCCCAGTGGTGAATTTGCCAATCTTGGTGTTCTCTGGCAAATGCCAAACGTCCTGCACAGTGTTGGGCTGTAAGCACAACCCCCACCTGTGGACGTCGGGCCCTCATACCACCCTCATGGAGTCTGTTTCTGACCGTTTGAGCAGACAAATGCACATTTGTGGCCTGCTGGAAGTCCTTTTGCAGGACTCTGGCAGTGCTCCTCTTGTTTCTCCTTGCACAAAGGCGGAGGTAGCGGTCCTGCTGCTGGGTTGTTGCCCTCTTAGGGCCTCCTCCACTTCTCCTGATGTACTGGCCTGTCTCCTGGTAGTGCCTCCATGCTCTGGACCCTACGCTGACAGACACAGCAAACCTTCTTGCCACAGCTCGCATTGATGTGCCATCCTAGATGAGCTGCACTACCTGAGCCACTTGTGTGGGTTGTATACTCCGTCTCATGCTACCACTAGAGTGAAAGCACTGCCAGCATTCAAAGTGACCAAAACATCAGCCAGGAAGCATAGGAACTGAGAAGTGGTCTGTGGTCACCACCTGCAGAACCACTCCTTTATTGGGGTTGTCTTGCTAATTGCCTATAATTTCCACCTGTTGTCTATCCCATTTGCACAACAGCATGTGAAATTCATTGTCACGCAGTGTTGCTTCCTAAGTGGACAGTTTAGTTTCACAGAAGTGTGATTGACTTGGAGTTACATTGTGTTGTTTAAGTGTTCCCTTTATTTTTTTGAGCAGTGTATGAACGTTAACTTTGGCAAGCGTTTGTAGCTAAGTGGCTACTACAAAAAACTAGACATACACCATTCTGAATACTGTGGGTTGTCTACTTTTACAAATAGTGTTCCATTATGGGGTTAATTTTCATTCCTGGACTGCTATACGGTCTCAAAGGCAACATAGGCCCAGCAAACCAATCTGGCAAACTAGATTGGGCAAACCCTATACTGACCTTTTAACTTTCAAAAAAAGTTTGCAAAATCCCCTAAAACCTGTACATTGTGGGCACTGTTGTAAAGATATAGAGATGTTGCTAAAGACATATTGGGGTGTTCTTTGTCAGTAACACATAACAGGAACTGAGAATCCATGCCTAAAATACAATGTGAGAGAAAAATAACAAAGACTGGTGGTAGACTGGTGGTAGAATTAGTGCATGGAAAGTGTTAAAAATATCACCATTTGAATTACCCTAGGGTGTCTACTTTTCAAAAATATATGGTTTGATGGCGGTAAATTACATTGGCTGGCTTCAAAAATGTCCCAATTAGGACATGGGTGCATGATGACCAGTGGTGAAAATTCCAAGTTGTAAAACGGGAATGCACACCCTCGTAATAAGGTATTTTAGGCCCCAGAGAACCCGACACACCTATACATGGATGGCAGCACTGTACTCAGGAGATGTAGCTAAACACATATTGGGTTGTTCTTTGTCACTAACACATAACAGGAACTGAGAATCCATACCTAAAGTACAATGGGAGAGAAAAATAACACAAAAAATTACTACCCAAAAGTTTGACAAAGACTGGTGACAGAATTAGTGCATGGAAAATGTTAAAATACCACCATTTGAAATATCCTAGGGTGTCTAGTTTTCAAAAATATATGGTTTGATGGAGGTAAATTACACTGGCTGGCTTAAAAAATGTCCCAAATAGGACATGGGTGCATGATGACCAGCTGTGAAAATTCCAAGTTGGAAAACTGGAATGTGCACCCTCCAAATAAGGTCTAATACCTTAGGTTGTCTTCTTTTAAAAAAATATATACATGTGAAGGCTTATTCAGTGATTCCTGACAGATATCAGTGTTACAATGTAATCTTAATTTTGAAAATAAATGGTTTGGAAATAGTATAGTGCTACTTGTACTTATAGCCCTATAACTTTCCAAAAAAAGCTAAGAATTCATTAACATTGGGCATTTCTAAACTCAGGACAACATTTAGAAACTATTTAGTATGAGTGTTTTTTGGCGGTTGTAGATGCGTAACAGATATTTTATAATATTGTTTATAGTAAATTATATTATATGATGAAAATATTGGTACCTTTAGAAAGACCGTTTAATGGTGAGAAAAACTGTATATAATATGTGTGGGTACAGTTAAGGAGTAAGAGGAAAATTACAGCTAAACACAAACACAGCAGAAATTTTAAAAGTGCCCTGGTCCTTAATGGTTAGAAAATTGAAAAACAATCTTGTCACTAAGGGGTTAGGTAAGGGTTGTTTTAAACGGTGCTGACTGCAATTTGGGACATTTCATATATTTCTTTGTGGTGACTTTTAAATGTTATTTATGCACTGCTTATTGTCCCTACTAAGTTTTTATATTTGGTGTTATACCTTGGATCGCCTTCCGTTAATGGATGCTCCTAGTACTTCCTGAGGACTCCAAACACTGCAGCAGACACCACAACCACCGCAGACTCCACAACCACCGTAGCTTAACTGGAGTCTCGCTGTCTTCCTTCCACCCTGTATGAACCTTCAGCATCCAGGACCGTGTGGGGGAGACCTCCTCTCCAAGGAGAGCGTGTCAGGAACAAGCTCTTAAAAGAGCTAAGTGATTAAAGCTCAAGGGAGTATGCAGAGCATAGCAGAGCAATACCCAGTGTGAATATAGCTGTCCCCTACAAACATGAGTCAAGGCTGCAAGTTAGAGGGTCAAGTCATTCTGTTTATTGACACCAAAAGAACCTTCTTTTATGCAAGTTTCCCTCAGATAGGACCGCCCACAGGGTTTTACACAACAACCAATCATACACGTATATTACAGAAATACTCCCAGCAATTACATACGAAAATCCTCCCCTCTGCCTGTGATCTAATTATGGCACACAATGGTTTAACATAATTAACACAGGCAGTAAAAATACAGTTTTTATACATATCCTGTAACTTTAAAACTACACATCCAATCTTCATAAAACATCTTCATTACATATTTAGAATCAGCAACCTTCAAATATAAACACAACCAAAAATCAGCCAAATCCATCCAGGGGTTAAAAAGTTAGCTGGAGGTCCCTTTATGACCGACCGCAAGCACATTTTCCTGCCCTAAACAGTTCCATAGATTTCAGGCTGAAAAAAAACACATCGCCGAATGGGACTTGGTCTCTGCAGCTGCAAAATGATTGTGGGAGAAGGTAGGGCTCAGCGGTTTTCGCGGAAATGTGTAGCCGATTTTAGTTCCATGAATTTGGCTACACATACCGCTGACCTCGTGCGAATTAACTAAGATGGCCGCCGCCACGTGTTCGGCAAATGAACAAAGGCCACCCAGCATTGTCAATAAAGCTGCGGTTAACCGCAGCTTCTGGGAGATAAATGGCCGACACACTCCCAATATAGGTGGTCCGCCTGTGTGGTACTTGGTTCAGTAAGCCCCATTTACTGAACCAAGTGGGAAATAGCCAGGAACAAAGGGTTTTAACCCGGTCCGGGGACACTGGGGACACCGTCTTAAAGGGGCAGTGTCCCAAACAAGTCTGAGGACACCGTCTTAAAGGGGCAGTGTCCCAATCTTCCCGATGCCCCAAAAAGGTGCTTAAAGGGCCAGCACCAGTCCCATAAAGAGTCCATAAGCCCCAATATGCCCACCAACTGTCTTAAAGGGCCATACACACCCAATAAAAGTCCATAAGTTTTCACAATCTCCCAGGGGCCATAGTCATGTGGAAGGAGGCTGGCAAATAGGCTTCTCCACAACCCAGGGAAGCAGGGCAATTTGCTATTTAAAGGGCCAGTTACAGATAGCAGTTTGTAACACCTTGCAATAAATAGTTTTTATTATTCAAGTGGAGCCTCCATCTTCAGTATTGATTAGAGAAGGAAGCACCATACATCTTGAAGCCTGTACAGGCACCCTGGAACGCAGTATACAGAGCCTGATACGGCTCCATACTTTGTGAGTTCTATTCCTCCTGCATGTATTCTTTTTTATTATATATACAGAAAGCACTATGTGTTATTTCTTTTTACTCTTTTAGATTTACCCCTTCCATTGGCTACACAGGGATAGGTATTATATTATATGTGTATGTGTCTAAGGTGTATACATCTTTTATTCTGCATTTGCAGCTATATGTTTGACACAGAGCACCCAGAGTATCAGACAGTCTATGTTTTCAAAAGAGATATATCCTTGCAGCATTTAATTTCTGTTTTGTTTATAAAATATTTTACCAAGAAGGATATATTGAGATTTCTCTTGTTTCCAGGTATATCCTGAAAATAATGCCTCTATCATAACCACAACCTCAAAATGCTTGAAAAATGTTACAGAAGAAAGTAAGCCTGATAAGTAGATCTTAGCCTTCACAGGGGTCTTTGTCAGTGTTAAAGGGAAACTATAGTGTAAGGAATACAATAATTTTAAAAATGGCCAGACATCTTGGCAGACTGCCAGACTTTTCAGTTTACCCAATATTGTTAAAAAAAAAAAAAAAGGCACAGAATTGCACCTCATTTTTAAACATGGACGATGTCGCTAGTTCTATATGAGGGGTGGGGGAGAGTGTAAAATGAAAGGGTCATAAGGGTGCAGAGAAGAGAATTATTTTAAATACATATGCAACAAATTTTATACATTTATTTACTTATTACTAGCATTTATGAAGCAGCAACATATTCTGAAGCTCTGTACAATTGGGAAAAAACAATGCAATAGAAAAAGTAGATGGCCTTGACCAGCAAATGAGATCAGAGTGTTCTAGAAAACACCTAAGAACCAACTTGAAAAGAGATTTTATTTTACCTCTGCAAAAAAATAAAAACAAGAACTATCTTGCAAAAGGCCCAGATGAACACTAGATGAAAGAAATTACAAAGTATGTTGTTCATCAAACAGATCAGACCTTTGAAAGCAGTAATTAGTGCAATGTAGGCAGTCACCCAGACAGCAAACTATGATCAACAAATACCCTTTTTCTGTGGACTAAATGTGTGTCTCTGCTATTTGTTTTTTCAGTTTCTTTGGGAGAGTTTCAAAAGTCATGTACTTGCAATATATATATATATATAAAAATTAATATTGGTAAATCAGGGAGGTTTAAATTCATATATATATATATCTTTATAAAACTTGCATATATTTTTTTTTTATAAAAAAATAAAACTTTATAAAACCTGCATATATATATTTTTTTATAAAAAAAATAAAACTTTATAAAACCTGCATATATATGCAGGTTTTATAAAGAGATATATATGAATTTAAACCTCCCTTATTTACCAATATTAAATAATAATCAAGTTGTATGAAAGGCCTAAATTAAGAAAAGGAAGGACTTTTTGTTATTTTGGTCTTTCAGCTTCTTACTTAGTAAATAGCTCCTTAATCCTTATGGGGGATTGCTATAAGGATACCAAACAGGAGCTTTCACCTGAACAGCTCCCTAATTTGGGACCCTTAAATATGGAAATCCCACTAAGACACCAATTTAGAAAGGTATCTACTAAATGACTTCATGATACAGCTGTAGCATGGAGCGCAGAATTTAATTTGTCCAAATGAAACTCCAAAATGAAAATAACGGGCAAAATTAATCTGAAACAAATTAACAAATAGATGAAATTCAGTCCGGATGAAGCAAAATGTTTTTTTGTCTGAATGTTTTTGTATGAAACAAAAATTTTGGCGGTGACCAAGTCTACTACCGAATACCTGACTGTGAGCTGAAAATCACATTTATTCAAAAATAATCAAACTGAAGTATGTAATTTTCAGTTCACTACAAATCACAACTTAATGAACAAACCCTGATGCATTGTTTTCTTCTGTGATTATGAAAAGGTGAAATAATTTTACATTAAATTTTTTTTTTTTTAAAAGCAGTGAGGTCAGTGAGGCCAAGTAGCTTTCTCACTGCCCATCCAATGAACATCCACAGGAGGAGTTTAAAAAAAATAAAAAAATGTTTTACTCACCCAAGCACCAATATTAACCATGATGGACTTGAAGAATAGTGTTATCTCCCTTCCTTGATATCTGTGGTGAAAAGAATAAAGAATATAAGACCCTTACCACAATGGCAATTGGACCACAGGATGCCCACATCATTTTATATGATTGGTGCTAGATCCTCACCTGACATCTAGAGCCATACTTGGTGTTAGTTGTTTGCCCAATGTGGGATTTTTTTTAAAAACTACCTTACTATCCCTTACAGATTTAAATACACTTTATATTAGCTTAATACTTCTATAAATTGAAACAATAAAGACTTCATTTATATGTTTCTGTAGTCACACTAGTGTATATCTATCTATCTATCTATCTATCCACCTGTCTTTCTGTTTGTCAGTCCATATATGTCTGTCCAAAAATGTTAATAACGCTATTTTACATTTTTTGTTAGTGACAGCAAACCTTAGTCACACAATTTAATTAAACATGTTGACCCTTGCTCCATTAAACACATCTATCTCTTACAGTTTCTAAAGGAAGTTATATTATGCAGTTACGAATATATTCATGCATACCACTCCCACTGGTATTGTGTTCCTATACCAGGGAGTTCGACTTTGAGTAGCATTATCACTGACAGACAGTATCTTGATTAAGATTAACTTTAATTAAGATAAACGATGCCTGCTTAGTCATCTATTTGGCATGATAAGTCTTGCATCCTAAGACTAATGCTTAGAGTAATGAACTTTTTCCATTTTCTTATTGAAAACGCAAATTAGATTTGTGTTGAATTGCCTGCCCACCTGCGCTGTACGAATACGGATACCAAAGTTCTGGTGCTGCAATCCGATTATAAGCTTTTCTGTAGTATGTAAGATAAATGCACAAGGATGCGAGTCTGCAGTATTTTCTTTCCAAAAGCACAATTCTTAAAACAGATTATGCTTAATTTGTTAAAATATTAAAAAATTATAGATGTTCTGAAATTACGAGTTCCTAAAATCTGACTACACCAACTGTACAATAGTAATTAAATAATTTGTTGGGTTACTTAGATTACATTTCCATTTCCATGTTAGAAGAATTTAATTAGGAAAGGAACATTCACCGAATTTTTCACTAAAATGAGAATTTAAAGTATAGTCATCTATGCTCTCAGTACAGATACTCAGACATCAAGTTTTAAATTCACCTTGAATTCTTACTTTAGTGAATAACCTGCTAGCTGCTTGTTAATGTCCTATCTTCGGTATGTTATTATTACCCTACATATCATTACTTCCTTTATCAAGCTCTGAAGGAGGATGTAGGGCAGAATTTACCTCCCTGAATCTGCAACTTTGCACCTGGATTCTAGCCACTAAACTATATCACATCATATGATGGATATGGTGAAGGGCAGACTATTTGAGCTGTTGTCCAATGTCAGTGTTTTTGTAATTTCTAATTTTTTTGTCTAATATGCACATTATTGGATTTTCCTTAATTCAAATGGGTAATCCAGACAAGGACCCCTTGCCCTAAGGGGTATTAGCTATACTTTACTTGATGCGGTCTAACAAAGGCTTTAATTAACGTCTGGGACTCTGGTAGAGAGGGAACCTGCTAGCAAGTCTGAGCTGAACTGCCCTTGTGTGTGTCATTATTTATTTATTACTGGCATTTATATGTGACAGGCTAAGGTTTTCTCCATAATGGTATAAGTGAGCTAAAACCTGTATGGGACCTGAGCAGGGACACATCAAAGAGCAAGCAATTGTTTGCTATTAATGTTCTTATAAATATCTTGATCTTTGGATCAAATGATATGAAGGGTGATAAAAGTGCCTTGCAGGTTTGCAGTGCTTTAGTCGATTTGTGTATGCAACATCGACTGTCTTAGCTTTTTGATGTGTAGAAAATGCCATAATTATATTACAAGCATACATGTCCATTTTATTTTTGCTCCTGCCCTGCCAACATAATGTATCTTGTAATGTAATGTATCGTTGTTTTTCTTTTAAAGCTCAACCCCTTAAGGACACATGACATGTGTGACATGTCATGATTCCCTTTTATTCCAGAAGTTTGGTGCTTAAGGGGTTAAAGACACATGTTCTAATTCTAGTTGCATTCTAATAGCCTAGGAATGTGTAGGAGGAAGGGTTGGAAATAAGGTCAATAATGTCACTGAATATAATCTAGAATTTTTAGCAGGCTTCTATAGTACAACACTGCTCAGTACAGATACATGGTATAATTATACCCGCTGGATGTGAACAATTTTAGGAAGCAGCATACCTAAGAATTTATTTTGGTGCCTTATGAATAGACACAGGATTTTTCATCATTTTAATTTATCAACTTTTGGCACACCTGTACTATGTGACAAAATTGTATTTCATATATTAACATTTACCACATAACATCTCAATTTTTGTGTAAATGTGCATTATTATAAACCAAATGTACACTTGTAATTACTGTTTTAAATATATCTTATATGCTTTGTTTCAAATACATGTTCTTTAATTGAAAATATGCATTACGTTTTATCTTATTTTTCAACTTTTCTCATAGTAACAAAGATAAACATAGCAAAATGTTGTAAAAAAATACTTAACAATAAAAAAAACTAATGTAATCTTGAAATGTCACATGAACCTGCACTGTCACTCACCTTAATAACACTGCACCGAGGAATGGCTTCTTCATTTGCTGATCCATATGTTCTCATTGAGTTATCTAAACACTTGATATTGTTCAGTAGCATTTTACTAATCTTTGCTAGAAATTTAATTTGTTTTGTGGAAACCTGATTTATTCTGTGGAATCATCAGTTATAAATAGCATGAGCTCCATATTTTTAAATGAGTTTTCAAACTGATTTTTGTCCCAAATGATTAGAGAATAAAGACTTGGCAATGTTTGATTTATCAAGTTTATGTATTTGATGGGAACTTAATTAGTGTGTTGTTTTGAAAGTATGAGCCTGATATTCACAGAGCTTTGACCAGGTGTTTCCTTAAAGGGACACTATAAGCACCAAAACCACTAAAGCGCAAAGTAGCGGTCTTGGTTTCAGTATGCTTTTTATGCGGTCAGACAAATATAACAATTAAAGAAACCGCAATGTTTATATTTGTCAGTTAATATGCCTTTAGCAAGACTGAGATGCCTGCCCGGGAGGAATGGATCCAAAGGGTCAAGGACATTCAAGTGGCAGAGGCGTTGCATGCCTCCCTGGCAGGGAGGGGGAGCAGGCATGCGGAGACGTGGCGGCCGAGATTCATTTTCAGGACGGGGGCATAAGAACTGCTATTGAATATCCTGCGGGATGAGGGCGGGGGAAAGGTGGACTGGGCCACAGAACGATACTCCCCTCACTTTCCCATCCCCCCTTTGTGTCTCTCTCTGGACCTCCATCTCCTTAGGGGGACCACTCGAAGACCTCCGACAATGCTACAGTGACACACCTGGACAGGTCAGGGGAGCCCTACAGAAAAAAAAAGCGACCGTAGGATACACACAGGGATCCCTATTCACAACCTTTCAGATAACTTACACGGCCACTCGATACTCACACACAAGTCTTAGTGACAGACTACAGAGTGACGGTAACAACTACATGCTGCAAAGAGCCTGTAGGAGCACCAACCACTCAGTGTTCCCCACGCTGAGCACCACGCGATATCCACAGGAGTAGACCACAATTAGTCCCTTACCACTTAACACAAAAGTGAGGTGCAACGTTTATAAATAGTTAAGTGACACGGAAATGCCCTGGGGACTCTAACTGCCCTCCCTATCTATCCCTGTCTCTTCATTCACACACGTGAACTCAAGGGCATAAAGGGCACAGTTATGCTTGTTACGCTACTGTACAGTTGTTATATTAATGGAACCGAAAATAAACAAAACAAGCTCGAATACTCTGAATACATGAGTAACTATGTTACCTAACCTGGCCTGCATGGAACTGAAAAAGATGCCTGTATATGCAATATGTATCTATATATGTTTCAGGGGGCCTGCGTGCCTACCACTGTTTACAACACTATTTCAATAAAAGAGATTTAAAAAAAAAAAAAAATGTCTTTAGCAACTGTCAATCAGACAGCCACTGGAAGCAGTTCCTTCAAAAAAAACTTTCTACTTTTGGCATCAATTACATTTCCTCAGAGAAAAGCCACCAGGGACACTTCTAAAGTTAATAATACTATATGTATTATACATTTAGAGTGTTCTTTTAATGAAGAAAATGTATGCCTATAATTTAAAGCTTAAATTTTTATGTCCAAGAAATCTCTTTGCACTAGCTCTCCAAGGGTCTAAATATGTCAATGTCTATTATTATTATTTACCAAAGTGTCTTATAAATGAATCAACATGTTTGTATAGAGGCTAATAACATCAGATGTATTTTAACATGATCTCCATGACCTGTTGATTCACTGTTTTAGGTATGTACCAAACTACGTATATATTACACGTTGCATGAGTCTATTTCTATCTGTTAGAAACTTCTTCATACAGTTACAAGAAAAAGTATGCGAACCCTTTGGAATGACATGGATTTCTGCACAAATTGGTCATAAAATGTGATCTGATCATCATCTAAGTCACAACGATAGACAATCACAGTCTGCTTAAACTAATAACACACAAAGAATGAAATGTTGCCATGTTTTTATTGAACACACCATGTAAACATTTACAGTGCAGGTGGAAAAAGTATGTGAACCCTTGGATTTAATAACTGGTTGAACCTCCTTTAGCAGCAATAACTTCAACCAAACGTTTCCTGTAGTTGCAGATCAGACGTGCACAACGTTCAGGAGCAATTCTTGACCATTCTTCTTTACAGAACTGTTTCAGTTCAGCAGTATTCTTGGGTTGTGTGAATTGCTTTCTTGAGGTCATGACACAGCATCTCAATCGGGATTAGGTCAGGACTCTGACTGAGCCACTTCAGAAAGCGTAATTTCTTCTGTTTAAGCCATTCTGTTGTTGATTTACTTTTATGCTTTGGGTCATTGTCCTGTTGCAACACCCATCTTCTGTTGAGCTTCAGCTGGTAGACAGATGGCCTTAAGTTCTCCTGCAAAATGTCTTGATAAACTTGGGAATTCATTTTCCTTCGATGATAGCAATCCGTCCAGGCCCTGACGCAGCAAAGCAGCCCCAAACCATGATGCCCCCACCACCATACTTCACAGTTGGGATGAGGTTTTGATGTTGGTGTGCTGTGCCTTTTTTTCGCCACACATAGTGTTGTGTTTCTTCCAAACAACTCAACTTTGGTTTCATCTGTGCACAGAATATTTTGCCAGTACTGCTGTGGAACATCCAGGTGCTCTAGTGCAAACTGTAAACGTGCAGCAATGTTTTGTTTGGACAGCAGTGGCTTCCTCTGTGGTACCCTTCTATGAAATCCATTTTTGTTTAGTGTTTTACGTATTGTAGATTCGCTAACAGGGATGTTAGCATTTGCCAGTGACTTTCGTAAGTCTTTAGCTGACACTCTAGGATTCTTCTTCACCTCATTGAGCAGTCTGCGCTGTGCTCTTGCAGTCATCTTTACAGGACGGCCACTCCTAGGGAGAGTAGCAGCAGTGCTGAACTTTCTCCATTTATAGACAATTTGTCTTACCATGGACTGATGAACAGCAAGGCTTTTGGAGATACTTGTATAACCCTTTCCAGCTTTATGCAAGTCAACAATTCTTAATCGTAGGTCTTCTGAGAGCTCTTTTGTGCGAGGCATCATTCACATCAGGCAATGCTTCCTGATAAAAGCAAACCCAGAACTGGTGTGTGTGTTTTTATAGGGCAGGGCAGCTGTTACCAACACCTCCAATCTCATCTCATTGATTGGGCTCTAGTTGGCTGACATCTCACTCCAATTAGCTCTTGAAGATGTAATTAGTCTAGGGGTTCACATCCTTTTTCCACCTGCACTGTGAATGTTTACATGGTGTGTTCAATAAAAAACATTTCATTATTTGTGTGTTATTAGTTTAAGCACACTGTGATTGTCTATTGTTGTGACTTAGATGATGATCAGATCACGATGAACCAAAATCACATGAAAATTGTCCAATCAGTATACAGCAAAATTGAGGAAAATGTTTTCATACTTACCATAATTTTCATTTCCTGTTCATTATAAATTTACTTATTGGTTTGCTCCTCACCTCACTTCAGAAAGGACAGGAAATAGAACTTTTAAATTGGTATAAATAAATCCACCCACTTCCGATGAGGAAGTCTTTGTTATTAGCTTCACACCTCTCATAGTAGATGGGTGGGAAGATAATGCTGCCGTTTATAAGAATCAGGAAAAGAAAATTACGGTAAGTATGAAACAATTTTCCTTCTTCCTGATCATACATGACAGCATTTACTCATGGGTAATACTCCAGGAGTATATACAGTGGGAGCGACAGATATATATAATATATACAGTATATACAGTGGGAACGACAGATTTCAAATACAGCTAAAAGTAAAAAAAATGCAACTGTATATATATATATATATATATATATATACACATGGAACAAAATTATAAATGCAACACTTTTGTTTTTGCCCCCATTTTTCATGAACTGAACTCAAAGATCTAAGACTTTTTCTATGTACACAAAAGGCCTAATTCTCTCAAATATTGTTCACAAATCTGTCTAAATCTGTGTTAGTGATCACTTCCCCTTTGCCTAGATAATCCATCTACCTCACAGGTGTGGCATATCAAGATGCTGATTAGACAGCATGATTATTGCACAGGTGTGCCTTAGGCTTGCCACAATAAAAGGCAACTCTAAAATGTGCAGTTTTAGTGTATTGGGGAGATCTGGGAGGGGGGGGCAGTATCTGGTGTGACCATCATTTGCCTCATGCAGTGCAACACATCTCCTTCGTATAGAGTTGATCAGGTTGTTGATTATGGCCTGCGGAATTTTGGTCCACTCCTCTCCAATGACTCTGCGAAGTTGCTGGATATTGTCAGGACCTAGAACACGCTGTCTTATATGCCGATCCAGAGCATCCCAAACATGCTTGATGGGTAATGTGTCCGATGAGTATGCTGGCCATGCAAGAACTGGGATGTTTTTTAGCTTCCAGAAATTGTGTACAGTTCCTTGCAACATTGCCGTGCATTATCATGCTGCAACATGAGGTGATAGTCGTGGATGAATGGCACAACAATGGGCCTCAGGATCTCGTCACGGTATCTCTGTGCATTAAAAATGCCATCAATAAAATGCACCAGTGTTCGTTGTCCATAACATACGCCTGCTCATACCATAACCCCACCGCCTCCATGGGCCACTCGATCCACAACGTTGACATCAGCAAACCTCTCACCAACGCAACGCAATGCACGCTGTCTGTCATCTGCCCTGTACAGTGAAAACTGTGATTCATCCGTGAAGAGAACACATCTCCAAAGTGCCAGAAGTCGGTTATGATGACGAACTGCAGTCAGGTCAAGACCCAGATGAGGATGATGAGCATGCACATGTGCTTCCCTGAGATGGTTTCTGACCGATTGCAACCGACCCAGACAATCTTGGAGGTGAAGATGCTGGATGTGGAGGCCCTGGGCTGGAGTGGTTACACGTGGTCTGCGGTTGTGAGGCCGGTTGTATGTACTGCCAGATTCTCTGAAACACCTTTGGAGACGGCTTGGGTTAGAGAAATGAACATTCAATTCACGGGCAACTGCTCCAGTCAGCATGCCAATTGCACGCTCCCTCAAAACTTGCAACATCTGTGGCATTGTGCTGTGTGATAAAATGCACATTTTAAAATGACCTTTTATTTTTTACTCCAACCTCTCCTTCGCCCCTCATGTCCAATCAATCGCCAAATCCTGTCACTTCCATCTCAAAAACATAGCTTGCATCCGCCCCTATTTAACGCCAGATGCGGCTAAGGTGCTGGTCCATGCTCTTGTTCTCTCTCACCTTGACTACTGCAATACCCTTCTCAGTGGTCTTATGTGTTCCCAGATTGCACCGCTGCTATCTATATTGAATGCAGCGGCAAGGTTCATTTTCCTCTCCGCTCGCACCTCCCACGCCTACCCACTCTGTCAGTCCCTGCATTGGCTTCCAGTTATATATAGGGCTCAATTTAAAATTCTGGTGCTTGCTTACATGTCCCTACAGAATACTGCTCCAATCCACCTATCCTCCCTAATACACAAGTATGTCCCGTCGAGGCCCCTACACTCTGTCAAAAACTTACGTATATCCTCTGTCCGTACTCCCACCTCTAATGCTCGCCTCCAAGATTTCTCCAGGGCTGTACCTCCTCTGTGGAACTCCCTTCCCTTTTCTGTAAGACTTTCACCCAGTCTCCACTCATTCAAAAAAATTATTGAAAACTCACTTCTTCAAGAAAGCATATTAATTAAACTGTTAGCAGGGTTTTATCCCCCAGCCCCCATGACTCCTCTCCTGCAACTGTCAAAATTCCCTACTAAGCCCTCAGTAAATACTTTTCTAACAACTTACTTCATACCCCTACTTTTAACCTTTGTGTCACTATACCCCACTCCCTCTAGAATGTAATGGGGCATTATGAGGCCCCTCCCACATAAAGAAACAAATGAACAATTACACTCCTGTCCAAGGAGGTCCCTACACTCCCACAAGTCATGAGGTGGATGGTCATGTAGTCATGTTTAGTACAATCTGTCAGTAGCTGCAAGTTTCTAAACTTGTTTGTGCACTTGAATGATGAATTACAGAGCAGGAACAAATATGCTGTCATAAACATATATATTCTTAGTACTTTTCTGTAATGCATTAATAAAAGTGTTAAATGCATTTCGGTTTAACACGTTGCTATCAATGACTATAAATTTGACATATATCGTGTTAACTATTATCAAGGCACTTAGTAAGCAACGATAATTTTAAAATGAATCCAGTTATATTTTCAACTCTCTGAATTAGCTGGTTGCAACATAATGTATGGGCATTTTCTGTATATTTATTAATAAAAGTAAACAATGTTCAATTGTGAACAAAGCATAATACTTGTAATGGGATTGTGTGATTAACATAAAATATGCAAGCACAAGGAAAATAATATAAACCAAATTTATTATACATCAAATATAGATTAAAACTAATATAAAAAAAATAATATTTATATGGCATGCAAGCAGCAAAAATACAAAATTAAACATGAACTTTTTTGGGTGCATTTGAAATATTATAAAAGTACAATTTAACTCAGGGCTAGGCAAATCTTTTTTTATTGAGTAAGTTCTGAAGAGGTTTCTTTATTTGATAGTTTTACTAGTAAAGAAATAAATGCTATTTTGTTTGGAATTGCTTTTATATTTAACATTCACATTATGGTTACAACTTTGTCTGGGGTAAATAAATGTGTGCTCCTAGTTGTAAAGAGGATCATTGAGTAATTTATCATGTTTACATAATTTATCTCCTTCACATCACATAAATAGAAGTGTGAGTTGTTTCACATCTTTCCAACTTTAACATAGTAATAATTAAAGATAAATTTTAAAAAAATCAATACTCTCTGTGGTCCAATTAAATTCACCAAATGTATCAAATCATTTTAAAACCCATTAAAGCACTTCAGATCAGTGTAAAGTCATGATGTCAGACACATTTTGTCACTAATATGGAGCTTTAGATAGACCTGTTTTGCCATATTATAATTACTTACACACAAATGTTTAAATAGACTGCAAAAATGGCTTTTAGTTCATATTAATTCATTTTAATTACCTAATGCATGAGGCATGTTTTTATGATTAAAAATACTATGATTATGACTGCAAGTTAATATTTAAAGTTTGGTCTGGATATGCACGGGAACATTATGGAAGGGGCTTTACAACACAATTTCCATGAGGTATACCTAAACACAATATGATCTCAATGCAGCTATATATAAAAACATAATGTTTGCAAGCCTTTTCAGTCTGTGCTGGGAAATTACCAATCAGAGGGCTGCCAGCCAGGGAGGTAGCAGGCAGGTAGTCCGTGTAGGTCTAAAGTTGGCTTTGGGGAAATGTGCAAATGCCTGACAGCCAGCAATTTGTTTCTACAATTATTTGTGAAAGTGCCCATTTCAAATATGAATCGGCACATTTAAAAAAATACAATTAAGATGAGATGCTCATGACACATCAAGCACTTCAGCAAACGGATAGTGAGACTTTGGGACCCCTTGGTTGCTGTGACTGCATTGTTTATGGAGTAATATGCTTTCTAAAGGGAAAGTGGCTTAAGAACATGAGGAGATGTGTGATATTCAACCCAAAACACCCACTCATTCATGATCACTGTGACCAAAACAAAAGACTTGAAAAACTGATATATATACTGTTACAAAGCAGTGAGAGTATTTAGTAATGGCCTTCTAGCACTTGTTGGTGTGTAAATGATTTCACTCTGATCAACTCAGTGCTTTGCCAAATGGGTATGTCACTGGCCGATTGGGATTAGATCCTTGTGACATACTCGTATTGTTAAGTTTTTTTTTCTCTAATGCTAGGAAGTGTTGAGATATACAGATAAATGTACGATCCAACAAGATCAGAATCTCAGTATACACCTAGTGGATATGAAATTCACATTTAAGTTGCCAAGAATACTGATATCACATAATTTTTGTATATCTTTAAAATTTAAATAAATATGTTTATTTGACAACTGAAAAAAACTGAACAGTGAACAGTGGGATATTTTCTTAAATAATTTTTAAACCTAACAACATTTGTAGGTGTTAGAAATGAACATATTTAAGTATACAATTCTGAGAGAAAGTTTTTGGACACCTCAGAATTATTCATATTATTTAATAAATGTTGACTTAAATGTTAATATATATTTTTCTGATTACTCATAATAGATTCATAAACATTTGAACAAATAATTTAATTTAAAAAAATATTAATGCAGGATCATTAGGTTATCAACTGCCCATTAGCCTCCATTCATGGGCAATTTGTGGGCCCTAATTATAATATCAAATGGGGAGAACATAGTGTCCGCCCAGCCCCCGCCCATTGGTGGTTGATTGGGGCTCTAAATAATTAAATGAGGTGATGGACCTGCCATTGCCTACCTACCAAAATAATGGCATGCCTCTGCCTCCATCTACCTGGGTCATTCCTCAAGAATATTAATGACTGGGAGGTGAGTGGGTCCATAATTATGATATCAAAGGAGGAGGACATAGTTTGACCCTTGGCCCTCACCCATGGGTGATGAGTTTTAGCTCTAAATAATTAAATTAGTTGTATCTCCCCCCTGGATCCCTCCCCCAGGATATTAGTATTAGGGATTCAACCCACCATTAATGGGTGGAGGCCAAGGGGGACTTTATATCCCCCACTTTTATTATAATAGTTTCATACCAATGACCACAGGGAATGGTGATATATCAGGATGTCCTCCCTGTTTATTTTATTAAATATCTCCACCTATTGCCACGTGCGGGGTGCACAGTGATTTGTCAACCCTCATTACTTGTTTTAATGTCCCCCACCTGCATCCCATTGGTGGGGGCACAGTGAGACTATATCCTCCCACAATAGTTAACAGCAACTTTTCTAGAGACTTTTCTAATGAACTTTTCTAATTGATTGGGCAGCAATGGAAACTGTGGAAACTTTTTTTTTTTTTTAAATCAGTTTGTGTAGAATAGCTTGTCTGAATTATTATGAATATTAGGATGCATTCATCATTTCAATTATTCCCATTAATTTGTAGATTTAAATATTTATTTTGTTATAAACTGCAATTTGAAATTTGGGTCCATCGGGTAGTGATAAAAACTCAAGACTGCAAGCCCAAGTGTAGCCAAATCATGAACCAAATTGATTGCACAATAGACGAACCTGTTTGTTTCATTAGTGACTTTGAATTCTGCCCAGGGCACCAAAAAATAGATAATTGATGGGAAAATAGATGATTGAGGATTAACAGTCACTACATTTTATTTATTTTATTTACAGAGCACTTGAGAAGTCAGAAAAAAATGAGTAGTTAAAAAATTTGCATTTGTTTATATATGAAATACTATTACTCATTTGTTTCCCCTTTTCAGTTACTTTTACTCCCTTTATCTGTGTACCAAATGGCAGAAAAATGCACCTATTAGTACATTGAAGATTATACATTATATTAATATTAGGTATATTTTTTGCACCACACTTAACTAGCCTATTTTCCTTCCATTGACGTTAGTCTGATCTGTTTTCCCAAATTTTTCTTTTTATGAAATTCAGAAGTGCTGAACAGAAATTCAATTATCTAGAAAATTATTTTTATTTTGGATAACCATAAGAAATGTTTTGGCAATACACAAGTCTATTTATTTTAAAGGAAAAATAAATAACAAATAACATAATAAAAAAGTAAACTTCATATTTTTCAGTGTTCTTCTGTTGATGTGGGTATGACATTTGATCAGTTTTGAAGAAAACTGGTGCTTATGTAGTTAACAGTCATGTTCATTACATTTTGTAATGGGTCTAATTTTAATGTGGCATATGCTTATCTTTAATTTTGGCCAGTAGTGAAATGTTGCACACCAGTATTAGTAACACAGGAGTTCCGTGGTAGAGGTCCGCTAACCTTCAAAATGCATCCAAAAGTAAAGAGTTATAGGAGGGAATTTATGTACACTGAGCTAATATATCCCTCTAGTATTTACTGATAATCATTGTTAAGGATCAAATCAAGTGTTTGATAATTTTTGTATATCTGCCCCTGTCCAAATTATAAGATAAGTGCATGCACGCTCCCAAAGTAATTCACACCAGACACAAGTTTCAGGTTAATGAAAAACTTGAGGAATCTTTAATCCAGGGGGCCGGTATGCCCCTTATAAAGCAGAAATACATCATATGCATAATTATAGTTAACAGAGAAAATACATCAACAATTGGTTAGGTGTTAAGTGGTTCATCTAATGCACAGCCTACAGGATGTGATGTCACTGTCTTTATGCAGTTCTCCTCCACATTCCTGCGCCATCTTGTAAATTGGGTGGTTAATCAATGGGAGGAGTAACTCCTAGCATCTGGTTTTGAGCAGTTAATGAACACAGGAGGGGATGGGTTGCTCTAGCAGCCAGTTTTGAGCAGTTAATGAACACAGGAGGGGTTGCTCTAGCAGCCAATTTTGAGCAGTTAATGAACACAGAAGCACAGAGTAAATAAGCATTTTACTAAAGTTAATATTCTGTCCACAATATCATTGGTGTTTATTTTTTGTATAGTATAGAATGGTATTGTGGCAACTTTTTTTTTTATTTTATTTTTTTTTATAGTTTTCACAAAGGTGAAACTATAAAGTTTAATTGCTAAGCTCCAAATTTCAAAAGTAAACACCAAGATAATCATCTTGAACATAGGGTAATTAAGAGGCACAATTCTGAAATTAGTTCAATAAATTTGCTAGCTCCCAAATTATTTCATTATGTTATTTGATCTAGAGATGCTCCAAATCAGAAGAGTTAACTCAAATGGACCTCAAAGGCCTCTGAATAACTCAATAATTACTCAGGAATAGATTACTAAATTATTATTATGTCCCGAATTAAGAAACTCCAGCAGAATATTTAAACATCCTATTGTGACACGACAAAAGAGTCATGTGATTAGATGGATAAGTCCATCAAATCACAATGGCCTCCCAAATAGCTAATAAAGGGGTATCAATCTTAAGTGTTGAAACTATAACACCTAGTTGGAGCCAAACATTTTAGCTGGTTGCATCTGTTGTGCTTTTCTGTGAGGATAGTAATGTTTTCCTTGTTTGTTTTTTTAAATATGTTTTATATGGATTATATATAAAAATATATATTATATTTATTTTAGAGGTTGTCTATTTCCAATAGTAAAAGATGAGAATATTGCAATATGTTTATTGGAGTCCCACTTTCTAACTTTCTCACAATCTGTTTACCTGTCACACACATTTAATCAAATTCATTGCTCATCTTTACATTTCTTTTAAAAGAAACATCATTTTTTTTTTTGACATGTTGCATTTAACGTTATTTGGATAATAAAGTACTACAATTAGCTAATGAGCTGAAGTTTAGAAACTCTGAGATCTTCAAATTTGTGAATCATAAACAACACATTGAAAGAAAACAGGAAACCTATAGGCACATGTACTGTACAAGTGATACATACGTCTTTTTAAACCAAGACTAGCAATCTGATTCCTGAGAACATAAACCAGTTGTTTAACACCCTCCCATGCAGCAGTTAGTTGTAAACAGAAGAACTGTGTGTATCTGAATTACAGAATAGTAAAGTACAAAGGATTCTAGAAAAATCTATAACAGGTAAAGAGTATCCCATGTTTACTAGTACAAGTAAAAATCATCACTTACCAGTTATCATCATTTTTTTTCTTGTCGTTCTTTGTCCTTCATAACATTTGGCATGAAAATACATACGTCCTCTAGCTGAAGAAAGTTGCATACATATCTAATGCTTTTTAAATCTTTATAAATCAAATAGAAATGCCCCTTGAAGATTGGTTTTGCATAAAAGAAGGTTAGTTAAATAAAACAAAATGTAAAACAGTAATCACTGATAATCCAAACATGTATTTTCATCATATGAGGTCCTGGTATGCATTCTAATTTGCAGTTCCTGTCAAATACTCTATGATATATTCATGACATTGTGTGACTTTGTTTAATGTATTGCTTCTGAGCCCTGACAGGTTTCACTGCAGCTATAAATGATGTTCAAACTAATTAGAACTCATCAAAACAGTGAGGCAGCTAAGATGCCGCATGCTTTGCTTACTGTAAATTAGACATAGCATGGATCAAGCAGGTAATGTCTTCAATACCCATTACCCACATGCAGCAATTTTAAAGCAGATTTATAATAATCCCAAAATAAATAATCACACATAGCTAATAGGAAACAGCTAGTTATTTATATTGAGCTTACAGCTTTGAATAAAATTACTGTCTATTATACTTGCTTGCGAACAAAAACAAAATCACATTATTTTTCATATTTACAAATTCCCGGACCATTATAAAATGATTTTCCATCAATTTCTTCTGAGTCATTGCAGCCAAATATTTTCTAGTGTTCTTCTTTTTATATGTTCTTGTGTTTTTGTCTGTTTTCTTACTTCTACACATTTGAAGTAGGGATTGAACTGCTCAAAGCAGATTTATTAGAGCTCATAAGAGGCTCTATACATGTGAGTGATCTTTTTTGCGTTCTTTTAGTCCACTGCTACCTCTGGTTACTACACTACAAGATTCTGCTTTTTGTTCTTAGATTTTCTCAGTTCATCATTTATTCCCTATGTTTGAGGAGTTTCACAAGCTCTATATCAGAGGGGATTGTACCACTGAATACTGTTGTACTTGAGCTTTTGTGTTAGCTTCTCTTTATGCTATTGCTCTTTCTTTAATTCATGATCTTCTTCTTGGAATTTGCAATATACTATACTATAAGACTCTTTTTATTCTCTGTGTGCTTATCCTTGCATTGAGGACTTTTGTACGTTGAAGTAGAAATAGGTAACGATTCCAAGACCCCTAACAAAAACTGTTCACAAACACTTGATTTCATATTTTTTTTTTTTTTTTACATTTTTTTTATTGTAAACAAAGCAATCAGTTAATGTTAGTTTGGGTAGGGGGTTCAGCTGTTTTATTATGCAAAAGTATTAAAAAAAATAGTTAATTGAAAGTATATTCCAGCTCATTCAATGCTCCTATTCTTTTCTTTCTTTTCAAGTATGTTGTTTTGTATGAAATCCAAGCATTTTCCATCCCAAACTCTTGCACTTAAACATTAATATTTTTAATTTGATAAAGTAATTAGCACCACAAAAATGTTGCCAAGTGCATGTTTTTAAGAAGAAGGCTGAAAGGGAGACTGATCCCTCAAAATATGATGAGGATGAGAGAGAACCAAAGCCATTTAACTCTGTGGTGTCTTCGGCTACAGGCTGCAGCACTGTGGGTCAACAGGCTCAGCAGAGACAACCTTGGAAAGAAATGTCTGGCCCACCACCTAGTAAGAAAATATCTGCATTATATTTTAAACATCAGTAGCAGGGGTAACGTTTTGTGTCAGTGTAATAGTAAACAGTTGAAGTACTATGCATATTCAGGAAATGAGGAGGAATTAGATAATATCCAGAGAAAAAATAAGAGGAGCAATAGGAGTCTTTTGTGATGACTTATCCTGAAAAACTAAAAGAGAAGGGTGGTAGTAGCATTTATACTCATTTTAAAGATGCAGCAGTTACATTCTCCCCAGTAAATGCCATCCCATAACCAATATTTCAGTAACTAGTAGTAGCCACAGCAGGTAGCAATACAACAACAAGCACAATAATAAAAAGCAGTGGCATTTCAATGGAGCAGGTGCAGGGCAACAGCAGATCATCCATTTCACGTTGAGCAGAAACACAATGCAGGGGAAAAGCGTGGACTCATTTTGATAGTGTGTGAGATGGGTGTTTGGCAAAATGTTGACTGGAGGTTAGCAGGGGAAAACTTGGGTACAAAAATGGGCACATTTGACAAAAGCAGAGCTCATTTCCACACAGCTGTTCTATTGCAGAAGAAGAAGGAAGGTCCAGCAGCGGCAGCACCCTCTGCTAGTGCCACACCTGAGGAGAAAGCTCAAGCTAGTCAAATAAAGTGACAAGATTGATAGGACAGCTTGCTGTTAGTGGAGCTTATTATGCCCTAGTAGACAGAGAGACATTCAAAAAACTGATACTCTAGCTACCGATTTCCCCCTGCCTTTCTAAACATAGGTTATCAGGAAGCCTTTATGTGTTTCACTTTAAAAAAAGGACCTGTCTTAGGCATAAGGGCAGAGTATGCACTTCACCACAGACATATGACAGCCAAATGTTCTGTGTGCAGCAGAAGATGCATCAGGTGACATGAGGGGTGACATTACAGGGTACAAACCATTTCTGCTATATACTGATGTTATTGATTAGCAGCACAGCTCCACCAGGTAATATTTTGGCAGCTCTTCAAACTATGCTAGAAAATTGGGTTGGACAGACAGCGGGTACAGCAGTACACAAGGACTTTGTAGTGAGTGATGGGGATCCAATTTGTTTAAAGCTATCAGAGATGGGGGCCTTTATTGGTGTGTGCTGAGCAGCCATCTTTTACATCTGGCAGTGAGAAGAGCACTCCCCACTGGTGCAGATGGTTTCAAATTGTGCAGTCTATTAGAGAAATGTTGAAAGATTGCTGGGCATGTTCATTGCAGTTTGAAAGCCAAAATATTGTAATATGGTGGAACTCAAATTTGGAGATGATCAAACGTGTCCTTGAGTAACAGAGATCAATATATTCCCTATTTATTGTAGAGAGGAGAGCTAAGAGCTATAGGTCATTTAATTGTAGTCATTAAACTTTCAAGGATGCCACAAACAATTTAAGTCAAGCCACAGCAAACTTTCGGCAGGACATTCCATTAGTTATGCTCCTAAAGAACTAAATGTAAGTAATCATAGAGAGCCATAAGATTGTCACTTTCAAAACAGATGTAATTTACCTTAAATAATTGTATTTCAATCTCTAAATTGAACTTTAATCACACACAGGAGGCTCTTGCAGGGTCTAGCAAGCTATTAACATAGCAGGGGATAAGAAAATCTCAATTAAACAGAACTTGCAATAAAGAAAGCCTAAATAAGGCTCTCATTACAGGAAGTGTTTATGGAAGGCTGTGCAAGTCACATGCAGGGAGGTGTGACTAGGGTTCATAAACAAAGGGATTTAACTCCTATATGGCAGAGGATTGAGCAGTGAGGCTGCAGGGGCATGTTATTTACACCAAAACTGCTTCATTAAGCTAAAGTTGTTCAGGTTACTATAGTGTCTCTTTAATACACGATAGCTAAAGCAAAATGAATACAATTAATCACTATAAAACTCCTTTGGTGAGGTCTGTCACCTATTTTATTTAACTAGATATGTAATAATCTAAATTTGGGACAGACAATACTGTAGTCTATGTTGCACGTCTACACAATCATATGCAGCATTTTTCCTTTTGTTGTGGCTTCCCAATTTTTTTTTTTTTTAGTACCAAAATTTAGCTTAGCCAAACAGCAGAATGAACCCAATTCTGCCAGCCTGGATTTTATTTTTTGCTTATGTGTTTTCAGTTATATACAAACCACGAAAGAACACATTCAGAGGACTGAATAAATACATTTAAAGTGATTATGCTTTATTGTGCAGTTACAGGTACAGTCATTTACTGTACTTTTTTCAAGACCCTAAAGATAATAGAGTTGAGCAATGTGTAATGTGGTGTCAAGAAGTTATAACATGATTTTTATTAGTCACAATTAATTACAAGCAAATAGTATAAAATGTCGTATAAATTGTATTCCTATATTACACACATATTACTAAGTTATTATTTTCCTTTATTCTTTAAAAACACTATGGCAGAACATGAAAAAGAGATAAATCTTCAAAAAGTCTCCCAAGCTTAATTATATCAGAAAACTACAGTATTAATTGACAAAAACCAAAAATCCATCAAGGACAAATTGCCTAATCATTGCCAGAGTGGACTGGCAAACATCCCCAGGATTATAAATACTGGGAGTGTGTTTGTCCTTGTTGCTAATTGGCACCAGGCTCAACATCCCACCTCTATGCCTAAAAGTGGTAGTAGTGGAGGAGGTACTGATGGTGGTAGCTGGTTGTGTAGAATTACATACAGCATCAGTTGACCTGCTGCATGCACTAGAACTTTCTTGTTTTGTCTTTCCTCATTAATATAGACTTTTTTTGTCTTTGCAGATGTTGAGTTTTACTGTCACTATTGAGATGACACTTCTCTCTCCCCCTACTCACTTCCTTACTGCACAATTTTCATTTGCAATTCTCCTTTCAGGAAGGCTGAGTACATTAGCCTCAGTCATTATCCTTGTAGCTGATGAAGATGTGGATGGATTTGCATTGAAAGATGTTGTGATATTAGGTTGACAAATGTTAATGGGAAGGGAGGTGGTGTTTATACTAATATCATTGAGTGAAATACTTCTGGAACTGGTAGAAGATGATGCTCCAACTATTCCAATTAAATGACGTTATTGACCTGCTGACAAAGATGGACTTAGACAAAATGGTGAGTGCCTAGTAGGTACAGAAAATATGGGCTGCTGTTTTTCCTCTACAGACTCTCCTCTTGCAATTCCTCTGCATCATTTTCTTTCTGGGACTGACTTAAACACGTTTGAAGTGGTGGGGGAAAGAGCAATATCATCTTCCTTAGATTCCTAACACTGCCACCAAGACCAGACATTGGGGACAATACTTGGTTACTTTTCTCTACTTCTTCACTGATGCTACTGAAAAAATCTCTGCTGTGCTCTCCTTTACTTGTTTCTTGGGGCTACAAGAAATAGGGAGTAATACAGACTATGGCAATAGGTCCACTAGTTTTACCGATCTCTTGCTCCAACTACCAAAAAACACAGAAGTTCTAATGCTTGAAGTATCTGAAGAAAGAAGTCAATGTTCCCTCTAGTTTTAAGTAATTTTGGGTGCTGACAAATTTTGTTATTTGCAGACTGAATGCTTTTGCAAATATAAACCTGAAATAATTTCAAGATAATTTTGTTACAGCCTCTGTTTCACAGCTAATACAACAGTATTGCCATGTTTTAATATAATACAAATATGATTGCAAGTAATATTTTTATTCCCACATGCCACATTGCCTACGTTTATTTCAGTTTTCCTCCATTTTATATGCCCAAATCCAAGTCACACTGCCCATATGCCACATTGCCTCCATTTTATTATGCCAATGTGAATGTCACATTGCCTACATATTTTATGGCTTCATCTATGCCACATTACCAACATTTATTTTACTTTGTCTGCATTACCTTGGCTATGCTGACTGTTCTGACTCAGGCTGGTCCCTGATGAATCTGTGCTGTGCTCCCTTATGCGCTGCAGGGAAAATGGAAATGCACACCTTACAGGAAACAGTGACTGGTGTGCCAGTGGCAGTAGAAGTTATCACCACATGAAAAGGCTGAGAAAAATCCAGTTGCATCTTGGGTGGTAAAAACAAACATGACTGACATGCTGCTAACCTTGCTATCCTAAGGTTGAATAATGCTAATAGTGTTAGTGGAAGTGGAAGTGGTGGAGGCAGTAGTGGAGGAGTGGTCAAAAGTTCTCTGAGGAAGAGGTGTTTATTTACTCAGAGGCCATGGCACTAATGCTAATGGTGGATTGAGGAACACAAACCTCTCCCCATCCCTTCCTCATTTTTTGGGTGAATTAGGATGTGACATTGATGCTGGTGGGTTTGCAATAAATTTAGGATATAAATGATTGTGTATTGTGTAAACTAATCGCTTTATTCAGCAAAAAATGTTTATGTGGCAAAATGGGTTGGTGGTTGGGTGGATTTGCTACTGTGACATTATTGTGTGTTGGCAAATTTGTACAGCACACAATGGAGAATACAAATGTGGCAGTGGGTGGAAGTGTTACCCTGCAGTGTAACACTAGGATGCCTGAAGCAGTCTATGTCTACTACTCAACACAAGTTTGTGTTAGTGCCAATGTTGGAATAGTCAGGCAAGAGGAACTTTTTTCTTTTTTAATGAACAACTCACTCCAGAAAGGATTTTCTTTCTACACATAGTTAACAAAAGAAAAAAACAACTGTATATTGGTATGGGGCCTTTCTAGCGACTGGCCAACAATATCAGCTTAATTGCACATACATCTGGACCTGCTGCATGGCAGGTGGGTACATAAGGTGAAAAACCTCCCTTAAAATAATGTAATGCTTTCTATTTTCTTACTTTTTTAATGGTTAGCCCCTGTACCGCATGCCAGTCTGCAAGTAGTACTTAAAAATATTTTTTGCTTGTTGGATACATTGGGTCACATCTTTTTAAAAAAATTCAGTACTTTATAAATATTCCTATACTTTGTATAGTTGTACACTATACAACTGGTCCTGCTGCCTCTAGTTTGTTAAGTTCAGTAAAGTTAATTTCCAAGAGCATCTGCCTTCAACATTTTTTATTGAGCTGCATTGGGAAGTTTGTATTTGGACAGCCACATGAAATCTGGGCTGGGGAAGAAGGGGAGTGCTTGCAAAGGTGGCAAACTACTATTATCACTTCTGGTAGAAGTATAGATCAGGGTGTTACAGTGGATGTGATCTACTTGGATTTTGCCAAGGCATTTGATATGGTTCCTCACAATAGGTCAGTCCTCAAACTAAAAGAAATTGGTCTAGATGATTATTCTTGTTCTTGGGTAGAACATTGGCTTAAGGATAGAGTACAGAAAGTTGTCATTAATGGTAAATTGTCAGGCTGGACAAAAGTGGTAAGTGGTGTCCCTCAGGGTTCTGTTTTAGGACCGCTTCTTTTTAACATATTTATAAATGATCTTGAAATGGGCATTGAAATCCATGTTTCAGTGTTTGCAAAGTAATAAAATATGAGCAGGATATTGCTTTGCTGCAGAGGGATTTGGATAGATTGGGGGATTGGGCACTAAAATGGCAGATTAAATTTAATGTAGAGAAATGCAAAGTTATGCACTTCGGGATCAAGAATGCACAAGCAATTTACACCCTAAATGGTAGTGAATTAGAGATAACCACACACGAGAAGGATTTGGCAATTGTTATAGACAACAAATTAGGCAGCAATATGCAATGTCAATCTGCAGTTGCTAAGGCCAGTAAGGTTTTGTCATGTATAAATAGGGGCATAAATTCTCGCGATGAAAATATAATTTTGCCTCTTTATAAATTGCTGGTAAGACCACACCTTGAATATGCTGTGCAATTTTGGGCACCTGTTTTAAAGAAGGATATCATGGAACTAGAAAAAAAGCAGAGACGAGCTACAAAATTGATAAGGAATGGAGCATTTTAGTTACGAAGAAAGGTTAAAAAATTTAAATTTCTTTAGTTTGGAAAAACGGCGCCTCAGAGGGGATATGATAACATTCTACAAATATATTCGGAGCCAGTAAAAACCAATATCTGGAAATCTATTCATAAATAGGGCTATACATAGGACACGAGGTCACACATTTAGGCTGGAAGAAATGAGATTTCATCTAAGGCAAAGAAAAGTTTTTTTTACAGTAAGAGTAAGAAGGATATGGAATTCTCTGCCTGAAGAGGTGATTTTATCAGAGTCCATACAGATGTTTAAACTGAAATTGGATAAATACTTGCAAGAACATAACATACCGGGATACAATTTCTAATTAGTGGGGTAATAGCTGTTTGATCCAAGGAGACATCTGACTGCTATTTTGGGGTCAAGAAGGATTTTTTTCCTAGTTTGTTGCAAAATTGGAAGCACTACAGACTAGGTTTTTTGCCTTCTTTTGGATCAACAGCAAAAACATATGTGAGGAAGGCTGAACTTGATGGGCACAAGTCTCTTTTCAGCTATGTAACTATATAACGATGTAACTATGGTCTGTCTCCTTTAGTAGTTGCAGTCAGTGTCCAGAACAATCCTTATTGGAAGCATAGATTATTTTACCTTTCTCATAGTTTTTCTCTTGCTTCTCCTTTTTCTCAATGTTCCCTTTGTTGGTTAGTTGTCACCTGATCTTTGCATAAAGTGAGTATTTAGTGACTGTACCCTGACCATGAATCATTATTTGTTTCAACATTTTGATTGAGCACGAGATACAGCCCACATAATTAGGCAGACCTCTTGTTTATCATAGAACACTAAGCTGCTTATTTGCTCAAACAAAAAAAAGCATCTTCTCCATTCCCTTTTCTGGTCCCAGGAATAGAACTCTAAGAATGAAAATTAGCATATTCGGACTTGGTGAGTGGGTTCCCTTGAGACTCTAGCTCATGGAAGTTCAGAATTCGTAATTTTGTCTGTTCACATAATTGGCCCAAATTTGGTCAAGCTGCAGTTCAGCCCGGACTTAATCTCTAAATCTTTTTAGCAATTATAGTAGTTGTCCTTTAAAAAAAAAATACAAAATGTAATTCTTTATTCATTAATTTAGAAAAGGAATACAGACATAAAATACAAGTTGAGCAGACATTTACAATGCATCCTTGTGTTTTTACAGAGGCTTAGTAAACATACCGTATATACTCGGGTATAAGTCGACCCGAATATAAGTCGAGACCCCTAATTTTACCCCCAAAAAACTGGGAAAACTTATTGACTCGAATATAAGACTGGTACATTTCTAAATAAAATTAGATCCCCCCAAAATTATATTAATTGAATATTTATTTACAGTGTGTGTATAAAATGAATGCAGTGTGTGTGTATATAATACAGTCTGTGTGTGTGTATGAATGCAGTGTGTGTGTGTGTATGAATGCAGTGTATGTGTATGAATGCAGTGTGTGTGTATGAGTGCAGTGTGTGTGTATGAATGCAGTGTGCGTGTGTATGAGTGCAGTGTGTGTATGAGTGTAGTGTGTGTGTGTATGAATGCAGTGTGTGTGTGTGTGTATGAGCGTAGTGTGTGTGTGTGTGAATGCAGTTTGTGTATGAATGCAGTGTGTGTGTGTATGAATGCAGTGTGTGTGTGTGTATGAATGCAGTGTAACCCGTGGCAACACTCTGAGCCCGCGGCTCTCACGAGACTTACAGTGGGAGCTGACAGGGGAGCTGACTGGCACGGAGATGAAGGGACCTGACAGGAGCTGCAGGAAAGGTAAGTAACAGCTCTCTGCCAGCCCCCAAAAGGACCACCGGGCTTGTAATGACTCGAGTATAAGTGACTCGAGTATAAGACGAGTGGGGGTTTTTCAGCCCAAAAAAATGTGCAGAAAAACTCGTCTTATACTCAAGTATATACGGTAATTTCTTAAAATAATATTCTATTAAACTCACAAAAGACAGCATTGGCTCATCCATTTATATTTATACTTAGTTTATTAGAAGGGAACTTTGATAATTTGGCTTACTGTTGGATTGGAGAGCTGCTAAATCATCCACATTAAAAAAGATATTGCTGTATTCCATTTTAAAGAATGAGTGAACATAACAATACTATGAATTGTATTTATATTAAAAATATTTAGCCCGCCTTCTTTAATACTCTGATATGAGATTCTGGGTGTTTTATTTCCCCAGGTAAATTTCATAAATTTCAATAGCGACTTAAATTGAGAAAGAATTACTCAACAGAATTGGTCTAAAATCATTGATAAGTTCTCTCAATTCCTCTACGTGGAAGAAAACATAACTGTTCATGCAATATCCAGTTTGTTCGAGTAGAAAAGTCTATATTATTTTTAACTGTTAAATAAATGGGTGCATAGTCTGACCATGTTAGGGAGCCAATTTTTGAGGAGAGAAATCCATTCAATGAATGAGCTTTTCTGAGAAATAGATCAATCCTTGAATACTTTTGAGAAAAAGATAAAATCCCTATTGTTAGCTTGATGTACCCTCCAGATGTCATACAAAGAATTTTTTTTCATAAAGTCCTGAAATGTTTTAGAGGTATTGATCATATGTAAATCTTTAGATGTACCAGAACAAGATCTCTTTTCTAAGTTAAAATCTGGTACAAAGTTTAAATCTCCTCCTAATTAACATTCACTGTGATACTTGATCTATTCTGTTTGTTATATTCAAGAGAAATGTAAGTGGTTCTCGATAAGGATTATAAATCAAAACTAAAATTAAAAAAACAAAAGTATTTTTTTTTTATTATTAGAAATGTTAATAATAAACATGCTTAATGTTAAGATATTGTTTTACAAAGCTTATTGAACTTACTGGAGGAACATTCCTTTATTTATTCTCACTATCTTGATCAAAGACTACCGTCACTTTAAAAAAATGTTCAATACATGTATAGACATTGACTTGAAACTGTGAGATTTCTTTTAACACTCCTTTGCTATGGCTGTAGAGACACTCCCTTATTTGTTTACAACTCTTGTTCCCAGTCCCTTTTATTCAAATACCAGTACACAGTCAGAGTTTATTCTAAGTACTATTTAGGTACTGTGCAATACCGGTGGTTTATTTCACAATACAATATCGTTATTGCTGAAGGGACTGATAAGAATCAAATCAAGTGTTTGATAATTTAGTGTATCTGCCCCTGTCCTGATTAGTAGATATGTGCGTGCATGCTTTTCCAAGATGAATCACACCGGACACAAAGTTTACAGGTTAGTGAAAGGCCCAGGAATGTTTAATCAGGGGGCGGGGAGCCCCTTATAAAGCAGAAATATATCACATGCATAATTACAGATAACAGAGAAAAATACAACAATAATTGGTTAGGTGTCAAGTGATGCATTCAATGTACATCCCACTGGGTGTATTATTGCTGTTATCATGAAGTTCTCCCTGGATTCCGGCAACATCTTGTAACATAAAGTGATCAGTCGATGGATAAGGTACTTCTGAGGGACATCTAGTGGCCATTTTAGTAACTTATTGAATAATACTGATTATTGTTATGCAGAGTAAATAGGCATTTTACTTTAGCTAATATTCTGTCCACAACAGGACGGTATCATTGAAAAGACACTTGTTTGTTTGTTTTTCTTTTTTAATATCTTCAAGAGTTTGTTTTCAGTCCCTTGCCTTTAAATTGTTTTTTTTTCTTACATCCTTCAGGCTGTGACAAATATATAGGAAGCTCCTATAGGTAGTGATGTGCCGAACGGTTCGCGAACGGTTCGTCACGGACTCATCATTGAGTAAACTTTGACCCTGTACCTTGCAGTCAGCAGACACATTCCAGCCAATCAGCAGCAGACCCTCCCTCCCAGACCCTCCCAACTCCTGGACAGCTCACTAAGAATGCAGCTTCAAAATGGATGCTGTCCAGGAGGTGGAAGGGTCTGGGAGGGAGGGTCTGCTGCTGATTGGCTGGAATGTGTCTGCTGACTGTGAGGTACAGGGTCAAAGTTTACTCAATGATGAGTCCGTGGCGAACCGTTCGTGGCGAACCATTCGGCGAACCGTTCGGGACATCACTACCTATAGGACGCTCCTTTGTCCTATTTATTTTGTGTTTATTTCTAATTCATCTTCAGTATATATGTTTCTGCAAACCAATATAGATATGAATATTTTTATGTGTGTGTGTATGTATGTGTGCATTTGTATGTATGTGTATATATATATATATAAATATACACATACACTGATATATATATATATGTATATACACACATACACTGCTGTTTCTGATCCATTCTTTAAAGCCCAGATCGACTTACTTTGTTTAAATATTTATTTGTTCCTCCAACCTTATAGGCCTGTATTTTTTAGTGGGAGATGTAATTTTTTCCCATGACCTATCTTGTTTTTATCTATTCTTAATAGATTTTAATTAAATTTTTAATTTTAGTTATTAATTTTTTAATTTTTTCTAATCTATATTTGCTTCCCTTTTTTGCCCTCCATCCTAAATTTGTACAGAGTGCTATTTTTATTAATTGAAAAAAAAAAATTATAATAACCATTTGTTTGCTTAATGTTTTACAGAGATGCGTGAAGTTTCTTAAAAAAAAAAATACAATAATTTAAAAACATTAGAAAAGGTACTTTATAATCTCAATCTCAATCTACTTTATAATCTCAATCTTAATAAATTCAGTCCCTCAGGATCAGTTTTGACTATGATTGCTAATAGCAAAAACAAAATTAATGTTATTCAATTGGAGCATTCGGCTTTGGCAATAAGACGCTTAAAACAAACATTTTATTCTAAAGGCAGCTAAACACAGGCAAACAAACCAGCAATCAAGAATTCAATTTTTTATATGACGATCAGAAAAATTACCCACCCAAGTAAAATTAGTAACATGTTTGCCAAATATTATAAATCCCTCTATAATTTGGAAAATGATACCGCTATTTCCCAACTTTCATCAAATAATTTAAAAAATTTGGGGATAAAATTAAATTGTCACACATACCTGTAGAAAATTTAGAACGTTTATCCAAGGAAATGTCATCTGATGAAATTTTAGAAGCCATTAGAAAAACCACTGGTGGTAAGGCACTATTTTGACTAAACTATTTTGCTATTATTAACATGTGGGAGTTATGCCAGAAGAGGCCTTAAAAGCCAGAATAATCACTTGCCAAAGCCAGGTAAGTTACCAGACCAATGTTCTAATTTTTGCCCAATCTCATTATCAAATAATGATACTAAATTAAATGCTAAAATAGTATTGAACTGATTGGCTTTATTTGTTTCCTCGCTTGTTAACATTAACCAGCTGGGATTTGTTATGGGCAGACAAGCACCAGAGTAGATTCATTAATCTGATTCACCAAATTAAAATTGATCAGTCGCCTTCTCTCCTTCTATCTTTGGATGTTAGAAAGGCATTTGATAGAAAACACTGGGGCTATCCGAGAGAGTTGATGGTTAAAATGAAGTTGCCTTCCTGTTTTATTGATGAGGTTTTCACACTTTACTGTAGACCATTGGCAGAAGTATATGCATCAAGCTTTGTTTCTGATACATTCATGTTGTCTAATGGTACCAGACAGGGGTGTTCATTGTCACCATTATTGTTCATATTAGTTATGGAACCCCTGGCTGTGACCATACGCAGGACAACTGAAATTAAGGGAATTAAAATAGGTGATGGTGTTCATAAGGTGGGTCTATTCACTGATGATGTGATTTTATCTCTTGGAGTCCTAATCATCTTTGAGCCCATTAATGGACATTTTACTCGAATTCTGAAAAAATATTGTGTCATGCCAAGGGTGCAATATTCATTATTGCACAATAGAATAGTACCATTTAATGTAATTTGTGTAGTAGATATACAAATTGATCCCTTGGTATAAATCAGATGACAGAAGGGGTAATGTAAATTGCATAGGAATGTGAAAGGGGTCAGATGGTTTAATCAAAGGCTCTGCAAGGTGTGAGGAGTCACATATAAGTGGCATGGATGTCTGGTTTAAATATAAACTAACACTCTAATTTGCCATATGTCTAGATTCCCTCTTAAATAGGTTGTCCTTTGTTATGTTAATGGTCATTAGCCTTGTGTTCTAGTATCATATCCAAAAGAAACATTAATATTTACCCACAGATTAATAACTAAGCCTAATTTTATTATATTTAGAATAGGACAAGCACAATCTTCTAATCAAGCCCAAACATGATTTGTGTAACTTAAGAATAGGGAAAGGGATTATGATGTCTGCTATATTGGGTTACAAGTAAGGAGTCTATGAATTGGAAGAAAAATGGTAACAAATTCATAGATGCAATTATTATTTATGTGGCAAGTACAGAAGAGGAGATAGAACCAAATGTTTCCATTTGGATTGATGTTGGTCTGGAACACAAGGTGGTGTACACTTATGGTTACTACAGATACGCCTTATCTTCACCTCTGAGTGAGGCTTGGTAATCCACAGGGTATATATCTAATGATACTGAAGTGTGTATTGGACTTGCTTGGGGGCCAGAATCTAATTCTGATTGAGTCACCATCTTCCTTACCAGAGACCCCGTGGGCAGAAGTTTTACTTTGTAAACCTTAGTAAGTTATTGGGACTTCTGTTATTTGATCCCTTTTGTTTTTATCTGTTGTTGGTTTAACTAATTTGATTGTCATCTATATTTTTGTATGCACTGTGACTATTTTTTGCTCATAATAAATATTCCTTTATTGAGTTCTGCCCTTGTCTGGTAAAGAATCACATTACCTGAAGAGACCGATGAGTGTTTTGCAATTGCTTAAATATTGTGCTAAGTTGTATTTGGTAGGTTTGTATTATTAAGTTACCTGGGGCACCAAGGCACCCCATTTATAAATTGTCTTGGTTGTGGAAGCATTAAATAGTAATATTTGTAGTATTATGCTTAAGTGTGGGTGGTGTTAAGTGGGATTTTATCATTATTTCCTGTCTAGTGAAGACAAATAGTGAACTTTAACCCTTTCACCAACACAACTGTGTTATGCACACTCTTGAAGTAGGGTGCATATGTGACATATCGTATTATAAGATAAATTAACATAAAACTCAAGCATGATCATTTCATATTCCAAGGCCTATGTTGGAAACATTAATGGAGGTTTACCAGTTTGAATGGAGAAAGTAATTTCTTTCTTATTTAGGAATTAATTTGACCAAGAACCAGTCAAACATGCATTCATTTAACCTCACCAAGTTGTAGCTAGAACTTAAAAAAAGAGTTGGTAAGATGGTCTGAACTTGAGTTATCCTTGTTGGAATGAATATTCTTCATAAAGTCTTATATTTTATAAGATCTATACCCTTAAGTGTTCTCTTGTCTTTTTTTAAGAAGATGCATACAGGTTTTCTTGGATTTATCCAGAGGAACAGAATGTTCAAAGTTAAGTTAGTTGTTCAACAGAACCTGAAGCGTTGGGGAGGGCTAGGGAGGCCTGTTTTTTTTAATACTATTATGCAACCAATGCAGCAGCTGCTATTAAATTTAATTTAGATTCACAAAAGATGGTTAGAGGTGGAAACAGATAAATTGAATACTCAATTAAAGAATTAATTTGGCTCCTATTTTTTAAAAGACCTAAATTATCTACAATGTTTCCATCAATGAAAATCTCATTAAAAGCTCAGATTGTATTGTTTAAAACTTTAAAACCCAACTTGTCTTGGCCAAGAGCTATGCCACTTTCAATCCTAAATCATTATTATCCACAAATAGATTTTACTGATTGGAGCTCCAAATTCATAAACAATATTGATTTTCTAATGTTTATATACAATAAGGATGCAAAATCACCAAAGTGGTACAATCCATATGTGATACTCTAACACCTGTGTGGGTTCCACTTACCCCACACCAACAAATATTCAAAAAATATATATCTGGTGGAGTATCTTACATCAGATTCCGTAATGTAAATGATACAGGAAGGGTGGATTCCAAATTTAAAAGAGTGGGTAGTCCTTGGTAGATATATTACTAAATTGAGAGAGAAATTCAAGCTAGTGCAATATTGCCTGTATCTATACATTCTGGTAATTACACATATGTGAATGCACTCACAAGTGAGGAGCCAGTTCTCCTTGGCTCAAAATTTCCACTTAGTGGAATTTCAGGGTCCCACTCCCTCTCTTATTGAGTAAAGCAGCTTCAATACTTTTCATTATAGTCACAATTTTTCATTTTTATAAAGTGCTATATTCAAAATAAAGTGCACAAAAACACTATAAATAAGATTAAAAGGTCTTACAGTCTTTAGTCAATAGCAAAATGCATTTTGCCTTTCTGGGAGGCTTCCTCAGTTGCTGTGTGATGCTTATGTTGTTTGAAAAATATAAAATTAAATATGATTTGGACAATAGTTGGGCCTCCAGTACTGCGCAATTAGTGAGATCCTACAAGAGCAAATTGACATCACAAATCTTGACCACAAATTTTTAAAATTAAAAATTTTGAACTTTGAAAAAAATGCATTTATTTCACCCAAATCAAAAATATATGATCTCCTTATGTTATTCTTATTTTTTTCAGTTCAAGATCCAAAACCAGATTATATTCTAGCCTAGGAAAAAGATTAGGGTCTGCAATTGGACCTGGAGGAATGGCTTGCATTCACATCATTATTTCTACTTGTTTCTATTGTTGAATGTTGATTTCTTTATATACCAAATTAATGTGAAATATGTTTTTTTTTAAATACTTTTCAATAAAAAGGATTATAAATATTAAGCACTCCTCTTTTTTTATTTTATTAGTGAGGATGGCTTGAAATACCAATGGGAACTGATCCAGTGAGTTTCCTGTATGTATGCAACGTCTATATTATTTTGGCACAATGTATGGTACAGGTGTCTTCTTTTTTGAGGGGTATTCATGCCCTGAGCATTAATAGATAAAAAGTTGTGTCATCTTTACATATCCCTTTCTTTTGGCATCTCCTTCTGGCAGACAAGCATATATGTTTCAATTGGTTAACCCATATAAATATTTCAAATATAACACAAAGTAATTTAATTCTACATTCATACAACAATACAACAAATTGAACAACAATCAAAAAATCCTTTCTGATAAGACCCCAAACCATCTTGGCTAGCATTAAGAGTGTTTGCAAATTCACGCAGTCATGCTTTTTTATATTCAGTTTAACATGTTTCTCTCTCTTTCCCTTTCTTCTTATCGTATCTATTTGTTTACCCCCATTACTCCTCCCCATAATCACTCCTATTTTGTTTCCCTAAATCATCCCTTGTATCCCTTCCACTTTACAATCCCCTCCCCAAATCCGTCCTACTACAAAATTATGAAATTAATTTCACAGATCAATATTTTCTCTCATATCTAATTATTGGTTTGTGAACCATTAACCAGAACTGTAAAAAGTACATCATAATGGCTTAGCCTTATCCATAATTCTCTAAATTCTAAATTGATGCATCAAATAAATATACTACTAAACCATGCAAACATCAATAGATATTATCATATTCTTGTTAACTCCTATATTCTAAATTAGATATGTGTTATCTTTGTGATTTGTTACATAAATGTATCATTTATATTTAGGAATAAAATACTTTTTAATCTTAAATACAAAATAATGGAATGTGTATTATTTTTTTCTTATTTATAAGTCATCCTAAATGTGCTAATACAATTAACATGCCTTGATACTTTATCCCTTTTAGATATACAGTAATATTCTTCTGTATAATTAATGTTTATCTCCCTTTCCCACTCTTATCCCTTTTTGTTTTTCTTTTCCTTTCTTGGGTCTCAGATTGTGAGGGTCGGTCTCCCATTAAATAGGGGGAGCAAGCTTCACAATTTAAGATCCTGTGTATTTATGAATTGATTTAAATCTTAAATTCAATATAGTTAAATGTGTATTAATTCTTTCTTATTAATCAGTCATACTAACTGTGAATGTAATTTACATCCCTTAATACTTTATCCCTTTTATATATCCTGTGATATTCTCATGCATAATCTTTATCACCCTTTCCCTCTTTTACCCCTTTTTTTCCCATTCCCCTCTCTTTACATCTTGGGTCTCAGATTGTGGGGGTGGTTACCCCATTAGATAGGGGGAGTGAACTCCACAATCCAACATCCTGTAATTCAATTTGTAACCTTATTAATACTGATTAATTACATTTATATTAACCAACTATAAATTTTATACAAAGGAGAAGAATACATCAGAGATGCATCAGAGAAATAAAAAAGGTTGCCCTCATAACGAATTATAAAAAAGAAAGATTATTGTTATAAATTTGTCACCTGACCAGAACAAGAATAAATTATGTACTCTTATATCTCAGTTTGTTGCTCTTCTTATATAGCTTATTGAACTGTTATGTAGCTTTAAATGTTAAGGTTATACATTTTCAGCAAGCTTTAAGGAAAATTGTATATCACTGTTTTATTTTAAAAATTTTAAACTAGGATATGATATTACATGTATTTGTACGGCTGTTTAGATTATAAAAAACCTTTATCTTTTTCTGTAAATAGTCACCAGATAGATTTTCTTCTTTTTCCCTTTTTATACTCTTCCCTTTTATTCCTTTCTTCAAATTCATCCACCTTTATCCACTCTTTGCCCTTCTCTCTCTTTATTTCATTTAACCTGTTTTCAAGATTTATTTAGGGTGAAATATCCAGATATATTCTGTAAGTGTTATAATTTATGAAGGATTCTTGGTGGTAGCTAGTGAACCAGGAATAAGTAGTAAGGGTATATTGTGTCCAAAAGTAGTTTCTGCTCCCAAAGGAGCTACTAACTGTCCCCTGGATCATAGGTTACAGGTTGTATTGTAGCCACCTCGCTTGGAGTACCTTTCGGCCGGTCATGGCTGGTGGGTCTTTTTATCTCTTGTGTGCATTTTTGAATCTCTATGCCTGTGATGTGTCTTTATCCAGCTTTTTAATTTTGGCGTCTTCTGTTTCACCGTGTCATGGTGTCATGGAATTACTTTTGTCCCAGCATCTTTCCAAGTGCCTCTGCACTTTAAGTATCTCTATACCACAAATACTTAGCGGAGGATCGCAGAGTGGGAGGCAGGGGAATGGAGAACATTCAGATCGCTGTTGAGGAGATTGGGGTAGCAGCCATGCCTTCCAGTCAATCACACCCAATCAGATTCCCAGACAAAGGTTTGTATAGGCCCTCAATATATTTGTATAATGCTATGTTATGCCCACTAAGGTACCGTTTTTCTATACTAAGCAGATTTAAATTTGCTAACCTTTCTTCATAACAAAAATGTTCCATTTCTTTTTTTTTTTTTAACTGTGTAGCCAGTTGGAACTTTGCCTGTGTGATTACACATTTCTACTCTTATGCCATGGACTTTGGGTTCTGCCCAGTCAAAATTCCCCACCGAAGTACTTGAATATTCAATGAAACAGACACCAAACAGAGTTTCACAAAATATCAATGTTTAGTAAGCACATCTTATATGGGTAGAATAACAACAGGGTTTCCAGGGGTGTGCATAATTATACAATATATGATAAAAACTATCTTCCTTACCTTACAAGGAAGAAGTAACTAACTTAAGGCATATTGTACATATGTTCATAACGTTTTCCTGCACTTACAAGGAGGTGATTAAAATTGGTTCAAACAAACCCCTAACAGTCACTTAGCAAAAAGTCCCTAAAAGCATTTAGCCAAAATATGTATGTTTAGCAGAATATAATTTTAACCTTTCAATCCCTTCTTTTTTCTGAAAGAATAACTTAGCAAAGCATACTAAATATGGGTCATGGGTGGGTGAATGGGAACAGGGTTATCAGGATATGACTGGGAATTTCAATGCATGTAGTGGAAGAACCCATTAGCAGGTGCAGATTTGAACTCTGAAAAAATAAAACAAATATTAGCACAAAATATTTTAGCATAGTTCAGAAAAAAAGAAAGATAAGTCTTTTTAAAAAGCTTATCAAAATCAGTTTGTACTGATAGTAGTGAGATGGCTGTCAAGGTAGCAGTCCGGGGCCCGGGACCCAGCACTGTCCAGATGGCGGTGCATGGGCCGGGACCCAGTATGCCTGATGTTCAGAGTAGGAGTCACAGTGTGGTGGTGGATTGGCAGGGTCTGGTGCAGGGTAACCGCACGCCCCCTGGTGTTGGGCACGAGCGTTTGTGCAGCCACATACCAGAACCCTGATTCAGCTTATGCAGATCCCAGGAACTAGGAGCTAGGAAATTAAGCAGACCTCCCAGGAGCTAAATAGGGAGGCTGTGCAGCAAGAATGTATCCAGTACAGAAAACAAGGCAAGGCTAGGAGAGGCACCAAACATGAAAACAAGACAAAACTAGTAGAACCCAGAACCAGAGAAGGATAGAAAGCTAAACCCAGAACATGTACACAATACATAAGGGAACATTAACTAAACAGGGGCAGGACAGGACTGTACATGGACTGGGAATACAAACTAAAACAAGACAAGATATGATAGGCAAAACAAGAGAAGAAATAACTAAGTACTATATATGAAAATCATGGGGATTTAGTCACATTATATGATCATACATTGCATAAGCCTGCCAACAACGCCAATGTACCCCATATCTGGCAGGTCCTACTCTACCTAATGCAAACTAAACCAACCAAAGAAAACACACATAGTCCTTACCTGCAAGAAAGGGCAGAAGACTTGAGCAGCTGCCTGCAGGAACACTGAAACAAAAGGAATGATGGAAAACAAACGGGTGTGGCAACATAAAACAAACATTTAAATGAATCCAAGAGACTGGGAATTCCAGGGACGGATTACAGGAATGAACCCAGAAAAACCCAGCATAAAGAAAACCAGACATAGAATAGAAAACCAAAAAAATAAGAAAAACTAAACAAGAACTGTAAAAAGAGTACTGGATACCAGAAGCCATCATCAGACTGATCCACAGAACATGGCATGATGTGACATTTTCATGTTTTCATCATATGGTGAGTCAGAATTACAGAATTAGAACAACCTGCAGATTGGCCAAAATTCAGACTAATTGATTTCAAACCAAAATGAGCCGGTCTATTTATCAGGGATAAGGTAATTGTCTAACAAGGACTTTATTGTTATTGATGCATGAAATATCCCTAGCCTACAGCAGTTCTTGAAAAGTCTGTGGCGCAAACCATCTTAAATAGTGTATTTTAATATGTTACATAGTTACATAGCTGAAAAGAGGCTTGCGTCCATCAAGTTCAGCCTTCCTTACATTTGTTTTTTGCTGTTGATCCAAAAGAAGGCAAAAAACCCAGTTTGAAGCACAATTTTGCAACAAGTTAGGAAAAAAATTCCTTCTTGACCCCAGAATGGCAGTCAGATTTATCCTTGGATCAAGCAGTTATTACCCTACATTGAAAGATTATATCCTTGAATATTCTGTTTTTGCAAGTATGCATCTAGTTGTTTGAACATCTGTATGGACTCTGATAAAACCAAGTGGATATAAACTGAACAGATGTATAATTTTTACTTTTTTTGACTTAAATAAATTCACTTTAGTTTTACATGGTGATACACTGCTATGAACTGAGTTCCGCTGTGGGTTTGTGTTGTTATCTCCCTATCAAGCTTCGATATTACATTTATTTACCAGTCTGGAATTCCCTACTCTGATTTAGAGTGGGATTTATTCCTTTTCTTGGTATTACATTTTGTCATTAATGGTTAAGTCCTGGGTGGATCTGGTACCACCCACACTGACCTCACTGTCCATTGTTCTAGGTGTCTCCTGAACCAATGATACAGTTATCTCCTATTTGTACAAATGTTTTTCTGCCCTCGCCAAACTAAAGGGTCAACACTTACCTCCACTATATTCCTTTACAAACATCCTCATACAAATGAAGCACATAAGACTTTTTTCAGCCCTTGCTAGCATCAGCTAGACATTGTGAAACACACATCCCCCCCATGTATATAAGTTAGATACCATCTACTTTTTTAAAATCTCCTATTTCTTGTCTTTTCTTTTACTGTCCCTTATCTCTGCTGCACAGAACACCACAGGAGCATTGAAGACTACCATCTGCTACAAACCTGAGATGCAAAGCCCAACTGAAATGGCACTGTATCAAACCCTATTGATAAGACTAGCAGAAACTGGGTTTTAACCAAGCCACCAAGGCACTAACCTAAACACACTCAATAAAAAGATAACCCTTTGGGGATGAATCATGTGTTATATGATTACCTACTGTTAATGCTAGCGAAATAGCCTGATACAAGAAGAATATGCTGTTTAGTCACAAATGTAATCACCACTATGTACAACATAATCTACAAATTTAAATGTGGAATGGTTATTGTCACTTACAAACTGTGCATACTTTCATTTCTTATGTCTTCCCTTGTCAAATAAAAATTGTCAAATTAAAAAAAAAAAATAGAGCCTATGGTGGTCAATATAACCCCAATATTTCTATAAGGAAAATTGTAGACCTTCATATGCCCTCACCTGCCATGTGGCAGGTCAGGACATATCTACTAAATATAGAAACTAGCAACTTGGAAGCCATAATGGGGAGGATCTACTAGTCCCCCCTCCATGACCCTAACAGGTGAGCATCGGGTGGGGGACTTTAAATTAATAATGGGTGGTGGACAGATCACTGAGCACCATTGCCACACCGGTTACCAGGATACCCCCCCCCATTTAAAGAAGTAACCCCCACCCAATATAGGTGGGGCAGCAAAGGATTGCCCCTATTCACTGGCCTAACAGTGATCTGTACACCCCTCATTATTTAAATTAAAGTCCCCCACCCATGCCCACAAGTGAGGGCAATGGGGGGACTAGATGAAATGGTCTGTATGTCTATAGATTTGATTATTATTATTTCAAGGCTTCAACATGTTATTTTTCATCTTAAGACTAACATGGCTATTTACATTCTCTTTGACAAATACACTGCACATTTAATGGTTTTTAGGGCCTATTCACTAAACAGCACATTTAGAATGGACTTGGAAAATTTAAGGTTAATTCCCTACATGGGGTAAAAATTTTAGCTCTAACGGTTTGAGAATTTTACTGAACTCTGCATTTTAAAGTCTTCTACTCACCTCGAGTTGCATTTTAGTGTATAGACTGCTATGAATATGTTTTGGTTTTTTTTTTCCTGTTGGTCAAAACTTTTGTCTATAGTAAATAAATAGATGCTTTTAAAAGATCCCAAAGGATGAAATGACATTGAGTGTTTTTAGTGATTATTCACTAATTGAAATTCCTTTCTGCCCTTATCCACAAATAGAATTCTCCCAAGTGCTACAGAATATTGCTTTGTTTTGATATTTGTTCAATGAGTCATTTTATTCATCTTTGAAAGGCTAGTAAATTATTAAAGCTTGTGTGTATGCATTGTATCTCTGAAAGTGAAAGGAGCTTGTTCCCGCACATACAAAATATATAAATAATTAATTTCTGTTTTTAATTTAAAAGCATATCAGACGGACTGTTCTGTGGAAAGCTTGATATTTACTTTTGACTCAAAGTTGTTTTTATTCTTGGCTTCATTGCCATACACAGTGACTTTATTGTTTCCGTGGTTGAGCCATGAGAATTTAGCTCTTTGTAGCAAGTGGAAAATGCATATTTGTATAGCAAGGTTAGCGATAATTAAATTTAACACAATTTATTTTTTTACATTTTACCTTCCGAAAAAAAAATGTTGAGAGCTTAACTTCAGGTATATTGTTCTGTTTTTAATAATGGATGGATGGAAAAGTAGAATTAAAAAGCATTGTATTAAAATGTGGGTTGAAAAGGTACAAAGACAGAATTCAAAAATAACCAGATAAAAAAGTAAAAATAAAAAAAGTTTGAGTTTATTTAGATATATTGGTTTCAAACAAAATAGCCTTTAAAGGAACACTCCAAACTCCTAAAAAACTTTGGCTTGCAAATTAAAACAGTGGCCTGCTCAACAACCAAAAATGAAACAAAAGCCCTGTATTAAAATCAAGAAATTTCACTAAAATGGGCAAAACACAAAATCTGATTATTTAATGTCCAAAATCATTCAAGATCCAAACTATTAAAATTTAACATAATAGTGTTTAAACGAGAGCAAAGTGTAAATGTGAGTGGAGGCCTAAAAATTGGGGCAATACTCCAAATATTACTATAAACAGTCATTTTTAGCTGACAGCTATAATAGAGATTAACCCGTACTGTGCTTATGTGCTTATTAGGGCACACTTTTGAACTTTTGAACAACCATAGCTGCACTAAGACAGCTCCCACTTTTTAATCTTTTTCCTCTTTAGTACTCTATCAAAACTAGCTATTCCCCTCCCTGGACAGAACTTCAATAGCGTCTATTTACCAAATAACGTATCACATTTTTCTCACAGTTGCTACTAATAGACATATTGTTGTCACCTCGTAATACACTCTGGTCTCCAGCCAGTAAAAGAGGAAATCAGTACAGTTGTATATAAAAACATTTATTTACTTCCTTTTGCTTTTTCATTCATCATAGGGTTTAACCTATCACCTGTATTTATTCTTTCACGATAGCACTCACCCCCACAAAGGGTGGAAAGATATAATCTTTCCCTTTTTAAACAAATGAAAGAAACAATAAGTTTTAATCAATTTTTTCTTTATCTATTTGTATAGATTTTTCTTGTGGGCTATTTCTGCATTTACAAAATTAGTTTTATATGTGGAGATGGCCAGTGAGGGACAGGTGAGGGAAGGGATGGATAGTAGTTGTGACTCAATATCAGCTGACAGCTGCTGGAGGTCAATAGAATTAAGGTTCCTCCTGAGTTGAGGAGGGTTAGGCTGAGGTGTTGGGTGAGGGGGTACTCAAGAGCCAATGTTAAGGGTTTTTACAAAGTAGAGCATGTGACAAATGATTGGTGAAAATAAATGAACACAACTGCATAATTTTGAGTAGATTGCTGTTGAGATCATAATGTTCAGTGAATGTCAGTCAGAAGACAGCTGGCTGAGACAAGATGAAGAATAACGAGGGAGTGTATTTGAAATTTTGCTTTGGCTTAAATAAAAAACTGAATATGAGAAACGTTACTTAATTTCAATGAGCAGGACTGGATGTAGAATTCAATAAGATTGGTAGAAATAATATCAAAAGTATTGGATGTTGAAAATATGGTGCTTCTTCTTGAAACATGAAGAGGTTTAGCAAGAGGGTAGATTTGTAGGATTACAGCATAGATAGTAAGCTAATCAGTATTTTTTCTCTGTTCCTCAACAGCAGTTGTGATTTATGCTGCTGTTTTGCATATATTTCAAAGATACTAACACGAGTAGAATTTCACATCATGTTTACATATTTTATGCAAGTTACATACCTCTTGATTCCAAGGTTTTATTATCCATGTGTGTACCTATATTGATTGCAATTTAACAATAGTATATGTATATACAACTTGGCTTTCCATAAACAGTTGTCATTTACCCTCAAAATGTCCTCAATAGATATTCTGCAGGATTTATGAACAGAAAGGTTTTTCCAGTTTCTAGGGTTTAAATTTTTTTTATTTTTTTTTTAAATGTAATCTATATGTTTATTTTCAGTGTCCCAAAGAGTGACATGATTTTTTTGGAAATGTAAAGGATAATGTGAAAAGCAAGAACGATGAAGGTGGAACAAGGTTATGTGTGCCAGCAGGTTAAAATAGTCTACAACCTATCAATTCTATAAATAATTTGCAATTACATTTTTATCAATCATTCCTACTCTCATTTATACACTGCTTTTTAAAAGTCTCAATGTCTATGGAAAGTTTGAGAAAGATTTTGATTGTAATGCGCTTGGATAGTTTAATACAAGTTTCCATGTTTAACTGTATCTACTACCTTTTTGCCTCCCTTATTTGATCCCTTAACTCTTGAACAATTAAATAAGATAAGAATGAACTGTCTTTCTCTCTCTCTCTCTAATTATATACCCATCTCTCTACCTATTCACCGTATGTCTCCTTAACGGAGATGCATTGCACAAATAGATGTGTCTGCTACATTATACATCTATTGCTGTGTTACTTTCTCACATATCAAATCCATTTCATATACAAATACATTTTATACAATTACATTTTCTTCAAGCATCTCTTAATGCATAATGAGTAACATGCTCTATTATGTCAACCACACGTTCTGAAATAACTTGCTGAGTAGGATAAATAAATTCACCTTTTCATGAGAGAAAATAGTTTAGAATAATATTTTTTATCTATTCACCTTGAACAGATCACAGCATTTGCCATCATCGGAAGCAACGGGTAGCTCATCAGCCACTATGCCCTTGCTATGATAAACTATGTCTGCACAGTCAAGGAAGAGTTAGAAAATATATAACGCAGCTAATATCAGTGAAGTCAGCAGTCATGGACAAAACTCAATCCAATGACAGACAGAACTAAAGGCATGTGTGTTCAAAGCTATGAAGCATACGCTTGTGATGCTGGCATCTACATTTTAATGCACAGCACATAGGAATATTTCAAGAAGCTGCAGACAGGACTGAGTTCATGTTTATTTGTGCATGAAAGAAAAAAGTACAGCTAATGTCATGCTGTGAGATTCCGGGCGTTGTATTGACAAACAATGGTCTAGTAAATACAAAGTAAAAACAATCATCTTCAGAGGACACATATGAAGTGGAAGTGATATTGAGAACCACCTTTTAAATTTATTACTGAAGTTTTAAAATCTTTGTGTATTTGTGTTAAAATAATAACAAAAATTGAATGACATGCTTTTTACTTATCTTCTTATTAACTTTTTCATTTTTGAATTCTCCCCGTTGTAATATATAGTAAAAGACTTAAAGACTTAAAGACTCACCTTTCTGGTTTAGTGGGACCAATACAGTTACGATTAATGTTTTGCCACAAATATTGCATTTATCTCAAGCTATTCACATATTTATTCCCAAAGAATGTTGTTAACCTTCTATGTCAGCAGTTCCCAAACTGTGTGCTGTGGTGCCCTGGGGTGCCGCAATGGGCACACAGGGGTGCTGCAGAATTTTTCCACGGTGCTATGATTATAGCAGCGGGGAAACATTACTGTTGAACAGGGGCCCATTCGGGTGCCGCAGTCCTTTAAGACCGTGACCGGGCACCTGTAATGTTGGCCGACTAGGAGGAAGGGACAGCTTTGTGCAGAGAGACTGTGCAGAAGAAAGAGGAGGCAGTCGCAGCATCAGGGAAGAGGAGCATTCCAGGAGCTGCTACAGACCCCTCACTCCCACCAGTCAGCAGGACTCCAAGCCACCCTCCTGGACATACAAGGTAAGCTAACAGGAGGGTGGCTAGAGATGTAAAAAATATCATGTGTGTATGAATGTGTGTCAGTGTGTGTGTGTGTGCATATATGTGTGTAGGTATGAGTGTGTGTCAGGGTGTGTGGGTGTATGAATATGTGTCAGGGTGTGCATCTGTGTGTGTTTGAGTGTGTGTCAGGGTGTGCGTGTGTGTGTGTGTGTGTGTGTATGTCAGTGTGCTTCTGTGTGTGTTAGTGTATGTGTGTGTGTCAAGGTGTGCATTTGTGTGTGTGTATGTGTGTGTGTGTGTCAGGGTGTGCACCTGTGTGTGTATATGTTAGTGTCACTGTGTGAGTGTGTGTGTCTGTGTGTGTGCACACATCTGTGTATCTGTGTGTGTGCGCACATCTGTGTATCTGTGTGTGCACACATCTTTATATCTATGTGTGTGCACACATCTTTATATCTATGTGTGCACACATATCTGTGTATCTGTGTGTGCACACATCTGTGTGTCAGGATGTGCATCTGTGTGTCACGGTGTGTGTTTTTATTTCAGTATGTGTATCGGTCATGGTGTGTGCATGTATCAATGTTTGTGTGTGTCAGGATGTGTGTGTATAGGTCAGTGTATGCATGTGTATGTGTGTGTGCGCCTTTGTGTATTTAAATGTATCTGTGTGTTAATGTGCATGTATCTATGAAAGTATTTATGTATGTGGTAGTGTATGTGCATACATCCAAGCAGTCAAAAACCAGCACAACATACAAACACACTCTTGCAATCAAACACAAATATTACATACAAACACACCCCTTCACTCAAACACAAATATTTCACACATATGTACATCCACATTTAAAAGTGAACACTACATTCAAACACACCTCTGCAATCAAACGCAAACACTACATACAAACACACCCTGTATTAAAACATTGAAACTATATACAAGCAACAAGCACCCCTTCAAACATTAACACTATACAGTATACTATAGCATCAGTAAATGCCACAGTGCTGTACAGATATACAACCTAGAAATCTTGACTTGGGGTGCCTTGAAAAAATATTCAAATATTAAGGATGCCTTGAACCTAAAAAGTTTGGGAACCAATGCTCTATCTATAAGACCACCATGAGCCTGCCATACATAAAACTCACAGCTTTACTGCTCTGCATCCATCAATAAAAAATGCACTGGGCTGGAATAAAGCTACCAAAATATCAAGAAAATGGTCTCTGGTAATACTGCCTCATAATTCACAGAGGATATTGATGGATTTTTTGGTAATATTTGATTAGACACCTCAACTCCATCATCCTCCACTTGTCATACCAATATATTAGTTTCAATGGTAAGTAAGGACTCCTCACAGAGATCTGTTCACCATCCCAAAAATTTGAAAACTATCTACTGCGTCCTCCCCGTAGGCATGGAGAGCACTAAATTATGGTGTGCACCAAGGGAAACCAAACTTTACATAAATACAAATTTCAAAACCAAGATGCAAAATATACATTTCTGCACTAGTGATCAGGTGAATACATACATAGTCATATTTTTCTTCTTAAAAACAAAACAAACTAACCCAAATATGTGCAGACACCTGAAGAGGAGAAAAAGAGAACAATTTGTCTCTGTATTTTGGTGTGTCTGGTCATACTTTGCTCATCTTTTGCACATTCCTAGGCCTCTTAAAGTTGTTATAGATATGTGCTAGTTATTTGTTGACCTCGAGACAGACAACCTCCACATTTGTCAGGAAAGCTTAAACTTTAAACCCCATGTACAAAGGTGAATACAGCTATTTTTCACCTAACAAATGTCCACTTTCAATTCTGTAACAATGCTGCTACATGTTACTCTGGTCTTCAGGTCCATAGCATTAGATCTCTCACAATATCATTACAGAACAATTCCAAATAGTGTGAGAAACCTGCAAACCACCTGCTTTTCTGTGTACAGTTTATACAAAATATACAAGAAATATTGTATAATTTAAACATTGTTTTTGTTCTATAACTGTTGTTTTAAAAATATAGAATAGCATAGTCTAGAAACTGACTGATCCAAACCTATGCTATAGTTGAAGTGACATTTTAACCTTTAGTATTTTTTCATGTCAAATCACATATGTTCCTTAATGATTCAATGATTCCAAGATGTATATAGAAACTGACAAAAAACATGATCTGCCAGAAGTCATGCTATATTCATATTAACTGGATAGTACTGTGCCATAACCTAACAGTATTTCTTAGTCAGTCTGTTTTTCTTTTATCTTTTTTTATAAGATGCCTGAAGGAGATCAAAAGAAAGATACGATCACAGATCAGTGGCTAATTAGATTGTTGCTGAAATATTTTATTCTTCCTCTGAACATAGTATGTCAATATCAACAAATCTAGCAAAAACCATAATGCATGTTCAGGTCTATAATTTTATTTAACTTATTTATCTTTACGTGTATAACAAAATTCATCAACCATTGTAAACCATTGTTTAAATGGTTATACCAAGCATCATAACCACTACAGCCAAGGCAATAGTATATGTAGCTGCCACCATGAATTAAAATGTGAGCAGCTGCCTCCTGGGAGTGTAACTCCCACTAATCATGAGCTGGATGTCCATTTGTGCATTACAAAGTGCAGAGAGGTGAATTGCACATTATTCACTATCTCTGTCATTCCAGAGAATATTTGTACAAATGAAGACACCATCCATGCAGCATTAGATTCTGAGAATATGATAAACCCACAGAAATAGATTTGAATCAATTTGGTATAAAAAAAAAAAATTGTCCAAGTGACAGTTTTGCATATCCAAATATCATCCATTCAAATGGCACAGGGAAAATTATTTGGATTAACCAGGAAAAATTAGTCTATCAAGATACTGCAAAATATAAACATATATGGATGTGTGAAAGGCTCGTTTTCAGTGATAGGCTCGTTTTTGTGATCTTTTAGTCCATTTTGGGTGTAATTCAGACAACTGAATCCCCACTGCTATTTTACAATTGAAAATTAGTCAACATTACATGTTTTTAGGCGAAAAGGAAAAGTGTAGAACAGACTAGTCAGAACCCAAAATATTTTAATCTCCTACAAAGATTCAGCATTTTTCCTAATGGGTTTATATGACTGAAAAATATAGTAGTTGGTAGATTTTATTTATTGGTATTGTTGAAAAAAAAATAAATGTCAGCACTAAGTCTCTTTGCAAGTTTGTTGTTGATCGAGAGCTATCTAAAAAGACAGAGTTGTGCTCAAATCAAAAGACACTTCCATGAAATATTAAAGTGTTTACACACATATCCAACCAAGGAATCAGTCTCTTCACTACTGAGCTATTAAAACAAAAACACCAGAATCCAGCGTGGAATAATGTGCATTTTTCATGTCATAATGGCTAAATAGAAATTTTTTTAATGACATAATGACAAGAACGGTGTTCATCTTTTCTGAACAGAGCTCAGAAGATTAGTTACACTGCAATTATAGTACTAATAATAATGATAATGCTACAATAATATTGTTGAGTTGTGAAATAAAATACAAATTTAATTCATTTGCGAATTATTAAAATGATGACAAAGATGATTTCTGTATATCTATTATGTTGCTTCCAGGAGACGATCAACTTAATTATTATTTTAATATTCTTGGTTGGGAAATCTTAATGTAATCAGGGAGAAAAAAAATGTCTGACATGAATTGTCTTGATTTCAGTCTTTACTTCAAATACTGTAATACTAAAAACCAGGTCTATCATGAAACATCCACGAAGTAACATTGCCACATACACTGTATAAAGGATGGAAGAAGAGGAAAAAAACAAACATGTGCACTATTATTGTAGGGGAAAAGAGAAATCTTCTCTTTTTAGTTAATTATATGTAATTTTGTTTCAAGTAAAAATTTAAAATGGGTGCCATGCTGCCCTGTAGAGCACCTGTGTTAGCTCAGCATTTACTGTTATGAAAAGATTCTTAAAAGGATTCTTTAAAAGCAAACTATTTCAAATTCAGCACATATAACAATTAACCTTTTAGTTGCCCAAGATGTAACTCCACTTCAGGCAGCACCATAGGGGTATCATCAGCCAGCTTAAACTAAAGTTCCAGGCTGGTTTATGTCCGTTCTGTACAACTTTTGTTGCACAGAATGTCAGTCATTGGCTGAGGGCAGTCACCTGATATACTTATATGTAAGAGAAAATGTATTCACACTTACCAATATTTTCATTTACCTTTAATTGGCCATGGCAGCACTAGTCATGGGTTAGCTTTGCCCACCACTCCTATTTGACAGGAAATTAAATGTTTTTCTATAAATACCTCCTCACTCATCCAGCAGTGTGAGGATGATGAAGATCGTGTTCCCTCTCATGTGGGCTCAACAAATAATATCTTCAGTACATGTCTGCAGTTCATTTTTCAGGTACCTCCAACACACAAGCAAATTTCCTCAGCAGACACCAGATACGGGGAATAGTGACCCTATGGGCATTTTGTAAGATTGTTGAGAAATCTGGGGTTACAGACATAGACATCATGGCATCCTTCAACAAAAGATGAGTCAACAGGTTCCTCTTGAGGAATCTTCATTCTCAAGCTGGTTCCTACTTTTGTGCTCAAACTCCCACTATACAACCATGTTACAGTGCTGCCATCCAATCCATGTGTTTCCTAGTGTCACGTGCGTGGGCTATAGGCCCAGCCGAGACAGTGGGGAGAGTGTGGAAGTGACAGGGTTAATGACACCAGACCCCTGGTTACCTGTTGCTAGTCCCAGCAACCACTCAATTAACCCCTGCAATCCTTTCTACACTAACCCCCTTAATACACTTTACTGCCACCACCAAGACTTTTAAACCCGGGCGTCTTAGGTTACCCCACACACAGGAGAATTATAGTATCACAGTTCTACTTTTACTGATAAAACATATATAGTTAACCCTTTTTGGTAACGTGTTTACCTGAGCTTTCCTCTGGAGAGTGAAGCTCATAGAGAACAGAGACACAAGCTGATTAAGTAAACATTTAATCTGACAAAAAGGATTCACAGTTCTGAGTACAAAATACAGAAATAAATGACATACAGATAAAAAATTGCAAAACAGTACATAAAATAAAATAGGAGAAAACACAAGAAATTCCTTACATATATTTACCCCATATAGAATTCTTGTGGGAGTCTTAGATGGTATAGGTCTCCTAGAAGTTACTGACAAAAGAAAAATGAATAACTGACCTCCCTGGATAGTCCAACACCCTCATATATCTAAACTAGTTGTTTCTCAGTGGGCAGACCCCTGGGGGGAGATCAGAGGGGGTTGGTCTGGCAGTCTATTGCCCACTCTATGAAATTCCTTGTGTCCAGCTCTGGTGATGGCTATCTAGATGTTTTATGGTCTAGGCCTGGTGCAAGATCAAAGACCACAATAAATGTCATCCCAAGGTTTACAAAAAAACAACTCTTAACATATATAAACACACATCAAACACCAACTCATGCTTTTGGCATGACACCTCCCCCTTAAGATGGTGGACAGAAAAATTCAGCCACAGGCTGATTTATCTGTCTACCATTAACCCTCTAGTTGCCGAGACAGGCCATCTGCATTCCCATGCAAGCTGCCCTTTTTGTGCTGGGCAGTGAAATTATACTGTTGGAGGATAGGGCTCCAATGGAGCAGTTTATCAGTGTTACCTGTCACCTGCAGCAGGTTGTGATCAGTCCATACCACAGCTACATCCTCAAACATGCCTGATTTGCCTGTTTCAATTCCCCATCGATCTCTGGTAACATCCCTTAAACCACACCAACTGCGCTCATGTAGTAGTTGTAAGGGGAAGAAACCAATGGATTTCTGCAGCACTCCCCGGTAAGCACACAAAAAGCAGACAGAGAACACTCCCAAGATAGATGTGCTGTATCATCATCCATCATCTCTTTCATTTTGCGGTCTGTCTGCTGGGCTTGTTGCACTATCAGACTCTGAACCTTTGGTTCACAATCAGAAAGTTGCTTAGGTGTATGCGTGAGTTGTGATAAACTGACAAGGTTCCTGGTTCCTCCAACAGTATGTTTCCTTGCAGCCATCCTTCCTGGACCCACAGGCTGAGTCTGTCCGTGCCCCTCACTTTCACTCCAGGTCATCACACATACCGAACTTTGGAAACTGGCTAAGCCTGCCGCAGAGTAAAGCTCACACACCCTCTGCCCTCCCTCATAGCCTTGCTGTCCCTTCACATTTTCACCCACCACATCACATACATCTGCTTCAGGCACATATTGGCACATATATTCATTCAGCCCCCTCTCGCTGGAAGGCTTTTCCCATACATTTTCACAGGACACATTTGACCCCCCTTGATCAGATACAGAATTTTGCACACACTCGCATAATTTCTTCTCCAAGGCAGGCCATCCTCTCGCAATCTCACATAGCCCCTCAGACTCTGCAGCCGTGACCCACTGCTGACTTGTTACCACTGCTGACTTGTTACCCTGGCTCTCACCTTCCTCCTCTCCCTTACTCTCTGACATCCCAGCCTCACAGTATTTTAATACAGGCACATCACTACTCACCCCTATCTCACATTTGGTAGACATCACTGGTTCAGTTACAAGTAGATATTTATCCACACCCTGCTCTCCCTCTCAGCAATCACACTTCACAATGTCTCCCAAAGTTTCACACAATACCTTAGGTGGAGCAGTCAGCTTCTGGCTCACAAACAGTGTCCGCTGGAGCATAGTGACAGAGCATCCTGCCCAAATCATTCCCCAACAGAACATTAACAGGGATATCCTCTGAAATCACCACTTCCCGCAAACCTTTGCCCACACCCCAATCAAGGTACACACGTGCCAAGGGCACAGTGGGGCATACACCCCCAATTCCTTTGATGGACATGGTTCTTCCAGGGATTATGTCCTCCGTATTCACCACTTCAGGTCGCACCAGGGTGAAGGAAGCTCCAGAATCTCTCAGTCCCATGGTCACTCGGTCACCCACAATTACACTCTGCAGGTTATCCTCTCGTTTCCCCACAGACCCACCCACAAGCAATACTGATGGTGCCCCTCCACGGACTGGTGAGGGCATATTCCTAGTGGGGCAAGTCCTGCTCAGGTGACCAATCTGGTTGCATCGAAAACAACGGCGGGCATCTGACTCACTTGACATAGCCCCGGCTACGCTGGCAGTCGGCGGTGAAGTTCTCACTGCAGATCTTACAGGTGGTGATTGAACTGTAGCTTCTCTCCAGGTCGAAGTAGCAGTTGACACAAGTCCACGCATGGATGTGGGTGCATGGATGTCGGCATAGTCATCTGCCAGTTCTGCAGCAGCCCTAGCATTTTTTGGCTTTCTTTCCAAAATCCACTCTCGTACAATAGGGCTCCGGGTCTGCAAGAACTGCTCCAGGACCAGTAAGTCGTTAAGGGCTTCATAGGTAGTAGCTTGTACTCCTGTTACCCATTGCCAGAACGTGGTTTCTAATTGTGCAACATATAGAATGCAGCTGGATGATGGGCATTGCTGCATACTCCTAAACTTTTTCCGGTAAGACTCAGGAGTAAGGTTAAAAGTTTTTTGCAATGCAGTTTTGTTATCAGTCTCTGGGGGAAGGGACACAAACACATCCAAGGCTTTCCCTTTCAATTGTGGAGTTAAATATCTGCCCCACTGGTCTGAGGATAGTTGATGCTGCCTGCATACTTTCTCAAAACTTTTTAAAAATACATCCAGATCTGTCCCTTCTTCGAGGGAAGGAAAATCATCCTTACGGAGCCTACGTTTGCTGGACTCTGATGCATTGCTGTTCAGTGAAGACTGAAGGGTAAATTGCAGTTTAGCAAGTTCCAGCTCATGTCTCCTTTGTGCCTCCCTTTCTGCAGCATGCCTTTGCGCTTCCCTTTCGGCTAGCCTCTCTGCAGATTCCCTTTCTGCAGCCAGCTGTTAGATCATCACATGCAGGGCCTCCTGAGGATTTGCAGCCATCAGTTGCTGAAATAAATCAGTTGAGCAAATGTCCTTAATGTTTTGAGGGGTACAACAACCAGGCATTCCAGTAAGCAACACTCCTGCAGTAGTAGGGAGCTCGGTAACCCTTTCAGTGTCCGTCTCTGGCTGGAAAATATGGCTGTCAGCCTCCACAAGGTCAGCAATAAGTTGTGCCTTATTTTTCCCAAAAGTTGGTAAATTCTTTTCTTGGCACAACAATTCCAAGGCCTCTTTTGATTGTTTGCGATAGGCCTCCATATTCACAAACAGGATAGAGAAAGAAAAACAAAAGATGGGAGGGGAGAACTGTTTTGCACTTTGTATGTATTTTAAATCAGCACTGAGCTTGGTCTTTGGAAATTACACAAAAACAAGTATGCAATTTCTTTTAGTGCTAAGACCCCCTTTACAGGTAAAATCTAGCAAGCACTAAAAATCTCTAAATATATCCCACTAGCTGCCGCCAGTTTGTCACTTGCGTGGGCTATAGGCCCAGCCGAGACAGTGGGGAGAGTGTGGAAGTGACAGGGTTAATGACACCAGACCCCTGGTTACCTGTTGCTAGTCCCAGCAACCACTCAATTAACCCCTGCAATCCCTTCTACACTAACCCCCTTAATACACTTTACTGCCACCACCAAGACTTTTAAACCCGGGCGTCTTAGGTTACCCCACACACAGGAGAAATATAGTATCACAGTTCTACTTTTACTGATAAAACATATATAGTTAACCCTTTTTGGTAACGTGTTTACCTGAGCTTTCCTCTGGAGAGTGAAGCTCATAGAGAACAGAGACACAAGCTGATTAAGTAAACATTTAATCTGACAAAAAGGATTCACAGTGCTGAGTACAAAATACAGAAATAAATGACATACAGATAACAAATTGCAAAACAGTACATAAAATAAAATAGGAGAAAACACAAGAAATTCCTTACATATATTTACCCCATATAGAATTCTTGTGGGAGTCTTAGATGGTATGGGTCTCCTAGAAGTTACTGACAAAAGAAAAATGAATAACTGACCTCCCTGGATAGTCCAACACCCTCATGTATCTAAACTAGTTGTTTCTCAGTGGGCAGACCCCTGGGGGGAGATCAGAGGGGGTTGGTCTGGCAGTCTATTGCCCACTCTATGAAATTCCTTGTGTCCAGCTCTGGTGATGGCTATCTAGATGTTTTATGGTCTAGGCCTGGTGCAAGATCACAATAAATATCATCCCAAGGTTTACAAAAAAACAACTCTTAACATATATAAACACACATCAAACACCAACTCATGCTTTTGGCATGACACCTAGTAAGGGTTAATAAGTATGTAGGGGTTTAGAAAAGTACTAATCTCTGACTTACTAGAGAGTTTTTATCTCAAGCTGAAAAAAGCTATGTGAATTGTTGGTATGGGACTCACCTTGAAGGTTTGCCTTGACGTGGCAGATGAGCTTACTTTTAATACTTAAAAACCTCTAGATATTTGAAAGTGCATAGGGATTTGGGATAGAGCTCAAATGTAACGGCACCCCCAAGCATAAAAGGGGTTAACAGCCGTTTAGTAGATCTTTCCTTTCCAGAGACACAGGCACATCTACTGTAGACACCATCCACAGAACCGGAGAAGCATATGAATGCTGTAAACAGCCGAACCGGAACCATGCGAATGCTGTAAACAGCCGAATAGGAAAAACCATATGAAAGGTTTACACTCCTAGCAGTTGATCCTCCCCTCTGCCTGTGATTGAATTACCTTACACAATGGGTAATGTAATTATAACAAGCAGAGAAATACAATTTTTCCAAATTATTCATAACTTGAAAAGTATGCATCACATTCACATAAAACTTACATTTTCAGAATCAGCATACTCCAAATACAAACATACGTCAAATTCATACAAATTGGTCCAATGGTTCAAAAGATAGATCGTAGTCCTTTGAGACCAAAGGAAGCATGGCTTTTCTGCCCAAAACCAGTTCCACAGAGTCTTCTATCCTGGAGATAATTGGGAAGTAATCCAATTATCTCCAAAGACAGGAGGCAAAACTCCATTGAACACATGGCAGCAAAAAGACAGTAAAATACATAAAAACATATAACTGTGCAGCCATTGCACAAAACAGGTACATTCAACATATCCCCAGATAGCTCAGACCTGAGCGCACATTATTACTGAATGGCGCTCAGAGCACACACATACAGTTCAATCGCCATGGAGCCAAAGTCTTTCCCATAGTCTTTCATTATACGAATGGGCACCATGCCATAGCTATCTGGGGTATCACCGCTCAAACAGGGCAAGCACCAAATGACCCGGCTTTCATGTCTTTGCAGGGGAAAATCAAGCCTTTTCACATGGGGCCATAATCCAAAGGCAACAGGCGAGCAACCAGGCTTCTCCAATGCAATGTGGCGAGATTGGTCTTGTCACATCAAATAACTCTTTTCTTTGGTATTTATTGTATGAATTGGGGCTGATGTACTATAGTCATTGCTGCTGCCCAGGAGTAATAGGAATTTGAGCACAGGACTTCATTTTGTATATTTTCTCTTTTCCTGGCCAAGGAAGCACTACTCCTTGGACATGCGCAGCTAAACCAACAAGGGAGGGAAAAAAAGAAACCAACAACATAGGTTTGCTGCAAACAAACAAAACATTTATTTAACTTATGAAGCAGATAGGGCAACTGTGTTAGATTCTGTTCCTTGAAAAGATCTGACATCCTGCTAGTAATGACAGATGAAACATAGAATGTGACGGCAGATAAGAACCATTTGGCCTATCTAGTCTGCCCAATTTTCTGAATACTTTCATTAGTCCCTGGCCTTATCCTATAGTTATAGCCTCATGCCTATCCCATGCATGCTTAAACTCCTCCACTGTGTTAACCTACCACTTTAGCTGGAAGACAATTCCATGCACTATTTTGGACTATTCTATGGGACTTTCCTATAATTTTATTTATTTATAATATTTTGTGATTTTTATTGAATTTTGGAGTAATAAAGAATTGTGTAACCCCCTGAACCTGAGTTCCTGGTGGTACATCAGATCAAGTTTTGGGAAGAACCCAGCTAAAGTCCCAGCAGTGATTTGCTCAAGGCGTGCAGTCCGAGCCTGCTTTATAAGTGGCTCCACGTATGTTAGTGAGACTAACACAGAACTTTAAAAGTGTCTTATTCATAATGTTATTACCTTATGATGTTTTCTGTTTACTTTCAGAGATTTATTACATTTTGGGTAATATAATTTTAATTTCTTTGAGGGCTCTCACCATTCTTTCTGTTAACTAATCAATTCCATGCATTCACTACACTCTCAGTAAAATAACACTTCCTGATATTATTTTAAATCTTTGCCCCTCTAATTTAAGATTATGTCTTCTTGTTGTGGTAGTTTTTCTTCTTTTAAGTATAGTCTCCTGCTTTACTGTATTGATTCCCTTTATGTATTTAAATGTTTCTATCATATCCCCCATCTCGTCTTTCCTCTAAGCTATACATGTTAAGATCCTTTAACCTTTCCTTGCAAGTTTTATCCTGCAATCCATGAACCAGTTTAGTAGCCCTTCTCTGAACTCTAAAGTATCAATAGCCTTCTGAATATCTCACCAGTGTTCTGTACAATGGCATGAGCATTTCCCTCTTTCTACTGCTAAAACCTCTCCCTATACTACCTAGCATTGCCTGCTGCTCTATTACATTGTCTGCCTATCTTTAAGTCATCTGAAATAATTACCCTTTCCTAAGATGTTGAGGTTAGGACTCTATAACATATTCTATACGCTGCTCTTGAGTTTTTACATCCAAGTTTCATTATCTTGCACTTATGCACATTGAATGTCAGCTGCCACAACTCTGACCATTTTTCTAGTTTACCTAAATCATTTGCCATTTGGCTTATCCCTCCTGGAACATCAACCCTGTTACATATCTTAGTATCATCAGCAAAAAGACATACCTTACCATCAAGACCTTCTGCAATATCACTAATAAAAATATTAACGAGAATGGGTCCAAGTACAGATCCCTGAGGTACCCCACTGGTGACAAGCCCATGCTTTGAATATACTCCATTGACTACAATCCTGTGTTGCCTGTCACTCAGCCACTGCCTTACCCATTCAACAATATTGGAATCCAACCATAAAGATTGCAGTTTATTGATGAGCATTCTATGTGCAACAGTGTCAAAAGACTTACTGAAATCTAGGTAAGCAATGTCTACTGCACCACCCTGATCTATTTTTTTTAGTTACCCAATCAAAAAAATCAATAAGATTAGTTTGGCATGATCTCCCTGAAGTAAACCCATGTTGTCTCTAATCTTGAAATCCATGTGATTTTAGATGTTCAACAATCCTATTTTTTAACATGGTTTCCATTACTTTCCCAACTACTGAAGTGAGGATTACTGGCCTATAGTTGACAGACTCCTCCCAACTACCTTTCTTGTGAATGGGTACAACATTCGCTAACTTCCAATCTTCTGGGACTACTCCTGTTAATGATTGGGGCAATAAATCTGTTAATGGTTTTGCTAGTACACCACTAAGCTCTTTTAATAACGTCGGATGTATTCCAACAGGCCCCATTGACTTATTTGTCTTTACTTTTGACAGTTGAAATAGAACCTCTTCCTCTGTAAACTCACATGTAACACATGACTCATTTGTCCTTTTTCCTAACTGAAGCCTCTTTCCTTCATTTTCATCTGTAAATACTGAACAAAAATATTAATTGAGGCAGTCAGCTAGACCTTTATCCTCTTCTGCATACCTTCCTTATTTTGTTTTTCATCTAACTAATCCTTGTTTTACTTTCCTTTTCTCATTTATATAACTAAAAAATGTTTAGTCTCCATTTTTTACTGACTGGGCTATTTTCTCTTCTGTGTGTGATTTGGACGCTCTTATGTAATGTAATTTTCTGTTGCCTTCAGCAGTGCACGTTTTAAGTAATCCCATTTCTCTTGGACTCCATTTAAACTGCTCCAGTCTGATAATTACTAATTTACACATATTCTAATTTTAGAAAAGTCAGTTTTTCTAAAGTCTAAAACTTTTTGTGTGGTGTGACTCAGTCACTGTTCTTATATTAAACAACACTGACTGATGATCACTGGATCCTAAACTTTCACCTACAGTAATATCTGATACCAAATCTCAATTTGTTAACACTAAATCTAGTATGGCCTCTTTATGAGTTGACTCCTCAATGACTTGTTTTAGAGACAATCCCAGTAGGGAGTTTAGAATATGTGTGCTCCTGGCAAAAGCAGCTATTTTGGTTTTCCAGTTCACATCTGGAAGATTAAAGTCACCCATGATGATAACTTTTCCCTTCATTGTCATTTTAGCAATTTCCTCAACTAGTCAGGGCCGCCATCAGGGCATGACAACCATAACGGTTGTCATGGGCCCGGCGGTCCTGGGGGGCCCGGACTGCTCAGGTCGTCCCAGGCCCCACATTCAGTGGCGTACACATTCAGTGGCCGCCCTGTGACCCGGTATGTACCCACTGTGGCCAGCCTCTTCTCCTGGGGGGGCCCCAGCAGCCGGTCACCTCAGGGCCCCCCGAGGCTGGCCCTGATGTCACCCGGCGGGCGTGTGAGGGAGCACTCTCCCTGGCTGAGTGCTTCCTCTTCAGCTCCCTCGCGCACCGCACTGATGCCGGAGCCGGAAGATGATGTTATCTTCTGGCTCCGGCATCAGGACGCAGCATGCGAGGAAGCTGAAGAGGAAGCACTCAGCCAGAGAGAGTGCTCCCTCACGCGCCCGCCAGCCGCCCGCAGGACGGGCCACCGGGTGACACCACTGGACCCCAGGGAATCCCCTCAGCACTCCCACAGGTAGGGAGGCTGGGGGGATGAAATTTTTTTTTTTTTTAAAAGAGTGTGTGTGTGTTAGAGTGTGTGTGTGTGTTAGAGTGTGTTAGGAAATTGGAGGGGGAGGAAGAAGGAGGAAATTGGAGGGGGAGGAAGAAGAAGGAAATTGGAGGGGGAGGAAGAAGAAGGAAATTGGAGGGGGAGGAAGAAGAAGGAAATTTGAGGGGGAGGAAGAAGAAGGAAATTGGAGGGGGAGGAAGAAGAAGGAAATTGGAGGGGGAGGAAGAAGAAGGAAATTTGAGGGGGAGGAAGAAGAAGGAAATTTGAGGGGGAGGAAGAAGAAGGAAATTTGAGGGGGAGGGAGAAGAAGGAAATTTGAGGGGGGGAGAAGAAGGAAATTGGAGAGGGGGGAGAAGAAGGAAATTTCAGGGGGGGGGGAAGAAGGATATTTGAGGGGGGGGTGTGACGAGACCAATCTCGCCACATTGCATTGGAGAAGCCTGGTTGCTCACCTGCTGCCTCTGGACTATGGCCCCCCTGTTAAAAGACTTTATTTCGCCTGCAGAAAAGCTGTATTCGTGCTTTTCTGCCGGTTGTTCGGTAGATTCAATCTACCGAACAACCGCACGAATGAATGGACCACCTGGGAGCTGGAGTGTGCTGGCAATTAACCGCCCTGAAGCTGCGGTTAACCGCAGCTTAATTGACGAATGCTGGGTGGCCGCCATTCGTATCCCGAACACGAGGTCGCGGCCATTTTAAACATACGAATGCACAGCGGTGTTCGCCCCCATCTTCATGGAACTAAAATCGGACACAGTTTTGCGCGAACACCGCTGAAGCCGCCGACCTCCCTTCTTGTTCGGTGGAAGTGCCCGAACGGCCCAGTGTTCGGTAGTTTTGTGTGAATGTGTTATACCCCAGATAGGAATCCCATGGAGCCCATTCGTATGAAACTTACTGTAAAGACTTTGGCTCCATGGCGATTAAACTGTATTCGTGTGGTCTGAGCGCCATTCGCTTAATAATGTGCCCTCAGACCTGAGCTATCTGGGGATATGTTACATGTCTGTGTTTTATGTAATAAATGTTACTTTATGTATTTTAAAGTATAATACTGGTTTTGTGTCCCCACATGTGTAATGGAGTTTTGCCTTTGTCTTGGGAGATAATTGAGTTACTTCTCAATTATCTCCCAGGGCAGAGAGGAGGAAGCCAGGATGCATTGTGGGAATATACTGTGACTGTGT
>OW240917.1:97222824-97306819 GCA_933207985.1 Pelobates cultripes
AGGAAATTGGAGAGGGGGGGAGAAGAAGGAAATTGGAGAGGGATGGGGAGAAGAAGGAAATTGGAGAGGGATGGGGAGAAGAAGGAAATTGGAGAGGGAGGGGGAGAAGAAGGAAAATGGAGAGGGAGAAGAAGGAAAATGGAGAGGGAGAGGGAGAAGAAGGAAATTGGAGAGGGAGAGGGAGAAGAAGGAAATTGGAGAGGGGAGAAGAAGGAAATTGAGAGGGGGAGAAGAAGGAAATTGGAGAGAGGGGGAAAAGAAGGAAATTGGAGAGGGGGAGGAGAAGGTTATTGGAGGGGGAGGAGAAGGTTATTGGAGGGGGGGAGGAAATTGATGTAGGGGGGGAAGAAATTGATGGGAAGGAGAAGGAAATTGATGTGGGGGAAGGGGAGAAGGAAATTGACGGGGAGGGTGAGAGATTGACATCCATCACACACACACAATCACACACAATGCACCCCTTGCACACAGAAAAACACAATGCATTACACACACAGACACAAGCAATGCATCCCTTACACACACAGCAACACACTCAATGCATCCCTTACAGACGCACACAATGCATCCCATACATACACTAACACACCTTGCAGCCCTTACACATACAAACACAGATTCACACAATGCATTCCTTACACACATCAGGACATCCCCTACACACTCCACCCCCTGTGAACAAACTCATTGGTCGAACATGAAGGTGGACCCTTGGACCTAGACCTTGAGCTGTTTAAAGGGCCCTCAAAAAATGGAGCTGCTTCCCGTTCTCCCAGAACATTGATTTTTGTGACCACAGTTACAAACCGCCTCCAGAGAGCCTGTTCTACACCAGACTGCAGCTAGAGCCCATCATCATCCTCATCTAGTTGTAAGTAGGCAATCTAGTATATTATTCGTGGCACTAATCTCTAATTTACCTCACATTAAAGAAACACTATAGTCCCCAGAACCACTGCAACTTAATGTAGTGGTTCTGGTGTCTGTAGCCTGTCCCTGCAGGCCTTTTAATGTAAACACGGCGGCACTGCAGCACTGGCGTTAGTTAACATGGCAGATCATATGAGTGGGGCATTGTGATGTCACATGGGGCAGGGCGGGGCGGCAAACTTTACTTTTGCCTAGGGCGGCAAAAATCCTTGCATCGGCCCTGCAGACACTGCATCCCTGTGGGCAGACTCGGGGGGGCAGCACTTTGGGCGGACTCGGGTGCAGGCACCGAGGGGCCCAGACCTTGAGCTGTGTCAGAGGCCCCAATATTTCTGATGGCAGCCCTGCAACTAGTAGATTATCTAACTATTCTATTTGTGCTGGGGGCCTATAAATCACACCGACACAAGTTACTGTGTGATTACCAAATTGTAACATAACCCAAACGGACTCTGTGTTCACCTCACTAACTTTTATTAGGCTAGATGTTATGCTATCCTTCAAATACATGGCCACCCCTCCTCCTTTCTTGCCTTCCCTGTCTTTTGCTTAGCCTCTTTCTGCCTTATCTATCTTCCTCACTCTGTTTTTTTTATAATGACTAAATGCTAACTTTTTATATAAAGAGTTGCATGGTATTGCTATTTCCAAGTAATTTTTCTCATTATACCATGTCTCAGTAGCAGCGACTAAATCTACATTATCAGTTGCCATTGTTGCCACAAGTTCATGGATCTTATTCCCTAAACTGCGAGCATTTGTAGACATTTCTCTAAGCTTATTATTTTTAACACACTTGCTACATGTACCTTCTGTTTTGGAGGGCAATTGGATTGATGTTTTATCACCCTTTTGCCCCTCCCCCTCCCTAGTTTAACTACATCCCAGAAAAACCTTTGAAATGCTTACTGAGAATATTTGTTACCTCTTGAGAAAGATGCAAACCAATCTTTTTTGTACATTTTATTTCCATTCCAAACAGAAATGGAAATGAGAAATAAAAGCCAAATCCTTGCTCCCGACACCATTCATCAAGCCACAAGTTAAAATCCCTAATACGCATCCGCCTGTTGTTCTGAGTGTTATGCACAGGCAGAACTTCAGAGAATGACAGTGTGGAAGAAACCTGCGGTATATCATTGACAAAAGCACAAAAAAACTTCCTTTATCTCTGAAACCTCATTGCAAGCCAAGTCATTTGTCCTAAGATGGACAAGTAGATACAATTCCACTTCCTGCTTTGCACACTTAACAATATTACAAATACGTCACCTGCCTCTGTGTGCAGTAGCTCCGGTGCCTGAGCTGGTCTCCATAACACCACTACACTTGGAGCCTGAACCTGTCTCCATAACACCATTACACTATGAAAGTGCTAAAAATGAATTATGTAGAGCAACAGACTGTGCAATATGCCTTTTATCCACAACTCTAAGTCTACCAGATCCTACAGTAATCCATCTGCTATTCCTAGGAGATCTTTGTGATGACAATGTGGGTGTCCTACAGATCTGGTCAGAAGGAAAATGTGCTGCAGCTGCCCATTAAGTAGAGAGGGACTTGGTGGAATGTGCTATCCTAGGGACCGGTATCTCCTTTGCCTCATACGTTTTGGATATAGTTGTGTTAATTTATCTAGAGATAGTTTTAATGGATGTCGATTTACCTTTATTCTGTCCCTCTGTCATAATGAAGAACCTTTGTGTTTTCCTCCAGTTCTGAGTTTTTCTGAGATAGACTGATAAACATCTAACCACGTCCTGGTGATGAAGATTTATTTCGCCTTCCAAAGAAGGGGAAAGGAAAAATGCCAGAATTACTATCTCTTGGTTTAGAAGAAAGGATGACATAACTATCGGTATGAATTCCGGTACTGAGAATGACCTTATCCTGGAAAGAGGATAGTGTACTTCTTGTCTGCAGAGAGGGCTCCAACTCAGAAACTCTGTGTCCACAAGTAAGGGCTATTAGAAGCACTGACTTGAGAGTTAATGAAAAAATAGGAATGTCCACAAAAGGCTCAAATGGAGGAGATTGAAAGGCCCAACAGAACCAATGAAAGATCCAAAGAAGTTGATATGGATTTCATGGGAGGTCTTATTTAAAGGACGGCTCTTAAAAATATGACTACATTTGGATGTAGTGCCCATCTGAATTCCAAAAAGAGCTGACAAAGCCGAGATTTGTACCTTAAGTGTATTAAAGCTATGTCCCTTGTCCAATCCTTCTTTCAGAAAATGTTAAAAGTCTGCAGCCAAGAAGGCCACTGGAGAGACATTATTTTTAGCTGCCCAGTTGGTGAATATGTCTCAGATTCTTCTTTTTGGCCTGTAATAGGGTAGAAACAAAAGTATCTGAGAAACCTCTCTCTTTCATCTGTTTCCTCGCAATCTCCATGCCTTCAATTGAACAGTCTTGGTAGCTGGATGCAACAGAGTCTCTTCAGACAGATGGTCTGGGTTGGCTGGGAGAGGTAATGGTTCTTCTATCAAGCGACTCCACAGAAGAGTAAATCAAAGAAAAGAGTTACTTGCACACTATCCCAAATCCCTATGGACATTTAAATACCTGGAGGTTTTAAGTGTCACTCCTGAATGAGGACCTACTCAACCCTTCCACCCAGAGAAGAACAAACATTTCCCACACATTCAGTCTGTAGCATCAGTGACTGTCCATCAGTGTGGAAAAATCTGTGCCTTAATCATCAGCCTCTCACAATTGTATATGCAGCAGGCACGACATTGTAACATTGTTTGTGTTTGGCTATTACTATTTTGTGTTTTGACTCAACCAGGCAGTGCAAACCACTACAAATAAAAAAAAATGTAAAAAAGCAGGAGCAGCTGCAACAGGAGTCATTTAATATGAAAAAGGGGCTTTTTACAAAAAGTAAAGGAAAAATCAGTGTGCTTTTAATGACCCACTCATCCGTTTTCACTGAGAAAAACAGAGCTCTCCCACACATCCAGTCTGTAACATGAGTGAAAAACCTTCAGTGTGGGGAAAAACATTGCTCTATCAGCTTATACTAACAGCATCTAGGAAGATTGCAGACAAATTTGTATTTCAAGGCTCAGCTTGGCAGGGTGAAAAAAAACACTACAATGAAAGTCTTTTGAAAAAAAGAGGGAGCAGTTGTGATTTAATTTTAAAACGGGATTTTTTTTAAATACTGAAAGGAAAAAATGTGTGTGAAGCTGATGACCCACTCACCAATTCAACAATTAGATTTTTTTCAAATGAAATCACGTCTGCTAGACTTCTGCCTCGTCAATAATATACAAATATGACACATGCCATCAGCACACAGTGCACTCTGGCAACAGATGTAACTCCCACCCTACAAGTGGAAGCTCGCTCTCCACTCCATTTATGTGTTCCCTCCCACCTTCCTCCATTCTTTAAATTAAGCTGATTTTTAAACGGGAATTCCATCCCTCCTCCCACTCCCTTCCTCCTCCCTTTACAGGATCAGAGTGAAGGGGCAGGGGGGGGGGGGGGTTATATTAGCAATAGGGTATCATAAGACATAAAAACTAAACTGTCAGAAATTGTTAATGTAAATTACATGTTTTAATATTTTTTTCACGGATGATGTTTGGCAGAGCCAAACCATTATGTGGACATCAAATGTTCTGAAGAAAAGTTCAGTTTACGGAAAATTTTGAACAAACCGAAGAATACCACAATGCTGAAATCTACTGTCATGTACAAATTACATTAATATTTTGGTTGTAGATAGTTATTTAATCTATACACTGGAACCATTTAATATAAATCTGTGGCCCAAAGGAAATACACATCTAAAGATCATTTCCTCTAAGAAGACAGTGGAAATGTCCTCTGTCCTCTGTCCAATCCTCAAATGGACAGAGGAGGTGAATAAAACAAGTAATCATGCAATATGTAAACTACAATGCAAGAAGTTTTTATTGCTGGCAGATTGGCTTCCTGCATTCTCATTTGTCAAAAATCTAAATTTTGCAGACTTCAATTAATTTAAAAAATTTTGTTTTCTAGCAAAATATTTCAACCGTCAGTAATCCATTTTCCTGCACAGTCTGATCACATAATCTCTCTTAATGGTTTTTAAAGATGTGAGAGCATCACATTAACACTGATTTCTATGGTATGCTGGTAAACAACATTTGTTCATTAGGAAAGTTACCTTAAGGGTTGGGTTTATCAAAATAGATGTGAGAGAGCAATGTTCAGCTCTTCTAACTTATTATATGATTCCAACGAGTTATCGTTCCATAAGTAACCATTAAATAAATGCAAGCATATCTCATCTGCACTGAGGGCATGTTGTATTACTTTGCTTGTTGTTCTCATATATTAAAAAAAACATTGTTTTATGTGCAAATATAAAACTCATCCAACCTACAGGACAAAAGTTGTAGTGTTTGTTTTAGAATAATCCAATTTATAAAAGAATGACCTGTAAATAATGTCTGGTTCTTTGATGCTTGTAGAAAATTGAGTATGCATTATTTATTAAGACTTCAGCAGAGAGAATTTTTTTTCAGATATTTTGGGAATCTGACAGTAAATGTAAAATGTAGCAATATTACAGTTATTATTATTAAGAAGTACAGTACCAAAAACATCAAAGGAAGCTCATGTCAGATAAATGTCAGAGGAACTGATTGAAATAACAAAATGAAATTATTGATTGACAAGAACTGCTGCAGAATTCACTAGCAAATTAGCCTGAATAGAAGCAGCATGAGGCCTGGATATGAGGGCTAGAAGAATGGAAATTATATATCATTTCTTCAATGCATACAATTTTTGAGAAGAAGTAAGATGTAAAATAATGTACTTTAACCTTTAAGATATAAAAAGGAAGCAAATTAATGTTAAAAGAAAGTGTGAAAGAATACCTATAAACACAAAGTTTTGTAAGAATGTTTTAATCAAAACACAATTTTAGACTTAATTGTACATCACGATTAACTACTTCACTACCTAAATCAAGTATAAAGCTTTTTTTTCATGTACAGATGATACTTGAAAAATTAGAATATCGTGCAAAAGTTAATTTATTTCAGTAATGCAACGTAAAAGGGGAAACTAATATATGAGATAGATGCATTACATGCAAAGCAAGATAGTTTAAGCCATGATTTGTCATAAGTGCGATGATTATGGCTTACAGCTCATGAAAACCCCAAATCCGCAATCTCAGTAAATTAGAATATTGTGAAAAGGTGCAATAATTTAGGCTTACAGTGTCCCACTCTAATCAGCTAAGTAAGCCATGACACCTGCAAAGGGTTTCTGAGCCTTTAAATGGTCTCTCAGTCTGGTTCAGTAGGAATCACAATCATGGGGAAGACTGCTGACCTGACAGTTGTGCAGAAAACCATCATTGACACCCTCAATAAGGAGGGATAGCCTCAAAAGGTAATTGTGAAGGAAGTTGGATGTTCCCAAAGTGCTGTATCAAAGCACATTAATAGAAGTTATGTGGAAGGGGAAAGCGTGGAAGAAAAAGGTGCACAAGCAGGGATAACCGCAGCCTGGAGAGGATTGTCAAGAAAAAGGTCATTCAAATGTGTTGGGGACTTTCACAAGGGGTGGATCGAGGCAGGAGTCAGTGCATCAAGAGCCACCACACACAGACGATCCTGGACATGGGCTTCAGATGTCAAATTCCTCTTGTTAAGCCGCTCCTGAACAACAAACAACGTCAGATGTGTCTTACCTGGGCTGAAGAAAAACAGACCTGGTCTGTTGCTCAGTGGTCCAAAGTCCTCTTTTCTGATGAGAGCAACTTTTGCATCTCATTTGGAAACCAAGGACCCAGAGTCTGGAGGAAGAATGGAGAGGCACACACTGCAAGATGCTTGAAGTCTAGTGTGAAGTTTCCACAATCTGTGTTGATTTGGGGAGCCATGTCATCTGCTGGTGTTGGTCCACTGTGCTTCATTAAGTCCGGGGTCAACGCAGCCATCTACTAGGAGATTTTGGAGCACTTCATGCTCCCTTCCGCAGACGAGCTTTATGGGGATGCTGACTTCATTTTCCAGCAGGACTTGGCACCTGCCCACACTGCCAAAAGCACCAAAGCCTGGTTCAATGACCGTGGGATTACTGTGCTTGATTGGCCAGCAAGCTCGTCTGACCTGAAGCCCATAGAGAATCTATTGGGCATTGCCAAGAGAAAGATGAGAGACATGAGACCGAACAATGCAGAAGAGCTGAAGGCTGCTATTGAAGCATCCTGGTCTTCCATAACACCTCAGCAGTGCCACAGGCTGATAGCTTCCATGCCACGCTGCATTGAGGCAGTAATTGCTGCAAAAGGGGCCCAAACCAAGTACTGGGTCCATGTGCATGCTTATACTCTTCAGAGGTCCGATATTGTTCTATGTACACTCCTTGTTTTATTGATTGCATGTAATATCCTAATTTACTGAGATTGTGGATTTGGGGTTTTCATGAGCTGTAAGCCATAATCATCGCACTTATGATAAATCACGGCTTGAACTATCTTGCTTTGCACGTAATGCGTCTATCTCATATATTAGTTTCCCCCAATACTTTGCATTACCTAAATAAATGAACTTTTGCAGGATATTCTAATTTTTTGAGTATCACATGTATTTTTCAGAATGAAATCTAGTCTACAGGCCTCAATCACCGTCATTTATACTCTAGGAATAACCAGCCTGTAGATGAACACATTTCCCTACTAAAACCACTTGTCCCTAATGTCTGTTAATAAAAATATGAGCTCATCCCCGCTTTCAAACAGTACAGTAAGTTTAAGTGGGTCATATTATTCTTACATGTAAGCAGGGTGGTGCTCAATTGCAGAATATATCTTTACAGTCTATTGCCATTTACGGTATGCTGTAAGATCATTTTTATTTATCTATTTTTGTCATATCTACTGTGCATTTTTGCTTTTATAATAACATTTCAGAACCTGTGTGAAATATTGCAATATAACCAATACTGTATACTGCCTAAAGCTTTTCCCAAATCTTTTAATATAGACTGAACAAATAAGTTAACAATTAAAAACTTTAGAAAATGACAATTACAATTTTTACATTTTCCTGAAAAGCAATGTATACAAAAAAAAAATCACTGTGATATGATATGTTTATATGCAAGCTATTATATGCTAGCAGCCCTTCTTTAAAATATATTTTATGCTAATATGTTTCAAATAGAAAGTGCTTGGCAGTAAAGGGGTTAATAAAAGGAATGTTCCAAAAGACCCTGAGCATTTTAAGGCTCAATAGTCACCCTTCCATGGAATCCCCTTGGGCAAATTTACAGCAGTTATCTCACTTGTAATAAATGCCATAGTCTACTACCTATTTTTTAGGTAGATTATTTTTATTCTCATGCATTTATGTCAAGAATTGTGGACACCATTGTGATATTTTGTTTTAAGATATAAGCACTTTTAATGTTAAGGAACCCCACAGTATCCCTAGTACATGACATGGAGAGTTGAATACAAGACGTGCCATGGTTATAAACACCCGTGAACCATTCTTTTACAATCCTCCATTAGCTGTACAGGAGATGAAAGTAGGGATTTGGGTAGCTTCTCCCTACATTAGTATTTCCATTCATCACCTACATTGGGCATGAGCATAAAGGGGATAAACCAGCAAGTAAATAATAATAGTGCTCACACATGCTCTGTTACCACATCTTATCCCACAGTTCACCAAATGATGAAGGAGTGCATAACATCTTGGCGATGTTGCTTGATATCTGAACTTGCATCACACTGTGCATTAGTCAATATTAGTTACACATAAAGAAAATAAATGTTAAGTCGTAAGATAATTCGTATCAGCTTATGTCGTACTATTACAGATAAACTGTAAAAGTAGCTACAGGATTTTAGAACAGAAAGAAAGTGGCTTTAGAAAGACTCTGGATGCAGGCAAACACCGGCCATAGTTAAACTGGTCTGTCTGTGCACAGATATCTGTTTATGTATGTATAATTACTAGTGAGTTTGTAGCATCCTTAGTCCATGAGACACCTTAGGATACCCCTTTTTTTATAGCGTGTGCAGTGCCTCACCTGTGATATTTTAGAACAGGAAGACATCTTCACCAAGCATGATTGTAATTGATTATTTAAAACCCCTTTTATTCATTAGTAGTTTGTTACAAATTGCAAAGTTGAAAAAAAGAGTTGTATGTGTGTAGGATATTTTTTATACTTCTGCCATGAGTTCTAAAGAATATTATACTTTTAAAAAGTGCTGCATACATAGTTGTGATTAGATTTGTTCCAGGCAGAAATTTAGGACTGCAATTCTGCAGCTGAACAAAATGGAACAATTGTGCCTGTGAATGTGCTGGCATCTAAAAACAACAACACTATTGCCAGGCATATAACATCAGGCATTTTTATTATATATCTAGATTACAGAGAGAGCTTAATTATATAAATGTTTGATTGTAATTTTTGTTTCCTTTTGCTGTCTTTTTTTTATGAAAAAGGGTGATCGTTTCTACTTCAAAATAGATTTATCCAGAACTGAAAGTAAAAAAAGCACCTTCCAACCTAACAACAATAAAACCTTCCCACACATCAATTCTGTAGTGTCAGTGACCATCAGAGGCGTAAGTAGAAACCACAGGGCCCTGGTGCGTAAAAAGCCCTGTCCCCCATGTGTGTCAACCCCCAGCCCATCCATGTGTCTCATTCTTCTACCCCAGCTTGTCCATATGTCTTACCCCCCTCCAGTCCCTCCATGTGTCTCTTTTCCCGCAGCCCCTCCCTGTGTCCCATTCCATCCCCCCTCCATGTGTATCATTTCCTCCCATCCAGCCACTCCATGTGTCCCATTCCCTCCTTCCTCACATGTCTTATTCCCTCCTCCCTCCCTCAACCTCTCCATGTGTCCCACTCCCTCCTCCCCCAGCCTCTTCATGTGTCCCATGCCCTCCTCCAGCCTCTCCGTGTGTCCCATTCCCTCCTCACTCAAAGCCCCTCCACGTGGTTCATTCCCTCCTCCCCCTTGAGCCCTTCCATATGTCCCATTCCCTCCCCCAAGCCCCTCCATGTGTCCTATTCCCTCCTCTCTCAGCCCTACCATGGGTCCCCATTCCCTCACCCCCTCCCCTCTTGTACCTGCTCACTGCCATGGTACCTGTCTGATAGGAAGTTCTCTCCCAGTGAGCACTTTGTCAGCAGCGATGCATTTGGCCAAGCTACACACAGAGGCAGGAGGAGAGCAACATAGCACATCACTCCCCTCCTGTTGGTCACCCGGCAACTGCAGTCCCTGGGCCTGTGCCACACTGAGTGCACATGGCCCCATGGTCACAGGAGTCATAGCACTGTACAATGGGTGGACTAACAAACACTTAATTGTAACAAGGCAAGTTGAACACACAGGAACAGAAGGGTTAAGGGCCCTGCTCAGCTTACATGCTAGAAGGAGTGGGGTAAGGGTAGAAAAGTAGGTTGCTAGAAAAGTATTTACTGAGGGCTTAATGGGTTATTTTTGACAGTGGCAGGAGATGAATCAGGTTGCGGGGAGGGAAAGCTGGTAACAGTTTAATTGATACGCTTTCCTAAGGAGGTGAGTTTTCATGAATTTTTGAAGGAATGGAGACTAGGTGAAAGTCTAGTGGAGAAAGGAAGGGAGTTCCACAAGAAGAATGCAGCCATGACGATGTCTTGAAGGCAAGCATTCGAGGTGGAAGTACAGACAGAGGATAGATGTAGATCTTCGGCAGAGTACTGGGTCTAGACGGGACATACTTGTGTATTAGGAAGGATAGGTTATTTGGAGCAGCATTACATAGAGACTTGTAAGCAAGCACCAAAATCTTAAATTGAGCCCTATATCTTACAGGAAGCCAATGTAGGGACTGATAGAGGTGGGTAGCGTGGAAGGTGCAGGGGGACAGGAAGATGAGCCTCACCATTGCATTCATTATAGACTGCAATGGGGCAAGCTGTGAACACGTGAGACCACCGAGAAGGGGATTGCAGTAGTCAAGACAAGAGAGAACAATGGCATGGATCAGCACCTTAGTCGCATCTGGCACTAAATAGAGGCGGATGTGAGCTATGTATTTGAGATGGAAGCGGCAGGATTTAGTGATTGACTGGACATGAGGGGTGAAGGAGAGGTTGGAGTCAAAGAGAGCACCTAGGCAGTGAACCTGCGAGGTAGAGGTGATGGTGGCTCCATTGACTTGGAGGGAAACAGACAAGGGAATAGCAACACTTGACAGAAGTTCTGTTTTGGACAGGTTGAGTTTAAGGAAGTGAGCAGCCATCCAGTTCGAACCTGTCTCTTGCTAGCAATAAAAAAAGTAAAAAAATCTGTAAAAAAAAAAAAGAAATAAAAAAAAGAGAAGAAAGTAGAAAAAAAAAACCTCTTCTCCATTCCATATGCATTTTTTTCTGGTGCCAGGAACGGGACAGCACTACAAATCTATATGTCTAGTTGTGATTTTGTATAACATAACATGGGACAAAAAATTCTGTACCATATACATTCCCTCTAGAGTTAGGAAATGATGTTAACCTAACTGACTCAATAACATCTCATTCAGATATGAATGAGTAAATGAATGAAAATTATTAAATATTCTATTAAATTAGACCATAGACAGTTAGCTATGGCACACCATCAGCGTTATCCACTAAACTGTAAATTGGCAATAATTCACCAGCTAATTTTACATTTTATCCAAAATAACTAATTTAGAACAATCTTCATTCAGCTATATTTTCACCTCAGCTTTTTTGGTCCTCTATTTTATTTTCGCTGATTATTTCCTAACAATTTATGGTTGAGTGAATAACCTTGTATATACATAAACAATATTCTCCATGATGCTCAACCAGAGCATAGGTGGGTTGAGCACCATGGGAATTTAGTTTAAAAACATCAGGAATTGTCAAGGTTAGTGATTACTGCATTAGCTGATTTGCTTTAATGATACAGGAAATTATGCATGCATCGAAATAATTAAAATTACTATGGAATAAAAGACTGGCTCAAATAGCAAGTGATATACAGTATATGCACTTACACTTATGAGCTTAGTCACACTCTTACATATATTTATATACAATTGTCTGCAACTGTGACAATGCTTATAATTTATAAGACACATTTCTCAGATTTGCAGCTGTAATAGATCCTCTAGCAGACAGCTGCTTTGGACTTTAAAGGTTGCATTGTCAGGAATCTATAGTTTACAAAACTATATAGTGCAGTTAAAACATCATAAGGCCATATTTATATGCTCAGAAACAATTAATACGTATATAAAATTTGTCAATTTGATGGACTACCCACTTACGGTAAAATAGTTTATAGTTTTTTCTAAAGACAGAAAAAGTTAAAAAAATTTATTCAAAGAACAATTTATTTCCTCTACTTTACCGTATAATATGTGCATATCTTATGGAAACTGATCTGAACAAAACATACGATGAACACATAGTAATATCATCAGCACTATTCTGTGTACTAAAACATAGTCCTGCAAGTTTAGCAAAATATAAAAGAAATTAAGAAATACAAAGGGAAAGGGATACTTTCAAAGATCCTGCAATTTCTGACAATATATTACAAGCAGAAGCCACAGACAGAACCTTCCCAGAATATGAAGAAGTTCAACTAACCATAGGAGACAGCCTTATAGCAGAAGTGATCTTTACTAAATCACATCTGTGCAGGGAAACTGAGTTTGTTAAAACCTCTGCATGAGAACATTGACATTGGCACATTTATGACTGTACTTGTCATTTATAAGTACCCATGTTATTGGTGTTTTACCATGGGAAGCTATCTACCACTACTGCATTCCTACAGTACAATTAGTGTTTCATTGACTGTCATTGACAGCATAGGCCATGTTGTAACAGTCAAAGAGGATTGCATATTGGTCCAAAGTAGACCTGACTGGTACTATATTACCACCTTAAATAAACCTAATGCCTACACTCAATCATCCTCTTGCTGACCTGCATGTCCTTGACATACCCATACTCTATTCCTTCCTTTCCATTCTATAGCTTTAGCTTTCCTGTGAATTTTTCACTCTTGTGACTTTCTACCCTGGATCTGAATAGGGATCAACACTTCCATTAACTTAACATAACATTTGTAAATTTAACATTCCTGGTCCTTTCTCAATCACCTCGCACTGTCTACTTGTTCAGGATCCACCACTATATGACCTGAGCATTGTTCTTTATGTTGTATTATCTACTCCATTTTAGTTATTTAAAAAATAATTTACCAGGAAAGATACATTGAGATTTCTCTCATTTTCAGGTATGTCATGGGTCCACAAAATATTGCATTGATACAATAGGGTACAATAAATACAAAAACAATATTAATACACAACATATACAAAATTTAACATAGAACAGGTAGGAAATATATAATCAACCATGACACGTGCATCCTGTTTTGAGGTATGTAGAGAGGGATATCTTATAGGACTTTAGGCTTAGGGAAGATTTGAAAGTGTGGTCATTCCAGAATAGCAGTGCTCTGTAGGAATAGGAGGATCGGGCTGCTTTATTTTTGTATTGAGGTAGACTAAATAAAGTGCTGGTACTGGATCGGAGGTTATAGGAGGTGGGGACAGCCGGGGAGAGCATTTTGCTCAGGTAGAGCTTTCATTCTTCACACACCACTTGTTCCCCTTCAGTCACCTTAAATTAAATTAGGCCTAGTGACTATCAGAAATACTTCCCTCCATATTTACACTGAATAGATTAAAACACAAATGTGTGCTGTGTTTAAAATTAAAACCAATATAAGTAAATTCAGTGTACTAAATATGCCCAAAGCTGTGTATTGTAAGCTGCTGTCAGCTTCTTAGGAAGTCTAATAGACTAAATGATTCAAGAGAGCTACTTTGGCACCTTTTCCTTTGAGTACTCGGTGAACTAGTAGAGCAGTATACAGGGAGACTAACCTGGCAGCATATAGTGGACCTTCTGGCAAAACATTGTTAGCACACTTTTGTCGTGCTTTAATTTTGTGAGTGTCACTCCATTGTATTTCTGTTTCATTTATTTATATTAAAATATTACACTATATATGCTTTATTTTTTTCTCTCGTGTTTCCATGAGAATTTGCTGATCTTGAAGTTAACCGTGTACTTATCTTGATGCACTGGCCCTTTGGGCATTTATGCTTCACTAATATGTATTTTGCACAAATATTTGCATTTGAATTGAAAGAGGCAATTCGCTCTACTTGCTGCACTTTATAAACATTTGCACCTCATAGATCACATCACTTATCAGTTACATTTGTATAGCTCTTTCTAGATATACCCCAGTTCGAAATAATGCTCAAATAAATGCATGCATGCTTTCATTGGGGTATACATGTCCTACAAAGTAATGTATTTATGTTTTATATCCATTTAAGATCAAGCATATAGGATTGACATTACTTTTGCATGATTTTTTGCTACTAGGAAATATGTGTGAGTGGCATTTGTGCTTTTTGTGAGTAATCCTTGTCTTTTGCTTAAGGAATGAACATGGAAGCAATTACAGACATTTTTAATATATATTGCATGGCACAGAAAATCTATTTAAACTTTAATCAAATTTTTTTTTTCACGCAAAACTTTGGCACAAGCTGTGAATTCTAATTAGAAATTGGCTCCTAATGTGCTCAGCAGTACATAGCACAGTATCAAAGATGCAGACAATCAGTAAATGTCAAACATATCCATATAAATGTACTTATTACACCTATGCTAATGTGTCAGAAAACAAAACAAAAACAAAAAAAACCTTCATTCATCCAAATAGTTTTGTCAGAAAATAAAAACCTATTTGGCTGAACCAACTTGCATCCATGGTTTGGTTGAACCAACTTGCATCCATGTTTTGGTTCAGTTTGTCAGAATTGTATTTGCATATTTTCATTGTAAATTAAATATTGCCAGCAAGTGAGCGGCTAAAAATGCAAGCAAGGTGCCTATTAAGGGCTGCTGACCGAGTTTGTGCTATATAAATGTCAATATTAAAAATAATAAAACAGCAATCATTTTTTTTCTATGCAAATTGTGCAAAATTTGGATGACTTTGCATTCATATGAAAATAAATGCCCACATCTAGAAAAAAAACACACAAGTGAAATAACAGAGAGAGGGGGCAAAAACAGAGACACTAAGACCTCGATTTAACACCTTAAGGACACATGACGGAAATATTCTGTTATGATTCTCTTTTATTCCAGAAGTTGTATCCTTAAGGGGTTAAGATTTTTGCATAAGCTTTGCAAATTATTTCATATTTTTGATTAAACATTGGTTTTAATTAATAATTTGAAAGATATTTGAATATTGTATTTTTTTGATATATTGTATTTTTTATGATATATCTATGAAATTTTAATATTTGAAAAACAATATTTGTAAAGTTTTTTTTCTTCAAAAATATCATTTGAAAAGCTTAGTCAAAAATATTAAAATGATAAAATCACATACCAAAAAATTAGCTCTTCACAACTATATATATAGCAGAATCCCTTCTGCAAGTCCAACTCTACAAGAGCAAATCATCTGGTAAATTTGATAAATAAAATTATTTATTCCAAAAAATAGTATGGGTGATACTGGTTTCTAAATAAGCATACCTAAATTTCTGCAGGATTTATGATGTGAAGTGAGGCTGTTTTTTTTTATTATTTATTTTCCTTCACTGGAGTAAAGAAAACTGCAGATTGCAAAAAAAATAGGATATTATTTTCTAGACTTCCATCTAGGCCTTGTTTATTGAATGCCTTACAATTACCGATTATTTGGATTTTAATAATAAGTAAAAATGTTATCTTCTTGCTCAGCTGAAATTATTTGCTTAAAGGACCACTATAGTGCCAGGAAAATATACTTGTTTTCCTGGCACTTTAGTGCCCTGAGGGTGCCCCCACCCTCAGGGTCCACCTCCCGCCAGGCACTGAAGGGGTTAAACTTACCTATTTTTCCAGCGCCGGGCGGGGAGCTCTCCTCCTCCTTTCCGCCTCCTCTCCTCCTCTTCGGCTGAATGCGCATGCACGGCATTCACAATGCTTTCCTATGGACGCTGGCATCTTCTCAATATGAAAATCACAGAGAGAAGCTGGAAGCCCTCTAGCGGCTGTCAATGAGACAGCCACTGGAGGCTGGATTAACCCATTTATAAACATAGCAGTTTCTCTGAAACTGCTATGTTTATAGAAAAAATGGTTAATCCTAGCTGAACCAGGCACCCAGGCCACTTCATTAAGCTGAAGTGGTCTGGGTGCCTATAGTGGTCCTTTAAAACTTAATACCAACTATGGTATGAATAGACGTGGGAGCGAAAAACTGAAAGAAGTGGGCATCTCTATGCTTATATTTATGGGTATTATTTGTAACTTGCGCTGCTAGTCAGAAAATAAATTATATTCTTTGTTTATATCTAAAATACGCCGTGTTTACATGTTGTAGATTAGTTTATACATAAGAATCATTATGTTCAAAGAATCATTTAAATGCTTTTTCAGTAAGAAGATGTTAATCTAAGCTTCCGACAAACAAAAGCTAATTACCAGCTGATTTCAGGGAGTCTCAGGAGGAAAGCAGTTGACTGCATTTATTCCCCTTATTCATGCTGAGTTTACAGTAACATTAAACCACCTTGTGTCTAAACTATAATTGTAAGCATCTTCCTTGATACACTTAAGGAAATTAAGAAAACATCTTGATTGGTTTTAACCTCAGCATCATGTTTGAATTACAATACTCAGGTCTGTTCTTTTTAATTACAAGGAAGCAAAAAGTATAATTAAAGCACAATTCTAATTCAATTTTTAAACAGTACAATGAACACTACTCCCCCAAGACTCGGTGCTTAAATGATCGTTTAATGCATTAATTTGTAGGAGTTCTTTAACACTACATTCCATATGCATCTTTATTTTATTTGGGCATTTCTCACTGTTTTTAAATTAAATTAAATGCCCCTGTAGTAAGCATAGAATACATATTACAATATGCATAGCGTTATAATGTCTAAACTACAAAGCAATTAAACAGATGGATAAAATAACAACAAAAATGGTGAAAGTATCTTTAACAATCTTTACCTTTTTAAAATTATCTGTAACTTAAAGATGTTACAAGTAATCAAGTGAAACAATAAACCATTAAACATGTTTTAAAAGAATATTAAAAGTAAGATGCAAGTTTGACATTTAAGTTTTAATGCCTATCAAAGTAATCCAAATCAAATCATTAACTGTTATATTAAAGTAACTGCAATGGCAACACAAAGAACCCAAGAAACAGCATATATTTAAATAACCAATCCTGACAAAATAAATTAGCACAAACATTAGGAAGATAACGTAGTGACATATGCAGTAAGGGAAGCACTCACAGTCATACTATTATTAAACCAAATGTGAGCCTTTTAAGGAACACTAGAACGTTAAGAATGCAAACCTGTATTACGAACGCTACAGTGCCCCTATCCCATTCCTAGCACTACACAGGTGCCCCCTCCTGTTTCAATAAAAAATGAAAAAAAAAAAAAAGGATTTACTTTCTCCCAGTATTGAGGCTCCCTTTACACTGCTCACCTCTCCATTGCACATGATGTCACAAAGTAGGCAAGGCCTCATCTGTGATGGTGCGATCCAATGCTCCTCATAGAGTGCCAGCAATGCATTCAGAATTCGCCATATGATAGCATTGAATCAATGTTTTTCTGTAGGGGATTCCATGTCACGTGACTTCGTTTTACATGGTCAGTGAAGCAGAGGTGCCACTGACAGACACTAAAGGTGGACTTAACCTGTAAAGTAAGCATCATCATTGTTGGATAAACGCATGATCATCTGATAATTAAAGCTCTTTACACTTATTTTGATTCATGTTGTCAGTAACTACTTTGCCAATTCTTCAACAAATGTAATAAACCCAGTTTTGGTTATTACAACTCTTAACATTTATTTATAAAATATTTTATAAGGAAGGATACATTGAGAATTGTCTCAGTTTCAAGTGTGTCTCATTTTCCACACTATTTTAAAACTACTTTAAAATTATACAATCTCCTTTAACATAATAAACAACAAAAGTCATGGATAGGCATTTTCAACACTGTATACACTTGTGTTATTGGTCATATAATTTGGATTTTTTTTGTGTGTCTTTTAATGTTTTTGATTGTTGAAAATAAAGACAATACAGTAAGAGGCAGAGTATATGCAATTGTGAACATAAAAAGAAAAACATTCATGTGATACTTTATATGAAAAGTGAGATATTTGACATTGAACTGTTTTCCTTGCATCAGCAGAGATATCGGACAATAATTCAAAATTCTGGAGAGAGCTTCATGGCCATATATGGTTGGAAGAGCCTAGCACGAATATTCACTCAACAGAAACATATCTACCATTGCCTTATCAGGTTTGGGTATTTGTAGAGGCAGAAACAAATGATATGTCCTTTATTTACCCCTCCAGTGTAAAGGAAATATGTACCAGAGCCAATCTCATGAAATGCTACATACAGAAAGTGTGAGAATATATGAGGTGTCAAAATTAACAAAAGAAAATACTTGGCAGTGGTATCGCATGGAAAACTTGAATGTCAGTCATTATATATGAAGAATCAAGGCACGAACGAATGAACTAAAAGAGGGATGGGAGATAAATAAAGTATGTAATAGAAAAGAAAATATATGCTGAGCGATCCATATCGCCCTTCTCCTTCAGACCATTGAGCTATAAAGGAGGTCAAACATATGCCAGGGTCACATAGAATAACTAAAAAATCCCATAAAGACTATGATATACCCTATTGATAATGATCTACCAGTGCTCCTTATTTATACTAGAAATCTCCTATTAAGGAATTCGCTGTTTTATCCCGTGATGTGTAATAAAGAATTCCAAGGGAAACTCCAACCAAGAAAGCCACCTAGTCCTACAAGCTTTTTGAGTCTTGTGTAAAAGAAATAGCACGTTTTTGTTACTCACTGTCCAAACCCACAAAGCCACATAAAGGATTATCTGCTTTTTCCATGAATGGGGGATAATAGCTTTAGCTGTGTTCAGCAAGTAAAACATCACACATATTTTGAACTTCTAATTGGTCCTTTTTATAGTGGGCCCTATTTATATTATGTATACATTTAGAAGTACACGGTTGACCTATTTTGCACCCTTTTTGGTTTGTCTGAATGTTTCCTCAAATAGTTTTTGATGTAAGACAATCAACTCAAACGAAACATAACATAACATATACAAGCATCAAACAAAAAAAATAAAATGCAAAATATAAAATGGTGGTGAGAGCACTCAAATCATGCAAATACAATATTTTACCAGAACTTTGTTTGTTGGAATATCTAAAAAAACATAAAACACAGAAACATAGTATAATACTGTTTAAAATATGTGCAAAATGTTGTATGTGACTGGTTAAACTCACATATTTCTGAGTCACTTTAAAAGCTGACTCAGACTTAGGGCTTGTATGGAGATGAGAAATCTCTATTCTGGACGTCCTGTATCACACCTTATGGATCCGCGCTGATAGTATCCTCTAAAATTACTCCAGGATGCAGAAATCGAATCCAAATTGATTTATTATTAAAATACTTCACAAAATTAAAAATTAATAGTAAATACAGGTAAAATGTCCTTTGTGTATACCACGACGCGTTTCGGCACTCACAGCCTTTCTCAAGTGGAGACTGTGAGTCACTAATACCAGGGGGCACGAGCTCCCGCACAAACTTGGTGAAACAAAAAAAAATAAGGCCCCTACAGGCGATACAAGCGGAAATCCCAGGCACCCTCCTGCGACCTACAACAGGGGGCACACGATGGGATGCCGGGCAACCCGATTGGGACCAGCTGGAACCACGACAGACACTGCGGCCTGGTGCGCGACGGGTGGGGGGGCGGCCGCTCCCTCAGCCTTGAGGCATATTGAGGCTGCTCACAACACAAGAAACCACTGCACCTCCCCCCACCCGACTGGCGGGGGTAATCCCGGTCCATCCAGGGGTGGCTACCCCGGGCATATGGAGAAGCAAAAATGCGCCAAGACAGGACAGCAGAGACCTACCTATAATGGCGGGAGAGGCAAACGCTGATATCTCGACATATGCATCACGAGACATCCTCTCATGAATCCACGACCACTTCGAGGCATTCTGGAGGAAGCTGGAGGGTAAGCTGCATTGGTGAGCCGCACCACAGCCTCCTACCTTCACAAAGCAGTCACCACTACCCAACTCCCAAAAGGTGAACTGGCGCACGCACAGCTGCCCTTGACCCACACTCATCCGGGCACGGCACCAATGCAGATCTACTCGCCAACCCTACCGCAGCTACACCACACGCCAGCCCGGCACATAACGACCACACGCTCCCAATACATATTGGCGGAGAAGGCATACGCCACAGCACCAACTACAGGCACAAAGGCGACACAGGGGACAAGGCCCAGGAAGAGAGCCTCACTACCCGACAACAGCCAAGATGCAGCGATGTTCAGGATTTTGGGACTGGAAGTACAAGGGCAAAATGAATGGTGCTGGACTCTTGTGGCAAAATGCAGCTTGGCCCCAAAGGGGAATTGGCTAAACACACAGCTATACAGAGGACTCTACCAACCCTAGCATGCAACTCCTAGGGTACTCGTAACAGTCCTGAAAAGTATATTGCTAGCGCTTAATGTTAATTTTACTGTTTACTTTTATTTTTACAACCCCTGCTACTGCGATTAATACAGTAAAAGAACAGTAGTGTAGATAGCCAGGGCCAGTGTAACAATCTTGCCTCTTATCTGACATAAAAGCTAGACTAAGCCTGTATAACACAGATTGAATACCACTCTCTGATGCCCAAAACTAGCTGACTAGACATATCAGTGATGTTACCGTCAGTTAGGAGACAGAATCAGCTGTTAGATCCTCTACTGTTTATTACCTAAACTATCTCTAAATATAAAAATTGTGCTTGATTTTGCATGTACCTCTACGTTTCAAATGTCTTTTATGCGTTGGAGGAATGCCTTTGGAGTACCTCGCAACAATCAGTTATCAGCTTATGCACTACAAAAATAAAGAATTAAAAAAAAAAAGTCACTAATACCTGCTTCCAAACCACAGGAATGGGAGATTTATGAACAACTATATGTCGGCCGAAGATAAAACAAATGCATCCAGCAGGATGCACATTGCCAAATTATTGTTCACTTGCTTTTTGCAAGTGAATTGATCATTGAAACATATTTTGGCCCACTGGCTGCCAGCAATAGTTAAAAAGAAAAAACCTTGGTTGCATGAGAATTAATTATATGACAGCTAACCAGCACTTGCTAGCCAGCCGCGCAATTATAAAATTAAATTTAAAAAATCCTATTGTGCCAACAAGACCATGTGACAGGTGGGGCATATCTACAAACATGTTTAAACCCAGTGACTGGGTACCAATTGTTGTGAGGGGAGGGTTGCTTTAAATATTAGCTAGTATTCCCCCAGCCACACTCATAGGCGATGTGTGGGCACCCTAATTTAGGTTTAACCCTGCAATGTAAACATTGCAGTTTTTATAAACCTGCAATATTTACATTGCATGGTTAAACACACCACAGTGCCTGTCATACTGAGAGCCACTACAGATGCTTCCTGCTGCAGAAACAGAGTAAAACTCATGCCTCCTTTGTGATGCCTCTGAAGGAATAAAGGTGAGCAGTGCTGAGGGAGTCTTGGAGCTGGATAAAAGTAAGTTAAGAAAATGAATAAATTATTGTTTTTTTGGACATTGGAACCCCTATAGATAGTGACAGGGAAGCTAGAGTGTTTGGAATACACATTTGTAACACTTTAGTGTTCCTTTGATGCCGAAATAAAATGTTTATTTTTATTCAGCACTTCAATTTACTTAATAATTTTCTAAAAATGTTGGGCATAGGCCTGAGATAAAGATTTGTCACATGTAATATAATGATTTTGACACCAATTTAATCATAACCTCTAGTTTGAACACCTTAAATGTCACCTTCTAAAACAGATCTCTAATCGTGTTCTCTCAATTGTTTTGAAATATACCTTGCTTCCACACTGACTATTCGCTCAATATATACCTCAAAGATGTCAATTATCCTTTGCCGTGTAGGATATCTGATTTTGTTAACCTAGAAAGACCTCAATTTCGTAGACAATAGTAATAATTTGATTACAGGTCAACATTTACGACAGCTATGTTTTAAAGATATCTTGAGAAACGTCAAGGGGAATAAAAAAAAACTATTCAGGAAAAAGCAAAACATAAAAACAACTAAACTATTCTATATGAAAGTCATATTGACTTTTACACATAAAACAAATACCGTTCTGGTAAATCTACAGTACATATGTTATTTGTGGTAGTAAAATTTAATACATCAAGTTCTGCATACAATATTTTAAATTGGAGAATCCTGCCAAGTCATGGGATCTTCTGATTATATATATATATATACACATATATATATATATATATACATACACACACACACACACACACACACACAACACACACAGGTACTCCTCACTTGCAGACCAGGTTCCGTTCCTATGACTCGGTCGTAGAACAAATTGGTTGGTAAGTGTGAGAAGTTAAGGAATTCCCTGCTCTGGTGTGCTTATCTATGTTCGGGGAAATTTCTCAGAACATAGACGAACACACCAGAGCAGGAGATCCCTCTAATCTATGCTTGGGAAAATTTCACTGAGCATAGATTAGAAAGATACCCTGCTCTGTTGCATTCGTCTATGTTCGGGGAAATGTCCCTGAATATAGATGAACACAGCAGAGCAGGAAATCCATCTAATTCCCACGACGGCTTGCACATATCACCACGTAAGTGCGAGCCGTTGTGAAGCAGGTTGGTCTCAAAGGGAGGACCACCTCCTGATGAAAAAATAAACTGCACTCCAAGGGCTTCAGTAGATAAAGTAAAACTCAACTTTTATTTAATCCATAAAAGTATCGAAGTTTCAGTTTCCACACAGAGCTTTCATCAGGACAAATAATACACTGTGCAAACATGAAGGAATATATATCCACACAACATCCCCAAAGACACACCCACATTGTAAAACTCATCCAGTTGTTATCCATATCCAGAGCAGCGGGCCGTGGCTTGCATACTGCTAACATGCTGAAGGCCCAAAGGGGAGGAGGAACTGTGTGTTTACATGTCTCTCCGTTGCTAGGCAACATCTGGAACACATCATTAAGGGAGACGAGCAGACATTGCATCGTTCTCGGCCATCTGATTAGGTGGGGTAACAGCAAAACGGGAGCAGGTCCAGAATGGATACATATAGTGCAAGAAAAAAAAGTAATAAATAATAATAATATACACTCAATAAAAGCAAAAAATACTCCTAGCTAACAGAGGGCACAGAAACAGTATAAGTTGGTAATAAGATCCCAGTACAGAGACACAATGATATTGGGAAATTGCACAAATGCAGCCAATGTTAAACATAATAGTTACATATCATACATTGTTCTCACAATCTGAACATAAAGATCTGTGAGGTGATAATTAGACCACACTAGTAGTTCTGGCAATACTCACATGAAGGTATACATGGGAAAATACAAAATATATTGAAGATGTCAAGAGGGAGAGGTGAGATGATGCGCGCTATGTTCTTGAGTTGGAAGCGACAGGATTTGGCTATCGATTGAACATGGGGAGTAAAAGAGAGATCAGAATCAAAAAGAACTCCTAGGCAGTGAGCCTGGGAGGTAGAGGTGATAGTAGCGCCGTTGACTTGGATGGCGACAGACACAGGAGTAGCAGCACTTGAGGGAGGAAAAACTAGAAGTTCTGTTTTGGACAGGTTGAGTTCAAGGAAGTGAGCAGCCATCCAGTTGGAAATAGCAGAGAGGCAGTCAGAAACACGAGTCAAGGTGGGCGGAGAGAGATCAGGGGAGGACAGGTAGATTTGCGTGTCATCTGCATATAAATGGTATTGGACGCCAAAAGAGCTGATGAGTTTACCAAGGGATGCAGTATAGATAGAGAACAGTAGGGGGCCGAGGACAGAACCTTGGGGGACGCCGACAGGGAGGGGTTGGGGAGAAGAGGCAGAGCCAGAGAAAGAAACACTGAAGGAGCGCTGGGAGAGGTAGGAGGAGCACCAGGAGAGAGCAGAATCCCGTAGACCAAAGTTACGGAGAATGTGAAGAAGCTGTCGATGATCAACAGTGTCAAAGGCGGCAGAAAGATCAAGGAGGATTAGGATAGAGTATTGGCCGCGAGATTTGACAGCAATTAAATTGTTGGATACTTTGGTCACAGCAGTTTCGACAGAGTGACCAGCGCGGAATCCAGACTGAAGGGGGTCAAGCAGAGAGTTGGATTTAAGAAAGTCTGTCAATCTGGCGTAGACAACTCTCTTGAGGATCTTGGAGGCAAATGGCAGTAGTGAGATAGGGCGGTAGTTGGATGGGGAGTTGGGATCAAGGTTGGGCTTTTTTAGAATTGGGGTTACGGTTGCATGTTTGAAGGCAGAGGGAAATGTGCCAGAGGAAAGGGAGAGATTGAAAATGTTAGCGAGAGGAAGAGCAAGAGAGGGAGACAAAGTGCAGATGAGATGCGCGGGAATAGGATCGAGGAAGCAGGTGGTGGGGCGGGAGGACAGGAGCAGAGCAGAAACCTCTTGTGCTGTAGCAGGTGCAAATGAGCTTAGGATGACAGGGGGAGTGGGGTTGGGTGATGTATTGATACTGGTTGGAGAAAGATTAGAGATCTCTTTCCTGATTGTAGAGATCTTCTCAGTGAAATGAGATGCAAAGTTTGTGGCGGACAAGGTGGTGGAAGGAGGGGGAGTCACAGGGCGAAGAAGTGCCTCAAAAATGTGAAACAGGTGTTTGGGTTGGTGGGACAGTGTGCTTATGAGGGTGTTGAAGTAGCTTACTTTTGCAGAGGAAAGAGCCATGCTGTAGGAGCGCAGCATACATTTAAGCATTTTTGGAGGAGAGTTGAGGTTTCTGCGAGGTTGGAGAGTGGATGGTGGTGAGATCTTGGTATGGGGTATGCAGATGTTAAATGTTAGCAGATGGTGGTCAGACAAAGGAAATGGAGCAGTGGCAAGATCAGAGGTGGTACAGAGATTGGTGAAGATGAGGTCAAGAGTGTTTCCTGCAGTGTGAGTTGCTGAGGAAAAAATCTGTGTGAGTCCAAAGGAGGAGGTTACAGAGAGCAGACGAGAGGCATCAGGGCAATTGAGCTTGTTGATAGGGATATTGAAGTCCCCAAGTATGAGAGAGGGAGTGCTAGAGGAAAGAAAGTGGGGTAACCAGGAGGAAAAGTGTTCAATGAATAGTTTAGGGTGACCGGGGGGGCGATAGATGATGGCAATTCTTAAAGGAGTGGGCTTAAAAAGGCGTACAGTGTGAACTTCAAAGGAAGTAAAGGATAGGGCAGGGGCAGGGAGGATAGGTTGAAAGGTACATTGAGGGAAGAGAAGGATGCCTACACCACCTCCTTTACAGTCAAGTCTAGGAGTATGGGAGAACTGTAGACCACCGAAACATAAAGAAGCAGGAGTAGCGGTATCGGATGGAGATAGCCAGGTCTCAGTGAGTGCCAGTATTGTGAGAGAGTTCTAGATGAGGAGGTCATGTATAGCTGTAGATTTGATATTACTACAAATGGAGCGAGCATTCCAGAGTGCACACTGAATTTTGGTAGAGGAGGATAGACTGCAGGGTATTTGGAGGAGGTTTGCATGGTTTCTGGTTATTTTAGTGTGAGCAGATGAGGTGAGGAGCCCTGGGTTGGGAGAGACGTCACCAGCTGCCAGAAGTAGAAGGAGAGATAGAGACAGGAGATGTGAGTGGGTTTTATATGGGCGGCGACTAGGGTGAGATTGGGTTATATATATATATATATATATATATATATATATATATATATATATATATATATATATATACATATACATATACACACACATACACATACACACACACACACAAAATAGATAACTTGCCACTCACCCTTTCTCCAAATTTTTTTTTATTTATGCCTGGGTGCAATCCCACGTTGTAGATATATAAACAAATAAATCAAGAGATGCACTTTCAGGACTTTTAAAATGAAAATAGAAGAATTTATTCCAATAGAAAGTACATTAAAAAAAATGATCGACGTTTCCACTCAAGCTGCTTACCCTGCCACAGAAACACAGTAGGGTTTTCTTTTTTTTCTTTTTTACTTAAATTTAATAAAGTAATTAATTTTTAACTAAATATTATTCTCTTCTTTTTTCCCATTGTTGTATTTGTGGTTTTCAAATATATTTCTATTTTATGGGGAACTTTACAGACCATATGTGTGCCACTACTGCAAACACACCATATTTGTATACTTCTATCATCTTGTAATCCCTAAGTTTTACAAGTAACTTTACTTAACAGTGATGCTTTGTGAACACTAACACTATCTGTTTTACCACACTTACCAGTGCCACACTTGATGCTATTTCTAATCCTAGTAAAGCTAATACTAGCTAACCCTAACATCTACCCTAACCACTCCTAACACTTGTCCTAACCTCAGCTCCAATCATAACACCAAGTCTTACCCTATACCAACCTTAACCCAAAGACCAACCATACCTCTACCATCAACCCTAAACTAAAAACATCCAAATGGTAATATCAAACCTAGCCCTAATGCCAGCCCTAAAGCAGAGAGATTACTTCAGCTGATTTCACTGTGGACACCAGCAGAAGATTTTCTCTTCTTACACGAATAGAGTTCTCTCAGGAAACAGATTTATGCCATCCCTGCTGATCTCACAGTAATTGGACCTTGGCAGCTTACAAAGCCCAAAACATATAACTATGAACAGATAGGCATCAATTAAAAAACATTTTATCTTTAGAAATATTATAAAGTGACAAGGAAGTAATCAGTTCTTCCTCCTTCCTGCATGTAGAGTATGAGGTACCTAGTGATAAAGAGCTGTGGGTTATCTGCTGACCAACATTTTTAATCATTCAACTATTCTTGACATTGTGCTTTTTAGAATATTGTGTTATAGGAGATAACTCCTAGATGTCCTTACAAGGTTATGGTACATTTCTATTATTTCACTGTCGAGGTCTCATTGAAGTTAGTGTTGTAAGAGACATTGCTGATTTCTACAGATGGAGGGTTCTGCCACATGCTGAGGTCTGGGCTAGAACATGAATTTAAGATGTTGTTTGGAGATTACCACAGGAAATTATAAATTTGAGGAGGTTTTGGATAGTAATGTCACTTTAGTTATATTTTTCATTTGGAATAGAACCGATATATGATGACTTTAATTGTTTAGTTTTGAAACTGCATTTTTTTTTTGAATTGTGTGTCTTCTATATTAATTTTGCATTGTATATGTATATATATATATATATATATATATATATATATATATATATATATATTCGCAATGCTCTTACAACAGATGATTAACCCTTCAGTGACCAGACCGCTTTTCAATTTTCTTACTGTTTGGGACCAGGGCTGTTTTTACATTTCTGCAGAGTTTGTGTTTAGCTGTAATTTTCATATTACTCATTTACTGTACACACACATACTATATACCGTTTTTCTTGACATTAAATGGTCTTTCTAAAGATACCAATATTTTCATCATATCATATAATTTACTATATAAACAATTATGAAATATGATGAAAAAATGCAAAAAAAAAACCCCACACTTTTTCTAACTTTGACCCCCAAAATCTGTTACGCATCTACAACCGCCAAAAAAACACCTGTGCTAAATAGTTTGAAAATGTTGTCCTAAGTTTAGAAATACCAAATGTTAACATGTTCTTAGCTTTTTTTGGAAAATTATAGGGCTATAAGAACAAGTAGCACTTTGCTTATTCCAAACCATTTTGTTCCAAAATTAACCAAAGTTACATTGTAACACTGATATATATCAGGAATCCCCAGATAACCCTTCACATGTATATATTTTTTTTAAAAGAAGACAACCTAAGGTATTAGACTTGGGATATTTTGACTCTTTTTATGCAACCATTTTACCACCAATCTATGCCAAATTTAAAAAAAAAATAATAATAATTTCTTGATTTTCTTGACACACATATCAATTTAAGAATACATGTATTACGAACTTTAAGGGTTACTGCCAAAGAACACCCCAATATGTGTTCAGCAACATCTTCTGAGTACAGGGATACCCCCCAAGTATAGGTGTGTCCCTCTGGGGGATAAAAATCGCATTCCAGTTTTCCAGTTGAAATTTTCACAGCTGGGCATCATGCACCCATGTCCTATTTGGGACATTTCTAAAGCCGGCCAATATAATTTATCCCCATCAAAGCATGTATTTTTGAAAAAGTAGACAACCCAGGGTATTCAATATGGGGTATGTGTATTCTAATTTAGCAGCCACTTAGTCATAAATACTGGCCAAAGTTAGCATTTATATTTAAACAATTTCCTATATCCACATAAGACACATTGACAACACAAGAACACACTGGGCAAACAATCCCGCTACCACTTCTGGGCGTACCACAACAAAGTCAACCCCCCAAAAACACACCTCCCCCACAACCCCCCCGGTGGGGGAGGCAAAATAAGGGAAAAGAAAAAAACCCAATAGGGCACCCCGATTCCCCCCCTTTTCTATTCTGTACCAAACACACTCACTCCACTGTTCTATGCTCATTCGCCCCTACTACAACAGAAGAGGTTTCCGCTCTGCTCCGGTCCTCCCGCCCAACCTCCTGTTCCCTCGATCCTATTCCCTCATATCTCATCTGTACTCTGTCTCCCTCTCTTGCTTTTCCTCTCACTAAAGTTTTCAATCTCTCCCTTTTCTTCACCCATCAAGCATGCAACCATAACACCCAATTCTGAAAAAGCCCAACCTCTGCCCCAACTCCCCATCCAACTACCGCCCTTTAACGCTACTGCTATTTGACTCCTATATCCTTGAAAGAGTTGTGTATGCGAGATTGACAGACTTCCTCGAATTCAACTCTCTGCTTGACCCACTTCAGTCTTGATTCCGCGCTCCATACTCTGTTGAAACAGCTGTGACTCACAGCCAATAATCTATCCTAATTCTCCTTTATCTTTCTGCTGCCTTTGACACGGTTGATCATCAATAGCTTCTTCTCATTCTCCATAATCTTGGTCTACGAGATACTGCTCTCTCCTGGTGCTCCATCTGCCTCTCTCAGCACCTTTTCAGTGTTTCTTTCTCTGGCTCTTCCTCTTCTCCCCAACCCCTCTCTGTTGGTGTCCCCCAAGGTTCAGTCATTGGTCCCCTACTGTTCTCCATCTGTACTGCCTCCCTTGGAAACCTCATCAGCTCCTTTGTCTTCCATTATCATTTATATGCAGATGACACGCAAATCTACCTATCCTCTCCTGATCTCTCTCCATCCATCTTGACTCGTGTCTCTGACTGCCTCTCCACGATTTTCGAATTGGATGGCTGCACGCTACAAAACAGAACTTCTGGTCTTTTTCCTCCCTCAAGTGTTGCTACTTCCATGTCTGTCTACAATGGTGCCACCATCATCTCTACCTCGCAGGGTCTCTGCATAGGTGTTCTGTTTGACTCCAACCTCTCCTTCACTCCACATGTCCAGTCGATCGCCAAATCCTGCCACTTCCATCTTATAAACATAGCTCGCATCCGCCCTTATTTAACACAAGATATGGCTAAGATGCTGGTTCATGCCATTGTTCTTTCTCGTCTTGACTACTGCAATACCACTCTCAGTGGTCTTACGTGTTCCCAAATTGCACTGCTGCAATCTATTATGAACATGGCGGCAAAGCTCATTTTCCTGTCTGCCTGCACCTCCCACGCCTCCCCCTCTGTCAGTCCCTACATTGGCTTCCAGTTAGATAGAGGGCTCAATTTAAGATTCTGGTGCTTGCTTACAACTCCCTATATAATGTTGCTCCAACCTACCTATCCTCCCTAATACACAAGTATGTCACGTCGAGGCCCCTGTGCTCTACCGAAGACCTACGTCTATCCTCTGTCCGTTCTCCCACATCTGATGCTCACCTCCAAGACTTCCCCATGGCTGCACCTTTTCTGTGGACCTCCCTTCCCTTCTCCATTAGACTTTCACCCAGTCTCCACTCCTTCAAAAAATCTTTGAAAACACACTTCTTCAGGAAAGCATATCATTTAAATGGTTAGCGGGTCCGCCCCACCATGACTTCTCTCCTACACCTGTCAAAAATAACCTACTAAGTTCCCAGTGAATACTTTTCTAGCAACCTATATCACTATCTCTACTTATACCCTTTGTGTCACTATACCCTACTCTCTCTAGCATGTAAGCTCATTGAGCAGGGCCCCCGACCCCTCTGTTCCTTTATGTCCACATGTCTGGTTACAATTACGTGTTTGTTAGTTCACCCATTGTACAGCTCTATAGAATTTTGCTGGCACTATATATAATTATAGTAATAATATATATTTATATATATTTTTTTTCAAATACAATTACATATATAAATGTATATTTTTTAAAATTATTTTTACACTTATTTTTAATTATTATTTTTTTTTATAATTATATTTACACATTATATATATATATATATATATATATATACATACACACACACACACACGTAATTTTACTCTGTTTATATTACTATATGCAAATATAAATAAAAAAACACCTATTATAACATTATATAAAATATATATAGTTTTCTGATGATGTGCACCGGTACGTTTTGGCTAGAGGCTGAGGTTGCTGCTCCTATGCGAAATGAGTGGTCAGTAAACGCCGCGGGATCGCACCCGATTCTTATGATCAATAACCTTACGTACTTGATGAATTTAGAGGTAGTTAGTAGGTGACCGTGTAAGTTAAGGAGAGGGGCTTGTTTTGGTTGATCTATCAGGGATGACATGAATTTGTTAAGTAATAGTACAGGGGACCACTTGTTACTGGTTGGGTATAATTGAATGTCGAGAGGTGGACCATTTGATTGGTTTTGAATTAGAAAGAGGGAAGTGCTCATGCCATTGTACAGAACACTGGTGAGACCTCACTTGGAGTATTGTACACAGTACTGGAGACCGTATCTTCAGAAGGTAGAGAAGGTTCAGAGAAGGGCTAATAAACTGGTTCATGGATTGCGGGGAAAAACTTACCAGGAAAGGTTAAAGGATCTTAACATGTATAGCTTGGAGGAAAGACGAGACAGGGGGGATATGATAGAAACATGTAAATATATAAAGGGAATCAACACAGTAAAGGAGCAGACTATATTTAAAAGGAGAAAAACCACAACAAGAGGACATAGTCTTAAATTAGAGGGTCAAAGGTTTAAAAATAATATCAGGAAGTATTACTTTACTGAGAGGGTAGTGGATGCATGGAATAGCCTTTCAGCTGAAGTGGTAGAGCTTAACACAGTAAAGGAGTTTAAGCATGCGTGGGATAGGCATAAGGCTATCCTAACTATAAGATAAGGCCAGGGACTAATGAAAGTATTTAGAAAATTGGGCAGACTAGATGGGCCGAATGGTTCTTATCTGCCGTCACATTCTATGTTTCTATGAATTGTCGTAATGACAGTGCGTAGTGATCTATTTTGTTTAGATGTGAAATACATAGCTTGTTAGACTTACCTTTGATATTTTCTATGGTGAGTTTGTTGGGTCGCAAAAACCCATAAAATGCCAGGTATATTGCTGTTTTGATCGTATTGTTTGTGTGGGTTTTGAATGGTTTGGTGTCTAGCATGTCGGATAGTGCTCTGAATTTTTCGGCATCTGTGGGTTGCCGTTTGGTAGTCTTAGGGTTTTCTAAGCGTTGAATGCCTCTTAAAATATTTTTAACTGGGTGTGCCGACATGAATGTTTTATTACTGGGATATGTGTTACTTATGATGCTGTATCCCCATCAAAGTTTTATGGTGTCATGGGCGAGTTTCAGGTTGAGGAGGCAAAAAGAGGTGAATGCCACCATGGTATCTAAACTAAATGGGTTAGTGATTTGATATTCTGTGATGAATTTATTGAATAATGTCTTTGTTTATGATTTCACAAGCCGCTCAGTTGTATGAGCGGCTCATGTTCGCTGATAGTGCGGTTTGTGCTAGTGTTCTCCTGTGCACCATTAGTATTTTTACTCCAGGATGAGGTCTTTAAATGATGGTGTCTCATGTGGTAGTTCCTCTGCTGTTGGGTGTAGTTGAATGAAAACCTGAAAATTTTAACAGGACAGTGTGTCAGCTGCTATATTGAGGTGACCTGGCAAGTGTATACAATTTAGAAAAAGTTTTGTGTTGCTGCCAAACACGTGAGTCTCCTGACCAGACTCATAATGGTTAGGGAAGATGATCTGCCTTTGTTTATGATTTCACAAGCCGCTACGTTGTCTGTATAACATTTGATTGATTTACCTTTCCATAAATGGCCCCAGACTTTTGCTGCTGCCACTGTGGGGTAAATCTCGAACAGTGCCGAAGTTTTGTTGAATGCAGGCAGTTTTAGTGCCTCGTTTGGCCATCCGTCTCTAAACCGCCTGTCTTCGAAAAGTTCTCTGATAAAGGAGGTATGAACATGTTCTTCCCATTCCAGTCTGACAGAAAATGATACCACATAGTCAAATATGCCCTAGCCTGCGTGTCAAGTTTTACTCTGCTGTCATTGTTAGGTAGGCCGGGTAATAAACTAAGAAGGAGTGAGATGAAAGCTTGACCTTGTGGTATAACTCTCATGGGGAAGTTCAGAGAACCCAGGAGTGACTGCAGGTTCTTCTGGGAGTTAATTCTTCTATTAAGGAACAACTCAACCTCTGCCTTGATTCTCTGAACTTTGTCTGCTGGAAGGCTATCTTGCATGGCTGCTGAGTCTAGGTCAATACCTAAGAAGGTTAGTCTGATGGTGGGGCCTATAGTCTGGTTATCAGCCACTGGCACCCGTAGAGTGGTGAAAAATGCTACAGTATTGTTGATGCTACGTGGCACTGTGCCTGGTTCTTCTACTGTTAGGAAGTCATCGAAAAAGTGAATAATTACGGGACAACAGCAGATATTTAGTAATAACCAGCAAAGTGTCCCTGCGAAAAGGTCAAATAATTTGAGGCTACTTTTGGCTCCAAATGTAAGATGATTGGCGAAGTAATATAGCCCCTTCCACCTTATGCCGTGCAAATGCCATAGAGATGGGTGCAGAAGCAGCTTAAAGGCGTTTGAAATGTCGGTTTTCCAGAGCCAAGCTGCTACCCCTGCCTTCAATATTGTCTGTATGGCACTGTCAACTGTGACGTATTGTAATGAAAATTCTTCAGATGGTATGAGTGAGTTTAAGCTTGGTGTGGTGATAGAATGAGGAGCCGAAAGGTTGATGATTAAATGTCTTTCATTATTATATATCCCTATGGTGATACCTATTGGGTTCATTCTCCAACAATTAAATGGTGGTTGTACGAATGGCCCTAACATGAAACCATTTCCCACTTCTGCTTGTAACAGATTGTCTACTGTTGTAGGGTCAATAGTGGCTGATTGTAAATTTTTACATTCTACCGTGACTGTTGGTAGTGCTACCAGCCTTGTGTGAAACGCCTCTGTGAAACCCGTGATCAGAAATTGCACTAAGTGTTTGGATGGGTGGGTGTTTAAGTAGAAGGCTAGTGTGTCAACTTGTACTTCCGTCAGTCATTTTTTGGGAAACATGCGGTTTGGGCACATTGTCCTTGCGTGAGCTCTGTAGCAGATGAAGCAGATGTGTAACAATCTGCAGGCGCTGAAACTGCAGATGCCTGTGTTGAAATTATTACATATCTGTGCCTTCCCTAGGAAGACTTTGGGTCTCCCTAGTTTGTCTCTGTTATAAAATGCCTTTTGTAACTGTTCCTTTAAATGACAAATTGCCCTGCTCCCCTGAATTATGGAGGAGCCTATTTGCCAGCCTCCTCCCCATGACTACGGACCGGGTGTATATGGCCCTTTAAGACAGTCGGTGGGCTTATGGACTTTTTATGGGACTGGTGCTGGCCCTTTAAGCACTTTTTTGGGACATAGAGAAAATTTAAGACGGTGTCCCCAGACTTGTTTGGGACACTGCCCCTTTAAGCCTGTGTCCCCAGACCTGGTTAAAACCCTTTGTTCCTGGCTATTTCCCACTTGGTTCAGTAAAATGGGCTTACTGAACCAAGTACCACACAGGCAGATCACCCAGAAGTAGAAGTGTGCAAGCAATTTACCTCCCAGACTGGGAGCCTGCTGTAGGTAAATTGCCGAACGCTGGGTGGCCGCCGTTTGCGCAAACGAACACGTAGGGGCGCCATCTTTGTTCATTCAAATACAGTCAGCGGTGTGTGCAGCAAAATTTATGGAACTCAAATCGGCTACACATTTTCACGAACACCGCTGACCCGTACCTTCTCCTACACTCCGTTTTCAGCTTCAGAGACTAAGTCCCGTTCGGCAGTTTGAACTTACTGCTATACTAAGCCAAATGCATGAATGGCCTCGTTCGTGCATTCGAATGGGACTTAGTCATTTTTCAGTGTGAAATTGACTGACCGGAACTGTTTTGGGCAGGAAAATGTGCTTGCGGTCGGTCATAAAGGACTTCCGTCTAACTTTTGATCTACTGAAGGTATTTGTATGATTTTTTGTTTGTTTTGCTTATGTTTGAAGTATGCTGATTCTGAATATATTTTTATGAAGATTGGATGTATGGTTTTAAATGTATAGTACATGTATAAAAACTGTATTTTTCCTGCATGTGATAATTATGTTAAACCATTGTGTGCCATAATTATATCACAGGCAGAGGGGAGGATTTTGTGTGTAATTGCTGGAAGTGTTTTCTGTAATGTATGTGTGTTATTGGTTGTTCTGTAAAATCCTGTGGGTGGTCCTATGTAAGGAAAACCTGCATAAAAGAAAGCCCTTTGGTGCCAAATAAATGAGAATGACTTGACCCTTTAACTTGCAGCCTTGACTCATGTTTGTAGGGGACAGCTATAATCACTACAGGGATTGCTATACTCTTCATACTCCCTTAGCCACTGAGCTCTTGTAAGAGCTCTTGTTCCTGATCCTGCTTCACTCTACAGAAGGAAGATGTTCACCTACTGGAACCTGGTCATAGGTCCAGGGTGGATAGCAGACGGCGAGATCCTAGCCCAGCAGTGGCGGTTTGTGGAGTCTGCATTGCTTATAGTGTCTACGGTGCTGATGGACCTTTTGTGAGCACTAGGAGCATCCTTTCTATGGTCCAACTTTCAGCCAGCCTGGAGGCAACCGTTACAGTCTCTTAGTTCTTTCTGTTCAGATTTGCTGGTACTAGGGGTTGCATAGCTGGTAGTCAGTAACCTGTGTTCGTATGGGCACAAGTTGGGAGAGTGGGAGTTCGAGGAGCAAATAGCACAAGACAGTGGTGGCAGAACGGCGGCAGAACAGTTCAGTGTCTAAGTGGCTCCAATCTGTTCTTATGTTGAATTGAGCCAATGCTGCTGCTGCTTTGGCAGAAAATGACTTGTGATAGTCAAAAAAGGTATATCCACCGTACTTGTGCCCCAGATCTACCAACTTGTGCATGTACAAGTCTAGTTCTTCTCTAAGTTGGGGAAAATTGGTGCATACTACGACTCTGCATAACCTGAAAGGTATGGACAGTTTTTTGTTCAATCTGGGGTCTATTGCTTTCAGTCCTGTGATGCAGAGAGATAAGCTGAAAGTCCTTGAAAATAGAAGGTGATGTGTACAGAGTTAGTTCATAAGCAATGTCCTTTATCCAGTCCGGTTTCGGTAACAGATGCAATAAGAAATTTAGAGGGTAGTAATCCAGAGGCAGTGTTAAAGTCCAGTCCAATAGTAGTATTGAAGGAAATTCCAAAAGTAGAGTCAAGGCCAGTCCAAATTAGTTAACCAGGTAATCAAAGATATAGGGGTATGAAGAGGAGATTCAGAAGAGGTCCGGTGATGGAACACATGGTCTCTCTAGGAGTGATCCAAATGATTAGGAAGGAAGTTGATGCAGTCAGTCAGATTAATTTATTAATTGTGCACTGAGGTATTGGAGATTGGAGTTTAAATAACCAAGGGTGTTTACTTTCATGCTGTCTTAAAGGGCCAGTAATAAACAAAATTCCTGACAGTTCTACTGTTGGTGTAATATTAATATCTGGGGACACAATGGCCGGTTCAGGGGCTTCCAGCCTGTCCATTCTCTGGTTTATATTGCTAATGGATGACAAGTCATTGTGGCCTGTATTCCTGCCAGGATTTTGTTAATGTTATCCTGAGAGCTAGTCCTGGTTGTATGTTATCAGGGTTTGACATAATTTTTCTATATAATTCAGCTTTCCATGCTGTGGCGGGATACAGAACCCTTAGTTCTGCTCCAATTTTTGGAATTGTCTATGACCTCAATGAGCAGGGGCTCTATTGATTTTCACCTAATGTTGCGGCTGTTGGGGTGGGGGCCAAGCGGGTGGGCTGGGTGGGGAGACATCTTCTCCTAGGTCAGATGTATAAGACATCCTATATATAAAAATGACAAAATGTTTATGGTGAATTGTTAGTGAATTCTTATAACCATTTCGGGAAAGGTGAGGCCCTGCTAATTTGCCAAGCGGCCGATAGAGGCTCTGCCTATGTATTAGTTGTTGGGCTGAACCACCGAAACTGTGTGGAGGGAACATGGGCCTCTATAACAAGATATCAAGTTTGACTGGACGTGACATGTGAGGCCCTCTTTGTACTTTGGGCGGAGTACTGCAAGACTAACTATGAGTTGGCCTGATGGGCGAATACCTCTGACTTGAGGATGGATGTTGGTCTCGCTGGATAAGTAATTAATTACCATATACTGGGACTGATGTCTTGTCCCTAAATGCTAATTGAACTTTATCATATGTTCTGCTGTAAGGTTGTACGTGTGATTCTTGACTATACATACCTGACAGGTGTGTCTTTTGGAGATGTTGTTGTTAAAGTATATTGTAAGTATATCTATAAAGTATAGATGTTGTTGTTATATTGTATACATTGTGGTCTCTATGGCCACACCATTGCTGAGAAATGCATGTTCCAGGTGTGCCCCCAGTTCCCTTTACTATAGAGCATGTGTTGATAGAGCAGCAACTCCTGAAAATCACTGTAGCCTATTCATTATTCTTCATCCAGTAAGGCAAGATACAGACATGGGCGTGCGAAGTGGGGGGGGGAGGGGGCCCCCATGGATTTTTCAACATGCCCCCTCCTCACAATTTTCCCTCCAACTGTGACAGCTCCATCTGAGGGGCTGAAGGGAGATGCTGGGGGCTGCATTTAGGTTTCCAGGGGGCCAGGAGGAGCACTGGGAATCTAGCAATTTGATGCCTCTATGCTCTGCTCCTGAATTCAGGCCCTGCCTCACGCAAGCAAACACCACCCCTCACAAGCTCCGCCTCCGCACTCATGCTGCTGACCTCGCCGGAAAGAAGAGAGAAGAGGAAAGCTTTCACCTCCCAGTCTCCCATGACCGTGTGTGTGTCTATGCCTGATAGTGAGTGAGCTTGTGTGTGTACGTGTGCCTGATAGTGAGTGAGCTTGTGTGTGCATGCGTGTGCCTGATCGTGAGTGAGCTTGTGTGTGCATGCGTGTGCCTGATCGTGAGTGAGCTTGTGTGTTTGTATAAGTGATAAAGGGGTTAAAGCAACATGAGTGCAGATTAGACACCGGTTTGATAGAAAATAGACAACATTCTTGCAGAGGGTCGTAAATATATTTCTGAAGATCAGAGTGATGGGGGAGAGGGACGGGGAAAAAAACAAAAACAAGCAGACAGTGCAGAAGATGGTACACTTTATACATACACACAAATATATATACATGCAAACACAAACATACACATAAACACATACATACATGCACATGAACTCATTTACACAAGTATAAATGCACAGTCACATATATAAGCATACATGCATAAGAGTATGGGAAAGCACAAGTCTACATATAGTACTTTACATATTGGTAGAATAAACATATTGGAATGCGTATTAAAGTGTTGATACATATAACAGAACAGTAAGATAATGTGGGGAATTGTTCATGTAAAGTGTTGGTAGTGGGACAGGAAACCCAAATCAATATTTAGTCCTCTATTCTTGCTTTTAAACAATTTGACTATTCTAGCTTTAAAAGTTTTTCTTTCTTTGGTATTTTTAAAACCCCCTTTCAATACTTCGATATTTAGGTCCTTCATTGAGTGGCCAGGCTGAGTAAAGCGGTGTCCCACAGGAGTGCTGTACGATTCTTCTTTGTGGTGTTTAATGAAGTGTCTGTGCATATTTATTCTGCCATTTAATTGCTGGGTGGTTTCCCCCATGTAGCATTCTAGCTGGCATTTGGTGCATTGAATCATGTATACCACATTGCTGAATGTGCAGGAGTATGAACCTTTAATGCTGTAGGTATTATTGATGTCTGTGGCTGTGTTGTCTGTGCATATGTGCTGACACAGTTTGCAGTGAGGTTTTTTGCATTGACTGGTCCATTTTTCTTTATTCTTCCCATCAGTGGGCAGCTTCCTGTTCTGTTAACATTGGTTGATATTTTTTTCTCTCTGTACTGTAACAGCTGCGTGCATGGCGTTTTTACAGCATAGTTGATTTGTTTGGTAATAGTCTTTGGTTTGTAGCCTGTCTCATAGATTGGGAGAGTACATTTAGATGGGAATTATGGTCATTAGGATCAGAGCATATGCGATGGTACCTACCTAGTGGCTTGGCTGTAGATGATGCCCTGTTTAGTATGGGAGGGGTGGAAGCTGGAGGTAACTGCACTGGTCTGTGGGTTTTCTGTAAACTGAGGTGTCAATTGTGCCATTGTTACATGTCACAGTGGGGTCCAGAATATTCACAGATCTAGTGGAATATTCCATTTTTAGCTTGATTGATGGATGGAATGAGTTAAAAAAAAGTCATGGAACTGTTTCAGTTTTTCTTCGCTTTCAGTCCAAATATCTTCGATATAGCGATAATATTTGTATGGTTTGGTGTGCTGTATATCTACCATAAACAGATGGGGAGCCATCTTTGTGCCCATAGCATTGCCCATGGTTTGTAGGTAAACCTCATTGTTAAAGCTGAAATAATTATGTGTGAGGATGACTAGTGCCAGTTCTGTGAAAATACGCGGGCTGTATTTTTGGTTGTCGGCATAAGAGGAAATGGAAGCAAACACTGATGCCATCTGTACGTGGAATGTTGCTGTAGAGTGATTCCACATCCATGGTTACAAGGATGGTGTTAGCAGGGAGATTGGTGATTTGGCTGAATTTGTTGAGGAAGTCAATTGTGCCTTTAATGAAGGTGTTGGAGACCAGAGGGTATTTTCTACCAGTCCTGAGATCTGTTCTGTGAGAATTCCCATTCCTGTAATTATGGGTCTTCCATAATTCTGCTTTGTGGATTTTGGGAAGCATATAGAAAGTGCCTATGTAGGGACTAGTTGCTATGAGTGATTGAAGTTCTAGATGCAAATTCTCAGGGAAGGATTTAATGAGCTCCCTAAGTTGTAAGGTATATTCATTGGTGGGGTCTTCATTTAGTTTTCTTTAGTGTTTGTCACACACACTATATATATATAAATAAATATTCATTGGTGGGGTCTTCATTTAGTTTTCTTTAGTGTTTGTCACACACACTATATATATATAAATAAATTTCCACGTGTCCCGCACTCACTGCTCCCGGTCTTGTTGTTGCCTATGTGCTATCTCCGACCTTGGGTCTTGAAAAAAGTCAGATGGGACTGAAACATCGACACTTTGTACTGAAATCTTGATGCTACAATAAAAAAGCATGATTAGAAATATTTCTGAGTCATGTGAGTGCACTTCAACAAGATATTGTATAGATTTATCAATCACACACACGTTGTGGAAGGCCAAGTGAGGGTATAATATAAATGTATATGTGTGATGTCCTGCATCTCTCATGGGGATTTAATAATTTAACTTTTTTTTTCCATTAAAGGTTATGCCATTTGTATTGTTTGTGTATGAAAGGTTGTACTTTTAAAAAAAAATTCTCTACATATATGCAGTTACCACTCTATTGATAAGTATACATATTGTTTTCGCACTGTTTAGCACAACCTTAATTTTCCTATGATGGTGAAGGCCAAATGAGGGCCCAACATAACTATACCTAGATGCAGGGTGGCCAAATGAGGGACTAATGGGTTACAGGTGCATAATGACACAATTAAATAGGATTTAATGAATGTTGAAAATATTTGAGTAGACCGGTTGCAATTTAGTATGTTATTGGTGACACCCAATTGGCAGACCTAGTTCACGTCTTGATTTGAAGTGTAATAATATCACTTACATGAGGGCCGTGAATATGTCCATAGAACAGGCATGATTATGACTAACATTATGTTACAGTTCACTTGACCAGGCCTGTGAGGAGCCCACAAAGGGCATAAAACAATATAAGTAGTGATGGACAATGAAAAAAGATTATTAACAGGCAGTACCTTAAATGCTAACCACATGTATAGGCCCAAGTTTGGGCCTGACATAAATTTAGACAGTCAGTAGCAATATAATTATTAAACAATGTAGGCCCAATGAGTGCCTGAATACCCAGATGGCAGACATATACAATACAATCCAGACCTTTGGACTGGAAGTAGATAGTTCTGTACTAAACCAGGCAGTCTCAGCCCAGACAAAGGGGAGGTCTGTGTATTTATAGGCTGGGTAACTCCTCCCACAACTACACGCATATATATATATATATATATATATATATATATATATATATATATATATACATACATATATATATATATATATATACACAAGATCCAGCGCACTCACCTACTATCAGCAACTTCAATGTTGAAAGATTTTATTTGTTTTTAAAAACCACCTAATCTAGGCAAAAATAATGGAGGTTTAGTTACATTATATGATCATACATTGCATAAGCCTGCCACAACGTCAATGTACCCCATCTTTGGCAGGTCCTACACTAACAGCCTAATGTCTGCTCTTATGAGATTAACCTACTTGGGAAAAAAATTCCATCTGGGGGCTCTGCAGGGCCCCTGGGATGAGGCACCTGTGACAGGGAGGGGTGCAAAACCAAGGAGTTGGCTAGACTCCCAAATGCATGTTTAGGTGAGTGCAGCCAACCCCCTCTTGTTTTATGTATATATTTGGGAGTCTAGCCAACTCCTTGGTTTTGCACCCCTCCCTGTCACAGGTGCCTCATCCCAGGGCCCTATTTAGCCTTGTACTGCAGAGAGCCCCAGATGGAATTTTTTTCCCAAGTAGGTTAATCTCATAAGAGCAGACATTAGGCTGTTAGTGTAGGACCTACCAAAGATGGGGTACATTGACGTTGTGGCAGGCTTATGCAATGTATGATCATATAATGTAACTAAACCCCCATTATTTTTGCCTAGATTAGGTGTTTTTAAAAAAACAAATAAAATCTTTCAACATTGAAGTTGCTGTTTAGTGGATAGGTGAGTGCGCTGGATCTTGTGTATTGTATTGTTTGGCCCCCAGCAGCACCCCCATTTATGCATGTTTAGGTGAGTGCAGCCAACCCCCTCTTGTTTTATGTGTATATATATATATATATATATATATATATATATATACATACATACATACATACATACATACATACATACATACATACATACATATATATATATACACATACATACATACATACATACATACACACACACACACCCCAATGACTTATAGGGCTGGCATACAATTTTTTCCAGGGCTTCTTTGTATCCCCAGTCCAGCCCTGCCAAAAGGGTCCAAGCATTGATGTCATTACAATTATGCCCTCCCTGGAAAAATGGACGCCCATGGATACAGTTGAGTGGAGCAATTTAGTGAATCCTCCTTGCTCCTGAACATAACATGCTCTTCATTGGCTGTTTTAACATGTTTCATATAAACAAGTTAAATATCTTCATACTTTTCCACTGCTTCCTTCTTTGAATTGACAACTAATAGCATTTCATATGTACACTGCTTTATCATTTGATTTGTTACATTACAAAACCTATTTTACAAAATATCACACATGTAACATTGATATTACATGGACCTCAACAGGTATAGTTGCAATGTTTATTGTCCATCCGTGACCCTACACAATGTCACTGGACATGACTTCTTGGTTCAATTTCACTAATGTATATGTAGTATTGTATTACAGAGCCCTTAACCTTTTCCTTTAATATGCAGTGCCGTTGGCCCACTCTCTGCTTTACCTCTGTTCTACATTAATGGAATCTGTGTTTGATGCTCTGGATTAAGCAGGACCTACCAAGGGTACTGAGAGTACACTATATCTTCTCTCAGAGATGGGAGCCCTAAGATTAGGGTTCAACCCTGGCCAAATCTGCCTTCACCAGGGCCTCCTTCTCCTCTCAGGCGTACCTCCTGTCTATCCAGAAGGGAAAGGGTCATCTTGCTCTCCTTTATATGGGAGGATCATTCATGCCTTTCTGGTCTGATCCTGAAACCTTTTACTGTCTTGCTAATCCCTTATACTAACTAGGCAAGTCTTCCTCCAACCACCCTTTTACTTAAATGGGGTAGGAAAGAATAGGTACGTCGAAATAGAGAGTAATATTAAGGTTATGAGAAGGACTATAGTGGGATGAACAGGACAAGTTTAATATTGGTAAAATATATGTGTGTGTTGTGTGACCTGAGAGTAGAATGTGTATTTTTCCTAAATAACATGTGCAAATGTATGTATGTGCAGACAATATTCACCTATAAATCTAAAATTCTACTCCAACCTACCCAAAAGTTACTTCTCTATCCAACTCTATTCACTGCCATGTTATACCTGAGTCTATCACCCTGATGCCAATCAAAGGTTAAGCACAGGATGAGATTTTTTTTTTTAAACTAGCCAGTTGTAGATGCGATGACAACAACTTGTACCATCTACTGCTTCATGTTTGAATAGCCCATAGGCAAACCATAAAATATGGACAATATCTGTAGCAGCTGACAATATTAGTAGTGGACTACAAACATGGACCTGGAGCATCTAAACTAGTTAGCATCGCTGGTCACTAATATCTACTGGCTGTTCGGAATAACAGTAACAACAACTTATGGCGGGCTATGTATCTGGGAGGGCAAGTGTAAGAGTTTTATGTTTAGAGTGTGATTTAGAGTACTTGTGTCGGTGAGAACATGAGTGTCTGTAACCTAAAAATGTAAATCCATTTTGAACTCCTATACTAACAAAATAACTTTGGAAGAATGTGAGAATGAGTGACTTTCATAAGGGCTTTTAATTAAATTAAATAAGTGTGTATTTATTAAATACGAGGAAATAGATACGTGTCCAAATCTCACGGGATGTAAGAATGGAACACACAAAGGTCATAATGGTGGTTCCAGATCCACCAAATGAAGGGCTTATACCCAAAATAACAATATTATCTAATAAGTGTGTATTTACTTTTCAATGTTTATATTTATGTTCATATTATTAAGAAATTATTTCAAAATAAATCAAAGTGTGGGGGATGTAAAAAAGAGGTACAACAAAATGTACATGCCCCTTTTTCATCCCCCATTAACTTTGACAAATTTCAATTAATTAAAATACTATATATGTTTATGTAAATGCATAGGTAGGGTTAACATTTTAAGTTGGTTAGCTGTTAATGTAAATGTTCATTGGTGTACAAAATGAGAGGACAACAATTGAACAAATACAGAAATGTACATATCATTCCAATGATGTACAAATACGCTAGCTATACAAAACAATGTATTTACAACAACTTTTAAACTTTAGCAGTATAGCATGAAAATAAATAATTAATTTGTGCTGCGATAAATTCACAAGCTACAGTGCTCATGCCTCCTGCCAAGCAAATCCAACAAATTGCTAGATACTTAATGGTAAATGTTATTTTAACACTTGTATCTGGACTCCAACCTAGAATTATATTGCTTATTTTATTAGCTCATTAACCACCTACCAATTTCTATTATTAGATAGTTGATTCCGTGTGATGTGTTTTATAATTGGCCTTTGCATTGCATCAGTTTTTAATTATGAAATTGTTATGTCTTTGATGCACAATTATGTGACATGTATACTTCACTGTCTGCATGCTATTATTGTTAGATATCAATGTCAATACCAGTACTAGCTAGATTCACAGCATGCTACTCACTCTTACTATTCCACAATCATGCTTTAAAAATCCCTTTAGAGAAGTAAACTTTATTAAAATGCCATTATCAGTTACCCAAATTCCCCCTTTTCGTTTGTCATTAACTGATCTCACAGCACTGCTTAACTTAACCCCTTGAAAACAAAAAGGTTTAGGGTCCTTTTGCACTAAAACTCAAGCACATTTTTGCATTGTTGCTTGGACACCTTCCTTAACTGAATGAGGTGCGCAAGCAATGCCAACCAACTATTAATAACTCCTCATTAATAATTTAAAGTAATTAACACATGAGCTGCTAGGCACTTTCAAACATTGTATTTAAACAAGAATTTCAGTGGTGCAATTAGAAGATAACTGTAAATTACCACCAAAGCATAATGTGCTAGTGCTTATACTGAGAACACTCTTAAAGGGATACTCTAGTGGTGCAATTAGAAAAGAACTGTAAATTAACACCAAAACAAAGTGCTAGTACTTATACTTACAACACTCTTAAAAGGGACACTCCAGACCCCTAAATCACCTCAAGGGCCATTCTCCACCCATTGAATTAGAAGTATTCCACTTAAAAGGCACTTTATAAAAGTGCTGAATTCTATAAGAAGCACTTTTATTATTAAATAATGAAGCAACCCCTTTGCTGTCAAATAATCAGGTATGTTTGCTTCCTGCTTTCGTTAGCTCCCTTGTGTTACTCAAAGTGGCCTCTGACTTAAAGTCTCTTCTGAGAACAAGGAGAGAGTGTATAAAGGCTACAGTTCATAAGATGTGCAGCTTTTGCAAACTCTTTTATGATATAAGACTATGAAAAATGCATTCATGTATTCATTGTGGGTATATCTATGAAAAAAGTTTTTTGTTTTTTACTTTATATGACTTACAGAAAGTGCAGATTTTGAGCTGTTTTATATATACCCTCAATGAGAAATGCATAAATAAATGCATGTTTTTTTTATTGTGGGTAAATATACTAAACATTTATTGAACCTTTTATTTTAAACCCTTCCTGACCTTAGACGTACCTGGTACATCCGACAAAAAAGGTCATTAACGACCTCGGACGTACATGGTACACAAAATGATGCACTTACCTGATCGCTGGTGATCCCCTGCTGACGGTCGTGATGTGGGGACTTGCCTGGCATCCCAGGCAGTCCCCCTGTGGCTGATCCGCCCCCATTCGTGATCACATGGCCGGAATAGTTGGCTTGTGCAGTGCCTGCCTGAGCCCTCAGGCTGTCCCCCTCATGCCTGCAAAAAAGTTTTAAAAAAATTAATGAAGGTTATAAAACAGTTTATAAATTAAATAAAATAATACATTAAATAAAAAGTACTTTGATATACACACACACATATATATATATATACATATACACACACATATATATATATATATATATATATATATATATATATATATATATATATATATATATATATATATATACACATATAAAATGATAAATTAAAAAAAAAAAAGAAAAAAAAAATACATTACATTTAGAAAAAAAATTATATACACCGGTTTAAATTTGTTATAACTGTATTTTGATATTAATATACATATACAGGGAGTGCAGAATTATTAGGCAAATGAGTATTTTGACCACATCATCCTCTTTATGCATGTTGTCTTACTCCAAGCTGTATAGGCTCGAAAGCCTACTACCAATTAAGCATATTAGGTGATGTGCATCTCTGTAATGAGAAGGGGTGTGGTCTAATGACATCAACACCCTATATCAGGTGTGCATAATTATTAGGCAACTTCCTTTCCTTTGGCAAAATAGGTCAAAAGAAGGACTTGACAGGCTCAGAAAAGTCAAAAATAGTGAGATATCTTGCAGAGGGATGCAGCACTCTTAAAATTGCAAAGCTTCTGAAGCGTGATCATCGAACAATCAAGCGTTTCATTCAAAATAGTCAACAGGGTCGCAAGAAGCGTGTGGAAAAACCAAGGTGCAAAATAACTGCCCATGAACTGAGAAAAGTCAAGCGTGCAGCTGCCACGATGCCACTTGCCACCAGTTTGGCCATATTTCAGAGCTGCAACATCACTGGAGTGCCCAAAAGCACAAGGTGTGCAATACTCAGAGACATGGCCAAGGTAAGAAAGGCTGAAAGACGACCACCACTGAACAAGACACACAAGCTGAAACGTCAAGACTGGGCCAAGAAATATCTCAAGACTGATTTTTCTAAGGTTTTATGGACTGATGAAATGAGAGTGAGTCTTGATGGGCCAGATGGATGGGCCCGTGGCTGGATTGGTAAAGGGCAGAGAGCTCCAGTCCGACTCAGACGCCAGCAAGGTGGAGGTGGAGTACTGGTTTGGGCTGGTATCATCAAAGATGAGCTTGTGGGGCCTTTTCGGGTTGAGGATGGAGTCAAGCTCAACTCCCAGTCCTACTGCCAGTTCCTGGAAGACACCTTCTTCAAGCAGTGGTACAGGAAGAAGTCTGCATCCTTCAAGAAAACATGATTTTCATGCAGGACAATGCTCCATCACACGCGTCCAAGTACTCCACAGCGTGGCTGGCAAGAAAGGGTATAAAAGAAGAAAATCTAATGACATGGCCTCCTTGTTCACCTGATCTGAACCCCATTGAGAACCTGTGGTCCATCATCAAATGTGAGATTTTCAAGGAGGGAAAACAGTACACCTCTCTGAACAGTGTCTGGGAGGCTGTGGTTGCTGCTGCACGCAATGTTGATGGTGAACAGATCAAAACACTGACAGAATCCATGGATGGCAGGCTTTTGAGTGTCCTTGCAAAGAAAGGTGGCTATATTGGTCACTGATTTGTTTTTGTTTTGTTTTTGAATGTCAGAAATGTATATTTGTGAATGTTGAGATGTTATATTGGTTTCACTGGTAATAATAAATAATTGAAATGGGTATATATTTGTTTTTTGTTAAGTTGCCTAATAATTATGCACAGTAATAGTCACCTGCACACACAGATATCCCCCTAACATAGCTATAACTAAAAACAAACTAAAAACTACTTCCAAAAATATTCAGCTTTGATATTAATGAGTTTTTTGGGTTCATTGAGAACATGGTTGTTGTTCAATAATAAAATTAATCCTCAAAAATACAACTTGCCTAATAATTCTGCACTCCCTGTATATTCAAATCAAAATACATTTAGAATGATGTTTTGACCCGAAAACAGGTGATTGACTAGAGTAGTCAGCTGATGCTCCAAGCCAATCAGTAACTCCCATTGATGAAAAAGAAACATTTGTGTTCCAAATGTTTACATTTGTTTTTTTTGTATTTTGCTCACGAAACTACACTTTCACTGATATTGTCATTATGTTTTACAGCTATAAAAACACTCATAAGTACAACAGTATCCCCCATGTTCCTGTTTTATGTTTTTTTTATTTGGAAGTTTAGAATAGAGGGTTGTGGCCAAGACTCCGATGAGACTGGCAGCATAGTTGCTAAGCTCCGCTTGTGACAGGGGAATATAAGCGAATCCGGGCAATTAACCACAGCAATGGCGACCAAGAAAACTCCGTAAGGAACACCTCAACATCGGACAATCCGACCGTGAAACCCTCTTTGAGGAGATTCTTCACAGAACAATCAGAACCGCACCAGACAAACAAAATGGCGCCCAGGACGTCTACACCTGTAAGCCAGCCTTCCAGCCAGTCAGCATCAGAGGGCTCAGTGTAGGACGCTGATATCAGGGCAATACTTACACAACTGCCCTCAAAGAAAGACCTCATAGAAATGTTCCAGAGGCTGGAGAATACCTTCAGTGAAAAGCTGCAAGCAGTGAATGCAGATGTGCAGCACCTAGGGACCAGAGTACAGGCCCTGGAGGACTCTGAAGAAACTACTGAATGTCTGTGGTCATAATGCCACACCACACAAAATCAACACACAGATGCCATACTGTATCTACAAAGAAAGTTAGACGAGATAGACAACAGGGGGCGACGGAACAATCTGAGAGTAAGGGGAATTCCAGAAAGACCACAGGGCACTGCTGAGAACCCTATCCAGGTACTGACTACCCTCTTTAACTCTATACTCGCTAGACCCCCTGACACATCAATCCAATTTGACAGGGCACACAGGGCTGCATGGCCCAGAAACCTACCACCAGACAGGCCCCGTGACATTATATGCCGCATACATAATTTCCCCTTGAAGGAGGAAATATTCCACAAGGCGCGACAAAACAGAGACTTACAATTTGAGGGGCACCCAGTGGCCGTCTTCCAAGACCTGTCACCCTCCACTCTACAGGCCAGAAGAGCGCTGAAACCCATTACCTCGGCCCTCCTCGAGAAGCAGATTAAATTCCGATGGAACTTCCCATTTGCCCTCTCAGTGTCGACCCACAGTGGAATACACACTATATTCACACCGGCAGACGTCCCAGATTTCCAACAGGCCCTGGGCCTTCCCCGCACTGCCATAGAGGACTGGACTGGTCTATCAAACTGTCTGTCCACACCTCTACAGCAAAGACTCAAATGGCAAAGAACACTGAGAAAAAGCAGAAGGCAAAACCAGGAAGAGCCTGAGAACCCCAGCACACCCAGAGACAAAGCGGTCTGAGGACTTCCATCGAAGTCTGCTTATATCCTTTATCTCAATCACCTCATATGTTGGAACTACATATTGCTTCTGTTTATGTTACTTAGACTAAGTTCACCATGGTTAAACTCAAATATTCATGCGGGCATTGCCACTAATGATATTTACTGATATAGGTTATCCGGCCACTACAGTTCTAGAATTCAGAAGTACGACACTGACTAAATTGACAGGATTTAGGAGAGCCTGGAACCGGGAATACCTTAAGGGACATAGAGATAGGCCTCTTCATGGGGGGGGGGATTACGTTAATACCCTATAAGTCCAGGACACTTAACCAGTTTACGCCCTGTCACAGCAGAACGAACCCCACCCCCCACAGAGAGATGCTAAGAAACTACTTGGGGACACAACTAAGTCTCCCACAGGTACAGCCCCAACTCACTGTAAATATGACGCTCTTGCATTGTATTTGTGTACATAGTTTTTGTTTACACCTTCCCCCCTTACTCTCCCTAGTTATTTTCTACATAGTCCTGCTGCTCCAACTTCCTCTTAAGCAATGTGACAGGCTACTTTACTGCAATGGCACAAATTAAACTAATGTCTCTAAATGTGAGGGGCCTCAACACGCCAGAGAAACAAAGCACACTAGCTCAGGAGATTGATAGGCAGCGAGTCGACATTTTTATTCAAGAAACGCACTACAGGGGTGATTTCCAACCAAGGATTAGGTCTAAACATATCCAACAAACCTACTATAGCAACTATGGGAAAAGTAAATCCAGAGTAGTAGCGATATTAGTAAACTCACAGGCAGCCCTCACATGAAACAGCATCAGAGCAGACCCAGGAGGGAGATATCTATTTGTTAAGGGGAAATGTCAAGGTGAGTTGGTGACATTAGCTAATATATATGCACCAAACTCAGACCAGGGCTCCTTTGCCCGGTCATGCTTGACTAAACTGGAGAGCTTCGCAGAGGGGATTGTGATAGTAGGAGGAGACTGGAACATGGTACCACTCGACAGATAGTTCCACTGAAACCACAGACAAGAGACACCAACGTACCCTACTAGCAAATGCGCTTTATGCCCACCAGCTAATGGACTGCTGGCGCCTAACCCATCCACACGACAGGGACTACACCTACTTTTCTCACACAGCGAAAAGTTATTCTAGGATAGACATGTTCCACCTGGGACAGACATCTCCCCATGTTAAAAGACGCAACCATAGGCAACATCACATGGACAGACCATGCCCCTATATTTCTGACTTTAACACTACAAGGTGCCCCCTTCCATAGTACGCACTGGCAACTCAATGAGACACTCCTGGACGACCCTAGGGTAATCGAAGATCTGAAGACGACCGTACACAACTACTTTATTGACAACACAACAGCAGACATCTCAAACTCATGGGTTTGGGAAGCACATAAAGGAGCCATTAGGGGTATCCTGATAAAATGGGGATCTAGACTCAAAAAAGAACGGTCACACAAACAAGCCTCCCTGACAGCAGCTATACATGAACAGGAAATATTACATAAACAGAACCCTACACAAGAAATTTTTCAAAAACGAACAGATCTCAGAATTGAACTTTGATCTCTTTTATCCCTCAAAGCACACAGGACGGTCCAATTGACAAGAAGCTCCTTTTAAGCACACAGCAATAAAAGCGGGAAACTACTAGCACGGGCATTGAAGGCCAAGCTTCAAAAATCCTTCATAGCTAGCATAAAAGACAGAAAGGGAAAGCAATGCAACACCACCACCGACATAGCAGAAGCATTCCGCGAATTCTACCATAACCTTTATAATCTTCCCCCACCCGAGGGATCTCCTCTCAGCATACGAGAGTATTTGACGGCCAACCTCCCCTATAAGGTCCCAGTTGTGGCCGCACAAGCTTTGAACGAGCCATTCTCCTCTAAGGAGCTCTCCCTAGCCATTAAAACCATGCCAAAAGGCAAAAGCCTTGGCCCAGATGGTCTAAATGCTAGGTATTAAAAAAAACAAAAAACTAGCAGAGGACTTGGGACCACCTTTCCTTAAAATTCTGAACGGGCTAGGAAAGGCCTCCATCTAACCCCCCCCAATGCTGCGCGCATCAATTACCATTATTCCCAAACCCGGGAAAGACCCTGAGGCATGTGGTAGCTATAGACCCATTTCCCTCATCAATCTTGATCTCAAACTAATAGCCAAACTAATCGCCAACCGCATCAAACCCCTACTGCCGGAACGGATTCATCCTGACCAGGCAGGCTTTGTACCTGGCCGTGAGGTACAAGAATAATAAACATAATACATGGGGCAAATACAACTAACACACCAACAATACTACTGGACATAGATGCAGAAAAGGCCTTCGATAGGGTGAACTGGACATACTTATTTGCAGTTATAGAGGGTCTGGGCTTCGACCCCAAAAAATTGAGAAATTGGATACATACACTATAGAGGGCCTTCCGCCAACGTCAGAGTGAATGGACATCTGTCAGCTCCCTTCCAGATAAGCAATGAAACTCGCCAAGGATGTCCATTATCACCCCTTTTATTTGTCCTGGCAGTAGAACCATTTTTGACAGCTGTCCGCAACAATCCCAAAATCAATGGCTACCGACATCCTGGGGGTGACGTTAAGGTTTCTGCATTCGCAGAGGACGTTCTCTTCACCATCACAGACCTACTCCACATACTTCCTCGCGTACAGATGGAAATAGAGACATTCGGAGCACTATCAAATTTCAAAATTAACACAGAGAAATGTGAGATCCTAGGGTTCTCCATGCCCCCGAAATTACGGACCCACATCCGACAGAACCACATTTTTGCCTGGACACAAGTAGGGCTAACATACCTAGGAATTCGTTTAACCCCAACAGTCCAAGGCTTATATGCACAGAACTACCCCCTCCCCTCATAGACAACATAGGTTGAGACCTTAAAAAGTGGGACTTACCCCACTTCTCCCTAATGGGCAGAGTTAACATAATAAAGAGGATACCAAAGGTACTATACATATTCCAGGCCCTACCTATCCCCCTCCCGGGAAAATTATTTTGACACATGAGATCCATGCTCACGAAATACACTTGGGGCTATAGGCCTGCGAGACTGGCCTACACCACCCTAACATCTACACCCGGGATGGGGGGGACTGGGATGGCCCCACTTGTACAAATATTATGTAGCGGTCCTATTCACACGCATTAAGGAATGGACAAATATGAACAAGAAAAAAGCCTGGTACGGAATAGAACAAAGCTTTGCGACAATGCCTCTCAATACATTACCCTGGCAGACGTGCCAATTTACAACATTATCCCCTACACATCACCCATTCATTTACAACATACTCCAGACATGTAAAAAAACATAGGGAGGGATGGGGACTGTCTCCCGGACTCTCTCCGTTTTTCCCCACTTGCGGACAACCCAGACTTCCAAAATGGACGGGGAAGTTCCACACTGGCCCGGACGACAGGGACCACTAGCCTCGACATCACCGAACTCCTGACAGAGGACAACCCACCTAAAATAAAAGTCTACCCCAAACCCGACAGGCAAGAGATGCTACTAGACGTCATTGCTAGAGCCCAACTGACCTATTTCCTGACCCACTCGGTCCTCCCGGTATGGAAAAAACGAGACAAGACTCCATTTGAACTTCTGTGTACCCAGGGGAGCAAAACTAGATGACCCTTGTCAGCCATTTACTGCATCCTCCAAGCAGAAACAGGAGACCAAACTAGTCCTCCATTCCAACGTAAATGGATGAGAGGACTTCACATACACATGACTAGTGAGAAATGGACACAAATTATGATCTCAGGGATTAGAAACCCAATTAATATAGCTTGCAAAGAGACCCTCTACAAAAGGGCCACCAGATGGTATAGAATACCAGCTCAACTCCATACCTATTGGCAGACAGTCAGCGATCAATGCTGGAGATACGAGGCAGCACAGGGGAACATGGAACACATATGGTGGGGATGTGAGAATATAGTCCCGTTCTGGACTCATAATAGCAGACATTAAGAAAATAATGCCCCTGAGAACACGACTGTCTCCTTCCCAGGTACTACTAGACTGGCCTCGGTCATTCAAAGAACCATACAAACAGCAACTTCTGAACATACTCATAGGGGAAACAAATGCCCTAATCCCAATGTACTGGCGACAAAGCCACATACCCTCTAGGGAACAGTGGGTCCAATGAGTAGAAAAAACTAGAGAGCTAGAGAAGATAAATTGGACAACTCTGGGCAGGAAGGATAAATATTCCAAAATCTGGGAGCCCCAGCTTCAATTCTGGAAAATGCCCCTCGCAGAGACACACCCTAAACTATCAATAGGTTGAGATCCAAGATATACTATACATAGGTATACGACACGATATGCGACCTTAGCAAGAAACGTTTACACTATACTAAACCTGGACTACAACAGGACACCCTCCCCCACTCTACCACTTACCTCCCATACTTGCCTCCATTTCCCCCATAACCCCACTTCACACCCACCCCTATGTACTACAGGATCAATGTCAAAGTTAACAGTCTGTGGTATGTTACCGAATCCCACTATGTTATACCTGTGTTTATTCCCTTATCTCTTCTGTACCTTGTGTTTTTATGACTTATGATGAAAACGCAATAAAAAAAGAAAAGTTTAGAATATCATTCCAAGTGTATATTGAGATTATATATATATATATATATATATATATATATATATATATATATACATACACATATATATATACACACACACACACACACACATATACACACACACATCTGTAAGAAAGTGTAAGTGTATATTGAGATATTTATACACCCATCTCATGTTACTCTTCCTCTAAATCCTCCCTCAATACTGCCCTCTAGAATGCACACTCTGTTTGCAATATTACAAAATCCACTGCTGTCCACGACCTCTTCATCCCTCTCAGAAACATGGCTCTTCCCCTCTGCATAGAAACATAGAATGTGACGGCAGATAAGAACCATTCGGCTCATCTAGTCTGCCCAATTTTGTTTTAAAATACTTTGATTATTCCCTGGCCTTATCTTATAGTTATGATAGCCTTATGCATATCCCATGCATGCTTAAACTCCTTTACTGTGTTAACCTCTACCACTTCAGCTGGAAGGCTATTCCATGCATCCACTACCCTCTCGGTAAAGTAATACTTACTGATATTTTAAAACCTTTACCCCTCTAATTTAAGACTATGTCCACTTGTTGTGGTAGTTTTGCTTCTTTTAAATATAGTCTCCTCCTTTACCATGTTGATTCCTTTTATGCATTTAAATGTTTCCAGCATATTCCCTCTGTCTCATCTTTCCTCCAAGCTATACATGTTAAGTTCCTTTAACCTTAAGTTTTATCCTGCAATCCATGAACCAGTTTAGTAGCCCTTCTCTGACCTAAAGAATCAATATCCTTCTGGAGATACGGTCTCCAGTACTGCGTACAATACTCCAAGTGAGGTCTCACCAGTGTTCTGTACAATGGCATGAGCACTTCCCTCTTTCTACTGCTAATACCTCTCCCTATACAGCCAAGCATTCTGCTAGCATTTCCTGCTGCTCTATTACATTGTCTGCCTACCTTTAAGTCATCAGAAATAATCACCCCTAAATCCCTTTCCTCAGATGTTGAGGTTAGGACTATCAAATATTCTTTACTCTGCCCTTGGGTTTTTACGTCCAAGATGCATTATCTTGCACTTATCCACATTAAATGTCAGTTGCCACAACTGACCATTTTTCTAGTTTACCTAAATCATTTGCCATTTGGCGTATCCCTGTTACATATCTTACTATCATCAGCAAAAAGACATACCTTACCATTAAGACCTTCTGCAATATCACTAATAAAAATATTAAAGAGAATGGGTCCAAGTACAGATCCCTGAGGTACCCCACTGGTGACAAGCCCATGCTTTGAATATACTACATTGAATACAACCATCTGTTACCTGTCACTCAGCCACTGCCTTACCCATGCAACAATATTGGAATCCAAATGTAAAGATTGCAGTTTATTGATAAGCCTTATATGTGCAACAATGTCAAAAGCCTTACTGAAATCTAGGTAAGCACCACCCTGATCTATTATTTTAGTTACCCAATCAAAAAGAAAATCACTGCTACCCCAGCATCTTTGTCCTTTGGTGGTTTTGAACTTACCCACAACCCAAAACATTCTTTATGTAAAGATAGTAGTGTAGGGTTTCTCCTCTCACCTCACTGCTCCTTCAAACCTTTACCCATAATATCCGCAACACTGTATTTCCTCTCTCTGATCACCACCTCTTTTCGTTTCCTCCCCCACTCACTCAACAATCTCAGCCTAACCCTCCTCAACTCAGGAGGAACCTTAATTCTATTGACCTCCAGCAGCTGTCAGCTAATATTGATTCACAACTGCTATCCATCACTTCCCTCTCCTGTCCCTCACTGGCCATCTCCACATATAACACTACCCTCACATCTGCCTTGAACGCTGCAACCCAGCTCCAAACATGCACCTCGAGGAGGACACCCCCAAACGTGGCATACTAAATCAACACGCTACCTGCAAAGATGCTCCCGTTGTGCTGAACGCTCCTGGAGGAAGTCTCCCACCCAGTCAGACTTTCTCCATTATAGATTCATGCTGTGCTCATACAACGCGGCCCTTGCCCTCACCAAAACAGCCATACTTTTCCTCTCTCATTAGTTCATGCTCCCGCAGTCCCAGGTGTCTCTTTGACACCTTTAGTGCTCTTCTTTGCCCTGCTGTGACCACCCCCCAAACTAACCTTACAGCCAATAGCTTTGCATGCTACTTTACTGACAAGATTGAACAGCTAAGAAAATAATTCCACCCACCCAGAATTCTCAACCACACATAGATCATGCCTTTTTTCTAGCCTTCAGGCTTTCTCCCCGGCTACTGAACAAGAGGTACTGCACTTCTCCTTTCCTCTCGCCCCATGACTTGTCCACTCGATCCTGTCCCATCTCACCTTATCAGATCTCTCTTGTCCATGGTCTAGTAATTTCCGCAATAATTATTGTAACACTCTCCTAATTGGTCTTCCCAAAAGCCATATTGCCTCCACTACAGTCTATAATGAATGCTGCCACCAGACTGATTTTCCTCTCTAGGTCGGTTCTCTCACACCTCACCCCTCTGTCAGTCCTTACATTGGCTTCCTGTATCCCATAGAAGTCAATTCAAAGTGCTAACCCATACCTATAAAACACTGAATAATTCTAGCCCCTCTTATATCTCTTCATACACACACACACACAAATCCAGAAGGAAGGTTGCACTCCAGTCTTAATAAAAATCCAATGCTTTATTTGAAGAAGATTAAAAGATCAACATACATTTCAGTCCTCTCTAAGGACTTTTATCAGGATCAAAACAAATAATAAAAGTTACAACCTACAGTAATATGTAAGAGTGATTAGTAAATTGACTCACCAAAGCTGCTGTGCATCAACCCTGGCATCCAGCCACATGAATCGCGCATGATCAGACGTGCTCCTCTCCCAGAAAGCCATGATGACGTAATGACAGCGTGCATGTATCGATAGTGACGTGGGAAGCTGCGATGTCACTATGGAGATGAAGAAAAACATAGTAATAAGTGCCTAATGCGTGGCTGAACCGGGGAGTTTACATAAAAGTGCATAGCTTATGGTGTGTGTGATAAAAGATAAAACATGGTTAATATGTTATATGAAGAGGAAGCAAAGGAGATATTAATCCCCTCACTAAGGGATATGTGCAAAATATTGCTGACAAGTTATACAGCGCTACGGAATTTGATGGTGCTATATAAATAATAAAATAATAATAATAATAATAATAATAATAATAATAATAATAATAATAGACAGTCCAAGAATCTCTTAATGTGACATTAAGTGCTAGTTACATGTTCTAAAACAATTAGCATAAAGTGTGTATAAAGAAGAGAGCTAATCATATACATCTAGATTGCTCAAATGTCAAGCGCTGAAGTGCCAAAAGTGCTAAGGCTTGTGTGCAGAGATTTGCTTGTGGACATATACATACATACACACACACACACACACACACACACACTTGTAAACAAGAAGTATTCAACCACAATTAAAACTTACTTACCGGATCGCCGTCATACCCCCGGCGGCGATCAGCAGTGCTCCCGGTGTGGGGAGACTGCCTACAGCCTAGACAGTCTCCCTGCACCGGATTAGGACCCCTGTGGCCATGTGATTGCTCAACACAGCGATCACATGGTCACAATAGGTGTCCATGTGTCTGCCTGCAGGGGGGCTGCCTGTGCTGACAGGCAGTCTCCCTGCTAGTGTAAAATCATTAAAAAAAAAAATTTATATATATATATATATATATATATATATATATATATATATATATATATATATATATATATATATATATATATATATATATATATATATAGTGGAAAATGTATTCATACTTACCATAATTTTCTTTTCCTGGCTATTATTCATGGCAGCATGTACACATGGGTTAGCTCCTCCCCTTACAGCCAATAGGACAGGTTTAAACAAATTCTTATAAAAGGAGGATCCAGAGAAGAGACCCTCAGTCAGTAACAAGCACTTACAGAAAAAATAGACCAAAAAGGGCGGGTTGTATATGCTGCCATGAATAATAGCCAGGAAAAGAAAATTACGGTAAGTATGAATAAATTTTCCACTTTCCTGGCTAATCATGGCAGCATATACACATGGGATTACCCAAGCTCATAGGGAGGGAAACAAGAGACATAATGAATGCAAAAATTATTTTTTATTAATGCAGATAAATCCACATATACATATTACGAGCGTCGAGAGGAGCGGACTGAATTAAGGACTTCATGACCAAAATGAGAGTCCACTGTAGCTCTAACATCCAGTTTATAATGGCGGGTGAAAGTGTTCACTGAAGACCAAGTGCCAGCCTTACAAATCTCATCAGGAGAAGCATTTGCCACAGAAGCCCAAGATGCTGCAATAGCACGAGTAGAGTGAGCCCTGACTCCAGTAGGAACAGGCAGGGATAAGTATTTGCAAGCACATGAGATGGCCGAAACCACCCATTGTCTCAATGTAGAGGTAGAGGCCGCTTCACCCCGCCTGTGGCCAAAAGGCAATACAAATAATCTAGGTGATCTGCGGAAGGGGCTGGTCTTCTCCAGGTAGATAGATAATGCTCGCACCACATCCAGAGTGTGCCAGACTTCTTCAGGAGAAGAGGGATTTGTATAGAAGGTTGGTAGAACAATTTCCTGGTTCAAGTGAAACTTAGATATCACTTTAGGTAAAAATTCCGGGACTGTTCTGAGGACTAAACAGTCCTGAAGTATCCTCATATAAGGTGCTTCGCATGATAATGCCTGGAGCTCACATATACATTGTGCGGAAGTAGCTGCCACCAATAGGAGTACCTTTGGAGTGAGTACCAGCAAAGGAGCCTGGTCAAGTGGTTCAAAGGGAGACCTAGTCATGGCCTTCAAGACCAGAGGAAGGTCCCATGCCGACAGAAATACCTTCAGAGGAGGCCGGATCTTAATTGCCGCTTTAAGAAAACGGATGACCAATGGTTCCAGTGCCCATCGGGTACCTGATAAAGCGGATAGAGCTGATACCTGGAGTTTCAGAGTGTTGTAGCTAAAGCCTTTGTCCAGGCCAGCCTGAAGGAAACAGAGCACTGAAGATAATGCCAGAGGTTTAATCACCACCTGGTGTTCTTGTGCCCAGCAAACAAAGGTATGCCAAATCCTATAATATGTGGAGGAAGTGGATATCTTACGAGACCTCAGGAGAGTTTGAATGACTGCGTCAGGCATGCCAGCTTTCATCAGAGCTTCCCGCTCAATCTCCAAGCCCTAAACTTGAGGGTTAGCGGGTTTGGGTGTAGCAGAGGTCCCTGAGATAGTAGATCTGCCTGGAACCAGAGTACTCTCGGAGGTTCCCGACTCATCCGTCTCGCCATAGGGAACTAGGGTCGCCGGGGCCAGAATGGGAGGATGGCGATGACCTCTACCTTCTCCTTCTGAATCTTCTTCAGAGTTGGGAATATGAGGGGTATAGGAGGGAACACATAGGCCAGAGTGAACTTAGGTTGGGATAGAGCATCCTGTCCCCTGGCTCTGTGATCGACCAGTCTTGAGAAGAAGGCGTCGACCTGGGTATTCTCTGCCGTTGCCATGAGGTCTATCTCTGGGGTTCCCCAAATCAACGACAGTTCCTGAAATACTTTGGGGCTTAGATGCCACTCGCTCCTGTCTATGGTCACGCGACTCAGGTAGTCTGCCATGGTATTCTGAATTCCCGGAAGGTATACCGCAGAGATACCCTGAACATTTTTCTGGCACCAACTCATGATGGGCCGTAGTTCCTTCATCAGATGTCTGCAAGTACTTCCTTGATGGGAAACATAGGCCACATCCGCCTTGTTGCCGGACTGGACTCGTATCCATCTGTTCTTCAGGATCCTCCTGAAGTGTATGAGAGCTCTGTGTATGGCCCGTAATTCCAAAACATTCCCCGGAAGAACCGACTCCTGTTTGTTCCATCGACCTTGAGTCATCCAGTCCTGACAGTGGGCACCCCAACCATGAGCGCTGGAATCTGTTGTTACTAGGACCCACTCGGGTTCTATCAAAGGAAAACCTCTTTCCAAATTCATCCTTCTTAGCCACCAGACCAGGTCCATTTTGACCACATGAGAGATCCTCAAGGGTTGATTCCAATCCATATCCCTCCGGTTGAACTGGTTCAGGAATGACCTCTGAGGAACTCTGAGATGCCACTGGGCCCACCTATAGAAGAGGTCAGATTGCCCAGAAGTCGCGAGTATGTTCTTGCTGTTATCACACGAAGGTGCAGAATCTTGTAGACTAAGTTTAAAATCCTCTGTATCCTTTCCTGTGAAAGGGAGATAGTGTTCTGGAGTGTGTCGAAGTTCGCCCCCAGAAACGTAATCTTCTGGGATGGAATGAGGCTGCTTTTTTGTAGATTCACTAACCAGCCGAACCGATGAAGTTCTGATAGCACAAATTCTCTGTGAAGCACTGCCGTCTGGATGTTTGGTGCTACCAGCAGAAGGTCGTCCAGGTAATGGAACAAAGAGACTCCCTGAATCCTCAGCCTTTCTATAAGAACTACCAATACCTTTGAAAAGGTTCTGGGTGGTGTGCTCAGGCCAAATGGAAGTGCTCTGAATTGGAAGTGGTCTTCTCCTATAGCAAATCGGAGAAAACGATGATGTTCCTTGGCTATCGGGATGTGATAATAGGCGTTCCGTAAGTCGATGGATATGAGCCAATCTGCCTTCCGGATAGCTGGGGAGATGGATCTTATAGACTCCATCTTGAAGGATCTGATTAGAAATCTCCTGTTGATCCTCCGCAGGTCCAGGATAGGTCTCCACTTGTCCTTGTCTTTTTGGACTAAGAACAGAGGTGAATAGGGCCCCTGGAATCGTTCCTCTTCTGGCACTGAAATGATAACCCTTTGGGACCTGAGGTTCTGAACATAATCTCCCAGAGCCCTGCTCCTGCCCTCGTCTGTGGGCAGACCTGTGGGAATGAAGAAGTTGCCTCTGGGTCTTCTAAGGAATTCCAATCTGTACCCTCCTCGAATTATAGCTTTGACCCAGGCATCTTGTATGTACTGTGCCCAAACCTTCCAGAAGAGAGAAAGTCGAGCACCGACCTCGGACAGATAGTCAGAAGTTCTTGCCTCCACGAAAGGAAGGGTTTCTACCCCGGGAAGAACGTGAAGCATATGATTGGCCACTACGCCAATTATTACTCCTGTTGAACGCTCTACCTGGTCGGTAGCTACGAGCATCCCGAAAATATTGATCCCTCGGAGGTCGCTTATCTGACCAAGAGGAGCCTGGTCTCCTGGTTCTTTTCTCTTGGGGTAGAAAGACCTTACGCCCCTCAGCAGATTTTTTAATGGATTCTTCTAGGGTCTTTCCAAATAGAAGCTCGCCCTCAAAAGGTATGGAACATAAATTGGCCTTGGAAAAGGAATCCGCACCCCAATAACACAACCATAAAGCTCTCCTAGCTGCTACTGAGAGGGCCATGGTGCGAGAGAAGATCCTGGTGATATCCAGGGCAGGTTGAGCGACAAATTCCGTAGCTATCCGAAGGTCGTAGATAGAATCCCTGAGGTTTGTTCTCTTAATACCTCTTTCCACATCTGTATCCAGATCTTTTATCCAACTTTTCATGGCTCTGGACACCGCCGTAAGACAAACAGCTGGATGGCATCCAGTACCTCCCGCTGAATATATCTTGGAAAGATCAGAATCCAGTTTCTTATCCATTGGTTCCCACAAGGAGGCTGCACTATCCAGTGGTAGACTAGTTCTCCTAGCAACCCTAGAGATGGTAGCATCAACTTTTGGAGGTGTCGTCCATTTCTTTGAAGTTTTCTCCTCCAAAGGGTAAAGCCTGGATAGCCTGCCCTGAAATGAAACCTTTTTATCAGGTTTTTCCCATTCTGCGGTAACCACCTCCTTAATGGTTCTGTGAAGAGGGAAGGAAGGCTTCTGCTTCCTAAGATCCGCAAAATGTTTATCAGAAACTTCAGGTTTAGGAAGATCTTCTGGCAATTCAAGGGTCTTTCTTACCTTCAGGATGAGTTTATCCACCGTCTTGTCGTCTAGATATTCCGACAAGACCTCTTCTTCGTTCTCACTAGAATAAACCTGATCAAGAACCTGAAACTCCTGAATCCTGGTATTCTGAGACAGATGATTCTGAGGAGACCAGCCACTTTCTTGGTCTTTTCACGGACCGATTACTTGCCTCCATGGCCTCTGAGATGCCCTGAGCAACCTCCTGTCGGATCCAAGTCAGGATATCTGGTGACTGAGTGGGTGTTACGGCTGCTGGAGTGGCCACCTTCTGCAAGCAGTTTAAGCACAGCTGTTTGCCTTCCAATGCCTTCCCATCACATCCTGCACAGGGGTCTGACTTCTGTCTCCTCTTTCGTGGGGGAGATGATACAGTCTGTTCTACATTACTAAAAGTAGTATAAGTAACGGATAGTAGATGAAGAGTAAAAACATAATTAACGTTATATATATAAAATATATATGGAGTCCTACGCACCTGGATTCTGCTGAACAGGGTAAAGGGTTCCTACTAGTAGAGCTCATAATGGGCTAACTACAATAAAGAATTTAAAATAATTCTCTTAGAATACACAAAACAAATTATCATAATAAAGGGATAAATGTATATCAGAAATACACAAACCTGTGGCAAAGAATAGAAGTGACTCCAGAGTCCTAGCTTCTCTTTTAGATAATCCAATACAAATTGCAAAATAACTGAATACACAACAACCTCTTTGAGTTCCAGCTTCTTTTAAATAGTACCAGCCATTCACTAACCTGTTTCTGGCGTTTTCTGCAAATTACCTGTGATTTTCGGATTTTGCCCATAGTAAAGATGGCCGCCGCGACCTCGCAAACGTACCCAGACTGCATTCTGGCGCCAAAACGAACCGAGCGTATTGCGCATGTGCGGTCGTCCTATCCGAGCACCCGACCTGGGAGAACCGAGGACGGAAAGCCAGGGGCCCTAATTTCAGTCAGGAAGACTCCCAAGGGTTTCAGGCAGCCCAGTATTGCCCTGGTAAGAATAAAACCAGGTAAAAAGGGAATCACCTAGGAAGAGGATAATTAAGTCATACATTGTGCACTTTAAAGTACACTGCAAAAAAAAATAAAAAAAAAAATGGTGAAAGTAGTAGAGTATTACAATTTATAGAGGGAGCCTAAAAAAAAAGCCCCCTTCCTAAGGGCTGTAAGAACAGGAAAAAGACTGGTCTCTTCTCTGGATCCTCCTTTTATAAGAATTTGTTTAAACCTGTCCTATTGGCTTTAAGGGGAGGAGCTAACCCATGTGTATATGCTGCCATGATTAGCCAGGAAATATAAATTATATATATATATGACATATCTATAAAATATATGTCTATATATCATATAATGTCATACTAAGTGTATTTTACATTAATATGTACATATATTTATATAAAAATACACTTATAATTAAATTACACACGTATATATGTAATATATATATTGTATATATTATAAAATATAAAGTAGTAATTTAAATTAAATTAAAAAATGTAAAAATAATAAAAAAATATATTTATATGAAGTTTTATTCTTACTGTATTTGGATATTATATATATATATATATATATATATATATATCAAAATACACTTAGAATGAAATTGTATATATATCTATGTATAAATAAAAATACGAAATATACATATGTCCATATACAAAATTACATAAATAATTATATAAATATACACGTAGACGTCAGATATATAAATATGCATATATATTTAAATTCTACATGCGTATTTATGTAATATTTTTACATAATTAAGTAATTTTATTGATTGCAATTTGAAGGACCTGCCTGCCAACCCAGACCGAAAGCCCAGAGAATTTAATTTGCTAGCATTGTATTTTACCCTGTAACGTTCTACGACACCCTAAAACCTGTACATGGGGGGTACTGTTTTACTCGGGAGACTTCGCTGAACACAAATATAATTTGTATGGGAACAGTAAATGAGAGAGCGGAAAATTACAGCTAAACACAAACACCACAAAAGTGTAAAAATATGCCTGGTCGCAAATGTACAACATCGCTAAAACAGTCCGGTCCTTAAGGGGTTAAATACATGAACTACTATGGGCATATACAGTTGTAAACAACATTATTCAATCCCTATTGAAATTAAGGTTTATTGTCAAAATTTGCAGACTTTTAGCGGATTGCTATGAACAAATCAACAAAAGCAATTGAAATAGCTCAACACAATAAATGTTTAAAATTCAACTGAAAATGCAACTTATAATGACTTCTCCAGTCTCAAAGTTATTCAACTCTTTCATGGAAAGCATCTGTAGTACTTCATAGATCACCCTTTTGCTGTTATGACCTGCTGCATACGAGGTGGATAGCAGCATTCCGGATGAATATTAGCAAATTGCTCATTAGCTTATCAGTTCAGTATTATTCTTGGGTTTGGTGCTGCAATTGCCTTCTTCAAATCCCACCATTTTTCTATAGGGTTCAAGTCAGGTGACACTGATGGCCAGTTTTGCACCAGTAAAATGATTACACTGCAGCTGTATATCTACATTACTTTCCAATACAATGAGTCGGTAATAAATCTCACAGATCTTTTAGAGAGAAATGCAGTCATAAATCTTTTTCTTGCTTATACTGTTTTTTACATGTACTAATACATCAAGCCATACGTGATCAAATCATTTTAAAGGACCACTCACAGCTTAATGCAGTAGTCTTGGTGCTTAGATGACATCATGTGCAGTGTAGTTGGCAATTACATCTGATGGCTATTAAGGATATGAAGTGGGTATTTATACACATGCATTCTGGTTAACTTTGAAAAAAGAACTGGGAATGCTGATACATTGAGTGTGCATTTTTGAGACACATGGTTTTCAGAGCAGTTCAAGTCCTCTAGTAAATGTATTTTGCTATTTCTATTTATGAAGCTGTAAAGTTAGTCACTATAAATCTTTTTTTTTTTTTTTACAAACTTTAGTATATTACGTTCAAAATTTACAACAAGAAAGTATCAATAGACAATCATAATCCCACCCACATTCACAGAATCTTAGAAATGAGAAAGTAATAAAACAGATTCAAGTAAGGTGCAGAAGGTCAGTCATACCCTCTTTGTGATCATATCAAAACAGCACAATTCTGCAATTACTCGTTGTTATTGGGCAGGAAGTCACATTTATACATTAGTCATTGCACGCTCATAAATATACACATTGCCTTTTTAGAGAAACATAATTGTTTACATTTGTCCATCAGCGTGCCTCTTGTGAATGTCAGACAGCCACTAGAGGCACTTACTAGTAAGGGCTTTAAATAATGTGTAGTCCTTACATTCAGCGTCATGACAACGGCCTAATGCACTTGAATCTTGATATAAAAAAGTATTATAATGTTTATGTATTAGGAGAATCCCATTGTCACAGCATGGCAATTGCTACACAGTAGGGCCCTCAATACATCTTTATGGAGAAGGTTTGACTTGACTTGAAATCATCCTAGTCATGACTTTGGAAGATGGTGCAGCATCCTCAACGGGACCAGGAAACTGCCATGTTAGAGGTTAATTGCACTTTGCTTTTTGGTTTTTACTTTGCAAAGGAGCTCCCAATAACTGAAAGGCACTATAAACACTTTAAGTAATACACATGTATATTAATTTATAACATTAGAATGTTTATATAAAATATACATATGTGTAGACCAAAGAGTGTAACTGACCAAACATACTGCTTATTTAGCATCAGTAGAGCACTGTATAGCTACAGTGCCAATGTAAGAATATAAAATACTGTTGCATTATTTTTTAACTACCCAGACATATCAATTGTTGCCATCAATTGTGGTCGATCTTCTACCCATAAAAATAGTTATTTATTAAAATAATTTAGTGCTTTATGAAAAAATGTAAAAAAAATAAATAAATACCAATGTCACCGTATTTTAATGTTCAACTGTTAAAATTAACTTTATATTGCAAAAGCAGTATATGTTTTATACAAAGCCATTAAACATTTAAAGGAAATATTTCAAGACGTGCTACAACATTTTGAATTTATAGAGCTTAATATTTCCTTCCACCACTCCAGAGGAGAGTTGGTGAATTATTGAGAATGAATTGTACAGATGTTACCACCATTATTGCACACATAAATATGGTGCTTTGCTGAGCTTGGCAACTTTCCGATAGCTTACATTATCACAAAGAGATATTATAGCACAGTAACTGCTCTAATCTTTACATCTTGATATTGTTTGGGTCTATGTCTACCAAATTACAAAGTACATAAAAAAACAGAAATGGTACAAGTTTCTTGCAAAAAGACAAATATTTACAGTACAAAATACACAAATATCTTCCTATTTATATACATAGAATATTGACTATTTTAGGTTACATATCTAAATGTTATATTTGTTACACTTCAGTCACAAAACAGCAAGGTCAAATTTTAAAATAAGTAACTGTAAGTACTATTTCATAAGAATAGGACAGTCTTTTTTTCATCACCCTTATTGCAGCTTTGGTTTGGACAGCCTTTTATCTAAGGACATATTCTTACACAGGTCCCACTCCTAACACACAGAAGTTTATTCTGTCCATTTATTTCAAATGGGAAAGATATGCACTAGTGATGCTTAAATAGTGCACGTAAAAGCAATTAAATAATTACTCTTGGATTTCATTTTATACAAAGATTCACTCGTCTAGCTAACAATGTCAGAAATCAGGATAAGTGCATGGTCCCAATGTAGTAAATTTCCTGGAGCAAAGCCTTTAATGTAACAATGTTAGTAGATATGCCAGACTAGCTCTCTGTACACCAAAGGGAAACAGACCGTTCATTTACAAACAGAAAGATTGCACAAATGATGAGTAAGTCCATTTGGAGGCTTAGTGGGAGCAACTAAAAGGGAGGCTGAGTTTAAAGCAGTTGCTAAATTCTTCCCATTGAGAATAATGGAAGGTATGAGCAATTGTTTTTTTTAGTGGTTACGGTCAAAGGCATACCTAGAGCATATGGCACCCGGGGCGGGTCCTATTTTTGGCACCCCCCCAACTTTAAAATGTAAAAAACAACCACAATTTAAAAAAAAAAAAAAATGTATTGAGCACTAAGCAGTGTTTATGCTTTTTAATTTAAGCATGATTTTGTATGGAGTATGTGTAAGTGAATGTAGAGTGTATCTGTATGTGGTGTTGGTGTTTGAATGCAGGCATGCATTTTTATGTAGTGTGGTTTTTGAATGCAGTGATGTGGTTATATATAATGGTGGAGTTTGTATGCAGTGTTGACGCTGAAATGCAGGGGTGTATTTGTGTGTAGTGTTGGCGAGATTCTGAAATCTATTCACATATACACCCTGACACATGTAGATACATAGACACACAGTCACACACATACAGAGTGGTGACTCTAGGAACAATATACAGGGGATGGGCACATAAGATACCACAGTCCAAACTGGGGGGCACTAAAACTTTTCACTAGGGAATCCAAGAATACAATGTTAGAGCAGCCATCATACTTGTTTTTACAATTTTTTTTATAAATCTTGAGATGGATGCATTGAAAAACATTATCCCAGACAAACCAACCATTTTCAGAGGGGCTTTGAATCTAAATACACAGCTCACCAAAAATTACACTAGAAGAAAAGCTAGCTGCGCTTCTACTTCCTAAATAAAAACGGTTTCTCTAAGTGCAAAAATTGCATGGCATGTAAAATACAAACAAGAGTAACTCTAAAATATTGGAATTCAAATCCAACCTATCCCAGAAGACTTATAGCATACAAAATGTCATTATTTGTGGTTTAAAAAAAAAACTCTATATACTTGCTGGAACGCCCATGTGGCCTCCAATATGTTAGTATGACCACAAGGAAATTAAAAACCAGGATAGCCGAACATTCTAGAAATGTTTTAACATGCTTCATCAACCATGCAGCATCAAAACATTTTTTAATATGTAATAGAGACCCAAGCTTATTAAAATGTATCCCTCCATGGAGAGATGGCAACATTTTAAAAATATTAGTCAAGCAAGAAATAAAATGTTTTTTTTTTTTTTAAATTAAACACCCTTACAACACAGTCTTAAAGTTGACTTTGATCTTTTTAACTTTATATAAACATGTTTTATTGTCAATATTTATGTACTTGTGTTAGATGTGCTTTTAGATTCATATATTCTGTTATTCTGTATTTATTCTTGTTATTATGCAATATCCTATACATATATTTCTTCAATAATTTGATTTCTATATTTCATTGCTTTCCATTATTTTTTGTGACTTTTACCATTCTAATATTCATATTCATAGGTGCTATTTCTGGGGGCTTCTCCCGTCCTTTTTATCGAGGCCATTAACACTATAATATTGTGTTTTTATTTCCCCATCACATTTTGGTTTTATTAGACTCATGTGACTCTGATTTCACTAACAGATGCTGTTTTATTCTATTCTCACTAATAGATGTTGCAGTATGTCCTCAGTCTTATACACTAAAAGCCATGTCGCAAGCACCATGTTCAGGAAGCTCTGCATAGCTTCTAAATCAGTTTCTACTATTTATATTAAAGCCTTCATTTTGCTCAACTTTAATACCCGAATTAGACTCTCCTTACAATTAGGAGCTATCCTTTTACTTCTCCCTCTAGCAAGTCTAAACACTCAACCTGGAGTCAGTGCCATCTTGGTGGAACAGAACCCTTTGCTGCAGGAACAGGACTAACCAATGGCTCATATTTCCTTATTGTAATTGCAATCCAACACCTAGTGGGAGTTTTACATGGTTTATGTCTAGAACAACATGATCAATGGTTACTAAACATTATTTGGTATGCCAGTAATTATTAAATAGTTATTAAAGTGAGAATTTCAAATTTAAGGTAAAAAAATAGAAACATTCAGTTATGCTAATTCTGGCCAAAGTTAGCGTTCATAATTGCTTTTTGCATTTTTAACACACAAACAAATATAAATGTTAACTTTGGCCAGTGTTTGTGACCAAGTGGCTACTAAAAAAACTGGACATACCCTATTTGCAATACCTTGGGTTGTCTACTATTGCAAATGGTATGCCATCATGGGAGTAATTCTCATTCCTGGACTACCATATGGTCTAAAAGGCAACATAATCAATCTGGCAAATTTCAATGTGAAAAATTTAACATGCTTTATTTGACCCTGTAACTTCCAAAAACACCATAAAACCTGGACATAGAGGGTACGATTTTATATGTGAGACATCGATGAATACAAATATGTGTATTATATTGCAGTAAAAGCAAACAGTATTATGACATTCACAGTTAAAATGTCACGTAGAACTAAAAAAAAAACAAAAAAAAAAATCTTATTTTCTTCCTTTTTTAAAAAAAATTCATATTAAATTATGTTTCATACCTAAATATTTGATGGTAAATGAAAGCCCTATTTCTTCTGAATAAAATGATATATAATAAGTGTGGGTGCACTTGATATGAAAGAGTCAAATTACGGTTGAACAGACATAGTAAAATTCCAGATTTTGTTTTGATCACAATGTGTACATTTGGCTCAGTCCTTAATGGGTTAAGGGATAATGATACGGATCTTAGACCCCTAGTCATTTTTATTGATTTATTATACTTTTGGGAAAAAAAAACTCTGTAAGTAATGGTTTTTAGTTATCTTTCTCACATACTAGGTAATCTTAAAAAAATAATATCTGTAGGAGCAAGTTTATAGTTTATAGAAGAAGGATAGCATAATTGGATGCCTAAATAAAAACATAAAATAGAACATACTGAGGTTAGCCAAATTTCACCTATAGCATAGCTGCAACAGTGTTTGTTCACAATTGATAATGTAATCAACTAATAATGAACTACAGTGCCAATATTAAGTGTCCCTGCATTAAGTGACACAAAATACTACTGCAAGTTTAATATATATTTATATATTTTTTTTTCCTTTTTTCTAAAACCAACTGCATTTGCCTTTAGCAACCGGAACCTTAATTATCTGGATTAAATAGCATTTCTCTTGATTACTGAAGCCCTGATCAGCCTTCAATTTCCTTAAGTTGGATTTGGCTAAGCCTTAACGTTTGTTTAAGTCATGCAAATTTCTTTCCATCCAAATCCTTGCTTCAAATTAAGTCAACAAAAGTATCACATTCTGCTGCTGTGGAATATTCAGTCACTTAACAATTAAATTAGTGTCACATCTAAATGCTGAGTGCACATTTACAGGCAAAGACTGATTCATTTTTATTTCAGCTAGAAATAGCTGAACCTTACACATCAAATATAACGGAGATAAAATCATAATGCCTGATTTTAGCACTCTGTTTTGCTTATCTATGAACAAATAAAACATTTCCTACTTTAGTGAGATATTTAGTTTGTCTTTTAAAAGTCTTAAACTGCAAATTAGCAATTAGTTGTTCATGAAGGCAAACATGCTTGAATATTTTATTTTGTGAATCATTTTAATCTCACCTCTTGCCCCCTTTAGTTGCAGCTCCATTAGTTCGCAAACGTGATTAGTGGTCATAAAAAGTTCTTTCAGCTATTGTTGGGAAAAAAATATTCTTTCTGGGAGTTTTAAAAAGTTGTTCTATAAAAAAAGAAAAAGAAAGAAATCACTATATAATATATACGTGCCAATGAAAATATGCATGCATTTAATTATTCATTTTCTTCATTGTGGCTTTCGCAAGCCTTCTCCTTATTCCCCCAGCCCTGAATAACCCTGATTTGTATTTCATTTGTAACTGATATCACAATAAGAACAGCTGTTCTTATAACCCTGACTTAAAGGGACACTCCACTTCCTAAGTACAAAATAAATAAATATCGCTGTTTAGTAGCTATACCCCTCCTCTAAGCAACTGACCTATCTCAGTTTCAGGAGACAAGCCAGTGCATAGTAAATAGCCAATCTTAACATATTTGGTGCTTTTTTTGTTTGTTTTATTAAAATTTTTGAGGGGTATATTTAACATCATATTTAAAAACACATGTCTGTAATCAGATGAAATGTGTAAGAAAGCATATGTTGAATTTATAAGAAGTGCAGGTAATAGATTTTGGAATGGTGAAAATCAAATTGTCTGTAAAAATAGTCTATATTTATATATATATATATATAAAACACCCCTCTACTCAGTTGTTCTGTGAATAGTGATGTCCCGAACGGTTCTCCGAACGGTTTCGCCACGGAGGGCGAACATAAACATAAACTTTGACCCTGTACCTCACAGTCAGCAGACACATTCCAGCCAATCAGCAGCAGACCCTCCCTCCCAGACCCTCCCACCTCCTGGACAGCATCCATTTTACATTCATTGTGAAGCTGCATTCTTAGTGAGCTGTCCAGGAGGTGGGAGGGTCTGGGAGGGAGGGTCTGCTGCTGATTGGCTGGAATGTGTCTGCTGACTGTGAGGTACAGGGTCAAAGTTTACTCAATGATGAGTCCGCGGCGAACCGTTCGGGACATCACTATCTGTGAATAAAATCTATATTTAGCAGTCGGCAAATCATTTCTGGGGGGCCAAGGACAGAAGTGCATTATTGTTTCATTATTTTTGTGTTTGTCCATATAGAGTTTGAGATTTAATGCAAACTACTGATCGCCAAAAATTAAGATAAATCATACACCTGTTATTCACTAACGTAAGAATTAAAGGTGAATTAAAAATGAGTTTCACATTTAAAGGTAAAGCTATGTTTTTTATTCTAATGTAAAGTCAGCTATGATTTTAGTTCAGCTACTCTGGACTTAAATTTGAAATTCACTTTGAATTCTCACATTAGTCAAAAACCTTGATAATATCTTTGAAGCAAACGTCTGATACATTCAATACAGTCAAGCACAAGTCTGTAAAAGTAGTGTTCTTCTAAGCATTGTGCAACATATTCATAAAACCACAAGTATCATTTCAAAAGCAAAGTCATATTGCTAGAAAAAATAACCAACATTTCTTCTGTAGTTTGAAGGTGAAACGTCTTATTGAGAAGCAATACACGTTCAGTATTTGATTGACTGGATGCAATAGACATGTCTGTTTTGACAGTTACATTTTCATATGATACAAATGCATAACTGATCCTTGTTCTTGCTTCACCTCCCATAGCAACCAAGCAACAACATATTTACCTTAAAGGTGAATGTGTCTTTCCTTACCAAGCCTATTCTTGATATTGTTATAATAATAAATATCTAATGAATTGCACATACATAACTTTGTTTTGAAAACAATTTAAAAAGATTATCAGTTTTTACTTTCTTCATTCTTAAAATGCATACTAATAACCCTTTCAGTGCAAGAGAAACATATAGCATTTCACTATAAGCTGAATTCATGTGTTGTATTGTATTTTTTTGTGGTATAACATACTTTGGGGAGGGGGAGGAGGGTGGGGGCTAATTTTATAATGGCATTAACTTGCTTTCATTTTTAGAAAAGGAGACCTAAAGAAATTAATTATTTGATATTGACAAAGAGTTCTATTTTTTTAACTACCGTATATACTCGAGTATAAGTCGAGTTTTTCAGCACATTTTTTGTGCTGAAAACCCCCCACTCGACTTATACTCGAGTCATTGTCTGTATTATGGCAAATTACATTGCCATAATACAGACCAGGACTGTCGGGCTCATTACAAGCCCGCCGGTCCTGTTGGGGGCTGGTAGCGAGTTGTAACTTACCTTTCCTGCAGCTCCTGTCAGCTCCCTTCTCTCTCCTCCGGTAAGCTCCTCTGTCAGCTCCCCTGAAAGTCTCGCGAGAGCCGCGGGGTCAGAGCACGCTCCATGTGGCACTCACACAGCGAGACTTACAGTGGAGCTGACAGGGGAGCTGACCGGACCAGAGGAGAGAGAAGGGAGCTGACAGGAGCTGCAGGAAAGTTAAGTTACAGCTCTCTGCCAGCCCCCTCCTACACAGCCCATGCCACTGGACCACCAGGGAATGAGAGCCCCTCTCCCTGGCCAGCTAACATGCAGGAAGGGGGGATGAAAAAAATAAATACAGATTTAAATAATAATAAAATATTAATAATATTTAAAAAAATAATAATAATAAAATAAAAATAAAATCTTAATATTACAAAAAATAAATAAAATAATAATAATAATTAAAAAAAATAATGACAATGCCCACCCCCCACCAAGGCTCTGCATCACATACACAAACACACTCTGCATCACACACACACACACACACTGCATTCATACACACACACACACTGCATTCATACACACACTGCACTCATACACACACACACTGCATTTATACACACACTGCACTCATACACACACACACTGCATTCATACACACACACACACACACACACACACACTGCACTCATACACACACACTGCATTCATACACACAGTGCACTCATACACACACACTGCATTCATACACAAACACACTGCACTCATCCACACACACTGCATTCATACACACACACTGCACTCATACACACACACACACTGCATTCATACACACACTGCACTCATACACACACACGCTGCACTCATACACACACACTGCATTCATACACACACACACTGTAAATAAATATTCAATTAATATAATTTTGGGGGGATATAATTTTATTTAGAAATTTACCAGTAGCTGCTGCATTTCCCACCCTAGTCTTATACTGGAGACTTACTCCATTAATCTCTATACTACCAAGAACATGCAAAAATTCTAGCATAACCTTTATTTAAAGGAAGGAATGCATAGAAACATTTATAATAAAATAGCAATTTAGTTAATATTCATAAGCTTTATAAACTTAAAAAATATAATTACCAAATTTAAAACAATTCTCAGTAGTTTCATGAATAGTCATTGCCAGCTTTTCCATTTTTAATGAGATTTTAATGTATGTAACATTTGTTAAGAAGTAACACCTATTCATCCAGGGTGTCACGATTCCGGAACCTAACACGCTAACAGGTCACAGAGAGGAAGGGTGCTATACCGGCCCTTAGAGTGGCCGGGCTAAGCACACTAAGAATGGTCAGGAGACAAGCCAAGTAAAGGGAGCCAGAAAATGGGAGAACGAGAAACAAGCCGAGGTCAAAGGAGTGGAGAAGACAGGATAATCGGAATAACGAGCCAAATAATCGGAAACCAGAGAGCAACACCAGAGAACAGCACTACAGGTATCAAAAGACCACAACAGGGCACTGAGGGACAGGAAAGGTAAGTATAAATACCCTTGGTTTAATTCTGATTGGATAACTTCCAATCAGAATTAACAATCACATGTGGGGATATCTATACCTCCCACTGTGATTGTGGTACTGTTTCTTTAACGCCGGGTCACTCACGGAGAGATGCCGCTCACCGACAGGTAAGAGGAGGGGAGACCGCGGGCGGCGATGGACTGAGGGTGAGTGCTGCAAGTGGCGTGCAGCCTCCCCTCCTAGCCGCCCGCGGATCCCTGACATAACCCCCCCCTCGAGGCCCGACGGGCGGGAAGCCGAAGGCTTCAAAGGAAACCGCGCATGAAAGGAGCGGATCAAAGAGGGCGCATTCAAGTCAGAGGCAGAAACCCAGGACTGCTCCTCAGGGCCGTAACCCTTCCAATCAACCAGATACTGCAACCGACCCCGAGAAAAACGAGAATCAAGCAGAGCAGCCACTTCGTACACGTCACTAGAGACAGCGCGGAGGGAATCTGGATGCCTGAGAGGACCAGTGAATCTATTACAGAGCAGGGGCTTCAAAAGGGAGGTGTGAAAAGTGTTAGGTATACGCATGGAAGGAGGCAAGGCCAGGAAGTAGGACACAGGATTGACCCTACGCAATACCTTATAGGGGCCAAGTAACCTGGGTGCGAATTTCATGGAGGGGACCCTGAGGCGGAGATTCTTAGAGGACAACCAAACCCTATCACCCGGGACATAAGAGGGAGCAGCACTCCTACGACGATCAGCAAATCTCTTCTGAGTAGCAATCGCATGAGAAAGAATAGCATGGACCTTATCCCACATCTTCCGTAAAGAGGTGAGTTGCTCATCCAAAGCGGGTATTCCCTTGTCGGAGAACACGCAGAGAAGGACAGAGGGTTGGAACCCATAAGCAACCATAAAAGGACTTAAGCCAGTGGACGAATGAGTCACAGTGTTCCTGGCGAATTCAGCCCAGGGAAGGAGGTGAGACCAGTTGTCCTGGTGTGCATTCGTGAAGCAACGTAAATATAACTCCACAGATTGATTCGCCCGTTCGGCCAGCTCCATTAGATTGTGGATGATAGGAGGAAGTAAACGACAAGGAAATCCCCATCTCAGCACAAAAGCCCCTCCAAAACCGAGAGACAAATTGAGGACCCCTGTCGGATACGATATCCTGTGGTATACCATGCAAGCGGAAAACCTCTTTGGCAAATACCTGAGCCAACTGAACCGCAGAAGGTAGTTTTTTAAGTGGAATAAAGTGTGCCATTTTAGAGAACCTATCAGTCACAGTCAAAATTACAGTCATTCCATCGGATGAAGGAAGATCCACAATAAAGTCCATGGATAACTGGGTCCATGGTTTCTTGGGTACGGATAGAGGCATTAGGAGTCCCGGGTGTTTGACATTAGGGGACTTACACTGTGCTCAAACACGACAAGCTTGCACATAATCCACTACGTCTTTCTTAAGTGAAGGCCACCAAAACTGTTGAAGGAGACCCTTGTATGTTTTGGTAACCCCTGGGTGACCAGCCGTTTTGGCGGTGTGAAATAAAGCTAACAATTTCTTTCTATCTTTTTATTTCACGTATAATCTAAAAACAGGTGTCTCAGAGGGTGCTTGGGTTTGGTATGCCTTGATACCATCAAGGAAAAGAGACGAAATAACCAAACGGGTAGCAGCTATTATCTTAGACGTGGGTACAATGGGTTCAGGAGCGGGGGCAATAGACTCCAAAGGTTCGTATTGATAGCATCAGCCTTGACATTACGGTACCCAGGCCTATATGTGATAATGAACTGAAAGTGTGAAAGAAATAAGGACCATCTGGCTTGACGAGAGGACAACCTTTTAGCATCAGCTATATAGGAGAGATTCTTATGATCAGTTATAACCAGGATTTTGTGTCTAGCTCCTTCTAATAAGTACCTCCACTCTTTAAAAGCCATCACAATAGCTAATAGTTCCCTACGTCGTAATTCTTTTCCGAATCAGACAGTTTTTTAGGAAAGTAACAACAGGGATGGAGGGGTTCGTTATAGGATAGTCTTTGTGATAATATAGCTCCTATACCTGATTCTGAAGCGTCTACTTCCATTATAAAGGGAAAGGAAGGATCAGGATGGTGTAGCACAGGGGCAGTGGCTAATGCCTTTTTGAGAGTTTCGAAGGCTTTAATGGCTCCAGGAGTCCAAACCCTGGGGTGCAAACCCTTTTTAGTTAGTTTCGTGATAGGAGAAATGACTGATGAAAAGTTTTTAATAAACCTGCGATAATAATTGGCAAAGCCTATAAATCGCTGTATTGCCTTAAGGCCTTGAGAAATAGGCCAAGACAATATGGCTTCTAATTTAGAAGGATCCATGCTGAACCCCTGTTCAGAAATGATGTACCCTAGGAATTGTACTGATTTCTGGTCAAATAAACATTTCTCCAATTTACAATAAAGACCGTTCTGTAGCAATCTCTTAAGTACCTTCCTCACATGGGCATGATGTGAGTCCAAATCAGGAGAATATACAAGTATATCATCGAGATAAACCACGGCACAGACATGCAGTAAATCTCTAAGGACATCATTTATGAGGTCCTGAAAGACAGCAGGAGCATTACACAGTCCAAAAGGCATGACTAGATACTCGTAATGGCCACTGAGTGTATTGAACGCTGTCTTCCATTCATCATTTTCTTTTATACGAACCAAGTTGTAAGCCCCACTGAGGTCTAGTTTAGTAAAATATCTAGAACCTTTAACACGGTCACACAACTCAGTAATGAGAGGGATAGGATAAGCGTTTTTAACTGTTATATTATTCAGGCCCCTATAGTCTATACATGGCCTCAAATCGCCCTCTTTCTTGGCAACAAAAAAGAAACCAGCACCAGCCGGAGAGGAGGACCTTCTGATAAAACCTTTACATAAGGATTCCTGTATGTACTCCTCCATGACCTGGTTTTCTTTCTCAGAAAGCGGGTAGACCTTACCCCTAGGAGGCATCGTTCCAGGTAACAGGTTTATGGCACAATCATAATCCCGGTGTGGGGGTAGTTTATCAGCTTCCCTCTTTTCAAAGACCAATGCGAGGTCTGCATACACAGGAGGGACAGAAACAGAAAGTGGTTTAGCTGTAGGCACATTAAGTAAACAAATGGGATGTAAACGGGCCATACAGTCTTGTTGACAAGATACCCCCCAGGAGAGTATATCTAGACAACCCCAATCAAGTACCGGGTTATGCTTAACTAACCAGGGGAAGCCCAGAACGATGGAAGCTGTAGGGGAGTCAATTATTTGGAAGGTTATCCTTTCTTTGTGTAAGGCACCCATGACCATAACCATTTCTTGGGTTTCATGGGTCACCAGAGGTTTATCAAGTGGTCTACCATCTATGGCCTCAACGGCCAAGGGTGTGGCCTTTTGGATCAGATTCAAGGCTGCGGTTTTAGCAAAGTTTTCATCCATAAAGTTGTCTGCAGCACCTGAATCGATCAAGGCTTTAGTTGTTATCGTGGTTTGATTGACCAAAAGAGTAACCGTAATAAATGGTCTGGAGATGGACACATGAGGGGAAAAAACCATAACACCCGAGGCTGACCCCTCTCTAGGCCTTAGGTGCTGGAGTTTCCCTGCAAACTAGGACAGTTTCTTCGGAGATGCCACCTCTTACCACAATAAAGGCACAAACTCTCCCTTCTGCGGTACGTTCTTTCAGCTTCAGATAAGCCTACAGCACCTAATTGCATGGGTTCGGGAGGTTGATTAGGGGGAGGTAATGCTAGTAATGCAGTACTGGGTAAAGCAGGTAACCCCTGTGTATTCATCCTTCTTTGACTACGCCTCTCTCTAATACGGTTGTCAATAAGAATGATATAATCTATTACATCATCCAGAAGAACAGGCAATTCACTGGATGCTATTTCGTCTAATATGTAAGCGGCCAAACCCTCCTGAAAAGCTGTTACAAGAGCGTCGTTATTCCAAACCACTTCAGCTGCCAGAGTGCGGAATTCAATGGTATAATCCGCCACAGATCTATTACCCTGTCGGACCCTAAGCAGAGCTTTGCCCGCAGAAGCAACCCAGCCGGGTTGATCAAATGTACGTTTAAAAGCTGTTAAAAAGTCTGTGAAGGACATTGGGGATGTATTCTCCCACATGGGATTAGCCCATGCTAGAGCTTTCTCGGACAAATGGTTGATCAAAAAAGCAATTTTGGTTCTGTCAGTGGGGTAGGAACGAGGATTCATCACCAAATGAATATCAATTTGGTTGAGGAAACCACGGCACAATGCTGGATCACCGCTATAGCGCTGAGGTGGCGTCATGTGAACCACATGAGCAGGAGTGGGTACTGGATCAGGAATGGGTTCTGGCACAGCAGCAACAGCTTCTTGAATGGCAGGTTGCAAGTGGGCAGTACGAGCCAGTATGGTTTGTAAAGCCTGAGCAAACTGATCCATACGGTGGTCTAAACCATCCATTCTAGCCTGCTGATTTACTAACAGCTGTGGAATGTCAGCAGGTTCCATGGTGGCCCTGTTGTAATGTCATGATTCCGGAACCTAACACGCTAACAGGTCACAGAGAGGAAGGGTGCTATACCGGCCCTTAGAGTGGCCGGGCTAAGCACACTAAGAATGGTCAGGAGACAAGCCAAGTAAAGGGAGCCAGAAAACGGGAGAACGAGAAACAAGCCGAGGTCAAAGTAGTGGAGAAGACAGGATAATCGGAATAACGAGCCAAATAATCGGAAACCAGAGAGCAACACCAGAGAACAGCACTACAGGTATCACAAGACCACAACAGGGCACTGAGGGACAGGAAAGGTAAGTATAAATACCCTTGGTTTAATTCTGATTGGATAACTTCCAATCAGAATTAACAATCACACGTGGGGATATCTATACCTCCCACTGTGATTGTGGTACTATTTCTTTAACGCCGGGTCACTCACGTGACCCCGGCGTTTGCATAATTCAGTGACCTCCCAGCGTGCAGCGTTATACATTCTGCCACTGGGGGGCGTGGAGGACGCAAGCGGCGAGCGGCAGAGAGGAGATGCCGCTCGCCGACAGGTAAGAGGAGGGGAGTCTGCAGGCGGCGATGGACTGAGGGTGAGTGCTGCAAGTGGCGTGCAGCCTCCCCTCCTAGCCGCCCGCGGATCCCTGACACAGGGAGAGGGTGTTTTCCAGCTTTTATGAAAGCCTCCCAAAATGAGCATCCCACAAGGGTTTAACCCGAGGAGGTGTGCAAACAGGACAAAAATACAAAGGAGATGATGACTAACATTTCTTCAAGAAATCTGATAGAGATAGAAGAGTAGGTTCTAAATAAATGTATTTGTTTTACTCCAACAATTCATTTTGAAAAATTGACTTTAGATTCTAAATTCTTTTGGAACCGTAGGATTAAGACATTTTTTTCATTCTAATAAATTTGAATCTTCACAAATAAAAGAGGGTCAATGTTGAATTTCCCTAAATGTAAACCATAAAGCCATTTTATTTTTCTGTAAAGTAATGTGACAATAGAAATGTTTATCAAATTGGTTGAACAAGAGGTTTCTAAAATTAATTGGAAAAGTTACAGGAGGGATGAGGAAAACCTCACTAGGGTGGAGAAGGTGGCTATTGTCTAACTTAGGAAGGATGTATTCATTGTCATCAAGTCAGTGGATACAGGAAGTGCCTCTGTGATAATGGATCTATCCATGTATAAGCATGTCAATTAAATGACACCCACTGAAGAATCTCTAAGGGTTCAATGGACTCAATTAGCACCAAAATTAGTGTACCAGTAAATGAGGCAAGTTTAAATGTATAAATTCCAAATGTCACCAAGACATTTTTTTAAGGAACAACTCATTACTACCCTATTCTACATATTACCAAAGATGCACCACAACCTGAATAGTCCACCCGGCCACCCATTGTAGCTGGGACAGATTATATTTTCCAGTTCATCTTCATATTTCTGGACCGTGTCTTACAACCCATTGTTTACAAGATCATTTATTAAGGACAACATATTTTTTGAACAAATTTGAATCTTTGTCAATTATTGAGGATGTGACTAAACTCTACACGATCGATGTTAACAGCCTGTACACCTCCATCCTAGTGACGGGCGGGTATAGGTGGTTAGTGAGTATTTGGCAGGTGCAGGTTTGGGCCCATCTCATTTCCAATTCATTCTGCATCTACTCCTGATTGTGTTACATAAAAACTATTTTTTTTTACTCAATTTTTTCAAGGATTTTTAATTTTTTTGAGAGGAAGTATATCTACACATCTACATTGTTTGAGAGATATATATCTGTAGCTGAGCCCTAGTCCTAGCAATGACTCTTCTCTGCTGGATCCACAAAAGTACAATCAGGAACAAGAAAAATGCCAAAGAAATATCCCACCTCCTCCCCAGCAACTGGACGACACACAGTTCTGGGAGTACAATTGGTTTTATCCTGCCACACATCTCTTTTATACATTGCCTCTAGCATGGGGTTTCTCAGTCACAATTACAGGGCTTTTATTCCCAAGATCCTCTGTGCCTGAGAGATAATTTTAAATTTTTAAAATTTTTATTATTTTCATTCAAATATATAGTTTTTTTTGTTTTTTTTCAATTTACTGGTTTTTCAATGTATTGAATTTTATTTATTTAAATTTTCATTTTCTATTAATTGTTCATTTTTCTATTTTTCATCAATTTTTCATCAATTTTTCACTAATAGTTTCTACTTGCTATATCGGTCAATCATTTGGAGTTTCAGATCCTCCCTTTGATTTTGCAAACTTCACCAACACAGGGATTAAATACATAGGATTTTTACTGTATTAACATGCCTACTCATCCATCTGTTTCAATGTTTTTATATTTAATTCTGATAGGTGGTTTATTTATCTACATACTTATATAATTACAACTTGCCTTATATCATTCTACATAAAGTATGGTATATGTCTATTCAACCTCCGTGTGCAATAAATCTCCATTTAGATACATTTTTAGATAAAAAAAAACTTAGATTTGTTTTAATTTGTTTTTATTTGCTTTGAAGTATACCACAATGTAATAGGGACTTTTGGGAAAGCAGCCCTCAACAAATATGTGGAGTGCACTGAGTGGGAAAATAAACCATTTCTAGTAAACCCAGCAGAGTGCTTAAATCTAGTTTACATACACACTTACCTTCTACAGGGATAATTATGTAATAGGGAAAAATAGCTGAAACTAAATAAAATGACAAAATATGGTATAGTATATAAGGATGATCGGAGTGGTGAAAGATCTGTATATAACTCACTCACATGGCATAGAGCCTTGGGTGGATAGGCTTAGATCACATTCGCAGGGGTATGTTAAAGCAGTACCAAACCTCTTCTGTATATGGACCTGGATGGTCAGAAAAAATATAAAAATGAAGCTAATTCTCTTAGAATATTACCTCCAGTACACATATAATTGTAAAATGGTGCAAATTACTGCTCACCTTTTTGAGAGCCAAAAATGCTGGGCTCTCAGTATGATATGCACTGTGCCTTTAAGAGGACACAACGTTTCTTTAAATTCAAAGCAGGAATATACAGGAACTCACTAGACTTATTGAATGGTTAGTATACTTTATTAAACAAAAATACACAACATAATTAAACATTTATAAAAAGCAAGCCAGATAACAGTAAAATACTGTCCCAAAAAGTTGTCCTGATCGTCCAAGATGCGTTTCGCCTTGTCCTAAGGCTTTCTCAATCAGATTTCTGCTTTCCAACTGCTTCGTGTGTTTATACCTGAAGGCTGCCGTGTGATAGGTCATCGTATCCATTTGCCATCCAATCATAGAGGCGATGAGGGGAGGTGTGTAGCCGCACCGCTGCATGTTGTCCTCCTAACTTACGTATATATGCAGAAGTGACATATCGGAGCATTCGTAACGTCACTTCCGCGTCTAATCCACCACTTATAATACAGACAGTGCCTTTTTCTTATCTTCAGGGGAAACACCGTAGCATAACGGCCAGTGTCCATATTACATGCTGGAAGTTTGTCTGGCAAAAATCTCAGTGATAAAAGTTAATTACATAAAAAATAAATAGCAAAGGAAAGGAATCAGTAAAAAATATATATTTTATCATTAGATATAAACAATTACTTGTGACCCTACTTGTATTAATATAATAATATTTTAAAATATCGTTCTAAAGGCAATATAGCAGTGATATTAAAGATATATATCATATCTTAATAAAGATAAATAGTAAATAGTGGCCATTGGACTTGTATCTAATACACGAAAGTCAAGAGCATAATTTATAACATTCCCAACAATTTAAAATTAAGAGTATTACAAAAAAATTAAATATTTACCATTATACTAATAATTTTTTTTCACAAATATCCATAAAATAATAATGTCAGCTACAGAAAGTGGCAGAGTTCAAAATCCACTTCATCTCAGATTGTCCCATCTTCCTATTTATATACTCGCCCCTCCAGTTAATTTTAACTTTTTGAATTCCTAAAAATTGTAATTTAGTGGGGTCACCATTATGATAGTTTTTAAAATGAAGGGATACATTTGTCCATGTGGATTAGTATATATAGGACGAACTACTCACTCACTTCAAGTAAGGATACAAGAACACATTAGGAATGTTAGGAATGGCTTCAATAAACATAGTTTATCACACCATTTTAAAATCATAATAGTGATCCTGCTGTGACAAACTCACTATTGTCCCTGTGTTCAAGACATTTCCCTTTTATTTTTGTGTATTATGTTCCCCGAACCCCATTCCCCCAGTTCGGGAGCTTCAATCTACTGAACACCGACCACCTCCCTGGCTAATTAACTACAAACTAACCACAAACTTAAGTGCTCTCCCTGTGTGGCTGCTGTTCGTATAACCGAACAATACGTGCTGCCATCTTGTCGCACGAACGCAGGCAGCGGCACTTGGTCGCCAAGCGTATGGGACTTAAAGTCGGATACATCCTCATGTGAACCTCTGTAATCTTGCGTCGATGCCTGCTTCATTTCCCAACGAAACAGGAGAGCGCTGTTTTGTAGGGGGACCGTTCAACATTTTATTAATTTCTTAACTCCCGAAAGTGACCGAACGCTACCACTATTTCTCTTGAACTAATTTGGGCAGGTGCCACATGTGCGGTCGGTCAAAACTTTACCCCGGTGGTGATTCGGCTGTGTTCATGGGATCTGAGCGCTATTTGGATATGTTGGGCGCTCAGATTCAGGTTATCCAGGGATATAATGCTTGTGGGGGTTCATATATGTGTTGTGTATTTTGAGGGTTTTGTATAATATTAAGATTAAGCAAAAGCTAGCTCTTTTATCTCCCAGACACAGAGGCACCTGGGCAGGCTTCCTGCACAAGTGAATGGAGATGCTGGGGATCTTTGTATATAAGCTGGCCACTGGGCCATAATAAAACATTCCTCTTGTAACCTTCATTAAGTCTTGGCTGATGTTTGGGTACACCTGAGCTATAATCATTTCTTCACCTTGGGAAATTTACAACGGATATACTCAGTCAGAGTATAGGGGATCCGTTACATATCTAATGACAAATATATATTTTTTACTAAGCCTTTCCTTTTGCTAGAGTTTGGTATTGCCTTAACATACCCCTCTGAATGTGATCTGAGCCTATCAAGGTGGAGCACGTCTATGTCATGTGGCGTTGCGTGCCTCCATGCACCTCCAGGTACTCCACTGTCCAGTCGCAGCCAATGCAACAATGACCAACACACACACTTACACTCACAGACACACTCACAGACAGACACACACAGACACACACACACAGACACACACACACAGACACACATACTCACTGACAGACAGACAAACACACATACAGACACACTGACAGAGAGACACACACACAGACACAAACAGACACACACACACAGAGACTCACTGACAGACACACACAGACACACACATACTCACTGACAGACGCACACATACAGACACACATACTCACTGACAGACATATACAGACACACACAGACAGGCACACATACTCACTGACAGACACACACACAGACATATTCACTGACAGACACACACACACACACACACACTGACAGACACACACACGCATTTAAACATTATTGCACTCACATCATTTAATTTATTGTTCCCTACCTTTGGGAGCTGGTGTGGGGATCTTCTGTCTGGAGATCTCCTTCCTGCTCCTCACTGCTCCCCCGTGTGGTTTAGTGATGTAAGGTGCCGGAATTTGATGTCATATTATGGCGCCCGGTTTCACTACAGAAGGTGCTCGCGAGGGAGCAGTGAGGAGAAAGAACACTGAGCTCCCTCGC
>OW240917.1:97306919-97365429 GCA_933207985.1 Pelobates cultripes
GAAGGTATTAAACTGATCAGAACAATACTAAACACACCACAAATAAGGTTTCTCTCCTGTATGGCTCCTCAAATGATGCTTAAGATTAGAAGGGGCTGAAAAGCATTTCTCACACTCCGAACAAAAATATATATTTTTAACATTCTCTCCACTTTGAACGAAATGACGTTTGGGAAGAGATTAACATAATTAAACACAGGCAGTAAAAATACAGATTTTAGCCATACCCTGTAACTTCAAAACTACACATCCCATCTTCATAATTACATATTTGGAATCAGCACACTTAAAACATAAACATAACCAAAAAATCAGCCAAATCCATCCAGGGGTTAAAAAATTAGCTGTAGGTCCCTTTATGACCGACTGCAAGCACATTTTCCTGCCCAAAACAGTTCCATAGATTTGGGCTGTGAGGTCGGTCTATTTCAGGCTGAAAAAACGACTAAGTCCCATCGCGAATGGGACTTAGTCTCTGCAGCTGAAATAAGGCTGAAAAAAAGACTAAGTCCCATCGCCGAATGGGACTTAGTCTCTGCAGCTGAAATAAGGCTGAAAAAAACGGCTGAAAAAAAGACTAAGTCCCATCGTGAATGGGACTTAGTCTCTGCAGCTGAAATAATTTCCCATTTACTGAACCAAGTGGGAAATAGCAAGGCAGGCACAAAGGGTTTGCACCAGGTCTGGGGACACAGGGGACACCGTCTTAAAGGGGCCGTGTCCCCAACAAGTCTGGGGACACAGCCTTAAAGGGGCAGTGTCCCAATCTTCCTGATGTCCCAAAAAAGGTGCTTAAAGGGCCAGCACCAGTCACATAAAGAGTCCATAAGCCCCAATATGCCCACCGACAGTCTTAAAGGGCCATACACACCAAATAAAAGTGCATACATTTTCACAATCTCCCAGGGGCCATAGTCATGCGGGAAGAGGCTGGCAAGTAGGCTTCTCCACAACCCAGGGAAGCAGGGCAATTTGCCATTTAAAGGGCCCGTTACAAATAGCATTTTGTAACAAGGTGTCAATCCATATCTGCCAAGTGACCCGATGTAGGGGGACCAGTCCCTATTCTGCTCTGTGTCAGTGTGTATCATGGTCTCTGAGGACAGGTGTCAATCCATATTTGCCAAGTGACCCTATGTAGGTGGACCAGTCTCTATTCTGCTCTGTGTCCGTGTGCATCAGGGGCTCTGAGGACAGGTGTCAATCCATATGTCAAGGTGTCAATATGTCATATGTCAGGTGTCAATCCATATTGATTGTGATTTAGGAATGTTAGGTGATTTCTGCCCTTTATGGATTAAAACCAGACTCTGTATCAACTGTGTAATTTTCCATGGGAGTTTTGCCATGGATCCCCCTCCGGCATGCCACAGTCCAGGTGTTAGTCCCCTTGAAACAACTTTTCCATCCCTATTGTGGCCAGAAAGAGTCCCTGTGTGTTTTAAAATTCGCCTCCCCATTGAAGTCAATGGCGTTTCGGGCGGTTCGCCGGTTCGCGAACATTTGCGGAAGTTCGCGTTCGCCGTTCGCGAACCGAAAATTTCGGGTTCGCGACATCACTACATGTTATGCCTCAAAAGGAGAATAGAGTGACAGATGGGGTCGTGACCAAACATGAAAACATAATCATTCGAGTGAAATACAGTGATAAGTTTAAAAGTGTGTGAGGGGGAGTGACAATAAAATACTTTCCTAAGGCATAAAGAATAATAATACATAAACATTTGTAGTAACCAATCTTAAGCCAATATGTATTAGAAATATATGGGTCCCAAATGCTATTATTAAATGCCATTAGATATTATTCTAAAACAAAATATAGGCGTTTCCAAAACAAGTCTTAAATAAGTACATAAATGGTACTCGATATAATGTTACTAACTATCATTAGATATTAAATATACCCAAACATTTTAGACCATTAAAGGAAGAACCAAACTAGATTGTATTACAAAGTGATACTTATCGACATGATCGACATGATCATTACTTAACATTGTCCATATCAATAATTAATCACAAAAACATAGAGTAAACCACACTTTGATTCAAACCTTTAGGGGCAACTGTGTCCAAATAATGGAACCAGTATGCCTTTCTTTGTACAATGATTTTTGATCTGTCACCACCACAGGACAAAGGAGGCACATGGTCAATGGCAATAAATCTAAGCATTGGTAAACGATGTTAAGTTGCTAAAAAGTGTTTAGCCACTGGTTTTCCTCGCAATACCCACCCAGACCTGAGACTGAACAGTACTGGAAGAATATCTTGGAGCAAGAAGCATATCATAACACCGAGGCCCAGTGGCTACTAGACCTGAAAGCAGACCACATGCTGCCAGAACAGGAACCAGTCATCATCACAGTCGAAGATATCCAACAGAGAGCAAAGGGATTCTAAGATCAGACAGACCAACCTGTGTATGGTCTGGATTGACTACAAGAAAGTCTATGACACAATGCCACACACATGGATACTGGAATGCTTGGCTCTCTACAAAGTCAGAAAGACAATAAGAGCCTTCATCAAGAACTCGATGGGCAAGTGGAAAACAACTTTAGAAGTCAATTCCAGGACAATAACTCAAGTGAACATTAAATGTGGCATATACCAAGGTGATGCACTATCCCCAATGGTGTTTTGCATAGGCCTCAACCCCCTAAGCCAGATCATCAAGAAGAGTGGATACGGATAAAGTGTGGATCTACCATCAGCCACCTACTCTACATGGACGACATCAAGCTGTATGCCAAGAATGAGCAAGACATTGACTCACTGATCCACCTAACTAGGATATACAGCAAGGACATCGGAATGTTGTTCGGACTAGAGAAGTGCGGGCGGATTATAACAAAAAGAGGGAAGGTGATCAGGACAGAAGGAGTTGAAGTTCCAAAAGGCCAAATAGAAGATGTAGAAACCAGCTACAAGTACCTGGGGGTACTTCAAATGCATGGCAACCATGAGGAAGAGGCAAGGAGTATAGCAACATCCAAGTACCTCCAAAGAGTGAGACAGGTCCTGAAGTCCCAGCTCAACAGCGAGAACAAGATCCAAGCCATCAACCCATATGCCCTACCGGTAATCAGATATCCAGCTGGAATAATAACTTGGCCAAGAGAAGAACTCTTCACCATGGGTGTCAAGACCAGGAAACTATTCACTGTGAATGGAGGATTCTACCCGAAATCCAGCACCCAGAGACTGTACACCTGCCTGATGAGTGTCAAGGCCACAGTCCTGGATGAAACACAGAGTATCCACAAGTACATCACAAAGATGGCTCCCAAAGATGAACTACTAAGGGAATGCCTGAGACTTCCACAGATCGAGGATGCGGAAAAAGAGGAGGTTCCTTGGCAAGACAAACCTCTCCAAGGGGTGTACCACCGACAGATAGTGGATGTGGCTCACATGACAAAATCCTACCAGTGGTTGGAAAAGGCAGGACAGAAAGACATCACTGAGGCACTAATCCTAGCAGCACAAGAGCAGGCACTCAGCAACATATCAATAGAAGCTGGAGTCTACCACACCAGGCAAGTGGTGGATGTGGCAATACCCAGTGACTAGAACATCAGGAAAAAGGAATATGAGAAGGTAGACAATACCAAGGACTGAAAGGAAGAATTAGATAGGATGTGGATAGTGAAGGCAGTAGTAGTCCCATTTGTGATAGGAGCACTCGGGGCTGTGACTCCAAAGTTGGGGGAGTGGCTTCAACAGATTCCAGGTGGGACATCTGAGATCGCTGTCCAGAAGAGTGCAGTTCTACGAACAGCTAAGATACTGCACAGAACCCTCAAACTCCTAGGCCTCTGGTAGAGGACCCAAGAATGAGGTATAAACATCCCACCCAGGAGGGGTGAGAATTTTTTTTTATTTTTACACAATACACAATAGTTCAGATTGATAGCACCCCAAGGACTTTTAAAGGGTGAAAAAAATAAAACTTAACTTTTATTCAGGTTGTTTGCCAATAAAACTGATCAACATTGTGGGGCAGAGCCTGAACCTGAAGCGGAGCATTCGCAGTATCTGCCAGCTCCCAATGAATCTGATAATAATCCATAAACATCTTGAGAAGGGACAGAAATATAATTTATCCTGACTAGAAAGCTGCATCTAGACAGCGGGGCATACCGATTGATGCCTTTTTTTCACACTCCCAGATCTGGCAAGGTAAAATGAAGGCCTAAGGCCTATCGCTCGCCGACCATCGACGGGAGTACTTCTTCGACGGAGATTATGCTCAAGGTGAGCCAGACCCTGAAGGCAACCTCTTCCCAACCTATTACACTACCCCAACAAATATAGGAAGATGCACGCAGAAACTGCAGCCCAATCAGTTGGCAGAACAACTCGACATCGGTGCTCTATATCAGTGCTCTATAACCCAAATGGCCACTGCGGGGACCCCACAAGCCCTGACACCATCCCGCTCTCTCGCCCATACACATATACAAACGGAGCCAGACATAGAGAGCACTCCAACCCTCTGCTGTACCTGATAACAACACGCTGGCCACTAAACAAGACCTGCAAAATTGGGTGAAAGACATTAAGAAAATGCTGGCCACAGATGTCGACTTACTTAAAGTGGACTTGCAAAATTTAACTGGTGGGTACGGGTGACAGAGGAGAGTATCATGGACATTCAAACTGACATGACACATGTGCAGTACGACAACTGAAGACCATCCAGCAAGGGCTCTCCCTGCAAATGTCAACCAACGAAGACCGTGCCCGTCGCAACCACATAATAATACGTGGGGTACCCACTGACGTCACAGTGGGCGAACTGTTACACTATGTGAGGAGACTCCTTGCTACCATCTTGCTTCCAACAGCTGCCGGAAAAAACATCCTTTGACGGGCTGTATCAGCTCCCATCCTTGCCCAACATGCCTAACACAGCTACCAGGGACATCATCCTACGCTGTGCTACCTCTCAGGATAAAACCAAAACCAACATGTCGGCGATTCGTGGCAAAACACCACTGTCCTTCGAGAATGCACAGTTACTATTCTTTCAGGACCTAACTAGAGCCACACTCCAATGGCGCCGTTCTCGGAACCACCTCAGAAGCCATCTGCGCACCGCTGGTGTGACCTATCATTCGGGAACACCAAGATACCTACTTATCCCCCACAACAGGACAACTCACAAGATCTCAACGGACACCGAAGTACCTGCAGTGCTAGTCAAGTTGGGACTCCCAGACATGACCACCACTACAAAAAACCCTGCTCGGGCATGGGATCCCGCCAACTCTGTGCCATTCATCCCATGACCGATGGATCCGGCAGGCCCGACTGCTTGACTAGCAAGAGCACAAGCGGACTCTCTCAAGGTCCAAGCGGACTCTATGCAAAAAGCAGCACAAGCTAATTATAACCATGTTTTCTTGTTACTGATTGTAAAGGACCGCCTGGCACCCTGACCGGGTACCTCCATCAATCGATGCTTTCTAGTACTTGCGACCACCAGAAGCACTGCACAGGAATACCATAACCACTGTAAACCCCACAAACCACTACAGCTTGGTTGGGGTCTCGCTGCCCTCCACCCACACTGGAGCCAAGGCCAGGATCCAGCTTCCAGTGGTGCTCTTACAAGAGCAAATGTTGTGATCCAAGGGAGTGTAGTGATTATAGTAATCCACAGAGTGTGAATATTGTTCTCAAACCCCCAAACATGAGCCTTGATTGCATGAAGGGTAAAATTTATCTAAGTTTAATGGTAGCCACAACTGGCCTTTTATGACAGTCCCATGCAAGGGGAACTCCCCCCTGGACCTGAGAGTAGACTACAGTAAAAACATATACACAATTACATTGGCTCTCAGGTCCAGGACGCTCCTGTTCCAGGGAATCATGGCTAACGGTCGGTCTCTCTGTCTGGAGTACAAAAGTACATAACTCACATGAACAGAGCTTTTTCAAGTGCATTGGGCAATGTATATTGCAGGGCCCATAGTCCTGAGGCAAGAGGCTGTCCAGCAGGCCCCTCCAAGAACCTGTGAAGAGGTTCAGTTCATCACACTGTTATCTGTACGTTCATTGATATGTTTTACATGCCCGTTAGCAACGCAAAAGTATAAGTCCGCATCTACATAATGAAATCTGGCTGCTCTACACACATGATGGAGGGTCACAAACACCTCAACCAACCCCCCAGCTACCCCCTTGGTTAGGGGCAAACCCACACATTTGGTGACCATGGTCACTCTATACCCTGGAACCCAGTCACTAAAGATTTTCTACCTGAACCCATCTTGATAGCACATGCAAAGCCACCCACACTTAACATAACACGTCACACCATTAGGCAAAATTACTACCATCCCAGGCCTGCACACAGGATTCATAAGCTTGGAATCAATGTATATAGATGGGCTAATAGGGGGCCCCATATTGTTCTCCGATACATGGGGTTGCGGTCCCAAGACACACCTGGGCATAAGTTAATGACATTATGCAGCTAAGGGGAGATTACCTAAATTAAGCCCCTTACTAATCTCCTGTCTCCTTCTCCCCCCTCTGTTATCACTCACTCATGGCAAAACTAGACCTAGCCCTGCTGATCCCACCTCATGGGAGATACTTCCAGTTATGCCACTAGGTTGGTTGGTAGCCCTGTCCCCATACTGATAAAGTCCTGCAGGTTTACCCTGGTGTAATTCACTCACTCAATTTTTAAATGTGATATCTCGACACATAGACTATCACATCTGTCAGTCTGCACAGACTGTCTATCCACTGTACTGTACCATTACTTACACTCTGACATATTACACTTGAAAACAAATACTGTATAAAAAATGTGCAGATTCCTCAAATGTCATGACCATGCTTATCCTGAAATTATTGCATTGGCTTGTCTCTGCTGTTATGGCTCAGCAAGCATGTTTGTACACTCCTAAGCACAACAAAAATAAAGAATTGAAAAAAAAAAATAGATATGAACTTTCATCAGGACCATATTTTTCATCAGGTTCATATCTTGAAATGAAACGTTGATCAGTTTTATTGTCAAACAACCTGAATAAAAGTTTAGTTATATTTTTTTAACCCTTTAAAATTCCTTGGAGTGCTATCAATTTCAACTATTGAATTTTTTTGCGGATAAGTACCGGGCCCTCAAGACTCAAGACATTTTCTACTGGAGTGCAGGCATTTGGAATATATATATATATATATATATATATATATATATATATATATCTATATAGATAGATAGATAGATAGATATATTATTAACGTATCAAGATATGGGTATATTAATAGTTTAGTAATTTTTAGCTGAGCTAGAAGATCTGGCTTTTTGGTAGTTCGAATGGAATGGTGTTGGCCATAAATAATATGGATAATTTGGTATTTTTTTAGGATGTCTTACATGGACATGTCTGTTTGTAGAGATATTACCCCCCTTCAAAATGACAATGAAGGGGGAAGTTATCATCATGGGTGACTTTAATCTTCCTGATGTAAATTGGAAAACAAAATTAGCTACTTGTGCCAGGAGCACACATATTCTAAACTCCCTACTGGGATTGTCTCTAAAACAAGTTGTTGAGGAGCCAACTCGTAAAGAGGCCATACTAGATTTAGTGTTAACAAATGGAGATTTGGTATCAGATGTTACTGTAGGTGAAAGTTTAGGATCCAATGATCATCAGTCAGTGTGGTTTAATATAAGAACAGTGACTGAGTCACACCACACAAAAACAAAAGTTTTAGACTTTAGAAAAACAGACTTTTCTAAAATTAGAATATGGGTAGAGGAGTCATTATCAGACTGGAGCAATTTAAATGGAGTCCAAGAGAAATGGGATTATTTAAAAATTGCACTATTGAAGGCAACAGAAAATTGCATTAGGCTTGTCAGTAAAAGCAAAAAATTCAAGAAACCACTGTGGTACTCCGCAGATGTGGCCAAAATAGTTAAAAACAAAAAGTTAGCATTTAGGAATTATAAAAAAACCCAGAGTGAGGAAGACAAAATGATCTATAAGATTAGGCAGAAAGAGGCTAAGCAAGTTATAAGAGCTTCCAAATCACACACAGAAGAGAAAATAGCACAGTCAGTAAAAAAGGGGGATAAAACATTTTTTAGATACATAAATGAGAAAAGAAAAGTAAAACAAGGATTAGTTAGATTAAAAACAAAAGAAGGAAGGTATGTAGAAGAGGATAAAGGTCAGGCTGACTGCCTCAATGAATATTTTTGTTCTGTATTTACAGAAGAAAATGAAGGAAAGGGACCTCAGTTGAGAAAAAGGATAAATGAGTCATTTATTACACGTGAGTTTACAGAGGAAGAGGTTCTATTTCAACTGTCAAAAGTAAAGACAAATAAGTCAATGGGACCTGATGGAATACACCCAAAGCTATTAAAAGAGCTTAGTGGTGTACTAGCAAAACCATTAACAGATTTATTTAATCAATCATTGTTAACAGGAGTAGTCCCAGAAGATTGGAAGTTAGCGAATGTTGTGCCCATTTACAAGAAAGGTAATAGGGAGGAGTCGGGCAACTATAGGCCAGTAAGCCTTACTTCAGTAGTGGGGAAAGTGATGGAAACCATGTTAAAGGATAGGATTGTTGAACATCTAAAACACATGGATTTCAAGATCAGAGACAACATGGGTTTACTTCAGGGAGATCATGCCAAACTAATCTTATTGATTTTTTTGATTGGGTAACTAAAATTATAGATCAGGGTGGTGCAGTAGACATTGCTTACCTAGATTTCAGTAAGGCTTTTGACACTGTTGCACATAGAAGGCTTATCAATAAACTGCAATCTTTAAGTTTGGATTCAAATATTGTTGGGTAAGGCAGTGGCTGAGTGACAGGCAACAGAGGGTTGTAGTTAATGGAATATATTCGAAGCTTGGACTTGTCACCAGTGGGGTACCTCAGGGATCTGTACTTGGACCCATTCTCTTTAATATTTTATTAGTGATATTGCAGAAGGTCTTGATGGTAAGGTATGTCTTTTTGCTGATGATACTAAGATATGTAACAGGGTTGATGTTCCAGGAGGGATAAGCCAAATGACAAATGATTTAGGTAAACTGGAAAATTGGTCAGAATTGTGGCAACTGACATTTAATGTGGATAAGTGCAAGATAATGCATCTTGGACGTAAAAACCCAAGGGCAGAGTACAGAATATTTGATAGAGTCCTAACCTCAACATATGAGGAAAGGGATTTAGGGGTGATTATTTCTGATGACTTAAAGGTAGGCAGACAATGTAATAGAGCAGCAGGAAATGCTAGCAGAATGCTTGGTTGTATAGGGAGAGGTATTAGCAGTAGAAAGAGGGAAGTGCTCATGCCATTGTACAGAACACTGGTGAGACCTCACTTGGAGTATTGTACACAGTACTGGAGACCGTATCTTCAGAAGGATATTGATACCTTAGAGAGGGTTCAGAGAAGGGCTACTAAACTGGTTCATGGATTGCGGGATAAAACTTACCAGGAAAGGTTAAAGGATCTTAACATGTATAGCTTGGAGGAAAGACGAGACAGGGGGGATATGATAGAAACATTTAAATATATAAAGGGAATCAACACAGTAAAGGAGGAGACTATATTTAAAAGAAGAAAAACTACCACAACAAGAGGACATAGTCTTAAATTAGAGGGACAAAGGTTTAAAAATAATATCAGGAAGTATTACTTTACTGAGAGGGTAGTGGATGCATGGAATAGCCTTCCAGCTGAAGTGGTAGAGGTTAACACAGTAAAGGAGTTTAAGCATGCGTGGGATAGGCATAAGGCTATCCTAACTATAAGATAAGACTAGGGACTAATGAAAGTATTTAGAAAATTGGGCAGACTAGATGGGCCGAATGGTTCTTATCTGCCGTCACATTCTATGTTTCTATGTTTCTATGTCTTTGTGATTTGAAGGAAAACACCATGCATCATAACCACATGAAAACTAGTTGTAACAAATCAAACTGTTTTTGAATGGGCATCACTCCCCACCCTCCTCTACCAACACCAGAAGGCCAGAGGATGAAGAGCTTGGCTCATTGTGTAAGAGCAATCAGCTGGTGCTCTCAGCTAATAAGCTCTAGCATTACTTGTGGAGGCAGACCCAGATAAGAAGTCAAACTGTTCCAAAACAGTTTGACTACTTACATTGGGTGGGTGCAAGGGCAACCCTGTACCATAGCCACTGTAATGAGCTGTAGTGTTATGGTGTTTGGAGTATTCCTAAAAATGGCAAATAACAACAAACAGAAAATGTTTCACGTCTGCTCTGTTTGTGATGAAACATTAAATATACATTTTAATACAGTAATTGTATATTTTTTTATTTTTATTTTTTATAATGAGAGCTGGTAGATGAATGAAAATGATATGCCCACAAACACTTGATCTGCTAATCTGGCCCATTGCAAAAATAAGGCAGCCCAAAACTAAGAATTCAGAAATCTTTAAAATAAAATAGTTACACTACTTGGAAAGAAAAAAAAACAACTTAGCTTCTAAATCTAAATGCACAAATAGAACAAATCAAAAAGGTGGAAGCTCCACTTTAAATAAAGTTTTAAAGCTGGTTCACAAATTGTTCACCTTTTTCTATTCATCTGAAGGCGTTAATACCAAAATATTGCTTTTCACTGCATAACTGCAATACGTTTGAATATTCTGCTGCATAAGATATTTTTTTTTCTCAAAACAGATGTTTGTTCTACACTTGGCAGGTTATTTTTTTATATCGGGTCTCAAACATGACTTCTATTCTTCCTAAGTACATTCTAATGTATTATTAACTATGCAACATAAACCTTCACGTAAGACAATGCAATCTGTTTTCTGTATTATTCTTTGCATGCTGACAATGTCTTTCCTCCAGAGCTATGCAATTTGAATTCAACATGACAGGATGAGAGATTCTATATGGATACTCTAATTTAATGTAAAAATATTTCCCTGAGTGATCTGAAAAGAGTTTGGATTTTAAATAGGTTTTCAGTAAATAGGTTGAGGGATACATAATATATATATTATTATTATTATTATTATTATTTTTTTTTTTAAATCACTGTTTTTTAGTGGCAGCTGGTGAAGTTTTCAGATGGTGCTGCCCTATACTCCACCCCTCTTGTTTGATCCAATCCCTCCATGTAAACATTGTCCCTACCCCTAACCCATTGGACTTTGCCCACTAAAAGGATACAATAGGCAGCAAAAAAAAACTTCAGCTTTATAGAGCAGTTTTGGTTTATAGATCATGCCCTTGCAATCTTTCTGCTCAATTATTTGCCATTTAGGACTTAAATTACTTTTGTTTCTGTTTATGCAGTCCTGGCCACACCTCCCCTGACTGTGACTGACACAGCTTACGTGAAAAAAATGGTTTCAGATCTTATTTACTTTAGAAGTTTTCATCTCCGGCTTTGTTAATAGAACTTTAATCACACACATGAGGCTCCTGCAGGGTAAAGCAGGCCATTAACAGAGATGGAGATAAGAAATTATCATATAGTTATTTACTAATGTAAGAATTCAACTTGCATTTCAAATTGAAGGCCGAAGTAATCAACCTGGGAGCATAGCTGACTTAAAGAATGTTTCCAAGTCAGCTTTTTTTACCTTGAACAGAGAACATCTGTTGCCTATGCAGTGTACACTAACAACAGACATACAATATGTACAGAATTGACAGTAGACAGTCCTGAACAGAGGTGCTACCACATGGCTGGGAAGAAGGCATGGAGTCAAAATGGAAGTTGCATCAAGGAAAGTGTAGTTCTGTCAACTTCAGCCCCCTGGTGCTAATGGTTAGGTCAATAGATAGGCCTTTTTTTAGTGCAGGATATTTGCAGCCCGAAAAGAATTCCTTGAGAATAGATGGCACTCAGACTGTCAATAAAGGTGATTCACACAACTGCTCATAGGATTTAATCAGATTTTTGGGTAAAACAACCATAAAACGTGCATGTTTTTTTTTGTTTTTTTTTAACTGTCCCTAGCAGCATTGGAGGGGCATAATAAGGGGGAAAGAAAACTTCAGTACTGATAATTAAAAGGACATAAACAACATATGTTTGATCAGATGTATCTCAAAGGTATTGACATGAAAAAAAGTTAAAACCCCCCACAGAAAAAAAGATATGCAGTTTAACTAATTTGTTTACTTTTTATTATAATATTTATTGTCACAAAAACTGGAAGGGCACTGCACCAGCTTCCCCTATGAATGACCATCAACTAACTCTTTTGTAAGTATACGCCCAAAGAAAATATGCATGTATTTAATTATGCAGTTTTCATTCAGGTATATCTAAAATAGCTTGCAAATGATGCAGATATGTTGTCTGAAGCCTTTCCAAGTCCTCCCCTTGGACTTTCAGTGGCTGTCCAATCACAGATTTCCTAGTGTAACCCATTGAGAAGTCTTTGCAAGGCAGGTGCCCTTGGCAATTGCTGCCTCTTGAGGTTAGCTCCACTGAGCTAAACAAAACAGTGGCAGGACCAGTTGCCTGATTGTTAGTAAATGGGGTGTAACAAAGTTAACTTATGAAAGTGCACATGTATATTGCAATCTGTACTTTTTGTAAAATGAAAAAAAAAGAGGGCACACTCGTCATACTTAAAGCACACAGGCAAACTGAAGTACTTTAGGGTTCTGGAGTGTCTGTAAAAATAACCCTATCTAGGAGAAGTCACAGCTCCAGTAAAGAAGTATATTATATACATGAATGTTATGTCATGTCATGGTAGCAGAAGTGGCAATAGATTGTGTGAGACCTGAGGCATACTGAAATCAAGTTCCTCACCAATCCTCCCCCGTAGTCTCAATCATTATATTCTCTGAGCACCATAAACCATCTGCCTGATAGTAAGTGTATTATCCTGCCATAAATAATATTACCTGTTTCCTCAAAATCCTTTAATTCCTATTATCCTACTATTTAAAAAAAAATATATACTCCCAATGGAAAAAATGCATAATTAAATGCATGCATTTTGAAAATTGAAAATTGGCAGTGGAGTATCCCTTTAATCATCCTTGTTAAATCTGAATTTGGGCCTATTGGGTGATCTATCAAATTCTTGAACTCTAAACTATTCACATTAATCCAGCAACATAGCATGAAACCATCGCCATGTATGTGGTATGTGTGTGCCACTGACCCAGTGTGCTAAGTTGAAGAAATCAGTAGACTTGGAGACTCATTTTTTTCCAAACTGCAATTCATCAAAATTTGGGCCTATCGGTGTAAAAGTCATGAATACCGAGCCAAAACATACCTTAATCATGAGCCATCCATAAGGTGGAATGGTCTAAACCATGTCCGTTCCAGTTTGTGATACTGAAGTCCGTCCATGATGCCAAAAAAAGATATGATTGATGGGGAAAAGAATATTGAAAGCTAGAGGAAAGTCACTAAATGTTGAGTTTATTTAAAGATCAAGTGAGAACTTAGCAGCAGGTGGGACAAACATGAAGAGCTGTAAAAAAGTTTTACAAATATCTAAACATAGATTTGTTTTTTTACTGCTCCTCCTGTTTTTGCCTCTAATGTTTGCTCTTTCTCACTTGATCTTTCTCATTTGATTTGTTACTCATTCTCACTTGGAGTAAAATGCTTTTATCACTATGCTGCAAAATATATAAATAATATTATATTATAGTGAGGGAAAAAAGTATTTGATCCCCTGCTGATTTTTAACATTTGCCCACTGACAAAGAAATGATCAGTCTATAATTTTAATGGTAGGTGTATGTTAACAGTGAGAGACAGGATAACAAAAACATAAAAAAATCCAGAAAAATGCATGTCAAAAAAGTTATAAATTGATTTGCATGTCAATGAGTAAAATAAGTATTTGATCCCCTATAAATTAGCAAGATTTCTGGCTCCCAGGTGTCTTTTATACAGGTAACGAGCTGAGATTAGGAGCATTCTCTTAAAGGGAGTGCTCCTAATCTCAGCTTGTTACCTGTATAAAAGACACCTGTCCACAGAAGCAATCAATCAATCAGATTCCAAGCTCTCGACCACGGCGAAAGACCAAAGAGCTGTCAAAAGGATGTCAGGAACAAGATTGTAGACCTACAAAAGGCTGAAATGGGCTACAAGACCATCGCCAAGCAGTTTGGTGAGAAGGTGACAACAGTCGGTGCGATTATTTGCAAATGGAAGAAACACAAAATAACTGTAATTCTCCCTCAGTCTGGTGCTTCATGCAAGATCTCACCTCATGGAGTTTCATGATAATGATGAGGAATCATCCCAGAACTACACAAGAGGAATCTCAAGGCAGCTGGGATCATAGTCATCATAGAAAACAATTGGTAACACACTACACCATGAAGGAATGAAACCCTGCTGCGCCCGCAAGGTCCTCCTGCTCAAGAAAGCACATGTAAAGGTCTGTCTGAAGTTTGCCAATAAACATCTGAATGATTCAAAGGAGAAGGAATGCTGCCTATGACCCCAAGAACACTGTCCCCACCATCAAACATGGAGGTGGAAACATTATGCTTTAGGGCCATGTACCATCAAATCTTGGGTGAGAACCTCCTTCCATCAGCCAGGGCATTAAAAATGGGTCATGGATGGGTATTCCAGTATGACAATCACCCTAAACAGACAGCCAAGGCAACAAAGGAGTGGCGCAAGAAGAAGCACATTAAGGTCCTGGAGTGGCCTAGCCAGTCTCCAGACCTTAAGCTCATAGAAAATATGTGGAGGGAGCTGAGGGTTTGAGTTGCCAAATATCAGCCTCAAAACCTTAATGTTTTGGAGAGGACCTGCAAAGAGGAGTGGGACCAAATCCCTCCTGAGATGTGTGAAAACCTGGTGGCCAACTACAAGAAACATCTGACCTCTGTGATTGCTAACAAGGGTTTTGCCACCAAGTACAAGGGGGTCAAATACTTGTTTCACTCATTAACATGCAAATCAATGTATAACTTTTTTGTTTTTCTGGATGTTTTGTTTGTTATTCTGTCTCTCACTGTTAAAATACACCTACCATTAAAATTATTGACTGATCATTTCTTAGTCAGTGGGCAAACGTTCAAAATCAGCAGGGGATCAAATACTGTTTTCCCTCACTGTATGTACAGTTAGGTTTGGAAATATTTGGACACAGACACAATTTTCATAATTTTGGCTCTGTATGCCACCACAAAGGGTTTGCAATAAAACAACCAAATGCAATTGAAGTGTAGACTTGCAGGTTTAACTCAAGGGGTTGAACAAAACTATTGTACGAAATGTTTAGGAATTGCAACTATTTCTTTTATTTCATGGACTCAAATGTAATTGGACACATTAACACAATCATAAATAAAATATTAATTTGCAATACTTTGTTGAGAATCATTTGCAGGTAATGAATGCTTGAAGTCTAGAACACATGGACATCACCAAATGCTGATTTTCCTCCTTTATGATGCTTTGCCAGGCCTTTACTGCAGCTGTCTTCAGTTGGTGTTTGTGGGTCTTTCTGCCTTATGTTTTGTCTTCAGCAAAGTGAAATGCATGTTCGATCTGACTGAGATCAGGTGATTGACATGCCATTGCAGAATATTCCACTTCTTTGCCTTAAAAAACTCCTGGGTTGCATTCGCAGCATGTTTTGAATCATTGTCCATCTGTAAAGTGAAGCACCATTTAATGAACTTCACTGAATTTGGAAAAGTTTAATCTGGCCTTTCTATTCTTGAGTGGTTTGCACCTTGTGCGGAACACTGTATTTTCTCATGGGAAGTCTACTCTTGATGATAAATGTCCTGGAGAGTGTTCTCCACTTGGCTGAATGTTGTGAAAGAGTTTTTCTTTACCATGGAAATGATGCTATGATCATCCGCTACTGTTGTTTTCTGTGGACTTCCAGGCTTTTTTTTTTTTTTTTGTGCATAGGTTTTACAAACAGGCTGTAATGCCACAACAGCTAGAGCAAGCATATCTATAGACATAGTAAAACAATTGTATGGCTTTCTAGAACATTTTGCATTTTTAAAGGGAAATATAGTATAAGACAATCCATGCTGAAAATCAAGCAGTGGGTCCACTGCAAATGGCTCTGATAGAGAATGGTGGGAGAGTCCAGAACACAACAAAAGATATATACGTAATATATGCACAGAAAAACTGAAAAGAAAAAACAAACAAACAAAAAGAATAGACTAAACATATTGTTCCAGCTGAGAAGAGTACTGTGGCGAAACCAACCTCGCCACTGTGAACTGGAGAAGCCTGGTTGCTCGCCTGCTCCCTTTGGACTATGGCCCTGCAGGTTAAACTGTTTATTTCCCCTGCAGAAAGGCTTATTTGTGTGATCTGAGGGCCATTCATCTAATAATGTGCACTCAGATCCCAGCTATCTGGGGATATATGAAATGTCTGTGTGTTATGTGTAAATGTGACTTTATGTATTTTAAAGTGTTTTGTGTCTTTTTGCAACCATGTGCTTAATGGAGTCTTGTGTCTATCCTGGGAGATAATTGAATTACTTATCTCAGGATAGAAGACTCTGAAACTGGTTTGGGCCAGAAAGCCATGCTTCATTTAGTCACAAAGGACTTTTTACTAACTTTTGAACCCCTTGTCTGATTTGTGCCATTTTTGAATATGTTGTTCCCCTGAATGGATTGATTGTGAATATGTAATTTTATGTGAATGTGATGTATGGTTTTGGAGTTATGAAAGTTGGGTAGAAAGTATGTTTTAACTGTATGTATAATTGAGTTTCCTCTCAGGATAAGGGGAGGGAATATGTGGGATGTAACTGTGATGTGATTGGTTGTTTTGTAACGCCCTGTGGGCTGTACTATGTTTGTGGATTGGAGAATAAAAGAGACTGTATGTGACAGTACAGGGAGTTCCTGTTTTAACCCTCAAAGTGAAGTGTCGTCTCATTATTGGGGGAAGGATTTATTGTATGCTGTTCCAGTTTGACTGCTAGGAGAGTAAACCTATTCGTATGGTTCCTATTCAACTGTCTACAGCATTCATATGCTTGGGAGAATTTATTTGTTTCTCCGGTTCGGTGATTGTGGTGTCTGCCAGAGTGCTTGGAGTCCTCAGGAAGCGCTAGGAGCATCCTTCAACGGAGGTACCCAGTCGGGGTGCCAGGTGATCCGTTACATTGGTGGCAAGCGGTGGGATGGCATCCTAGTGCGAGGTAAAGCAGCTCAGAGACACAGTTCGTTTGGATTTACAAATTGAGGGCAACGCTAGCACACGTGCAGCGACCCTGGGAGCAGAGGTATCCAGCGACTTGGAGCAGACAAGTATGGAAGGCTCTGGCGACGATTGGATGGCCGAGGTGAGGCAGCGAGTGGCCCAGTATGGGGATGATTTACCCATGGAGGTACGCCGGGTGATCTGGAACCAGGTCACGGCCGAGCGAAACACAAGGCTGGCCCGAGAATTCCGGCTGGCGAAAGAGAGAGAGTATGCTCAGCGGAAGGAGTGTTACAGCAGCCGAGTAGAGGCTGCATCCGAGGAGGCTAGCCGTCTCCCCTGAGGCGGCCGCAGGAACCCGAAGTAGGGGTCCTCATAGACTGGTCCTGTGAGGAACCACAACAGGCAGGTGGAGATGGGACCGGCCCAGATCCCCAGCAGCAGCCGGAGTTGCCAGGTGCGGAAGCAGGTGGTCCTTACTCGCAAATGTTGAGGGACCTCACAGACTGGTCCTGGGAAGACCCACAGATGGCAGGTGGAGATGGGACGGCGGTCTCTCAACCGGCCCTACAGGGATGCTGGGCGGTCGGCCCAGACCTCCAGCGGCAGTATGTACCCCAGGGAGCTGAAGGTGCAGTCCTTCCTCCCCAGCGGCAGTGTGCACCCCAGGGAGCTGAAGGTGCAGTCCTTCCTCCCCAGCGGCAGTGTGTACCCCAGGGAGCTGAAGGTGCGTCCTTCCTCCCCAGCGGCACAGTGTCCTGCAGGGAGCAGAGACCGTCAGTCTCGCACCCCAACCACAGGACAAAATAATGAAAGGGGAGACAGCTGGTCCCCCTCTCCACCAGCAGAGAGAGTGTCAGGGAGAGGAGCCTGATACCCCCTCTCCCCAGCGGCAGTTTACAGTTCAGAGAGAGGAGCTTGTTACACCCTCTCTCCAGCGGCAGCCTAACCCAGCAAGGGGAGATGTTACACCCCCCAACAGTGCAGATGGGAACGTAGTCTCGGCACTTGCAGCACCAGGGGTAGGGACAGTCGGTCCTGTTCCCCAGCCACAGAGCAGTGTATCCAGAGGGGAGACAGTCGGTCTCTCCCTCCCACAACCAGGCTCCCACCAGGCTACTTCCGTGGTAGCACTGGCATCAGGGCAGAGTACCGCTGGTCTCTGCCCACTCAGCAACCCACCAAGGCAGCCTAACAGTTGCCCACACAGTCGTGGTGAGGCACCTGGACATGGACAAAGTTCTCCTCTACCCAGGTGTAGTAACCAGTTATTGTGGGTGGGCTGTACTGCTGTTTCTGTTTTGTGGGTGGGTTGCTGGACTAACCAGGGCACTGACCGGCAGGAGGTCAGATACCCTGTTAGTCTAGTTGGTAAAGGGGAGAAGTGTGGCGAAACCAACCTCGCCACTGTGAACTGGAGAAGCCTGGTTGCTCGCCTGCTCCCTTTGGACTATGGCCCTGCAGGTTAAACTGTTTATTTCCCCTGCAGAAAGGCTTATTTGTGTGATCTGAGTGCCATTCATCTAATAATGTGCACTCAGATCCCAGCTATCTGGGGATATGTGAAATGTCTGTGTGTTGTGTGTAAATGTGACTTTATGTATTTTAAAGTGTTTTGTGTCTTTTTGCAACCATGTGCTTAATGGAGTCTTGTGTCTATCCTGGGAGATAATTGAATTACTCTCCAGGATAGAAGACTCTGAAACTGGTTTGGGCCAGAAAGCCATGCTTCATTTAGTCACAAAGGACTTTTTACTAACTTTTGAACCCCTTGTCTGATTTGTGCCATTTTTGAATATGTTGTTCCCCTGAATGGATTGATTGTGAATACGTAATTTTATGTGAATGTGATGTATGGTTTTGGAGTTATGAAAGTTGGGTAGAAAGTATGTTTTAACTGTATGTATAATTGAGTTTCCTCTCAGGATAAGGGGAGGGAATATGTGGGATGTAACTGTGATGTGATTGGTTGTTTTGTAACGCCCTGTGGGCTGTACTATGTTTGTGGATTGAGAATAAAAGAGACTGTATGTGACAGTACAGGGAGTTCCTGTTTTAACCCTCAAAGTGAAGTGTCGTCTCATTATTGGGGGAAGGATTCATTGTATGCTGTTCCAGTTTGACTGCTAGGAGAGTAAACCTATTCGTATGGTTCCTATTCAACTGTCTACAGCATTCATATGCTTGAGAGAAGGTATACGCTTCTCTGGTTCGGTGATTGTGGTGTCTGCTGCAGTGCTTGGAGTCCTCAGGAAGCGCTAGGAGCATCTTTCAACGGAGGTACCCAGTCGGGGTGCCAGGCGATCCGTTACAAGTACATCCAGGCCTTTTTGTGTTCCAGAACTCACCAGTGCGTTCTTTCCCCCCTCCCACCCCCCCCGAATGTATCAGACTGTTGAGTTGATAATGTTCCTGCTATCTGTCTGATGGATTTTTTTGCAACCTAAGTATGGCCTGTTTCACTTGCATTGAGAGCTCCTTTGATTGTATGTTGTGGGTTCACAGCATCAGCTTCCAAATGTGAATGTAACACCTCGAATAATCTCCAGACCTTTTACCTGTTTAATTAATGAATAAATAACAAAGGAATAGCCCACACCTGTCCATGAAACAATATTTGTCCAATTACTTTTGGTCAATTGAAAAAGAGAGGGCTGCATATTAAAGAGCTGTTATTTTTAAATCCTTCCTCCAATTTGGATGTGGATACCCTCATATTAAAGTTGAGGTACTGCATTTTAAGCCCATACGTACTCATTATTTAATTATAACTTGAATTTATTTTGGTAAACAATAACAAAACTTGTGTCAGTGTCCAAATATTTCCAGCCCTAAATGTATATACAGTTGCATGAAAAAGTATGTGAACCCTTTGGAATGATATGGATTTCTGCACAAGTTGATCCACTGTGATTTTCACAGTGAGAAGCACGCAAACGCCTCTAGCGGCTGTCAATGAGACAGCCACTAGAGGCTTTAGAGGCTGGATTAACTCTATTATAAACATAGCAGTTTCTCTGAAACTGCTATGTTTATAAAAAAAAAGGTTAATCCTAGAGGGACCTAGCACCCAGACCACTTCATTAAGCTGAAGTGGTCTGGGTGCCTAGAGTGGTCCTTTAAGCCAGCTTCCCCTCCCTTTGTCTGGATGCATTCTTGGAAAATGCAAAATGTTGTAAGTTGAATGGAGGGTGGAGGAGAATTTGATATAGACAACAGTCTCAAATGGACACCTGCCTCTCATGGTATAATCTACCATCAGGGTTGTGGCTCTAAAATAAGTTGGTCAGTAAAATGAAGAGCCTCCATTTTTTCCATAAATCATCTAAAGTTGCATTCAATATTGTAATGACATGTCTCTTTTTAGAGTGAGTATTATTATTAGTAGTAGGATGATGGGGCTAGAGAAAGGGAGCATGAGTCATCAGTATATTTGAAGAGGAGATGAAACTATGTATCTTTGTCCAGAAGAGTATGTTTAGAGAGTATTTCACATGAAACAGGGAATACATAAATGTAGTCTATTCCTACTGTAAAAAGCAGCTCACGGGTTGTTTCTCAGAAATTACATGCAATAAAGCAATCAAGAGGGAAGTAATACATTTTAGCCCACTGGGTATATGAGGTCATTTGTGATCTGCAGATTTGTATTGAACATTAGGGATTTAAAGTTGCAGATGTGCAGCCAAGCCAAGATTTTGGCAGATAGAGTACAGAGGGAAGAGAATTAATTATAAATCAGATAGTAGCTAATTCCCAGAGCTGCATAGATGGAAGATTAAAGGCAACTGTGGTGCAACTGTTTTGTGGATGAAGCCAAGCTAGGTCAAGATAGGTAGTGATAATATTTTAAATGTATATCACTCCCCGGGTTAACCAGCTGATAATGCTTATGAAAATCAGGGATTGCAAGTTCCCCTACAATGGTTTAAACAGTTGAGTCGGCTGCCAAGCCCCTTACCTTGCCAAATATAATTTAGAATTAGAGAGAAGTAAAGAAAGAATATGGACTCAATATTAGCAATATATGGGAGACAGAGTCATTGCAAGAGATTCATTTTAATAACACTAGGGTTTCTTTAGGTGTTTTAAGTTTCAATGTTTTCTTTTCGTTTTGCTTGTTTTTACATGTTCATGCTGTGCTATTTTTCATTAAAATCAATTATTTTTTCAATTGATTATCTATTCTACGTGGATTTATTGCTTGCAATATATCCCTATTTTTAAGGGAGATCAGCATTGATTTTGTCTAGGATGTCACAAGTTCTAAAATATATCCTTGACACCATGGTATGCATGAACTACACACTAAGACAGGATAGACAATTTGCTTAGCATATGCAGGGCTACAGCCGTGTCCATACAATAAGTGCATTAGATAATTTGGATATCACTCCCCCATGCTAATGAAATCTTGAATATACATACACATTCTACAGGTAAAAGATAAACTACGATGTATAATAACTGGATTGATATTGACCGGGGGGTATATTTAATGAACACCTATCTGGTATATCTTAATATATGATAATGTCAGCATGTGCATATAATGTGCAGTTGCTGCTGACGAGTGAAAGTCCATGTTTTGCAAGCATGTTCCTAAGACACAAAATTTTAATTTGGAAATCTTAGAAATAACATTGTGTTAAATAGTCCTAATGCAGTTTGTTCTGCTCTTGCTTTATATAACTAGTATTTGTTAAAATGTCAAGCAAAGTTGAGTTTGCATTTGTTAGAATGTCTTATTTTCACGAGCTATTGTAGAGGTTCCCCTACGGATAGTGTCTTATAATAACACATAATGAGCAGAGTCTAATTAATATGTTGATTGAATAAACCCATTAACTTCCATAGATTCTCAGTTATGTATGCTGGCTCAGAAACAGTAAGTAGAGCTGATGTGAAGTAATCAAATTAAAGTATCTATTTTGTTTGCCAGATGCTACAGAAGGTCCACAGTTGCTGGCAGTTGTTCACATGCCAACCCCTTTTCTTCCTTGAAAAATTATTAGATTAACTGATGGAAAGTAGAGGAAAGTGATCACAGCAGACAGGAAGTTATTATCGATAACAAAGTTTTGTATGCATTGTGGAAATTGTAATGGACTTATTGGCATCAAGTAATAAACCATCTCAGATAAAGCAGATAAGTGAGTGACATGTTAATTTTTTTGTATCAAGATGTATCAGATCAACTGTACAATTTACTAGTAAATAAATTCAGTTTTCTTGTGTTGAAATAAATATACAAAGACCTGACGCAAATTTAAAATTCCATTAATTTTTTTTATTTTTTTTATATATATTCATCAACTGCCATAAACAGCATGCTATTAACTAAATGACAGTGTTATTATCTACAGGAACACGCTTGACCTCTAAAGCACTTTAGCTTGCTGAAATGCTTTAAGTATGAAGCTTTTTTTTTTAATTATACAAAATTTTACAAAAAGTGCAGATTTCAATAGAAATTTGCACATTTATTAACTAACATTATTACACCAAAGTGATGAACTAAGCGAGGGGATGTGTCCATTAGTGCTTTAAAAATATTTAGTGGTGATAAAAGCAGCTCTAAAACACTCGTGTGTGAGTACCCCCTCCCCACATTCTAAATTGAAATGTTAAATAGTGCTATATATGTTTTTAAATTTTATATATATATATATATATATATATATATATATATATAACAAGCCCTTTCTCAATACAGCTTCTCCTTAGTAACATAAACGAGCACTCACAAATAAATAGCCAAATCCAAGGTAAATCACTCTCCAATGCATCCCCACCATATCTACTGTATGTGAATACATACAAAAATATATATCAATATACATAAAACCAACATCAAACTGTCAGCCAATAACATGCTAATAAAGATTTCACAGGAGCTATATGTTAAAGAGCAGAGACATGATAATAGAGTATAAATAAGGAAGTTTCCTTATAAGGTAATACAAAAGGGAACATCACTCTTAATAGAAGCCAAATGCAGGGACATATGTAGAAAAATAAATACATCAATGAACTTACCAACCACTGGGTACAAGTTCACAGCCACTGGAGGGACTTCCGTGTTCTTAGAACACAAAAAGTGTTTTAAACGACACTGGACATCCTCACGCTATGCATGAAGACCTCCGGCGTCGCCGGAATCCTAATATGAAAGCATTGAATAATGCTTTCCTATGGCGAGGTCTAATGTGCACGCACAGCCATTGCCGTGTATGCACATTAGGTCTCCCCCGCTGAAACAACGTTTATAAAATTGCTTAAAAGTAAGCTTGTGGTGTATATATGCTTACAGTGTTCTGAGTCTTTTTAACGATATGTCTCTTTTTTTGAGCCTTTTACGTTCAGAGCCATATTGTTAAAAAGGCAACACTGTAAGCATATATACACCACAAGCTTACTTTCATGCAATTTTATGGACTTTGTTGCACTATGTATTTTATTGTTTTTAATTCTCTTTCATATCAATGAAAGCCAATCACTCCAATTACCATAGAGGGGTATGTGAGAGGAACAAAGAGCCCTAAAAAAACTAGAAAAGATAAACAAATGGTGATAAAACCTGCTGATAAAGGTGGGAGGGGTCATAGTCCTCATGTTCATTGAACAAGATAGATAGAGATAGATAGAGAGAGGGAGAGAGAGAGATAGAGATAGATAGATAGATAGATAGATAGACAGATAGATAGATAGATAGAAATAGATAGATAGATAGAAATAGATAGATAGAGATAGAGAGAGGGAGAGAGATAGATAGATAGATATAGACAGAGATAGATAAAAATAGATAGAGATAGAAATAGATAGAGATAGATAGATAAAAATAGATAGATAGAAATAGATAGAAATAAATAGATATAAATAGACAGATAGAGATAGATAGATAGATAGATAGATAGATAGATAGATAGATAGATAAAAATAGATAGATGGATAGAGATAGATAGAGTGTGTGTTTAACAATATTTATTTACAGTGTGTGTTTGTATACAAACACTATGTATAGAGATGTCTCTCTATATAGTGTTTCCATACTTACTTTGGACTGGAGGGCTGCCTTAGGAGAAGGGCAGGCATAGACACCGAGCTGAGCTTCAGTCAGCTCAGCTCGCGAACGCACATACGCGGTAGAGCGTTCAGTTCTTTCATAGAGCGGCATTCAATGCCGCTCTATAAAGAATCTGATTGGTGCAGCGCGAAGCCGCGCATGTGCACCAGAGCACGATGATGCTTCCTGTTGGGCCCTGCAATTTCGTCATTTTGACAAAAAAGGGTGCGTGGCCTGACGAGGAGCTCAGTGCTGGAACGTAGGTAAGTTTTAATGATAAAAAGGTTCACATTTATTTTTTATTAGGGGGAAGTTCATATAAAAGCAAGAAAGAAGGCTAGGGGACCTGTCTTTCTTGCTTTTATATGATCGAATATTTAAATGCAAGGTTCCCAAAAATCACCCATTTTTTACTATATACCAAACGTTCATAAGGATCCTCCCGGTAGGCCAACAGTATCAGGGATAGGTTCAATCTCAAGAAGGTTGTCAGAGTATATAGACAAATGTCTGCAACCAGTGGTCCAACAAACATCAGGTTACCTGGAGGATACTGGAAGTATCCTTCAGTTAAAAGAACATTTAACGTGAAGAGAGCATTGTTTTCTAGTTACAGCTAATGTCAGTTCCATATATACCATTATAACACACAAGAAGGGCTGCTCAGCTGTTAGAGACATTTTGGTTAATTCAGGTCTGTTTCAATTGGATCAAGTGCATTTTATTGTTGCAGGAAAAGAGCTTATTTTAACCCCTTAAAGGACCACTATAGGCACCCAGACCACTTCATCTCAATGAAATGGTCTGGGTGCCAGGTCCTCTAGTTTTAACCCTGCAGCTTAAAACGTAGCAGTTTAAGAGATTAAGAGAAACTGATTTGTTTCCCTGAGGGTTAATCCAGCCTCTAGTGGCTGTCTCACTGACAGCCGCTAGAGGCACTTCTGTGATTCTCACTGTGAAAATTGCTAAAATTATTAAGTAATGCTGTTTGAATGCGCGCGCGCATTCGGATCTGACGTCGGCAGGGGGTGGAGAGTTCCCCAGCACAGAAGGAGCACGGCGCTGGAGAAAGGTAAGTTGCTGAAGGATTCCTTGCAATCACATGACCGGAATAGCTGGCTAATGCAGTGCCTACAGGGTTCTTTCCTGAGCTCTCAGGCAGCCCCCCTAATGCCTGTAAAAAAGTTTAGAAAGTTATTAAAAGTTAATAAAAACATTTAATAAAGTAAATAAAAGTACTGGATCATATGTTAAAAAGCCATTAGGAAGGAGTGGAAGGAGTTATGGCCCCTACTTAACCCCTTAAGGACACATGACATGTGTGACATGTCATGATTCCCTTTTATTCCAGAAGTTTGGTCCTTAAGGGGTTAAACTCCTAGCCCCTAATCACCTCTTCCATTCAAGCTGATTGATTCCTTAGCAACCAGCACTTCTGGTCTGATTTCCCGCCAAGCAGCTCTAGTTTTCCAGCAGGAATCCTGTCGCCAGCACTATCCTCTGCCTCCGACCTCCTGTCCTGCCACTTGGCTTCTCCCCAGTCACGGCACCGGGCTTCCGGTCACAAGACCGACACGTCCACGTAAGCATAACGTGGGAAATCGTGTTCGGCTATTTCCCATGTTCGGGCCTAAAAATGTAGTGGTAGGCTCCTTTTTACTAACAAAGTACCTATTCGTGCATACTTACCCGTTCCTGCACTTCTGTGGTTCGTGCGGCTAAACAGTCAACCACAGGTGTACACTTATGTTCGTTCAGTCATTTGTGCGGTTAAACAACCGACCGCATACACTATGTATGCATACAGTTCTTATGATTCGTGTATTTTTTAGTCGAACACCAGCCTGTCTCACTGTTTAAAACATCCTCTTTCATGCACTAAGTTAACCTATTATACCATTCGTTCATATGTACGAACTGATCACTTTATCTGATAAACTTACATTTGTTAATTTCTTTTGTGCGGTCAAACAGCTGACCCCAGTCACCATGTATTCATGCAGTTCTTACATATCATGTAAATTTAGCCGAACGCCAGCCTGTTTCCCTGCTTATAAACCACCTTATCTTGTATTACATTGTTCCAGTTATACCGTTCGTTCATACGAACAAACAAAGCACTACATATTATAATCATTCACTTTTTTTCTGCCTGTTATAAAATCATACAGGTTTTGGGGACCTCATTTTTCATTTCACTTGTTAAGTTAAAAATTGTGGCACACAGGTTAAGATTAATCTAGTCTTCCTTTCTTTTTGACTGCATGGTTAGCCTTTCATTTAAATGTCGGTTTGACTCTTACAAGGTCATACGTTTGTTACTTCGGTACTATGCCCATGCAACAACTTTTCACGTCTATCTCCCAAATTCAACCACCACGGTTCATGTTACATCATACACAGTTCTTACCAAAGGCACGATCACTCACTCACTGTTTCTTTCAGCCTTATACTTGTTAAAGTACTTAGTTCTATGTTATGTTTCTAGGCTCCTCAGCTTTTCATTCAAGTAAAACTTCAGGAAGTGTCAACCCGGTATCCTGTCCTGCAGTATCAGGTATAGTGATTTACTCGTTACAGCTATCTTGCCCCGAGGCCTCATTCAGCCTCCACGGGAAAATCCCCCCTCCCACCCCTCTCCCAGATAGGTTTTCACACTATGGCATGGGTCACATTGAGACCCCTCACTACGATCTCACCCATAATCCTCTCCCAACCAATGTCACTGCTTCTGCAAATGAATAACTTTGTTTTGTTATTTCTACGCTTATTACCGAGACCTGCATTAATACCGCAGTCCCTGCAAGCTTCCTACACTTTTCAACCACCTACAGCCAACCTGGTATCCTGTATTTCAATACCAGGTATTGTTAATCTTATTCAATACGATTACAATTTCTCCCCAAGGCCTCACTCAGCCTTCCTCCACTACATTCCCAATAATAATGGTAATTAGGGGCTTGTCTCTATGTATGGACCAACGTTCAGGTCCCTCATCTTACACGGGTTCTTACGTTACAGTATCATTGATACACACCTCTCTATATGTTTAAGCGTATCCCCTTTTCAGCCACTGCTACAAAGACAGAGCTTTACAGACTATTGATGGCTCAGGCCAGCGATCCTAGACTTGGCACTTGCTCCCAATGGCTGTCTACAGGCACCTCCAGTTCCACGCAGGAATCGCTGTCAGCTATTCTGGCCATCCTCCAAACCATGAATAGTAGACTGCTTAAAGTGGAATCTGCCATAGCCACCCCAGGTGACCTACCAGGCCATTCAGGTCCTCCTCTGGTAATCCCTATTTTGCCGACTTGCACCCCTCTCCCACCAACCACAACCACTACCCCATATGTCTCACCTGCTCACTCCCTCCCAGCATCCATAAAAAAAGATATACTGGATGGGAAGGACGTGAACCTAGTTTCCCTGCTCATAGCTTCAAAAGATGCCCTTGAAAACCAAGCTTATAATTACGGGGACATCTCAGTGGTACTTAAAACTAGAGACCCACGCATGAACAAGAAGCTATCCATTTCACAGTTTGTGATAGCTTTTGGGATTTATAGAGACGTAATTTGCTCAGTGTATCCTCACAGGAGGGAAGAGCTTGACCTCTACATGCATAAGGTGGTTGACTTAGGCATTAAGTACGTGGGGTCCTCTTTCTATGACTACCACAAGTCCATGTCAACCAATGCAGCAACTTATCCGACCCAATTTAATATCAGAATCGACTGGTGCCAGATGGACACAGAAATATTCTTCCGACACATTGTCAGATTGAGGCCCCGTCCTGTGCTGCCTGTAGCAACATCCCACTCCACTGGCTTGTGCCGTTGTGAGGCAGACCCTTCCACTTCTCACCCCTCCTTTACCCCACACACTAGACAAGAAAGCGGGCAGAGGGACAAGCTGGTCAGACCCATTGCGTTTCTTCAGATGTGCAATAACTTTAACGCTGGTGCATGCAGCTTCAGCGCATGTCGGTTGTTGCACGTCTGCTCCATTTGCTTCAGAGCGCATACCAAGACTATGTGCCCGGTCCAACTGTCACCTAAAAAATGACTGACCGAGGTTAACATAGATATTGTGGCTTACTACCTACTCTTCCACCCAGCAAGGCATTTGGTAGATTATTTGGTGACGGGTTTCTCACAAAGTTTTCACACGGGTCTCATCACCATCCCCACAGGCACGCTCGAATGCCCTAACCTGCTCTCAGCTTCTAATGAAACTAGAAGAAACTAAAGCAGGCTTCATGATTGGCCCTTTCACTGTATCTCCTTTTTCGCTGAAACACTCTGTTGGCTGCTCCTAAACATAGTTAGGTGTCCATCCGTTATCCACTATTTGGACCATTTTTTGTTGGTAGAACAATATATATAAATATATTTGTGCTCAGAATTTCTAATAGGTTATGGAGTGTATCAAAAGATGCAAAGTTGGTTGAGGTGTGCCGAAACCAATGTACGAGTAGGCCTGTAATAAAAAGAGGGCCCACAAAGGTGAAATGTAATAAATATATGATCTAAGTACTTTTATATGCACATACACATACTTAAACCATTAATAAAAATTTATTTTAATATTAATAAGACTGAAATAAAGATAATCAAAAAGTAAATTTTGTTTTAATTTGTTCTAACTGTATTTTGATATTAATATACATATATATTAAATTCAAAATGCATTAAGTATGGCATTATAAATACATATATGTATCTATATATCTATCTCTCTCTATATATAGCTATATATAAATAAAAATAATATATATATATATATATATATATATATATACATATACACATATATACATATATATTTAAACTCTACAAATATATTTATAGAATGTTTTTACCTAATCAAGTCATTTTATTAATTACAATTTGAGGGACCTGCCTGACAAGTCATATTTGCCAAATTACACGTTAAAACCCTGTATACGGTCATTCCTCATAACACAGGCATTGACTCCATTCACACAATCTTGTCCAATTATCAGTCATATACGGGACCACCCATCGAATTCATATTAGAATTTCTGAAGTTCACCTAAGTAATAATTATTTTCCTTTGAAAAATTATTTTTACATTTAACAAACTGACACAGTCATGGGATCGGCCATAGCACCCACTTATGCCAACAGTTACATGTATGCCTATGAAGTTGAGAACATTTTAGCAAAGTATGCTAAAGACATACTACTATTTAAAAGATTTGAGGATGACATCTTTCTCATATGGACAGCACCAGAACAAGAATTACTTCAGATGATAGACACTCTTAACAATGATCAATCACCTATAAAACTAAGTCTGACCTACCACACTGACAACATTCAATTCCTTGATTTAGAAGCATACCATACAGGCAATGCAATTGAATACACACTTTTTAAGAAACCAACAGCACGTAACACTTTCTTACATGCCAACAGTTTCCACCCTCCAGCTCTAAAGAAATCTTTACCGATTTCAGAGTTTCTCAGGGTTCTACGTAACAACTCGAATTACTAAGGAAGGAACATACATTGGGCCCTCAGTTCTCATCAACAGCATGGATCGCATACAGCAGGAACAAAAACCTTAGAGACATATTGGTAAAAAATGACATACCTTGCCAATATGAAAAGAAAAAAGCCATCAGCAAAAAGGGATGTTTCCGCTGTCCGTCTTGTGTCACATGTAGCCATATGATCACGGGATCCACTTTTGCTCATCCTCATTCAGGAAAACGGTTCCATATATGACATCACATCTCTTGTCTGACAGACCACGTCATCTATCTAATCTCATGCCCTTGTGGACTATATTATGTGGGCAAAACCGACCTTACCTTGAGGGACAAAATTCATGGCCACAGATCTGGCATTATAACAGCCTACAGTGACGGGAAAATGGAGAAACCAGTTCCCAAACACTACTTGGAGGCACGTCATCCTGCTTTGAAGTTCACAGCCATAGATCACATTCCACCCTTATCAAAAGGAGGTGATAGATCAAGATTTCTACTGCACAAAGAAACCTTCTGGATTAAAACCCTGGACACCATTCAACCCAAGGGGCTCAATGAATATATGTTATTTAACTCATTTTTGGACTTACATTAACTATTCCCCCTTTTTTATATCCATATTTACTGATTTTTTTTTTAATTTTTTTTAATTTATTTTTTATATTTTTTTCATATTTTCTCATATTTTGTACCTAATTACTTACTTTATTTTTCTCTTATTTTTGCCCCCCATTTTTAGTTTCATTCCCAGTATTTATGTTTTTTTACAGTTCTTTCCACAGTTCAGCTCCACTGTACTAATTGTTGATAGAAAGGTCATTTTGATAGCCTTAGTCCTCCATATATTAGGTAACACTATAATAACTAGTTAATACTTTTTGATAGAGCCTTGTAAATACAGATAGAATTTACATCATTTGGCTTAGTCCATTCATTATGAGCCATTTAACTTTTCTTATTTTTATGTATGTTTCCAAATATGTTTGGTCAGTTTGTTTGTGCTTTTGTATACATGCTGTATAGACATTTCTTATACTTTAGTAGCCACTTAGTCAGAAACACTGGCCAAAATTAGCGTTCAGTTTAGTTTTTTTGCATTTTTCACACACAAACAAATATAAACGATTAATTTGGCCAGTGTTTGTAACTAATTGGCTATTAGAAAAAACTGGTCATACCCCATTTGTAATACCTTGGGTTGTCTGCTTTTGCAAATGAACTGCCATCATGGGGGTAATTTTCATTCCTAGGCTACCATTTGGTCTCAAAGGCAAAATAATCAATCTGGAGAAATTCAATGTGTATAAACTGAAAAATGTAACATGCTATATTTGACCCTGTAACTTCCCAAAACACCATTAAATAGGAGCTACTGTTTTACACATGAGACATCGCTGAATACAAATATGTGTATTTTATTTCAGAAAAAGTAAACAGTATTATGACTTTCACAGTTAAAATGTCATGCAGAACTAAAAAAATTACATTTCTTCTTTTCACCCATTTTAAAAATATTTTATTCATATTAAATTATGTTTCATAGCTAAATATTTGATGTTAAATGAAAGCCCTGTTTCCCATGAATAAAATTATATATAATAAGTGTGGGTGCACTTAATATAAAAGAGATGGGGGACTAGGACTGACCCCAGAGCTGAGAGGATGCAAACCTTAGCTGCTCCTCCTGCATACTGCGATTAAAGCAGAATTTCACTGCCAAAACTGCAAATTTCTGATGCAGAAAGGCTACCAAGAGAGGAGCGACAATAAGCTGCACATGATGATACCAACCAAGCGCCAATACAAGCAATATTCACCCGACAAGAAAATGAGACCTACAAGCATGGTGGGTGCGGGAAAGACATCCGCTTTCCCATGGCTCAGACAGCCCGAGTCTCTGCACAGGGGCCCTCGTTCCCCCCCTTTGGACCAGCGGGGGTCATCCCTGTCCACTCCCCTAAAGTGAGCACTCACCCTCAAAGCGCTCCGGGGAGCAAACCTGACAAATGGGAGACACAAGGCCAGACCAAGATGGCCAACGGCTCTACTCCCCACACAGAGCGACTAACACCCAGCGACTGGGCAGTGGCCTTCCAGGCGAGATTTGAAGTCATATGCAGGCAGTTTTCAGAATGCCTGGAGAACAGGTGCCAACCACCAGCATTATCACAGACCAGCATTGTGGCCAGAGCACTAACAGCACGAAAGCCAGCTGAAGTTCTGTCCCCTGAATGGCGAAAAAACAAGATGCGGCCGGGGTGCCCTGTCTGAGCAAAACTAATAACAGAGCTACCAACTATCATCCCAAGGGCCCATCTGGGACACACAGGGGGCGACCCCTACTCACCACCCACGCCTACGGAGGAGAGCAATACGGCAGAGGAATAACAGAAACCTCGATGGCAGAGAATCAACACCCACATGCGGTGGCTGCCTGGCACACGATCTCCAAAGTCTCATCTGCCTGCACACGTCTTTGGGAACCTCTGTGACAGACACATGGCTCAAGACCCTGAAGTAGCCAACATCAAGCAGCATGGACCGCACAGGCAGGGTACAGCATTTGACTGCAGAGAAGCACCCACAAATCAGGCAGGAGAACCTCCAGCCAGATGGCAACACACAACAGAAGGCTGACTGCCACCCACCTTCTGACATGCCATCAAGGTACTCTCTTAATAGGACTTACCTCAGTAGGCTGGCTAAATAGCTCCACTAGATGGGACTTTGACTTGTCCTTGCGAGGTATTGGCTGAGGGACACCCGGACTGTCCAAGTGTGAGGCACCAGGCTCAACACCATGCCGTAATACCCTGCCTTAGAATACTCCCAAGCAAATGCTAACCAGATTCCCACACATATCACAAGGAGGCTTATGGGGAAGACCCTATCTACAGACAAGGTCCCTTTATTAAAGGACCGCTATAGTGCCAGGAAAACAAACTCATTTTCCTGGCACTATAGTGTCCTGAGGGTGCCCCCATCCTCAGGGTCCCACTCCCACCCGGCTGAAGGGGGAGGAAGGGGGTTAAATTCTTTCCTTTCTCCAGCGCTGGGCTCCCTCAGCACTGGGGACTCTCCTCTTCCTTCGGTCGTCATCGGCTGAATGCAGTCAATGAGACAGCCACCACAGGCTGGATTAACCCTAAAGTAAACATATGCTATGTTTACAGCAGGCAGGGTTAATCCTAGAGGGACCTGGCACCCAGACCACTTCATTGAGCTGAAGTGGTTTGGGTGCCTATAGTGGTCCTTTAAGATTTATGCTACTATGTGCATTTATTGTTTTTCATGCATAGTTCTGTTACGTTTTTTAATTTTACTACAGAAGAGAAAATTAAACCTGCTAGTTTACAAAAGGAAACATGTGCAGCACAAACACCAAGCTACTGATACACGCATGATCTCACATAATACACCTGCATTAACCTATCTTTAGCTGCAGACATGTTATCTTGCACGCTCTGATTTAACCGCTACTGACACCACCTGTCTATGCCATAGTTCCTCATGTCACTACTTAAAAATGTGCAGAAACAGCTTATAAATCTGTAGGCATGTACATTCCTACTTGTTAACATATTCAGTACTAATAATACCCACTTCAGTCAATATAGATTGTTTACCACGCCATAATGTTTTAACTACCTACTGACATCTATTATTATGTTACTGCTCCTCGCCTGTCATTCCAATATAAAAATATGCAATTTCTATTAATGCCATTCTAATAATATCCTTTACCTGTTTTAATATGCTTGATAGAGTTGTTGTAGCATATAAAGCTTGATTGTTCACACTTGCACAATAAAAATAAAGAATTTAATATACATATGTATTAAGGCCGTTTGGCCTGTATTTGTGGGAGGGGCTTAAATTAATTCACTCCCCTATACCTTACCTGACTCCATATCGCTTGATTTCCACTTCATCCAGACGCCATTTTAACTGATTACTCCATGAGGTTTTCTAAGCTGAGCTGTGTCAGGAATCCAGCCACAGGCTTTTCCGGCCTACCACCTTCTTTCTTCAATCCATCGCCGTGGATGGTGTCCAAGTGACTCACAAACCGTAAGTCGACCTACCCGTTACGCCAGGCATCAGTCCCACGGCACCATGCACGGGTCAGGTCCTCACTTTACGGCTGCATTTTGTCTAAAGTCTGTTCTAAAACCATTGCATGTTCATGCATATCATTCGTTTAAACTCACTTGTTTATATCTGTCACTGGCTCATTTCGAGCATTAGCATACTCCCGAACGGGAACACATTCTGTTTCAATTGCCTAAACATACTAGGCAATTCTGTGCGTGCATTTCAAATCTCACTGCTCGTTTCGCTTTGTTTCCCTGACATACCAGGCTCACGGTTCATGCAATTTTCTACCAAACGGGAACTAGTTCATGCATTTACTATTGTACTACACACACGTTTCGTGCGTTTACAACCTACGAACAGAACTTTGGTTTGTTACAATGACTGTTATTAAGCTATTATGTTCACATATTGTATATTGTCAAACGGGCACTGTTTGTTTTCCTGTCATACAACTATAATGCTGGGGCATAGCTCACGAACAATGTTTCACATAAACCACACTGACCTCTACAGGTCACTCTCAAAATCTCATGTTAACCTTGCATTTGGATTAAAGGGTAATTTTAACATACAATCAACATTTCTGACCACTACTGGTCAACAGCAAAACTGTCTTCACATGTCATATACAATTTACCAGCCAATATAAATTACACATAAGATTGTTTTAAACATAACCATAAACCATAAATTAAACTCCAGCACTAGCTCAACTTCAAGTTTAATTCACAATAATTTACATTTCACATCAAGACCAACAGTGGCTCTATCAACACTGCCACCTACTGGTCTGTCAAGTACATTGACAATTTTCATGGGGTTTTACAAACACCAAAACACTGACCCCTATAGGGCAACAGACAAACAACATTTCACACCAATCAGTATCCAACTGCACTGCCACCTATAGGACACTCGGCAGATCTCCAGTGCACTTGCATTTTGCAACACCATGTTCACTGACCCCTACCATTCAACAAGACATACAACAATTCACATAGCAAGTAGTATATCAACATCTGGTATAAATACACATATTATTACACAGTAGCAGACGCATCTGTATATACGTAACTGGTAATATAGTCCACACACATTTTTCACAGCACGCTGCTCACACAACAGACTTTCCCCTAGCAAGGGGAAATACAACATACAAGGTGGGGACATACCACTTTTTCACTTGTACGTACGGCACATAACAGGTTAAGATTGATACATATTTAACCAGTATGACTACGAAGTTTAATATTTACACATCGCAGCACTTTACTTTTCACATATACTGTACGTATTAAGATAAGCTAGGTCTATGCCATATTTCCTTATGCTATACGGTTTTATCCATTCATGTTACAGTTACTACTAAAAAAACCTATACGGATTGTCAGGTTCAATACCATACTACCAGGTACATACACCTGCTCACGCAGTTATCCATCTCTTACCTTCCTTGGAATATTAATAGCGTATTGGCAATTAGGGTTCTAGGGCCCAATAGGTATTACCCCTTTTTTTCCTATGCATTACGCTTCAGTTAGTGGTCCCGCGAGGCCAACACCCCGCCTCACACTGGGAAGCATACACCCCTCGGGCCACTCGTGAGCTAGCCACCTAGCATTGTATCATAGAGAGGGCCTCACCTGTCACTCCCCTTCCTATTTTCTGGTTACTGTCACCGAGAGGCCAACATCCTGCCACAACGTTCGGTGGCCACACAAAATCTCCTGTTATTTAAGTATTTCTCAAAAAGATGGTGGAGAATCACCTCTTCCTAGCACCCTGGCTAGAATTGATACAGCTTCAAGCAGAGGAGATGTTGCTAGTCCAGCAGCAATCAGATCCTGGATGATCCCACACATTACCACTGACCTAAGGAGGCAACAAATCCCCTACCCTGCCTCAGCAAAGAAAGCAGAGTTATTCAAACTCCTCCATACATCAACAGACAACACGGAGGCAGGGGAAGGCCCAGCAACACCAACTCAGGTGACACCCAGGCCATGCTAGCCTCACTCATAAACTCATGAGCCAAAAAATTTATGACAGACTGGCGATCTCGAGTCGGTCACCACAGCCCTCACAAGGCTGGGCCTCACGCTACTGTACAACCAGCACCAAAGAAACTCTGTTACCTGGTACAATCAATTCTTATGACACACAAGACGTTAACCTTGCACATATGATCCCAGCACATTGGGGAAACAAGGCATATATATATATATATATATATATATAAAATGATGTATCTGTGATGGTCAGATCCAGGGATTCCAGGTAAATCGGAAACTGACCACCCCCTGGTTGTGTTGGCATTTGGAATATGTAGAGATGTTTATTTGTGCAGGTACCCATACAGAAGGGATTTTGTCCCAAACAAACGGACAAGCACTCTCAGGCTCCAGGTACCAGCACCTCTGAACTACCAGAGACAATTGGTATGAGTAGTTGCATTGCATATAGACTGTTGCATATATGTTCAAATGGTTCAGGGCACATGACAAACCATGTGTCCCAATACAACTTACAAAAATGTACTCACCATCTGTACACACCAATGCATTTTCAACACTACTGACTCATCACCCTTCCAGACTTGTAGTAGATTTACTAAAGCTCTGGAGTTTCAAAGGGCTCCCATATAGATATCATAAATACACCTTCAAGGAATATAGCATGTCCTCACTTACAGTCAGCACAACAGAACCATCGGCTGTAAACACACTCATAGCCAAGATTTGCAGAGGAGTTTTACTTGGGTTTTCCAATCTCCACCATTTACAGCATGGCGACAAACACATTGGTATTGTCACACGGAAATCTTCCCTTAAACAAAGACTAACCATAGACTTATTGGCACCACACACCTCCGCTTCCCCAAGTCTCAACTCCCTCATACCCTCCGAGGAGTTTCCTTACTATACAACACCGTTGATCTACCTTTACAGCTATCACTCAAGCCTGGGTTGAAGCTTGGCTAAGTAAGACCAATATCATCAACGCAGTAAACGGCTACCATCTACCCTACACACTGGCACTTACATGGCATAAAATGGGCAATCATTTCCCCACTCAACTTTCGGGCTACAGATTAGCCTACTATCGATATTCGCAGATACTCTGTGCTGGTTATGATAACATAACCAGAGGCCTTACAGTCATACACTATCTAGAAGACTTCTTGTTGATCAAAGATAACATATTTTCACTGGAAGCCTCATGGAAGCTTAGTCTGGTTGACCACTTGGGCTTCCCAGTACCCCATAAGAAACAGAAGGCCCAGACACTATCATCACATTACTGGGCATACGACTTGAGTCAGCATCCATACACGCAAGTTACCACAAGACAAATAGTAAACATTCTCAACTACATTAATCACTACCTCCTGCTTAGTACTTACAACCACAAGGAATTACAATCCCTACCAGGTTCCTTAATTTTGCCGTGCAAATCATACCACAAGACCAAGCTTTCCCATCCAGAGTACTTTCCCCTTTTTTCCACACTTCCAACATGACGATCAGAGGATGTCCCTAGACACCCCAACCACAGCAGACCTGCACATGAGGGGGAATTTCTTAACCACTTGGCATGGTAAAAGCATGTTCCTTCCAGGATTGTCTGACACTTCTCCAACCAGCAGTGATCTACTGGGAACGATTGCTTTGGAGCTGTTGGCCATGGCATCCAGCTTTGGAAATGTTTCCACCACCTCAGCCCCTTTGGGGGATCTACCCCATTGTAGCAGCTGCTGTGGCATGGGGTAAATCATGGTCAGGGTCATCAATCCGCTGTTACTCAGACAACTAAGCACATGACATATCATCAACAAACGCCGTTCATCATCCATATGATCATGATCTTTCTGGGGAACTCACTTGGTTGGCCACTTATCACATTTCTTTTACTTTCATGTACCAGGCGGGGGTATACATCCCTGCCGACAATTGTCTAATTTATATTCCAGGCATGTTCATCATACGCTTCCTATAGCCGCCCATACAGTCACGGCCACTCTTTCGTTCCAGAGACAAAATCATGGATTAGACATACTCATGCAGCATGGCATGCACTATCCCACCTAGCACTTTCGTCCCATACTTGTAGAACGCATAACACAGCATTTCACCCGGCTTAAGGAATCTCATTGGAACACGACATAGCTCAACCTGTGTCATAACATTTCTCCTAGGTTTTGCTTCTTTTTGCCACCTTAAACTAAAACTCTTACACACCATTAATTATATATTTTACAGGCATTCAACAACACAGGATAACCTATGGAAAAAACTACCATAACTTCATGCTATCATACCAGACAAGAATATACTCAGAGGTTTTCAGGAATCCGTTCCCCCACGTTCCTCTCAGAGATTACCAATAGCCATCCAACTTTTCATCTTTATCGGACCTATTAGATCTAAAACCATTTAATTATACTACCAAGTCATTACCACGCATGCACACTGCCTTCTATGCCTTTCTCAGGCCAGAGAATCCACTAGCATTACCACCACTCAGACAGATCATTGTCTTCAATGATCCCACGTATGTAAACACATATATCATTACCTATTGGTTCTACCACATTCCGAAACGAGTCAACACGCACCAACAGTAGAGATAACCTACTATCCTACCCTCAACAAATGGTATCCAGTTGCGGTCCTAGATTCCTACCTTCAAAATCCTTCCAGGAATTAAATACCATAATGCATTTAAGGAAATGTCTGGTTAATTTGTATATTTTTGCTGACTGTATTAAATCTTTGATTATTAATTTTTGCCCTCTTTATTTACAGGCCTACCGTATCGTCGGTCTTGACACACCACAACCGACTTGCTCCCTTTATACTATCCTACGCTTATGCTGGAACCTTACTCCATATACGGCTATTTGCCCCTTACACAAGTATTAAGACCGTTTTGCCTGTATTTGTGGGAGGGGCTTAAATTACTCCACTCCCCTTTATAAGGGACATCCCTTACCTGACTCCATATCGCTTGAGGTCAGCATCAGAATGACCCTCCCACCCACTCCTTATTTCAACACTTTTTATTCCATTTACTTTAGATGAATTACGGTTGAACAGACATATAGTCAAATTCCAGGTTTTGTTTACGTTTTGTTTTGATCACAATGTGTACATTTGGCTCAGTCCTTAAGGGGTTAACAAACAATTATTTTTGGTTTAGTGGAAATTACTATCTCCAGATCTGCAGAACAGTAATGGGGACAAGGTTCTCATCCAGTTATACCAACACATTCATGGCAGATTGGGAACAGAATTATATATATATATATATATATATATATATATCAAGGGCATGACTGGAGTCGCATAGCGGTCTTATTAGTGTAGGGAGAGGATGCTGCCGCTGATAGGGACAGCTTAGGAAGAATTCTGCAAACTAGTACATTAGTGGCGTGGGTGCAATTCATATCTGAGAGTCAAATAGAATCGTCAAATACTGCTCTCACATTGCAGTTTTAAAACTTAAAATTGTTTGGGTCCTAAATTGCTAAATAATATTTTTGTGGGGTGCACTTCATATCTGAGAGTCAAATAGAAGCATCTAATAGTGTGCTTACAGCACAGTTGCAAATATTCTTCTTTTCTGGGTGCTAATCTGCTAAATAGTACATTTGCGGACTCCACTTCATATCTGAGAGTCAAATAGAAGAGTCTAATAGTGTGCTTACAGCGCACTTGTAAAAATTCAAATTTTCTGGGTGCTAATCTGCTAAATAGTACATTTTGTGGCCTGCTCTTCATATCTGAGAGTCAAATGGAAGCGTCTAACAGTGTGCTTACATCGCAGTTGTAAAAATTCTATTTTTTTGTATGCTAAATAGTACATTTGCGGCCTGCGGTGCATTTCTTGCAGTCCAATAAACTTACATTGTCGCCTGACATAAAACATCTGTTAGTTTGGTGGGTGAATGAGGAGAGCGTCAAATAAGGGACGTGACCCTCGGTCATGGTGCTTCTGGTGTTGGTGGAATCCCTGTTACAAGGAGAGGACGTGGTCGATCTGTGCCAGCTACACGCACAAGTGAAACACCTTCCTAATGTGCGAGTATGCGACAGAACCTTCAGCGTTATTTGGTAAGCCCGAATACCGCTCTACGAATGGTGAGGCCAGAACAAGTACAGGCAATAGTATATTGGATGGCTGACAGTGCCTCCAGTTCCTGCACATTGTCTCCCACCTGGTGCCCTGCTGAAAGCTCAGAGTAGGCACCTGCAGCCCACAGCCATCTGTCTATCACCTCACCCTCTTGCAAATCACCCAAGCAGTCTGAGCCAAAAGTCATGCAGCAGTCTCTTATGCTTTTTGATGACTCTGCTGGTGGGATTTCCATGGGTCATCCACCTAGCCCTGCCCCAGAAGTGGAAGGGATTGAGTGCACTGATGCACAACCATTTATGTGTGAGGATGTGGACATGCAAGGACCACCGAAGCAAGTCTCTGATGATGACGAAACACAGGTGCCAACTGCTGTGGCTTTCGGCAGTGTGCAGACCGGCAGGGAGGGCAGGGTTGAGGAGTGGGTGGAAGATTATGTGGAGGATGATGAGGTCCTAGACCCCACATGGAATGAAGGTCATGAGAGTGACCTGTGCAGTTTGGAGGAAGAGGCGGTGGTCGCACAGAGGCACCAGCACAGCATAAGAGGGAGCAGGGTGCAAAACGGAGCGGCCGTCCCCTAGATGGTATGACTGTTACTGCCCACCGCACCCAGGGAACGAGCACACCAAAGCAAGCACAAAGGAATTCCCTGGAGTGGCAGTTCTTCAGACAATGTGCTGATGACAAGATACTTTTTTTGTATGTCCCAATATTTTGTGGGCTACCACAATAAAAAAAAACATAATAAAGTGTTGGCTACCTCATCCTCCTCCTCCACTGCCACGGTCACCACTTCCTCAACCTATGGGTCACTTAGTATAAATTATGAACACATTAGCAGAGGCTTGTGAAGGCCTTTTCTCCATGTATCGGGAGTTGAGCATTTCTCCATGCATCAGGACTGCAAGAAATGCACCGCAGGCCACAAATGTTTCTTTTTTTGTATGTCCCAATATTTTGTGGGCTACCACAATTAAAATATATATATATATATATATATATATATATATAAACAGTGTTGGCTACCTCCTCCTCATCTTCCACCGCCGCTTCCACCTACACCGCCATTGTCACCGCCTCCCCAACATATGGGTCACTTAGTATAAACTATGTACATATTAGCAGAGGCTTGTGAAGGCCTTTTCTCCATGCATCAGGAGTTGAGCATTTCTCCATGCATCAGGACTGCAAGAAATGCACCACATGTCACAAATGTTTCTTTTTTGTATGTCCCAATATTTTGGGGGCTACTGCAATTAAAAAAAAAATAGATATATATAAACAGTGTTGGCTACCTCCTCCCCCTCCTCCTCCTTTGCTTCCACCTACACCGCTACGGTCACCGCCTCATCAACCTATGGGTCACTTAGTATAAACTATGTACACAATAGCAGAGGTTTGTGTAGGCCTTTTCTCCATGCATCAGGAGTTGAGCTCAGTTTGAATAATGAAAGAGAATACCCTGCACTCCAACCCTCTCTCAAATGGATAATTATGTTGATCCTCCTGACAGCCATGCTTTAGATTTTGATTTATGTTCTTCCAAAGCAAAAATCAAAGATTCCATCTAGTGCTATTTTAGGGCTCAGCTGTATTTTAAATTTTTAGGTATTTTATGTTATTTTAAGTGATTTCCCTATCCACATTTGTTTGTAGGGCACTTGTCCTACTCTTACCCCCATTTTACTTGCTTTTGCAGCTCTCTAGCCCTTTCCAGGAGTTTTTCAGAGGCATTTTTGTGGCCAAAAGTTTGGGTCCCTATTGACTTCAATGGGGTTCGGGGTCAAGTTCGAGCCCGAACCCAGGCTTTTTTTCAAAGTTCAGCCGAACCTGCCGGACCCGAACATCCAGGTGTCCGCTCAACTCTAATTATAGGGTATTGAGTGTAGATTGATGTGAATAAAATAATAATTTAAACAATTGAAACATAAAGTTGCAACAAAAAAAAAAAGTTCTGTATACTTTCTGAATGTATTGTAATTCCACAGAGTCACAGTGTCTCAGACAGAACAATAAGAATGGATTTACTCCAGAGCTGTTTCTCCAATGTGGAAGGATGATTAGCAACTCCAAAGAGACTACATTCTCCGACGTGTGTCTGACTGAAGATCCTTAAAACCTAAGTGGCAGAACGGATTCCTGTCTGCAGCTTCTATCTCAGGAACACTAATAATTCTGGAGGAGATAACAGCTCCACAGGGATCAGTCACATCAGTAAAGGAAAGTAAAATATGTAAGAGGGCAAGTCACAGGTAACACTAGAGGGGAAAAAAATATTGCTAACTCCCAAGGGAGAAAATATCATGACAATGCACAAAACACTGTAACTAAAGAATTATATGTTCTTTTTTTTCATATTACTGCACCCATAAATATGAGTACTTGTTGGTATTTTCCACCCTAAAGAACTGTTATTGTTCTTTGCATATAACTGTAAATGTTGCACATGTTTTTGCAGAAAATAAATACATTAAGGCTTTAGACTTCATTATAGTAATGAACTGGCTAATTTATGTAATTTGAATTGATACATTTAACAATTAATATATATGCTAGGATATATTTTATATTTGATTCAGTGACCTTTGAAACTGTTGTTTAGTGAATGAATGAGTGTGTTCGATCTTGAACATTGCATAAATTGGGCCCAGCAGCATCCTTATAATGTAAGAATGTTCAAATCAGTGCAGCCCTCTTGGTTTCATATATAAATATATTTGGAAGACCAAGCCAACTCCAGTGGCTTTGCAAGCCTCCCTGTCATAGTTGCTTCTTTGTGGACCCTATTTAACCTTGCACTGTAGAGGAACCCAGGAGGAAGGCTTTCCCAAGTAAGTGGGTTAATTCTATAAGACCAGGCATTAGGTTGCTAGGATAGAACCTTCCAAAAATAGGGTACATTGGCATTGTGGCAGGACTATGCAATGTCATATACTGTAACTAAATCAGGTGTTTAAAAAACCAAACTGTTAAATTCTATGAGCTTTGACGATGATGCTTAATGAATGAGTGAGTGCCCTGGATCTTGTATATTCTATGTATATACATATATAATGCCAAAATACTTAGGATGCAATGATATCTTTTTTTTTTGGACTAACATAATATTTCAAAGATAAGCTTTCAAGAGTTACCTCTCTTCCTCAGGTCTAAAACAATACTGATCAATCTGATGTTAGAGGAGAGGAGAGGAGGCAGGGGAGGGGGGGTGGGGGGGATAAGGGTGTCAGAATATTCAGGAATGAATGAATTTAGGGTGTTTACCTTTCTAAGAAAAGACTAGATTAACCCCTTAAGGACTGGACTGTTTTTGCGATGTTGTACATTTGCGACCAGGAATATTTTTACACTTTTGTGGTGTTTGTGTTTGGCTGTAATTTTCCGCTTCCTCATTTACTGTTCCCATACAAATTATATATTGTTTTTTTCAGGACAAAATGGGCTTTCTTTACATACCATTATTTATATAATCTCATGTATTTTAATTTAAAAAAAATACAAAAATCTGATGAAAAATTGAAAAAATACATGTTTTTTGACTTTTACTTGAAAAATCTTTTACTCATCTACAAAAGCGAATGAAAAAACTGCTAAATAGATTCAAAATTTTGTCCTGAGTTTAAAAATACCCAGTGTTTACATGCTTTTTTGCTTTTTTTTTTGCATGTTATAGGGCTATAGGTACAAGTAGGATATTGCGGTTTCAAAACATACATTTTTAAAATTTATCAATAGTGACATTGTAACACTATTATCTGTCATAAATCTCTGAATAACACCCCACATGTACATATTTTTTTTAAAGTAGACAACCCAGGGTATTCAATATAGGGTATGTCCAGTCTTTTTTAGTAGCCACTTAGTCGAAAACACTGGCCAAAGTAAGCATTCATATTTGTTTGTGTGTGAAAAAAGTAAAAAAACTAAATTGAACGCTAATTTTAGCCAGTGTTTGTGACCAAGTGGTTACTAAAAAAGACTGGACATACCCCATTTGCAATACCTTGGGTTGTCTTCTTTTGCAAATGGTATGCCATCATGGGGGTAATTCTCATTCCTGGGCTACCATACGCTCTCAAAGGCAACGTAACCAACCTGGCCATTTTCAATGTAAAAATATTTGACCCATATATTTGACCTTGTAACTTTCAAAAATGCTATAAAACCTGTACATGGGGGGTACTGTTTTACTCGGGAGACATCGCTGAACACAAATATTAGTGTTTTAAAACTGGAAAACGTATCACAACAATTATATCATCAGTAAAAGTGCTGTTTGTGTGTGAAAAATGCAAAAAAGTAACTTTCACTGACAATATCATCGCTGTGATATGTTTTACTGTTGTGAATCACTAATATTTGTGTTCAGCGAAGTCTCCCGAGTAAAACAGTACCCCCCATGTACAGGTTTTAGGGTGTCGTAGAACGTTACAGGGTAAAATACAGTGCTAGCAAATTAAATTCTCTGGAATTTCGGCCTGGGTTGGCAGGCAGGTCCCTCAAATTGCAATCAATAAAATTACTGAATTATGTAAAAATATTACATAAATACGCACGTAGAATTTAAATATATGCATATTTATATATTTGAAGTCTACGTGTATATTTATATAATTATTTATGTAATTTTGTATATGGACGTATGTATATTTCTTATTATTTTTATTTATTTTTATATACATAGATATATATACAAATTCATTCTAAGTGTATTTTGATATAAATATATATATATTAATTTTAAAATACAGTTAGAATAAAATTTCATATAGCTATATAATTTTTTTTAAATTTTTTATTATTATTTTTTTAAAAAATTATTTAATTTAAATTACTTATTAGTTATATTTTATAATAATATATATATACAATATATATAGTTATTATATATATTATATATATACGTGTGTAATTTAATTATAAGTGTATTTTTATATTAATATAAGTACATATTAATATAAAAATACACTTAGTATGACATTATATATATGATATATAGACATATATTATATAGATATAATATATGTCTATATATCATATTTATACATATATAATTATTATTTTTTTTTTATTACCATTAACTTTAATTTTTTTTTTGATTTTACAGTTGCAGGGAGACTGCCTGTCAGTACAGGCAGTCCCCCTGCAGGCAGACACATGGACACCTATTGTGACCATGTGATGGCTGTGTTGAGCGATCACATGGCCACAGGGGTCCTAATCTGCCGTGGGGAGACTGTCTGGGCTGCAGGCAGTCTCCCCACAACCGGAGCCACGCTGATCGCCGCCGGGGGAACGACGGCGATCAGGTAAGTAGCCCCAGACCGTTTGGACGGTTCAGGACCGTCATCGGTCCTCAAGGCAAAAATGCCGATGACGGTCCTGAACCGTCCTCGGTCCTTAAGGGGTTAAAATGAGTTCAGGACATTAAGCTATGTGTAAAGACAAGCATCAGATCCAACAGAGTCAGAATCCTGATGTCAGCGTAAACAGATAAAATCTGCAGAAACTAAAGTCTGATTCATGGAAACTCATTTTAAAGTAAATCTGAATACAACAGACTGTGTAAATAGAAACACATGAATGTTGCAATATTCAGAATCATAAGGGAGCCAAGTCACCGAAGATACCTGTATTACTAGAACATGACCCTTTACTTGGTGCCATGGGATCTCCATGTTACAGATGTTATTTTTTTGTTTTTTATGTGTATGACATAGAAACGCTTTTTTGGAACAACTACACAGTACCAATTTTTTACGCACTAGTTGCACTGATTTTCCATGCCTCAATTCCAATGCCTCTGCCCACACTCATGAGCGTTAAATGAAATACAGTGAGGGAAAAAAGTATTTGGTACCCCCCACCTGCCGGTGAGGGATATCCCGGTGCAAACAGTGTACTCACCTCTGATATAGGGACCTGCAGTACACCTGACACAGCAAACACCCTGGACACCTGCACAAAATGGTGGATGCCACGCAACCTCATGACGAACCCTCGACCTCCCATGCATTGGTAAAATGCCGCATAGACCAGATATTTTAGGCCAAGCTCTACAGGCGAACGCATCCTCCCCCGCCCGCGGTACAAACCGCCCCTGTGTCCTCGATGGCGGGTGTCACACACTCCAAAAGTGGTGTTGGGAAACTTCGAAGCAGGCACCGCGGATCGACACTGAGCCCACTTACCATACCAACTTTGCCTTCAGCTGGGGAAACTGCAGAGTCAGAGCACCTCAGCAGCTGACAATTCTCCTGTGAGACATTTACCCTTAAAAGGAGACCGCTCGTACCATCATACACCTACTATCCTATGCCTGTCGTCTGAAGGCCCTCTGGTAGTCCTGCCATCTCGCTGTCCGAAGCTCAGATGGACTGTACTTGCTGCCCCAAATGGATCAAAATATCGTGCCCATGCTACAGCCCCTCATCTTTACCTCCACTGCTTTATTCTTCTCTATTGCTCTTGCATTTAACCTAAGTTCACTTTTTCTGTTATTGAGCATGTTTAACTATGTATATCTTAAGTGTATATCCCATGGCAAGAAGGTGTTTTATTTCTTACTTTAACATTAGAATTTTGTTTAAATGTATGTATCTGCCCTAACTTAATCGTCTTTATTCACTTACTTCAACTGTTCAGTGTTCAGCCACTGTTTCTATTGTGGATTGCCCCCATGGTCATGCGTGCCTTCATTTAATAACTACTTCAACTACACACAATGTCTAGAATTTCATAGTTGTCAGTCAAGCTTCTCTTGTGCCTCTAGACTCATCTGTATAGCATGTTATAATTTTAAAAAGTGCAGCGACTCAGACGTTTTATATTTCCTCGGAATTTAAATATATTGTGTATACTCATGTACAACGTCCACAGAAGCCTGTATTTTTAACATGCACCGCCAGGGCAAAATCACTCCTGAGATGTGTGCAAACCTGGTTGCCAACTACAAGAAATGTCTGACCTCTGTGATTGCCAACAAGGGTTTTGTCACCAAGCACTAAGTCGAAGGGGTCAAATACTTGTTTCACTCATTGACATGCAAATCGATTTATAACTTTTTTGACATGTGTTTTTCTGGATTTTTTTTTTGGGGGGTTATTCTGTCTCTCACTGTTAAAATACACCTACCATTAAAATTATAGACTGATCATTCATTTCTTTGTCAGTGGGCAAATGTTTAAAATCAGCAGGGGACCAAATTCTTTTTTCCCTCACTGTAATGGGGAGTAGAAATAACACTGGTGTGTGACAAAGTTCGAGGAACATGATCACTGCATGAATCAGTTCGCACAGGTGTTTCAGACCTCACTTGTTTATACTGACCATCTCCAGACTGACATGCCCCCTGCCCCTTATGTACCACATCACAATCCTGTGGAAGTGTCTGTAGCCATAAAGCTCCACCCAAAAGCCTTTCTCCTTCTCCTAGATTTAGTGATGATTCTAGGAGTATAGGAGCTTCCTCAAACAGATATAGTATCACTTTGAGGCATCCCCTGATTCTTTCCCCTCTGTTAGGGCTAAGATTTAACTCTTTTAGACCCTGAAGCATGTTTATTAGATAATGTATATTTCCCACAATGAATTCACAGCCGATTATAAAAATATATAATGTATTGTGAATAATAATAATAATGTAAACATGACAATTAGTGAATATTCGATAACAATATGAGGTAGAATATGGCAATATTAAGATTACAATAGCCACAAAAAGATAACATTTAAATCACTAACCTGATGGGTTAGTAGTCAACTCCAGAAATGATCTATTAGTAGGTGAGGCCAGAATCAAGTATGACACCAAAACAGCGCGCTTGCAAGGATGGACTTATGTGGATACCACTAACTTGAAGGGAGAGCGAAAGAGGAGGATCAGTATTAGTAGGAGGAAAGACAAGGAGCTCAGTTTTAGAGAGATTTTCAGAAATCGGGAGGACATCCAAGACTTGTCTTTTCACTGAATGAATAGTGTTTAAGGGGAAAAAAAACTGTGTCTGTGTCTTTTACAAGCTAATAGCAAGCAAAATAGAGTCACAGTTGCTAATCTGTGAATTTGCTATATAGAATTGATTGTAACTGATACTCTATCCTTTTCTATTGGGGCTTTACATAAAGAGAAAATGGTTCTTCAAGTCATTTCTACCCCTTCATGCATTATCATTCTTGGTTTTCCTTGGATGGTACAGCACAATCCGGTATTGGATTGGGTTAAGGGTAAATTATGTGGTTTGGGAACATGTTGCAAAGAGAGATGCCTCTTCTCTAGTAAACCTGTAGGTAGTATCATTATATCTACTAATGAAACATTGTCCACAGTTGTACGATGGCAGTATGTTGAAGTGATAATACTAGCCATTTATAAAAAGTAGAACTCTAATTTCACACTACAATCAATGACCCAGGCTATCTCCCACTTCCACAAAGGTATAGCATGGTTGAAATACAGTATCTCACAATAGTGAGTACACCCCCACATTTTTGAAAATATTTTATTATATCTCTTCATGTGACAATACTGAAGAAATTACACTCAGCATCAATTTAAAGTAGGAAGTGTACATCCTGTATAACAGTGTAAATGTGCTGACCCCTCAAAATAACTCAACACACAGCCATTTATGTCTAAACCTTTGGCAACAAACCGACAAAATTCACTTCAGATGAAACCATTATAAGTTGCAGTTTCAGTCGAATTTGGGGAAGCACTTGAAACATTTGCTGTGTTCAGCTATTGCAATTGCTTTTGTTTGATTTGTTCATTGCAAACAGCTGAAAGTCTGTACATTTTGACATTTGATATTCAATGTGGTAGAATACGTTTATTTTTATTTTTAATTTCATATATATATAGTCTTTATTAAGATTTTCAGTTTTTAAAAATATACATCGATTAACAATATCAGAAAAAATCTCTCTCTATATATATATTAAACATAAATATCTAAAAAAACATAAATAGTGCTTCATCTCAGTCTTGAGCAGTATTAGAATTAAATGGGTTTGTAGAAATGTTAGACTATTATTCATGGTTTATGTTCACATAGAGGTTTCACTATTTTAAGACTGTCCATAATCCATAATCATTCATTCATACTAACTGCAAAGACATAACTTTAGAAAGTGAGAAAAGAGAAAGGAGAAAAAGATTTAACAAGGAATACAATCTGGATGGGCACTGGAGTCAAACAATAGGAGCCATCTTATCCACTTTGGTCATCATTTCTCATAACAATGTATGTATACACTATAACAAAGATAGGCAATCTTTTGCACTCCAGATGTTGTGGACTACATTCCCCTTAATGCTCTTGCACCCATAATGTTGGCAAAGCATCATGGAAGGTGTAGTCCAAAACATCTGAAGTGACGAATGTTGCCTATGCCTGCTCTATAATGTTCAAGTTAGGTTAACAGGGATTACACAGATCATGCTGCCATGAATGCACTGTACTTCAAGAGTGTGCGTGACTTAGTTGTGGTGGTGAAAGGGTTAAAGTTGACTATTTGTCTACACTAGAGTGGAAATTATGATAAAAATTCCCCTGAGCACCATCCACACTATTTTAATGTTGTCACCACCAAGACAATTTGTAAATGGGATGCCTTGGTCCCCCAGGTAACTTAATAATATCAACCCACCAAATACAACTTAGTACAATATCTATGCACTTGCAAAACACTAATTAGTCTCTTCAGGTAGCGTGATTCTTTACCAGACAAGGGCAAAACTTAATAAAGGAATATTTATTATGAGCAAAAAATAGTCACAGTGCATACACAAATACAGATGATAATTAAATTAGTTATACCAACAGCAGATAAAAAAACAAAAAGGATAAAATAACAGAAGTCCTAATCACTTACTCACTTAGTTTTTCAAAGTAAAACTTCTGCCCATGGGGTATCTGGCAAGGAAGATGGTGACTCACTCAAAATTAGATTTAGGCCCCAAGCAAGTACAATACACATTTCAATAGCATTGGATATATACTCTGTGGATTACCAAGCCTGGTCCAGAGGTGGAGATAAGGCGTACCTATAGAGACAATAAGTGACCACCCCCTTGTGTTCCAGACCAACATCAATCCAAATAGAAACTTTTTGTTCTAGCTTCTCTTTTGTACTTGCCACAGAAATAATTGCATCTGTGAATTTGTTTCCATTTTTCCATTCCACACTTTTTACTTGTGACCCAATATAGCGGACATCACAATCCCTTCTCATATGGTTAAGTTATGCAAATCATGTTTAGGCTTGATTAGAAGACTGTGCTTGTCCCATTCTAAATATAATAAAAATGAGGCTTAATTATTGACCTATGGGCTTGTATTAATGTTTCTTTTGGATATGATACTGGAACACAAGGGTTTTCTTGAAGGCTAATGACCATTAACATATCAAAGAAATGAACTATCCAGTAAGACTTTCAGGCCATATGGTCGAAGTCAGTTAATGCACATTGAAGTCAGACTTCCAGGCCAATTATGTGTGACTTCCCACCTCTTACAGATTAGCTCTGTTGGGTCCTCAGCTTCAAAGAGGAATTTAGGTTGTAAACCTTCTGACCTCCCGTATAATCAAATTCACCTATTTTGAAATTGACAATACCACCTCTACCAAGCAGCCAATTCATCTATGCACTACACAAATTACATTAAATAAAATTTTCTATAATGCAACAGTAAATTATGCACCCTTCCGTGACACATGCCACTTTCTCCATATATTCTTATATAGTGTGATTTTACTGGTAGTTTTCTAGAAACCTTCCTCCATCTGGAACTGGAATGGAATCTGGGAAGCTATTTCTAACCACATTGGTGCTTTGAATAGTTTCCAATTCCTAGCCATTATCAGTTTTGTTGCCATTTGAATATGTGTTATTAAAATTCAGAGTTCGGTGTTAAAGCTAGAAACATTAAGATGGAATAAAAATGTATGTGGTGAAAGTGGTTGTATCCGAACTCCAAGTGCTGTACATACATTGGGAAAGCATTGGATTGGCTAAAAATTGGCAATTTTGATTATGTCACCAAGGGGGCGAGGCCACCGCCGGCAGACCCATGGAGAGCTGAAAATAAGGTGAGTTTTAACCCATTCTGATGGGGCTAAGGAGGGGGGAGAAGCCACCTAAATGGTGGGTTTTCACTATAAGGTCAGATTACATGTTTGTGTTCCTGACCCTACAGTGATCCTTTAATTTTAGAACGTGTGAATTAGACAATGTAAGAATAATATCTGCATATAAAGTAATTTTGTGATGCTCGGAAAACATTTCAAGGCCACAGATTGATTTGTTAATTCTTATTGCAGCTGCCAGGGGTTCTATTGTCAAGAAATATTCAAGATCATGCCCAGCCCCACTACTCTGGCTTGTGGGTTCAAATATAGTATCACTGTACTTTCCCTTAAAAAATCCCTTCAGGCCAAAATTCTCCATAACCAAGTCCAGGAATCTTCAGTTCACCCTGTCAAAAGCCTTTTCCGCATCTAAAGCTAGGAATGCTGATAGTACTTTATGTGCATTTAAATGGGTAATTATGTTGAGAATTTTGCATATGTTAAAGGACCACTATAGTGCCAGGAAAACATACTCGTTTTCCTGGCACTATAGTGCCCTGAGGGTGCCCCCACCCTCAGGGTCCCCCTCCCGCCCGGCTCTGGAAGGGGAAAGGGGTAAAAACTTACCTTTTTCCAGCGCTGGGCGGAGAGCTCTCCTCCTCCTCTCCGCCTCCGTTACGCCCCGCCGGCTGAATGCGCACGCGCGGCAAGAGCTGCGCGCGCATTCAGCCGGTCTCATAGGAAAGCATTTACAATGCTTTCCTATGGACGCTGGCGTGCTCTCACTGTGATTTTCACAGTGAGAAGCACGCAAGCGCCTCTAGTGGCTGCCAATGAGACAGCCACTAGAGGATTAGGGGGAAGGCTTAACCCATTCATAATTATAGCAGTTTCTCTGAAACCGCTATAATTATGAAAAAATGGGTTAACCCTAGAAGGACCTGGCACCCAGACCACTTCATTAAGCTGAAGTGGTCTGGGTGCCTAGAGTGGTCCTTTAATTTCATATTTCTGCAATCTCTTTTCCTAATAACATTGTATGTTTATTGTGTATAGCTATTATCCATTTTAGAAAATTCTTGCCCTTCTCCACTCCCTTCATTCCTCACATTTACCTTTGCTATATTGCTATTTCATCTTACATAATTATTTAAGTTTATGTACATCTCTTCACTCCCTGTCTTAAGGAGGGAGGCTAGAAAGAGAAAATAAATAAAGAACTAAGTAATAATTATATTTCTCTACTGAATTTTTGACTTTCTTAGAAATATTAAAAAATAACATGTGCTTTACTAAAAGTATGATTATGTGATTTCTTTATAAACAGTGTTATATCATATATTCCTTCTGTACAAACATTGTGTTTCCCTATTTGGGCAAAATACTGTTAATCTCTCCACTCTGTGTCTCCAACACTTTCATGTATATAAGTTGGGAAGAGAGAAGAGGAAATTTTAAATCTTCCATTACTCATTGTGACCCTGGTATTAACAATATCCCCATATCCATTTAAACATTTGTTATTATTGTTTGTGCCTAAATCTCTAAAATTTAAATAAAATTGTAATAAATACATTTTATAATACATTGTGTATTATTTTGTTGTGCCTTCTTTATAAACCTGATTCATTGCTAAAGTCTTTCATCCATGTCATATGTTTTCTAACTTATAAAAAATAGCTACCCATCTCTCCGCCAAGTGCCCCAAACATACTTGTATTTATAAGATAGGGAGGGAAGAGAGGAGAAGATAAAAAAAATAAAAAAAAGGAAAATTTACAAGCTATGGGGGAATAAAAAAATGTCTTTACGAAACATAAGTACATAGGAAAATGAAGATCAGTAAAGGAGGGGATAGATGGGATAAAGAGAGAGTTGGAACTCATTGTTTACATTGTGATGTGTGAATATTATAATTAATTGTGGTAATATTCCTTAAATAATACCTTTTGGTATCTCATAGGTAGGCATGAAATTTTTTATAAGAACTTCAAAGGGTTTATATCCTATTAATTTGATCATATCAGAATATTAGCAATGAAAGAAATTATATAAGAAAAGAAAATGTGGATCCAGTAAAATATAATAAATTCTTTGTATTCAACCTTTTTTTGTTTGCCATGCGTTCCCAATTATCCCAAAGTGCACTCAATATTGTATGTCAGAGATTTGGAAGTCTGATTGTAAGTTCATAACTCCTTTTTTCACTAATGAATGCCAAAATTTCCGACTTTGATGGAATCTGTGAGGTTTTTCCAATATTGTGGCAATAGTGTGGTGGCTGAAATTAAAATGTGTGATATGATGATCTTTTCTATTTTATTGAAGAAATTGGGGACAAATTTAAATAATCCAATTTCTGGTGAAAGAGTTTTAATAATAGTGGCACTAATTTGGACTAAATTAAAATAAAATCCCAAAAGGGCTTACGTTTGGTACATTGTCACCATATGTGGTACATATCTCCTAATTTTCCGCATTCTCTCCAGCATGAGTACAAAGCGCCTGTGAACATTTTTTTGAGATTAGTAGGTACCATGCACCAACGACAAATTACCTTTAAGTGGTTTTCAGTATGGTTGAACATGAAGTCATACCTTTCAACGCTTCTTTAATTTTGTGCAAATCAGACAAATTGAATGGCATTCCCAATCATATATTGCATTTTCCTGTTAGGGAATGAAGACATGTAATAATAGCTAAAGGAGATTGTGTGTTTCTATTCTGGGTTTTTATAAATTGGAAGGCTGTAAAGTATCATTTGGTTGGTCTAAAAAAGAGATATTAAAGGTGTTGTATAGACATATTTTCATATATTTTATAAATACTTTTTAATTTGTGGAAGGGGAGTAATGAATTATTTCCCAAAAAGTTGCCGATAAACTTTATATTATGTGAATTCCAATTGCGGGGAGTTGTAATTTCTTTTGGGTTTCCTCAACCTGTGACACCTCTTCATTGGATGCCATCCATATCGGAATATATCTATTATTGTTAAGAATAACTGTAAAAGAGAGGCTTCCTACTAACAAGTTTGTAATACTTTCGGGTATCCATCTTACACTTTTTTTATTCTTCCCCTTAGATCTATCCATCAGGTCAGACATTTTGACCTTTAAATAGCATATTGCTTTTGAAATTTTCTGCTTGTACTTCTTTAAGATCATTCTGAAATGTTTCTATTAAATCCGCTTCCTGTGACAATTGTTGTCCTATATTAATGATTTCCGTTTTCAACTCAGAGGTGTTTGCATCTAGGTCTTTTTTAGTTTATTTTTATTTATTAACCATTATTGTATTTAGGTAATCTCGTGGGAAAGATGCTCTTAATATATCTTCTTCTCCTTTGGAAATATCAGCAGTTTGATGTTCTTTATTGAACCCCAATGAGTTCTACTTTTAGGGATCAAAAGAGATTTTGTCACGGATCCGGAACCAAAACACAAAGAAAGATCACAACAGAAAGAATTGCAATACCGGTCCTTGAAGTGGCCAGGTTATACAAAGATAGAGAGTTGTCAGAATAAACGCAGAGGCCAGAGGAGTACAGACATTCAGAATAACGATCAAACAAGCTGAGGTCAAGGATCAGAGAGAGCAAGATAAACGAGAGACAAAGTCAAAGATGGTAACAAGCAATCAAACAGAGTAAACAATTTCACGGGAGAGGTAAGCCTAAATGTGTATAAGCTAATTCTGATTGGTTAATCTCCATTTAGAATTAACTTCAAAATGTGGAAGGTATTTGACCTTCCTGCTTTGACCCTGGACGTCATCATTGTGCACCATGATTGAATTCTCCTTTTGGCGCATATTTAAACACGCAAGCGTGCAGTGAAAGAGGGAATGCCTGTGGGGACTGCGGCAGCCAAAGCCGTGGCAGAAGGCAAATGGGCAGGGAGCCTGACATAACCTCCGCCAAAGGGGCGGGAAGCCAAAGGCTTCAAAGGGAAACGAGTATGGAAGGCCCGGACCAAGCGGGGAGCATGCAGATCAGAGGCAGATACCCAGGAACACTCCTCCGGGTCATAACCCTTCCAGTGGACCAAGTACTGCAGGGAACCACAAGAGAACCGCGAGTCAAGAAGAGAGCACACCTCATATTCCTCCTTGGAGGTAGCGTGGACAGGGCCAGGACGGATAACCAGCCTAGTGAACCTATTGCACAACAAAGGCTTCAGAAGAGACGTGTGAAAGGTGTTGGGAATGCACAGGGAAGGAAGCAAGTCCAAGGAATAGGAGACCGGGATAACTCTGCACAGCACACTATAAAGTCCTATGAACTTGAGCACTAATTTCATCGAAGGGACACAAAGGCATAAGTTCATGTAGACAGCCAAACTTTATCACCGGGAACATAGCTAGGTGCCACAGTCCTAAGGTTATCAGTGAGCCGCGTCTTGGATATGGCTGCACAGGATAAAGCAGAATGGACCTGATCCCACATCTCTCTTATGGTGGCAAGGTGGGCATCTAAGGTGGGTATACCCTTTTCAGAGAATACAGAACCTGGAGATGAACTGGGGACCCCTTTCTGAGACTATATCAACCAGCACGCCATGTAATCTGAACACTTCTTTGGCAAAGATATTGGCCAGTTGAGTAGCAGAGGGAAGTTTCTTCAAAGGAATAAAGTGAGCCATTTTGGAAAACCTGTCTGTAACTGTTAAAATTACTGTATGACCATCAGAGGGAGGAAGATCTACTATAAAATCAATAGAAAGGAGTGTCCAAGGAATTTTGGGTATGAAAAGAGGTAAAAGAAGACCAGCCGGTTTATGTGAAAGAGACTTGGATTTAATACAAATTGCACATGCTTGAACATAATCCCTAATCATTTGCTTTAAAGAAGGCCACCAAAACTGTCTTGTAAAGTTCTCGTATGTCTTTTTTATACCCGGATGACCCGCTGTCTTTGTATTATGTAATAAAGCCATAACCTTTTTCCTGTCATTTTCTTTCACGTATAATAAACCAGGTGGTTTTTCAGGGGGAGCGTGTGTCTGATTTTGCTTGATTTTATCGAGTAGAATGGAAGAAACCGTAAGTTGAGTAGCAGTAATAATATTAGCAAAAGGAACAATGGTGTCAGGGAGAGTAAGTGCTATCTCAATAGGTTCATGTTGCCTAGAGATAGCATCTGCTTTAATATTACGGTACCCTGGTCTATATGTAATAGTATACTGAAAACAAGACAAAAATAAAGACCATCTGGCCTGTCTAGAAGACAATCGTTTGGCTTCAGCAATATACAAAAGGTTTTTATGATCGGTTATAACTAAATTAGGGTATTTAGAACCTTCCAATAGGTGTCTCCATTCTTTGAAGGCTAATACTATGGCTAAACGTTCTCCATTCCCTATATCATAATTATTTTAAGAATCTGAGAGCTTCCTGGAATAGGAACAACATGGGTGAAGGGGTTCACTAGGGTTTTCCTTGGGGAGAGAACTGCTCCCACCCCAGATTCAGAAGCGGCCACCTCAATGATAAATGGCAACATGGGATCAGGATGGAGCATTACTGGGGCTTTAGAAAATGCAGTTTTCAGTGTATTGAATGCATTGAGAGCTTCAGGTTTCCAATCTCGGGGATTAGCCCCCTTTTTTGTCACCCTGGTTATAGGACTTATTATAGATGAAATGTTCTTTATGAACTTTCTATAATAATTTGCAAATCCAACGAATCTTTGGATGACCTTAAGACCCTGGGGAAGGGGCCAGGATGTGATAGCCTCTGATTTAGAGGGATCCATACAGAAGCCTCTCTCTTTGTGATAATGTACCCTAGAAACTTCACTGTAGTCTGGTCAAATAGACATTTTTGTAGTACCAACTTTTGTAGTACCATAAAAAAAAACACAGGTGTGTAAGCGCTATAGAGTGTGGTACAGACAAATAAGCACTAAAAACAGTGATACACCAAGATGTATACAAAATAGATAGTTATCAAAAAAGAGCGCTAAGAAGTTTGTAAAAATATAGAGAGAGACACAAATAATAGTGCAGACTATCTGAATTAGCACAAAAAATACAGCTGGGGATATGAGGGAGAGAACTCACATGTACTAGAGCCCTATCACCCCTGGCTCTGGGTATTCAAAGCTCCTCTGGAGAGGGAATGTTCCCACACTAAAGAGGACTTCAGTCAGTATGTCCACAGAAAGCTTGATGTAGCTGTGCACGATAGAGGATAGAGAGAGGCAGGACCTCCAATTGAATAATATCAAATGTGTTTATTATGTAAAAAAAAGGTTAAAATCCTTACTTGGTAAGTGGTGGGTTTGGCTTACAAAGCTACCCACATAAAAGCATATACACAGGCAAAGAGACAAGGGCACTTCCTGGTTCCACCTGTCCCGATCACGTGATCAACTTCCGGGTCATCAGAGGGCCTCTGTAACCAGCCTTCCTGTGTAATCAGCCTACCTCTGTTACCAGCCTTCCACTGTTACCAGCCTGCCTTTGTTGCAACCCTACCTGGAAATTACAGACATTCTTTATTATTTGCAAGTAACCTTTTCTCTGGCAAGTATCCTGTTTTGTGGCATATTACATAAATTCTGTTTCACCTCAAGTTTCATAACATGTCTAAAATCACTAGTAAAGCACCTGAAGTCAACCCTGGCATAAGTCTCCTATCTGACCTGAACAAAATCATGACACTCGTCCGCTTTCTTTTTCCTTACCAGGTTATAAGCACCCCTAAGATCAAGCTTAGTAAAATACTTTGATCTTTTTACACGATCAAAGAGTTCAGTAATGAGGGGAATGGGGTAGGCATTATGAACCGTGATCCTATTGAGACCCCTATAATCTACACAGGGTCTCAAATCTCCCTGTTTTTTTCCAAGACAAAAAAGAATCCTGCACCAGCAGGGGATGAGGATCTCCGAATAAATCCTTTTCGTAAGGAGTCTTGTATATACTCCTCCATAATCCTATTCTCTTTCTCCGAGAGTGGGTAGACCCTACCCTTAGGAGTAGTGATGTCCCGAACGGTTCGCTGGCGAATAGTTCCTGGCGAACATCGCTTGTTCGCGTTCGCCAAGGACAGCAAACATATGCACTGTTCGGTCCGCCCCCTATTCGTCATCATTGAGTAAACTTTGACCATGTACCTCACAATCAGCAGACACATTCCAGCCGATCAGCATCAGACTCTCCCTCCCAGACCCTCCCACCTCCTGGACAGCATCCATTTTACATTCATTGTGAAGCTGCATTCTTAGTGAGAGGAGGGACAGTGTAGCTGCTGCTGATTTGATAGGGAAATTGATAGCTAGGCTAGTGTATTCAGTGTCCTCTACAGTCCTGAAGGACTCATCTGATCTCTCTGACCTCACTACCCCCCACACCCTCAGTCTCACTACCCCCCACACCACCCCCAGCCTCACTACCCCCACACCACCCTCAGCCTCACCACCCCCAGCCTCACTA
>OW240917.1:97365529-97401191 GCA_933207985.1 Pelobates cultripes
TACCCCCTCCTCCTTCTCACATTACCTCCCCTCCTCCTTCTCACATTACCCCTCCTCCTTCTCATGTTACACCCCCTCACTCTCACATTACCATCACCCCCCACACCATCACCTCCCTGTCACCATCACCCGCCTCTCACCATCACCCGCCTCTCCTTCTCACCATCACCCCCCATACACACAACACACTTCAAGCAGCTACCCCATACACATAGGGTCTCAGACAAAAACGCAAACATGCTCACAGAGACATACATTCACACACAAAGATACTCTCTGTCAGACACACTCTCAGGCACATACACAGGTAAACTGTGCATCAATGTGTATATGTGACACTTTTTTGTTAGTGGGGCCTCATGTTTGAGTTTCGACTAAGGTCTCATAAAGTCGAGAGCCGCCTCTGGGTGTCCCAATAGCTTGCATTAAAAAAAAAAAAACTTTTTTGACTGTAATATACTAGCAGTCAGTTTCCTTCACGAGTGTGCGTTTCAGGGCCTGCCCAGTGCCACCACTCACTCACTGGTGTCCTAATAGCTTGTATTTAAAAAAAACTAAACTTTTTGGACTGTAATATAATAGCAGTCAGTTTCCTTCACGAGTGTGCGTTTCAGGGCCTGCCCAGTGCCACCACTCACTCACTGGTGTCCCAATAGCTTGCATTTAAAAAAAACAAAACTTTTTGGACTGTAATATAATAGCAGTCAGTTTCCTTCATGCGTGTGTGTTTCAGGGCCTGCCAGGGCACAGTGTCACACCGGTGCAACTCATATCTGGTGTAACAGTAGTGTACATTTAAAAAAAAATAAAAAATGTTTTTGACTGTAATAGATTGAATAGCAGTTAGTTGTCTGCAAGCGTGTGTGTCAGGCCTACAGTGTCTACTCTGCCAACTTCTGCCACTGCACAGTGCCACTCATATCTGTTGTCACAGTAGCTTGCACGCATAGTACCACTAAAGTGAGATAGGAACAAAGACCATCTAGCCTGTCTAGAAGACAGTCGTTTAGCATCCCCTATATACGCCAAATTTTTGTGGTCAGTAATGATCAAAAGGGGGTCCTTGGAATCCTCTAAAAGATGTCACCACTTTTTAAGTGCTAGTATAATGGCCAACAATTCCCTGTTACCAATATCATAATTACGCTCAGCTGGAGACAACTTTCTAGAGAAGTACCCATACGGATGCAAAGGGGTATCCTGACTCTCATTCTGAGAAAGAACAGCCCACACCCCAGTTTTGGAGGCATCAACCTTCAGTACGAAAGTCTTGCCAGTCTTTGAAAAATCTCCTGTAATAATTAACAAACCCAATAAATCTTTCGATGGCTTTTAGTCAATTGGGCTATGGGTTTATGAGGATCCATCTGAAAACCAGAGGCAGAAATGTTATACCCCAAAAACTGTACTTCAGTTTGGTCACAGATGCATTTTTAAAGTTTGCAATAAAGTTTATTTTTTAGTAAAGTCAGGGGAATAAATAAGGATATCATCCAGGTAAACTAGGACACATGAATAAATATAGTCCCTGAGTACATCATTAATAAAGTCCTGAAACACAGCCGGAGCATTACATAACCCAAAAGGCATGACCAAGTATTCATAGTGTCCAGTGTTAAATGTCGTTTTCCACTCATGATTTTCCTTAATCTTTACCAAATTGTATGAACTTCTGAGGTCAAGTTTAGTAAAGACTTTAGCACCCTGGAGTCTGTCAAACAATTTGGAAATGAGACGAATGGGATAGGCATTTTTAATGGTGATTTTGTTTAATGCCCTGTAGTTAATGCGTGGACGTAATTCTCTTTCTTTTTTAGATACAAAAAAGAACCCTGCATCAGCTGATTTATGAATGTGGCCCTTGCTTAGGGAATCTTTGATGTATTCATCCATTATTCTACTCTTCTGTGGCGATAAGGCATACACTGCTCCCTTGGGTGGCATAGCACCGGGTAGCACCGGGTAGCAGATTCATGGAACAGTCATAAGATCTAGGGGAGGTGGAATATTGGTCTGACTCTTACTGAATACCTCCTTAACCTCCCAGTATTGTATGGGAACTTCGGAGATGTAGTGGTGGGTAGTTTTGTGGGTAATCAAGGGTTGAGAGAGAGGTCCCCCTCTCTCAGCGGCCAGAGGTGATGGTCTCTCCTTGATAGGTTTCTTTCCTTATCATCTCCTCTGCTTTGTGCTATCATGGAGGCTCAGTCTCAGGCACCATGCAATAAACCACTAGAAAAATTAGTTGTTCCATTGGTTGAAAGAGAGAATGTGTTCCACAACAACATAACGGCTGGACATCAATATACACGATCCTGAGATAATTTTGGTGGGATTCTCTCAGGAAAGATGTTAAGGAATATGTACAGGCCTGTTCAGTTTGTGCAGTTTCTAAGATACCTCATACACTTCCATGTGGATTGTTGCATCCACTTCCCGTACCTAGTGTTCCATGGTGTTCCCATTTGTCTATGGATTTCATCATAGAACTTCCTAGTTCTATTGGCTATACCTCCATCCTCATGGTGGTTTACCGCTTTTCCAAGAGGCTCATTTCGTTCCACTCAAAAAGTTGCCATCCTCACCTGGTACTTATTTTTATATGAGAAATTGTCTGACTGCATGGCATTCCTCACAATATTGTATCTGACAGAGGTTCTCAGTTTGTGTCTCAGTTTTGGAGGCTTTCAATAAACAGCTGGGCATTGAATTGTCATTTTCTTCCTCTTACCATCCCCAAACCAATAGCACGGCTAAAAGGGCTAACCAGTCATTGGAATTGTATTTGCATTGTTTTGTTAATAGCACACAAGATAATTGGTCCAAGTTACTACCCTGGGCCGAGTTTGCGAGGAACAATGCTAAACATAACTCTTCTGGACATAGCCCATTCTTTGTTAAAACCGGTCATCATCCTACTGTTCTGCCAGCTGTTTTTTCTGACGCAGCTATCCCTGTTCTGGATGATCACCTCGCTTCTATTCACACTTGGACCAAAGTTCACTCCGCTCTCGAAACTGCGGCTGATCATTTCAAATTTCATGCTGATAAACGGCGGGGTGCCAACCATGTTTACCAAGTGGGTTATCATCGCGCAACATTTAACTAAAAGTTCCTAGCATGAAGTTTGCCCCCAGATTTATTGGTCCATTTCATGTTATTCTGAGAATTAACCCTGTTTCTTATTCTCTGGCCCTTCCAGCATCCTTGCGTATTCCTAATACGTTTCCGGTCTCCTTACTTAAACCACTTTTTGCAATAGGTATACTGTCCCTGTTGTTCCCCCTCCTCCTTTGATTGTTTCTGGATAGGAGGAGTACAAAATATCTTCCATAGTTGATTCCAGGTTCTCTTGTGGTTCCTTACGGTATTTAGTGGATTGGAGGGGGTATGGGCCTGCCGAACATTGGTCCCGACTTCCAACAATCATCCTGGCCGCAAGATTCATTCTTTTCAGGCCAAATTCCCTCTGAAACCTAGTCCTGCCCACCTGGTGGGTGATCTTGAAGTGGGGGGTAGTGTCACGGTGCCGCAGGCTTCTGTCAGTGTGACCGCACTGAAAACCAGCACTCACGTCGACAGAAATAACAAACAATCACCTCACCCGCGGCGGATCAAGACCCGACCTCCTTCCATCTCGGTTCCCGACATGTGCGGAATTATCAGAGCTGCCGGCCCTTGCCCATATTAAAGATGGCGCTTACATGTGTGCAGTGTCACGTTATGGACATGCACGCACGTTTTGGGGTCAATTACAGCTCTAGGAGGGTTATTTAGACTCAAATTACCTTTTGGTCAGTGCCCTGTCATGGTTTCCCTTAGTGGTTGTCCGAGAGTGTGTTCCTGAACGTTTATTTCTGGTTATTGACTTTGGCTTCGTTTTGACTTCCCTGTATTCTGGTATCCTTGACTTTTCGTGTTCCCTCATCGTTGTGTCTAACTCTGTGTCCCCGACCTCAGCAAGTATTCTGATTATTCTCTGGTATGTTAAGTCCAGCCATTCTAAGGCCAGGTAAGTTGTTACCTTTTTCTATTTCAGACATATACCTGGTATATGTGGAATGCGTAGTACCTCTTACTTTTTGCCTCGTTATCTTGTCATCATTAATATTCCTCCCCATCCCATTCATATATTTACATATAAATATACCTTTCCTAATTAATTATTGTATTATTGAATCAAGTAAAAAGATAGAAAGGAAACACCGGAGGAGATAAGTATAAAAATCTATTTATTGCCTCCCACGCACCCACCCCTCCCTTGTGACTTCCTATGGTAGCTGTTGCCTTGCTGTTCTATTTAACTTCCTATTTTGGAGAGCGAGAACCCCCTATTTTAACTACTGTAGTATTATTCAATTATTATTTTTTTCTTATATTATTTGCCCGTTCCTTGGGATCTTCGGAGGCCCTTTAAATTCTTCACTATACCGCTTCTTGGGTTAAAGATTCTAATTTATTAATCCACATATCCCAGTCTTCTATCTGGGTATATCTATATCCCAGGTTCGTTAGTATGCCCCTTTCCATTTTCGCTTGCCAAGTCACCTGAGATAATAATTCTTGGATACGTGGAATTGTCTGTGTTTTCCAATTGCGTGCTTATAAGAGTTTGGCTGCCGTGATGATATGTATAATCACCATTTGTTCATTCTTTGGCATTCTGGGCCATCTTAAGTTTAATAGGAATACTTCCGGTTTAAAATTCATTTTCATTCCAGTTATTTGGTCAATAAGCTTCAGTACTTCTTTCCAGAATTGTTTTATCAGAGGACAGTTCCACCAAGTGTAGAATAGATTGCCTTTGTTAGCATTACATTCTTTACTCCCCTTACTTTTCTCTTGTTTGTTTCCTTTTGCTTGTATGTTAATTTTAGTTCTTCAATTCTCTGTACGTTTTTTTTGTGGTCTTTTTTTAGTTTGCTTTTTCCTCTTTTCCGCTTCATCCCTTCAGATTGTCACTTTCCTCTCCTGCCTATTTTGTTCCACTCATTTTTATTTAATTTCTATATATTTCACTGTGGGTATTATTCCCTCACTTTATACAGTATTTCTCAAAAGTATGGAGAGTTAAGTATGGGAATTGGAAGGCTGCAATCAAATGGGAGAGAGATATCTGTCTTTTTGGCCCCTTATTCCCACTTCGTCTCTGTATCTATTCCCTTTACTACTCTTTCCTTTTTTCTTTTTTCCCCTTCTTTCTTTTTCTCTCCTTCCCTTTTATTATTTGAGGGCTACTACCCCGAGATTGTGAAAGTTTTAGAACAAATTAATCACTTTAGAAATGTTTTTATAGAAAAAAAAAGGTAGTTACTTTTCAGTAATTCAGGAAACATATACATCTATCACTCCTCTTTTTTTTCTTTACTTTCTTTCCTTCCCTCTCTCTCTTTATCCTTTCATTTCTGGAAACTGCCATCATACAGAAAGCTGTGCGCGCACACTTCATGTCATCATGCCCCTGCAATGAGGTGGAATAATTTTGATTACAACTGTGTATAATGTTTAGTTTAATTAAGAAAAGTGAATTACCTTTATTATTTCACATTGAATGTATTTCCCCTATTATGAATCAATACATAAAAAAATTCCTGTGCACACTTCCATAATTTTATTTCAAGACACCATTGCTTATAAACACAATTTTTTTAGATTTACTCTCATAATGAAACGTGCAGAAACAGGTGTTGGCAAAATTATAACTCTAAGCATGTCATTGCATAATATGCCTGCTATTTACAAAACATTTTGATTGCTTTGATATTTGTCCAACACGTCTTCCAGTTTCTTTTCAAATACATCTAAATTATTTAATATCTTGTGATTGAGTACAAGGCTTTTGAAACCACTTACGGACAGAAACCTGACCATTAATTCATTAGTGAGATCAGTCAGATCTCTGTTTTAGGTGCAATAGGTTTTGTATCCACTATGTTATTCAAAAAGTTTGTTATGTAAGTTTTTATTACACGAAGCAAGTCACAGTATCCAAGTGTGGGAAGAACATAATAAACATTGTGAAGGATAGAACAAGGACAAGAGCAGAATAAACCGAATTGAACTCTTGAATACTAAAAATAAATATATATGATATGTTGTTGGAAAAAAAGACAATGTTATAAAAATACATTTAATTTAAACATTCTCAGCAAATGTTAAATTGTGTTGCATTGCATGAGTTCTAGAAAAAAAGTAGTTTTACTGTGAGCTGGATTCTCTTAATAGATTTAACGTTTACTGTGTTTACTAAATGACAATTTTCCAATTGACTTCAATTGAGTTTTTGCTATTCACTAAGCAGAATAACCCCTTTCACCTCAAGACAAGAGAATCCAGCTGTAAAATGCTATATTAAAAAAAATGCAAAAATAAGTTGTATGCACTGCAGTATTAGCTATGGGTGTTTAATTATCCTTAAAAAGGAATATAGTTCTGTCTGTCTCTTTCTATCTATATATCTATTTATCTATCTATCCACAGTGGATTCAACAGGTATGTGCAGTGGTGTATCCTGGTTTTGTGCTGCCCTAGGCAGGACAAAACTCAGGCGCCCACCTCCCCCCTGCGCCACCCCCACCCAACCCTTCCCCCCGCCCCACCTTCTAAATACACACACACACACAGTCAGACACAAACACACACACACACAGTCAGACACATACACAAACACAAACAGTCAGACACAAACACACACACATACACAGTCAGACACACACACACACAGTCAGACACACACACACATACACAGTCAGACACAAACACACACACACAGTCAGACACACACAGTCAGACACAAACACACACACAAACATACACAGACACACACACACACAGTCACATACACACACACAGTCAGACACATACACAGACACAAACACAGTCAGACACAAACACAGACACACACACTCACAAACACACACACACACAGTCAGACACATACACAGACACAAACACACACACACACACTCACAAACACACACACAGTCAGACACAAACACACACACACACACACATTAACTTTTTTTTTTAATTTAAATCCCCCCCCAACCTCCTTACCTTTGGGAGTGCTGGGGGGGGGTCTCTCTCCCTGGTGGTCCAGTGGCTGCAGGGCGGGCGGCGCTGGCAGGCGGGCGGCCGGCGAGGGAGCACTTCCCATGAGCTGACTGCTCAGCTCCCTCGCGCGTCGGCTGCAGAGTGAGGCTGGGAGCCGGAAGATGACTTCATCTTCCAGCTCCCAGCCTCACTTTGCGGTGCGCGAGGGAGCTGAGCAGTCAGCTCATAGGAAGTGCTCCCTCGCCAGCCGCCCGCCTGCCAGCGCTGCCCGCTCGGGATGTCAGATAGCCGCAAAGCTAACAAGGCATCTGCCCTGGGCATTTGGGGGGCGGCGTTTTTTGCCGCCCCCTGAAAAATGCAGCCCAAGGCAAATGCCTTGTTTGCCTCGCGGCTAATACGCCCCTGGGTATGTGACTACATTTACTAAACCCATTGGTCAGTGGTAATACCTAGCATGCAAGATTGCAAAATTGTATTAGGCCTTCTATGCTAATTTTTGCTTCTGAAGTTGTAAGAATCATTCTTTAAAAAGGGACACCACAGGCATAGAACTTTGGTACAATAAATAGTTTTGGTCCCCTAGAGAGCAGATGTGTTGAAGCAGTAGGTATCCAATTGATGTTAATCTCCTGTAATGCTTTCCCAGCAGGGGATTTAAAATGGCAGGGTTAATTTTGACAACAGTGTTTGTGCGCTTGAATGTAGGAGGTTTTGTTGTATGGAGTATGTGAATGTAAGTGTGTTTTTGCATGTAGTTTTGTTGTATGAATGCAGGGGTGTATTTTTGTTGTATTGGCATTTGAATGCAGAAGTGAATTGTGACTGGTGTTGTATTTGTGTGTTATAAGAACAAATATGCTGGAGATAGCCATGTGTAAAATAAACACGATATTAATTATGTGTAGTACCTTGATGTTTGGGAGAGGCATCTGCAGGTTGCATTACTGCTAAAACAAGACAAAATGAACAAAGCCATACTTCAGCTGAAGAAAGATGTCTTGATCCAATTAAAATAAATTGCCTTTATTTGTCTATTGAACACAGTTGGAACAAAGGAAACACCAGATACCCTTTAACACAAGGATGGTGTGCATTTAGGTGTAGTTTTGGTGTTTGAATGCCAGGTTATTTGGGTGCAGTGCTGCATTTTAATTCAGGTGTGTGTTTGGGTGTACACAGTACCAGAAAACCGGTTACTACAATGCAAAAAAGAGAAAACATAGGGCAATATTGCTGTATACAGAGTAATATGTAAATCTGTAAAGATGCACTCACAAACCCCAATTGATTGCAGACATCAATATATTGGAGAATATCTTTGTATCAGTGCCACAGCATATAGGAGAGAAATAAAAAAATAATGGTGCAGAGTTTCTATGGCAAAATAAACCTTTTAATAAACATTGCACTTACAAGATAAAATCAATTCATAGGCATATCACCAAGACGTGGCTCAATAAGGAAGCAGGAACTCCTTCAGAGAAGATATAGAGAAAATGGGGTCCTTCTGGTAACACCAGGAATAAAACAATATAAAATAACATCTAAAAAACGCTAAGCGACATAAAGACTAAAGCCCTACGCATTCCGTTCAATAACTGAACTTCCTCAAGGGCAACAGAGTATCAATATCTCTCCTTGTGCTTGTCTCAGTGAACAACAGACCGTGGAACATTTAAGTACATGTAGAGTTTCCCGTGGATTGCTGTCAGCCTATCGGCACGAAGCTCTCGTAGCTGTATTCCATTCTGCCGCGATGTGCGTTTCAAGCCTCTCTTTCATCCTGGGATTCTTTGCTGCCGGCTGTATGATGTCATCATTTGCTGCCAATATGCAGTCTATGATCGTGAATGTGTTCCATTCGCATTCCAAAAGTTAAAAGTCCGAGTATTATAAAGTAAAAGTGATACAAAGATATATATTAAAAATACAAGATCAACCATCAACTACATGACACTGAAAGAATGCAAACTAAAAATAACACTAACATTACCAAATATATATGCAGACATCAGAAAGTGTAATGTACAGCCATATAACTGAGAGATATAATTGCAGGGTGTGTAAAATTAAAAAAGATCAAATGGCAATAATTATGAGAAAAATAAAATGAAATTATGGAAAAAATTTATAAAATTATGAAAAAATAAGGAAAAAGAAAATTAGTGAAAAATAGAACAAAAATGAATATAAATAAAAATAAAATTGAAAATAAAAATTAATCAAATAAAATATATTAAAACTCAAAATTAAATAAAAAATAATTTAAGAAAATAATAATGATAATTTGAAATTATAAAAAAATTATAAAAAACACACCAGGTCGAAATCAACATTAAGACCCCTAGTCTGCAAGGTTTGGAGTCTATGGATCCAATACCCTTCTCTCTGTCTCAGTTTGGTCACCCAGTCTCCACCTCTGTGATCCAAAAAGACTTGTTCAAAAGCTATACAGCACAAATTGTTGATATTCACCATAGGACACTTCATACGGTGTACAGGGACTGAATGCGTTTGTAATTTTTTCTTAATGTTGTTTTGGTGTTCCATGAATCTAATTTTAGCTTTCCTCCCTGTCTTCCCAACTTACTGCATACCGCAAGCACACGTTAGCAGGTAAACGACATGGGTAGAGGAACATGTAATTCAATTTTTGACTTTAAATTGATCAAGAGTTTGATTACTCTTTGAACTTTTTAACAATATTATACCTGTGGTTACAGCTTTTACAAGTATCACAGGTGTAAAAACCTTCTTTCATATTTTTAATGTGAGGTTTAGTGGAATAGAAAGTGCTAGGTGCTAGAATATCCTTAAAACTAGTCTCCTTTCTAAAAATAAGTTTAGGATTAGTGGGTAATTTGTGTTTAAAAAATCATCTACTAAAAGTATCCCCCAGTGTTTCTTAATAATTCTTTGGACGTCAAAGGATTTTGAATTAAAACGTGTATTAACAGAGAACTCATAGTCGAAATTCTTAGTGTTCTTTGTTCTTATTTAGATGTAGGTCATTTCTATTAAGATTGCCCACTCTGCAGATTTCGGTATCCAGAAAATCCTCAGAGTAGCCTTTTTCAAAAAAGCATTCTCTAAGAACATTTGCCTGTGTGTAATAAGACGAACTGTCAATACAATTTCTTCGAATTCAAATGAATTGGCTCTTAGGAACCCCTTTGAGCCAATTCGGATGGTGACCACTCTTGATATCAATAAAGCTATTAGAGTCAATTATTTTGAAAAAGGTTTTGGTCTTGATTACTTTATTTTCTATATAGATAGTTAAATCCAAAAAATCTATTTGTGTAAGACCAATTATCGGAGTGAAAACTATGACATAGAGTTCTGATTAACAAAACTAAAAAAAACTACTGAGATTATCCGTAGAGCCCCGCCATATAATTAAGATGTCATCTATATAGCGCCTCCAAAGCACCAAGTTTGCACCAAATGGGTTACCAGTCCAAATGGACTTCTTCTCCCAGCTGTCCATGTATATGTTCGCATAACTTGGTGCAAACTTGGTGCCCATGGCGATGCCCCTAATTTGTAAAAAGAAAATCTTCATTAAAATAAAAAAAATTATGAGTTAAAATAAAATAAATAGATTGGATAAGAGAGGAACTAAAATTCAAATCCATTTCTAAGACAGTGTTCAGATTATTTTGATCTGTCTCTAAACCGATATCGTGGTCAATGATGTTATATAAGGATGTCACATCAAGTGTGGCCCATTTGTAGTCATCTTGCCACTCTATCGAATCTAGTTCCTGAATTAGATGCTTAGTGTCTTTTATATACAATAGGGCATTTTGGGCATATTTTTGTAGATGGAAATCTATGAATTCTGAGAGTTTCGAGGTGAGGGAGTCTATGCAACTGATATTTGGCCTGCCAGGTGGTTTTTCTTTGCATTTGTGTATTTTCGGAAGAAAAAAAAAAAGAAGAAAAAAAAAAAAGGTTGGGATCTTAGGGACCTCTACAAAGAGGAACGCAAAAGTGGATTCATTAATCAATCCATCCTTTTTGGCATCATTTAAAAGTTGTCTCAATTCCATGTGGTTTTCACCTTCTGACATCAAGTGCTATATCTCTATTAAATGTGTGTAAACTGCATTGTGTCTGTAAATTGCATTGTAAGTGCATGGCATTTCTGTCTCTCTCAACTCTGTAATACATAGAAAGAGATTTTTGTGCCACCCCAGAATCCTCATCATTACACTTACATGGTTTAATATCAACCACATTTCATTAGATGTTTATATGATCTGCATTTTCATGATGATTGATGAACTTTTAGCAAGACAATGAAAAAACTGAAAAGAGGGCGTGAAAAGGTTAGTTACTAGTTTAGCCATGCAGGTGCCAAATTAAACCACATCCTGTGAGGGTTTGCTATGTCATATCTGCATCAGAAAGCTGATATTTGGACTGCATCTCCCAAACGCCCATGTTGGAATCTCAAACCACTTCTTATGAGAAAGGCATTGCAGTACTATAGAAAATAGAAAATATATTAAGATCCTGTTAAGCTTCATGGTTCTCAAATATGAGTATCTTTTCTTTTTTTTCTCTCTTTTTTTCATGTTTTTCCTTCTCTTTGTTTCATATTTTTCATATTTGTAATGAAGTCTCTACCTAATACATTAAAAAAAAAATGCATGTCCCCTTCCCCTCCCCACCCCCTTTTTTCTTTCTGTACCCCAGTTTATATTTGCTATTCAAAAAATGACAATAAACATCTATTGAAAAAAAAAAAGAATTGCTGGATAGTTCTTTAAAGGAATGTAGATTGATTTAACAATAAAAAAAAACTGTACTCCCAATAACATCAGTCCAACAATAAAAAAATTGAAATGTCACTTACTAAATATGTACAGAAAATGTTAACGTATAATCAGTAAAATACATTTGGTAGATGAAAGAAAGTCATTAAAACATTCAGACAAATGGCATTGTTACATTTAAGCCTGCTATTAAATGAGTCATTCTGGTATTATTAAACACAATGAGTTATATAGCAAAATGTCCGAAAAATCTGTCAAACACAACTTTTTATCAATTTTTTTTATAGATTCTACAAAAGAAATGATACAATGCATAGCATAAAGCAAAGTAAAAATGGTGGCTAATACTCAACTTATTACAATGAAATATTTTATTTCCCAACTACACCAGAGGTTTTTGGTTACTTATTTTTTTTGGAGGGAGGAGGGTTAAAAAAAAATAATTTTCCCACCTCTAGTCACTGCTGATGAAGAAGACAGGGTAGTATCAATTTTGAAAATGTTCATAGTTATTACTAAACTCTGAATTGAATAAACCTGAAGTCTAAATATCAAAATAGCCCACCTGTGACTTTAGCTGAACTGGATAAATATATATATATAAATAAGTATGTTTACTATATATTTGGTATTGTTTATATATATGTGGAATATTTATGCATTTTTTAATTGCAATAAATGTTTATTTATATTATCAATTTAATTGACAGAAATATTAACACCTAAATAAGCCAATAATTAGCTTTCAAATATGGCGTTTTTACCCTTGGGGACTGGATATATGGAATAGCCGATATTGACGAATGTCGATGATGTCAGACGCGAATGCGTCATGACATACAAACGTGATGACATAATTGCGACATAAGAACGCAGCCATATTATCCCCCTATCTTTCTTTGCTTTTTATTCACATTTGTAATTTTTGTGTCTTGTGAGTGATTTAGACACTGGGGAAGCAGCAGATTTCACTATCTCTTTAGCCCAAATTAACCTTTCTTTGCACTTGTGCATATTGTTTGTTTTTATATGTTTTGATGGGTTGATATTTACTTGTGATACCAGAGGGACGTTTTTTATTTTTTTACAGAAAGCTTTAAAGATTACACCACAACATGACTGCAAGATAAAGATTAGCTTTTCACATATTAACAGATAAATCCACCTAATCCAAAAATGTCTCAAAACTGAGAGATTGCCATTTAAGAAAAGGACATTTTTTGTTATTTGCCTTTGTTGTGCAAGACTTGACATGAGTAGCTGGAAATGAAAAGGGGAGCATACCAGTGGACAATAATTTTTGGAGAAGACCTTTTCATCCTTTTCACTCCTCAAATAACTCAGCAACAGTATTGAGATTTATTAAACTCTGCAGACTGCATATATTGTCATGTCTATTAGTGCCAGTTCTATCAAAGTAACAGTTCACACACAGACAAGGTGCTAAATTTGTAACTAAAGACAGTTTTTATTCTCTACCACAAAATGAAAATGTGGTGATTGCTTCATATCAACTCACCATTAATGGGAACCATAAAGGTTCCCATTAATCCCCTATTTAAGAGCTATGACTTCATGCGAAATGTTGCATTGGAGGTAATAATCTAGACTATTTGTCACCTAATACATTGTATTTCTCTTGTGTGCCATTCATTATTCACTACAAACCTATTTAAAACATTACTTGATGCAGAATATTATGAGTTTTTTGACCGAGAGGCCAATACCCTGACACAATGTTTGATGGCATCAATCCCATGGCCCAAATCATAGGTAGAGCCTTACCTGGCATCTAGTAGGGTCTCGCCTTCCATTGGACAGTTAGTTTTTCACCGCTTGGCAATAGTTAGTATACCAGTTCTATCTTAACAATAGGGATTTTTCTCATGTCAGGTAGCTTTACTTACATGTTTTTATTCATTTGTAGTATGTCTCAGACTTTGAAACAAGGAGAGGAATTATCTGAGAAAAGTATTATTTTTCTCAGCCCTAAATTAATTGATGTTTGCAGAACTCTCTGTTGGTTCCTCCTCAATATCATAAGATTCCCAGTTGTGATTTATTACCTTGATGATTTTGGATGATAGAGATGGGTAACAATATACCCCAGAGCATTATAAGCTCTAGTGCTTTGTCTTCCACACTAGAGGTCCACTGTCAAAGGATAAGATGATAGACAACACAACTAGTCTAGTTTTGTTGACATACTATTGGATTCTACCTTAATACAGTCCAATCTCCATGACAAAAGATCCAGAGAATCTGGGAAGACTCCGACTGGTTCTTAGCTCAAGGTATTAATGCGAGGATGTTCAGTGGAATTCCTCCCGGCTTCACTAAATTTTGCCATGTGCATAATCCCTCAAGGTTGTTCCTTTATTTCAAGTCTACTCTGCGTCATGCCAGATCTTCTGGCTGACGATAGTACGTCTCGCTCTATCTCCAAGCCTGGGCTGATTTAGCCTTTTGGTATGAGTTTTACTAAATTTTTATGGAAATACTATGTTCATTCCTTTATTAGCAGACCAGTCCCCAGCTATTTGGACAGATGTTGCAGCCTACAATAGCATTACAGTATACTTATCAACATGCGATTCAGACACTAGCTACCTCCCGAGACTGTTAACCTATCGTCATTTCATGATACCTCAGCTCTCTTTGAGGTTTATGCCCTTTATGTCTCTTATGATTCTGCTCAATAAACAACTCAAGTCAAATTCATTTATGTTGCATTAGGACTCTCTTCATAAGACTTGACTTCAGTCCTTCTAAATGTTTAAGGCTTAGATATTCCAGTATATATAACTAAATAACTAGGATGTTGGAAATCCTATGTGTATAACAGATATATACAGTTGTGCTCAAAAGTTTGCATACCCTTGGAAAATTGGTAAAATATGTACCATTTAAAAAAAAAAAAAACATGAGTGAGCAGGCAAAAGACATTTCTAATGGTATTTATTTCCAACTGTAGGTTATAACAGAATGGCACAACCATAAACCAAAACATGGAAACAAAGAAAAAAAATGAAATGACCCCTGTTCAAAAGTCTGCATACCCTTAGTTCTTAAAAGACCACTATAGGCACCCAGACCACTTCAACTCAATGAAGCAGTCTGGGTGCCAGGTCTATCTAGGGTTAACCCCGCAGCTGTAAACATAGCAGTTTCAGAGAAACTGCTATGTTTACATTAAGGTTAATCCAGCCTCTAGTGGCTGTCTCATTGATAGCCGCTAGAGGCGCTTCCGCGCTTTTCACTCTGAAAATCACAGTGAGAAGAAGCTGCCGTCCATAAGAAAGCATTGAGAAATGCTTTCATGTGGACTGATTGAATGCGTATGCGTCTCTTGCTGCGCATGCACATTCAGTGATGATGTTGGAAGAGGGAGGAGAGTTCCCCAGTGCCGAGGGAGCCCTTCCTCTCCCTTCAGCCTGGCAAGAGTGGGACCCTGAAGGTGGGGGGGGGACCCAAAGACCCTATAGTGCCAGGAATATGAGTTTGTTTTCCTGGCACTATAGTGGTCCTTTAATACTGTATATTGCCTCATTTAGCATCAATGACAGTGTGCAGTCTTTTGTAATAGTTGTCTATGAGGCCCCTAATTTTTGCAGGTGTTATAGCTGCCCATTTGTCTTGGCAATATGCCATCAGGACGTTCAAAATGTTTGGTCGTCTAGCATGAACCGCACGTTTGAGATCTCCCTAGAGTGACTTGATGATATTAAGGTCAAGAGATTGTGATGGCTACTCCAGAACCTTCATCTTTTTCTGCTGTAACTACTGGAGGGTCAACTTGGCATTGTGCTTAAGGTCATTGTCATGCTGGAAAGTCCAAGAGCGTCCCATGCACAGCCTTCGTGCAGAAGAATGCAAATTGTCTGACAATCTTTTCTGATAACATGCTGCATTCATCTTGCCATCATTTTTCACAAGATTACCCGTGCCTTTAGAGCTCACACCCCCCAAAACATCAGTAAGCCACCACAATGCTTCATAGTGGGGATGGTATTATTTTCACTATGGGCCTTGTTGACCCCTTTCCAAACACAGCACCTATGGTTGTGACCATAAAGCTCTATTTTGCTCTCGCCACTCCAAATTACAGTGTGCCAGAAGCTGGGAGGTGTGTCAAGATGTTGTCAGGCATATTGTAACCGGACTTTTTTGTTGCATTGCAGTAAATGCATCTTTATGGCAACTCGACCATGCAGCTCATTTGTGTTCAAGTTTTATCATTTTGTGCTCCTTGAAACAACCACACCGTCTTTTTCCAGAGCAGCCTGTATTTCTTCTAAGGTTACCCGTGGGTTTTTATTTGTATTCCAATTATTTTGACAGTTGTGGATGAAATCGTTCTTGGTCTACCTGAACTTGACTTGGTATCAGGAGATCCCCAAATTTTTCACTTTTCTAATAAGTGTTTGAACAGTACTGCTGGCATTTTCAAGGCATTGGATATCTATTTAAATCCTTTTCCATCTTTATAAAGTTCCATTACTTTGTTACGGCTCAGTATCTAGCCTGCTCAGTGCATCCACGTGAGAGTTAACAAACTCATTGACGATTTCTACACAGACACTAATTGCAATTTAAAAAGCCACAGGTGTAGGAAATTAACCTTTTCCATTTTAACTTGTGTGTGTCACCTTGTGTGTCTGTAACAAGGCCAAACGTTCAAGGGTATGTAAACTTTTGATTAGGGCCATTTGGGTGATTTCTGTTATCATTATGTTTTAAAAAGGAGCCAAATAACTATGTGATAATAAATAGCCTTGTATGATCACTGTCTTTCAATAAAATACATTTGTTTTGCAAGACCAGTCATATTTTCAAAATCAATGCCAAAATTTCAAATTTTCTGCCAGGGTATGCAAACTTTTAAGGCACAACTGTACCTCAACCAGTGAAAGAGTTAAGGTATGCTTTCAAGAGTTTGGTTTTGTAAGTTTTATATGTAATACATGCATTTTGACAATCTTTTGCCCTCTTTATTTACAGGCCTACCCAAACATCAGTTTAAGCACACAACAACCAACTTTACACCACAATTGACTTTGATTTATCACAGCCTTTGTTCCTGACACAATCAACCCCCTTCCCTGGGCAGTTGCCGCTCAATTTATCCCAACCCTCCCCTCTTTTTCATATCACTACCTTGGTGGGCCCTCTTTGTTTACATGCTTACCTGAACTTCGGTTTCGGCACTCCACAACCGTTTTTTTACAGCTTTTGTCCCCAACCACAATTATTTACTTAGAGTTTTGAAACATTTTTAAACAATATCAGCAACTCTATCTGTGACTTTTTATTTGAAAGAATTTTATAACAAAAAACAAGCCATTTTTTCAAGTATTATAATAGACTTCAATCAGATAATGGGCAAGCTTGCTTTACATGGCATATAGCAACAGAAGAATTGTGTTGAATTATATTTATTGAAAATAATATCATGGACAGTACATTAAGAACATTACTTGTATGAAAAAAAAAAGCAACTTGACAAAAAAGCAACAAGCAATCTGTCAAGGCAAGAATATATTTCAAATGTCAGGCCTGTAATCATGCTTTATGATGTAAGAGCAGGTGTCTCCATATCTGAAAAATTATGGATTTTATGAACATATAAAATTGAGAGAGAAAAAGGAGAAACAAAGAGAACAGGAAGGGAAGGGGAAGAAAAACACTAGGAAAGAGAAAGCAAGCAAAGGAAGAGAAGAAGTGAGAAGTTAGATAGCTAGTGGCATATGCAACCCTCAGGCATATATTAGGGAAATACTAGGTTCAAGCAGCTCAACCAAGCCATCTCAAAATGTTAGCCACAGTGAAGATCTCACACAGCAAGACAAGAACATAATCTCCTAACTGAGAAGAAGATGTGCCTCATGGGAAGCCAGAGACTACAGCCAATGGTGCATGTAATATTAAATAGACATGTGCAATTAATTTCAGTCCAAATTCAGCCGAACTTCAGGCAATTCGGGTACTTCCGAATGTCTGAATAGATGAATTGCCAAATGGTTGAAGTTCCAAAGTGTCAAAGTGCTGAAGCACAATATTGCCTAAGAACTAATATACTTACCCAGTGGAAAAATGAAGAAAGTTACACTGTATACAATTTTAAATAAAAAGTATACAAACATAGCCAGGATTCAGCTGTAAGCATTTGCAACATTTACAACAATCAAGTAACATACATTCATATAAAATTCATAAGTTAGTTAGCCAGTCAGTGTAATGACAGGAATGAATAAGTAGATAACTCCCTAATTCCCACGGTACTAAAAGGCTGAAAGACCTAAATTGGTCTTTAAGCCAAATTTACTAATACTAAGTAAAGATTACTTAGTATTAGTAAATTATGCCCCTACTCGCTATACCACGAGTAGGGGCATCTCTATTAAACAGTGACCTATTGTCGACTCCCTGGCCCTCATCCCTGAGCGGCGGGTGGGGGCCCTAAATAAAAATGTTACCCTCCCAGGTGACTAGGTGTCCCCAAACCCCTAGTCACCCCCTCCCCCCCCAAAAAAAACCCCTACCTACCCCCCTCACCCTAAAAATAATGAGGGGGGGACCTTTAACTAAGTACCTGTTAAAAAAAACATAAAACTTACCATTCATTGTTTTCGTTCTTCTAAAATCTTCTTTTTTCAGCCGAAAAAAAAGGCCAAATAAAAAATCCATAATAACCGACGCATTTAAAAAAAAAAAAAACGAGCGCAAAAAATAATAATCCATCTTCACCCGGTGAGGGCTCTGAGCAGACTGAGCTCTGCAGGGTGGGGGAAGGCTTATAAAGCCTTACAGTGAGGCTGCTCACTGTTTAATAGACATAATTTTTACTTAGTATTAGTAAATTTGGCTGAAAGACCAATTTAGGTCTTTCAGCCTTTTGGTGGATTAAGTAACCAATCAGAGAGTTATGAGTCAAATTACACCTGCCGCTCAGGGGTGGGGGCCAGGGGGGAGGACATTAGGTCCCCCACTTATTCCAGTTTAGGTCCCCCACCCACCGCTCAGGGGTGGGGGCCAGGGGGAGGACTTTAGGCCCCCCTTATTAGTATTTAGGGCCCCCACCTGCCGCTAAGGGGTAGGGGCCAGGGGAAGGACATTAGGTACCCCCCCTTATTCCAATTTAGGGCCCCCGCCCACTGCTCAAGGGTGGGGGTCAGGGGGGAGGACATTAGGATCCCCCTTATTAGTATTTAGGGCCCCCACCCGCCGCTCAGGGGTGGGGGCCAGAGGGGAGGACATTAGGTTCCCCACTTACTAGTATTTAGGGCCCCCACCTGCTGCTCAGCAGTCGGGGCCAGGGAGGAGGACATTAGGTTCCCCCCCTTATTCCAATTTAGGGCCCCTACCCGCCGCTCAGGGGTGGGGGCCAGGGGGGAGGACACAGGCTGCTCACTGTTTAATAGACATGACCCTAGGGGCAAAATTTACTAATACTTAGTAGTTTTTACTTAGTATTAGTAAATTTGGCTGAAAGACCAAATTAGGTCTTTCAGCCTTTTGGTAGATAACTCTCTAATACCATGGGAATTAGGGAGTTATCTACTAAGCGGCTGCAAGAGAAGTCCCGAAGTGCCAAAGTCCCGAAATTCCGAAATGCCGAAGTTCTGAAATTCCGAAGTGTTGAAGTGCCGAAGTGCCAAAGTGCCAAATTGTCAAAGTGCCGAAGTGCTGAAGTGCTGAAGTGCTGAAGTTGCCGAAGTTCCGAAGTGTTGAAGTGCCGAATTCCCGAATTGCGGAAGTCCCGAATTTCGGAATGCCGAAATGAACCAAAAATTTTCCCCATGCACATGCCTAATTTTCAATCTCAATAAATAATATACAACACAAAATAGAGAAACTTGTAAAAATGAGAAAAAGGGAATGATCACCTAAATACTCGCTCTACAAAAACTGGTAAAAGGTCACCATCAAACACCTATGATAAAAATCCTAATGGATATACAGAGTTAAAACCTTGCAATAAACCAAGAGCTGGTATTTTGGTTAGAAGGAACACATTTAAAAATCTGTAAAAAATTGATTAGAAAACAATGTCTAATGATTAAAACAATACAATGGTAGGTGTGCTTGAAATGGTAGACATGTGTGCTCCAAAACATAAATATGTACTTATTATATTCAGACCAATATTAATGGACTCATCTTATACTTGAAAGAGGGGGGTATGTACTAAATGGTGCTTTGACCTTGTACTACATAGACTAGCAGTTTGGGCTCTAGTGACTCCTGAGTTCCTATCCAGGAGTCTGTGGAGTATACTGCCACACTGTATAACTATGTATTTGATTATATTGCCAAACATTGTTATAAATCACTGTCATTTTAAATGAAAGCTGCAAAATTACTTCCTTAGATTATTAATTGGCTAATTTACATTCCAATTTGCTAACTGGACCACTACAGCTTTTGAGCTGATTTAATAGAAGGACTTTCTAATATTTTCTCATCTAATTCATTTTATTTTATCTCTCTCCATATATACCATTTCGAGCACACCTACCATATTATTGTTTTAAAAGATTAGATATTCTATTCTCATATGTTTTTACAAATTTTGAATATCAGCTCCTGGTTTATTGCAAGGTTTTAACTTTGTATATCCATTGCGATTCAATCTTAGTGTTGAGGCTTCCAAACTCTCAGATTCATGGATCTTGTCAATGGCATGTGCCCAGTGAAACAAGAATGGGATAGAATTAGATAGAATTAGAATTGCTTTTATAGTGGGATCTGCATTTAGTAAGTGAAGAAAAACTAATTTCTTGTATGCAGAAATCGAGTAGGGAGTGTGATGGACGAGCTTCACTATGGCATAAATGCAGGAGGGTCATTAGTAAGCTTCTGAATGATAGTATAGAATTAACACCAGAACCCCTGTATCTTTGGGCAGCTCTACCAAATGTGCAGAATATCTCCACTGCTCTTGAAGGTATCTGAAAAAGATAGTGACTTGTTGGTCAGGTACAACCGAGTACAGAATATCTCCTAGAACCACATGGATAAGGAAGTATTTAAGAGTGCGGATCATAATTTTCTCCCACTTTGCCACTGCGAGAATTAAACCAATTTCCTCCTCCTATACACAAAGCCCAGGTCGGAGTAACAAATAGCGATTTTCTAAAAGCATTGTTAAGGAGACATGGTATAATGAGAAAAATTACTCGGACATAGCAATACCAGGGTACTCTTTATATAGAAAACACAGGGAAGGCAAGAAAGGGGGAGGGGTGACCCTGTATGTGAAGGATAGCATAAAAGTTAGTGATGCAAACATAGAGTTCATTTGGGTTACGTTAGAATTTGGTAATCACACAGTAACTCATGTAGGTGTGATTTATAGACCCCCAGGAAAAATAGAAGAGTTAGATAATCTACTAGTTGAGGAAATAGCTAAAATGATAATAAAGGGGGAAGTTATCATCATGGGTGACTTTAATCTTCCTGATGTGAGTTGGAAAACCAAAACAGCTGCTTTTGCCAGGAGCACACATATTCTAAAATCCCTACTGGGATTGTCTCTAAAACAAGTCATTGAGGATCCAACTCATAAGGAGGCCATACTAGAATTAGTGTTAACAAATGGATATCAGCTATTACTGTAGGTGAAAGTTTAGGATCCAGTGATCATCAGTCAGTGTGGTTTAATATAAGAACAGTGACTGAGTCACACCACACAAAAACAAAAGATTTAGACTTTAAAAAAATTGACTTTTCTAAAATTAGAATATGTGTAAATGAGTCATTATCAGACTGGAGCAACTTAAATAGAGTCCAGAGAAATGGGATTATTTAAAAGTTACACTGCTGAAGGCAACAGAAAATTGCATTAGGCTTGTCAGTAGAAGCAAAAAATTCAAGAAACCACTGTGGTACTCTGCAGATGTGGCCAAAATAGCAAAAAACTAAAAGTTAGCATTTAGTAATTATAAAAAAAAAACAGAGCAAGGAAGACAGAATGATCTATAAGATTAGGCAGAAAGAGGCTCAGCAAGTTATAAGAGCTTCCAAATCACACACAGAAGAGAAAATAGCACAGTCAGTAAAAAAGGGGACAAAACATTTTTTAGATACATAAATAAGAAAAGGAAAGTAAAACAATGATTAGTTAGATTAAAAACAAAAGAAGGAAGGTATGTAGAAGAGGATAAAGTTGAAGCTGACTGTCTCAATTAATATTTTAGTGGAGTATTTACAGATGGAAATTAAGGAAAGGGGCCTCAGTTAGGAAAAAGGACAAATTAGTCATTTGTTACATGTGAGTTTACAGAGGAAGAGGTTCTATTTCAACTGTCAAAAGTAAAGACAAATAAGTCAATGGGACCTGATGAAATACACCCAAAGTTATTAAAAGAGCTTAGTGGTGTACTAGCAAAACCATTAACAGATTTATTTAACCAATTATTGCTAACAGGAGTAGTCCCAGAAGATTGGAAGTTAGCGAATGTTGTGCCCATTCACAAGAAAGAAAGGTAATTGGGTAGTGGGTAAAGTAATGGAAACCATGTTAAAGGAAAGGATTGTTGAACATCTAAAAACACATGGATTTCAAGATCAGAGACAACATGGGTTTACTTCAGGGAGATCATGCCAAACTAATCTTATTGATTTTTTTTTGAGTAGGTAACTAAAATAATAGATCAGGGTGGTGCAGTAGACATTGCTTACCTAGATTTTAGTAAGGCTTTTGACACTGCTGCACATAGAAGACTTATCAATAAACTGCAATCTTTAAGTTTGGATTCCAATATTGTTGAGTGACAGGAAACAGAGGGTTGTACTCAGTGGAGTATATTCGAAGCATGGGCTTGTCACCAGTGTGGTACCTCAGGGATCTGTACTTGGACCCATTCTCTTTAATATTTTTATAAGTGACATTGCAGAAGGTCTTGATGGTAAGGTATGTCTTTTATCTGATGATACTAAGATATGTAACAGGATTGATGTTCCAGGAGGGATTAGTCAAATGGCAAATGATTTAGGTAACCTAGAAAAATGGTCAGAGTTGTGGCAACTGACATTTAATGTGGATAAGTGCAAGATAATGCATCTTGGACGTAAAAACCCAAGGGCAGAGCACAGAATATTTGATAGAGTCCTAACCTCAACATATGAGGAAATGGATTTAGGGGTGATTATTTCTGATGATTTAAAGGTAGGCAGGCAATGTAATAGAGCAGCAGGAAATGCTAGCAGAATGCTTTGTTATATAGGGAGAGGTATTAGCAGTAGAAAGATGGAAGTGCTCATGCCATTGTACAGAACACTGGTGAGACCTCACTTGGAGTATTGTACACAGTACTGGAGACCGTATCTTCAGAAGGATATTGATACCTTAGAGAGAGTTCAGAGAAGGGCTACTAAACTGGTCCATGGATTGCAGGATAAAACTTACAAGGAAAGGTTAAAGGAACTTAACCTGTATAGCTTGGAGGAAAGACAAGACAGGGGGGATATGATAGAAACATTTAAATACATAAAGGGAATCAACACAGTAAAGGAGGAGACTATATATCTAAAAGAAGAAAAACTACCATAACAAGAGGACATAGTCTTAAATTAGAGGGGCAAAGGTTTATAAATAATATCGTAAGTATTACTTTACTGAGAGGGTAGTGGATGTATGGAATAGCCTTCCAGCTGAAGTGGTAGAGGTTAACACAGTAAAAGAGTTTAAGCATGCGTGGGATATGCATAAGGCTATCCTAACTATAAGCTACGGTCAGGGACACATGAAAGTATTTTAAAAATTGGGCAGACTAGATGGACTGAATGGTTCTTATCTGCCATCACATTCTATGTTTCTATATTGCAGAAATACATTGCAGAGGCAGAGGTTCTCCCTTCTCCGTGTAACAAACTGGGCCAAGGAGTGGAGTAAGCAGTGTTGACCCAAAAGAGATGATCGATAATGTAAAGAAGCCAGGTGTGTAGAAATGTGTGAGGCACATCCAAAAACAGCTTCTTAATGGGTGTGACAGGCTTGGGCTCCAACATCATCTGCAAATTGTGCAACTGTGTCTGTGTAAGTAGATTCAATGAGAACCCCACAGGAAAGTCAGAGTTGCCCCAGGGTGGCAACAGAGGAATTGTTGCAGCAGGTAAAAGCAAGAATGGAATCAATGGAGTGGAGTAACAATGAACAGCAACTTTTTAATGAAACATTTGAGTACTTCTACTGTACACAATGTGCTTGAAGAGTGGCTGAGAATGACACAAATCAATGTTGCAACAGCTGGAAAACAACTTAGAAGGTCAATGGTAGTCAGTGACACTAAATTTAAATCAACTGTTTTTGTTAATACATAAATTACTTTGTTTGACTCACAGAAAAAATATTTTCCTAGAAGCTGTTAGAAGGCAGGAAACAAAGAAAAGTGACTCACTCACTCTAAATGATATTATAATTCAATAAAATGAATGAGTTCTGCTGTAGACTACAAGAAAGGTTTATTTTATGTAGTTGACAGAGTAAAAGTGTAACAGCAGCAGGAGTACAATGAAGGTTTCCTAATGACATTGAACCACTGTAAATGCCATTGAGATCTTTAAGAATTACAAACGACTTCATGGATTTGGAAGAATCTACTTTACGTGTTTGACACAAGGCTTTGTTCAGCTTCTAGAAGAAAAAAGGGCAAAGAATGACAAGTACTGGCATAGCATTTTACCAAAGTCTTTAATATGATCACAATTCTTTAGTTACAATTACAATTATTTCTATAGCACCGACATATTCTGCAGTGTTGCACAATAGGTAAACAAAGCAAAAACTAAATTCTAACAAAACATGATTAACATACTGTAACGGTAGATTAATTAATGGGGACTTCTGTAGATTTTTTTATTTTCTAATGATGACTTCTGCAGATAAGCCATTTGAAAAGTTCTTCTAACAGATTGTCATCCTTTGAAAAGTGTATCCAAACAAATTAATTGATTGATTAATTGATGTCTATGTCAGCTAAAATAGGCCTCATGTAATATTTTTGGATAAGGTTTTTTAAATGATTTTATGTTTTTGCATACACTTTATTAAATTGATTTAATATTTTGAAATATATTTTAATATTATCATATTTTTTATACACTGATATATTTTTACATTATATATATTTTTCAATATTTTAGTATTTTGCAAAAATAATATTAAATGTTTATCCAAAATTATTAGGTCATTTGAAAAGCTTATTAAAGAATATTAAATTGAGGTTCTAGTCTTGAATTAACCAACATATTTTGAACTCTGTGAAATCCTATCTGAAGTGGCATGTGGCAATTGCTAAAATTATTCAGAGTTGTAAAGAGACCAGCTAAAAAAATGCATACAGAATTATACATTATTGTATAACTGCAGAAACAAATTCTACTGCTTCCTTTAATTTTGGGGAAAAATAAATATGTTCAGCAATCAACTAGACAATTTACTTGAATTTGTCAGAATAGAATATGTGACTGTAACACAAAATTGATATGCTTTGGGTATTATGCTTCTTATAGGAAATGCCAGCATTTGGACTGAACTAGTCATATCTCACTAGAAAACAACAACACAAAGTTACAAGTGTGCTTCCCTAATCCCTATGCATTTTTAAATAATATGTTTTTTTGTTTTTTATAATGCCAATAGCCATTAATAGCAATATTTCTCTTTTTTTCCATATATCCTCTGGCTTTTGGAGAAATATTATTATCACTACACTATATATGCTGGGGCTGGGACTGTACTGTCCACGCTGAATACAGTAGAGCTCTTAGGAGCTCTAAAAAGTGTGAGTGTGCCTTCACTGTACAATCCTTATTAAGTTATTTACAAATGCATTTTTTGCACTATTGCCAGTTTGAGATGCATGGCATTATATAGAGAAAACTACAATTGATGCATGTATGTATATATGTTTATTTAGAAACACACGGATTTACAATTCTTTGGAGTGGTTTTTTATCTGTATTGTTGGATTAAAGGTGTACTGAGAGCTAAGTATATGTTGAAGCCAAACAGTTATCTACGGCAGTAATCCACCAGATGCAGAGCCAGTTTAAGCTGTTATTGGTAGGAAAACAGTTAACTTTGAAGCCCAGTACAGTACGTGGATTGGAATTATTGAGGAAGAAGGAATTCACAAAATAAAGATATTATGTAAATTTAAAAGTTATGGAAAGTAGTTTGAACATTGTAGCTATGATATGGTCTGGATTATAATGCTGATCCTCGAGCTCAATCAGGGCTCATCCTTTCAGTGAGCCAAATGGCTCGATCCCCTGGATTCATATTGTTTTTGCTACATTCTTACCTTATCATCTGCATGTCACAAAATAAATTTAGATGTATCATGCTGTTTTTGTATCCCTGTGACCAAAGTAGCCTTAGTGTCCTCTTTTTAGCGTTAGTGTAACCCAGTATAGATATTACTCATTTTGTTTTCAGATTAGTCCAGTAAATAGATCGCTACCTAACAAAGCATGTTTTGGGTGAGCAGTGGTTTTGGAGCATTAAAGAACAATGGATAAATTGACAGCAACTGTTTAATGCTATTAAGTTAACATGGACCAGAATATCAATAATATCCAGGCTGTTCTGGGATCTAAAGGAACATTCTATGCATTATTGGAATGGTGAACGTAAAAAAGTAGCCCCTTACATTGCCTTACATTTTAGTATAGCATATAGCATAGCATATATTTTGTCAACAGACTTTATATTTTACTTGTATTAATTGTGATTATATGGTCGGTAAAGAGTTAATAATGACCTATACACTCAATCCAACTCTGGGACAGGACAACACGAAAATACAACCTCATCAACACCCAATCCCCACTAACACCAATCCTTCGGAACAAACAATTCCAACCTGGAATGACCCCCCAACACTTTATGAGATACAAAGACAACAATCTGATCCGATTCTATCACTTCTTCCCAGGGCAAGACCTCCTACCCTTCGCAAACCTACCGCATGACACCCCGTTCACCACATTTGACCATTTTAGGTACCTGCAGATCAGGAGCTTCCTGACCCACCCAAGCAACCAAACCATAACTACCACCACACTCACAGCTTTTGAAAAGATGTGCATGAATGCCCCGGTGCAACGAGGCCAGATCTCCACCATATATGGGATCTTAAACCACACCAGCACCCCCGACACCCACTCATACACCACAGCTTGGGAATGGGACATAGGCCCCCCAAAGACCCATCTGACTGGCAGGACATTTGGGATGCTACAGCAGCACTAACGTTTTGTGTAACACACAAAGAACAAGCATATAAAACCATGTTCCGCTGGTACCTCACACCCCTGAGACTGAATCAAATGCGCATCGTGACCTCAGATCGTTGCTGGAAAGGGTGCGGACAGGGCACATACATCCACCTGTGGTGGAACTGTCCACACATAGCCTAGCTATGGCACGACATAGCCCAAATGGTCAACAGAGCACCACATAGCAACCTCCCACTGGATCCCTGGATCTGGTTCCTATCAAAACCTCATGACACTCTCACCAGGGCACAGAACAAATTGTCGGCATGGATCGCGTTGGCCACCCGGAGAACCATAGCCAGACACTGTGGAAGCAACACCACCCCATCGGCGCCAGAAGTCTTACGAAAAATAAATGATACTATGGAAATGGACAAACTATCAGCCCTAGTCCATGACACAACCATCTCCTACCACAAAATCTGGGACCCTTGGCTATGACGGCATAGTAGACCCAGAGACTAAATTGAATACCCTCTGCCAAGAACTCCCTCCCTCTTCAAGACCCCCCCATCCACCCCAACACCCTCACCCGTCCACGGCACATCTTCTGAACCTACCCCTCCCCTCCATCATCCCCCCACCCCCCTTATCCCCTCCCTTCCCCTACCCCAAGAGGAACCTCTAACATAACAGATAAGACAACAAAAGACACCTTAACTCTACCCACGGGACAGACAGTTACTAACCACTGTCCCCACTACCACCATTCCCCTACCCCAACCAAGACACACAAAGACTTAGAAACCAGAAAAGACACGCATAAAACGCGAAAAACACAAACTATCAACAGACGAAATCCGCAACAACACACACACGAGACATGACCGCTCCAGACACTACAAGTACCGAAAGTCAATCATAATATGATACAAGTACTCAAATAACCAATCTTTCCTACTGTACCTATAAGTGTTTACCAGAATTGTAAAACAAGTTGCGGCTTACGCATCATAATGGTTTTCTATTGGCAATTAACCAAAGAAGTGTCTAATGTCTTGTTACTCACTGTTAAACTTACAACCTGCACAAAATGTATGAAAAATGTAATGACCCCCCCACCCTCTCCCACTTTTCTTCTGTACCTCCACCCCCACCCAAAATCAAAACCTTTTTATAGAAATAAAGAATTTAAAAAAAAAAATAATGACCTATAATGGTGATTAAAAGTATCTCACTTGTGTGACAGATGCATCTCTGCTGATGAATGGCTGATCAGAACTTATGTGAGGACATCCTGACTCTCTTCTTGGGAGGTTGTCGGAATCTCTTTACAGGAGATCAGATTGCCCTTTGAGCAGTAATGTATTTGATAATTAATTGGATTTAGATTTAGTCTAACATAAAAAGCTATTTTCTGCTAACACCCTTATATATCTAATTCAGGGATAGTTGACAAAAGCTATAAAAGTAATGGCAGGTTTTTGAAGATTAAACTTTAATGCATGCTATCTTTAATTTTAGCAATTTACTATAATATTTAGTAAATATTCTAATATAAGTGAGCAAAAATGTGCTCAATGTAGATTGTGGATGACTTTTATTTCGAGATTTCAAGCACATCTAATGTTTAATAGGCATTGATGTATTGCAGTGGACGGGTCACTTCAATGATCCAGTGATCAATTGGCCACTGTTATAGAACAATTTATAAGCCAATATTATGTTGCATTTATCTGCTACTATTGTTTGTTCTGTATTATATAGCACCATTTTTTGTCACAGTGGTGATATTAATAATAACAGCAAATAATAATAATAATAATAATAATAATAATAATAATACATATAGTAATCATAATACTACTACTAATAATAATAATAATGATGATTCAAAAGTTGTGCACAGTAGTCTTCCACTTATTGACTATGTGTTTTTGTTGCCTTTCAACCATATTATTTAGGTACACATCCTGATAGCAGCAATCAAAAAGACCAAACAAAGGAGGCAAGGAATCACTCATAGTAGGGTAGTAGGAATTAGTACTATTTATTCTAAGAATCTCCATATCCGTTTATCACTACAGATGCAAACATAAACATTATTTTGTATGTTCATATGAATGTAAAAAAGTTAATGGAACAAGTATGGATATTTTTCTTTTTTTTTTTAATACACACGTTTCTTAGAAATGCTAAAAAAAAATATTGCATTTTTAAAAAATATTCTTTCAGAACTGCACTATACAACACACAAAAAAAATCAATTCTCTTTGTTCATAAAGGCACTGTGCAATATTTTCAAGGAAAAGAGGTGTGATTTTGGGGTAGCAAATCTGCTACATATGAAGCAATTATTATGGCATCAATAGAATATTTCTAGTCATTTCAAATTGCTCCAGGTCAGATTGATGAATATGATTCATTGAGAAAGTTATCCTTGAAAGAATAAAAGGTAAGGTACCATGTGAAGTGTATGTTGTTCTCAGTTCCACTATAAACAACTGTTCTGATAAAATGCTATTGAATATGAGTCCAAAAATAAAAATATAAAGTGTACAAATATATTTATGTTGCATTGAATTGAGATTATGCTTGATTAAAACAAGTGACAAAAAATAGATTATTGTTAAATTAGTATATTTTTTTTCTCTTTAAAGGGAAACTCCAGTGCCAGGAAAACAATCAGTTTTCCTGGCACTGCAGGTTCCCTCTCCCTCCCACCTCCCAATCCCTGGTTGCTGAAGGGGTGAAAAGCCCCTTCAGGTCACTTACCTGAAACCCTGCCGATGTCCCTCCGGTGTTTCTTCTCGCCGCCGCTCCTCCCAGTCATTGCGTTGGCCAGTGGGCGAGACTAATCCGCGCATGCGCATTAGAGCTCCACATAGGGAAGCATTGAAAATGCTTTTCAGTGCTTTCCTATGGGGAATTGAGTGATGCGGGAGGTCCTCACACAGCATGAGGATGTCCAGCGACGCTCTAGCACAGGTTTTCTGTGTTAAAGAGCAGGAAGTGCCCTCTAGTGGTTGTCTAGTAGATAGCCACTAGAGGTGGAGTTAACCCTGCAAGGTAATTATTGCAGTTTATAAAAAACTACAGTAATTACACTTGCATGGTTAAAGGTAGTGGGAGTTGGCACCCAGGCCACTCCAATGGGCACAAGCAAACATATTTTTGCATTTGAATCAATAAGGAAGTGGCACGTTTTCTATCTCTAAATGCCACATACAAATACAAAAAGAGATACTTTGATTTATGAAGCCTTACATGCTGTCTCTCTCCAAGGCATGAAATAGCCCCATTGATTCTCACTAAACCAATTCCAAAATTGCTAAACTTTGTTTCAAAGTTTTTAATAGATTTACGGTTTCATACGGAGTAGATCAGAGGATTGTAAATATTAACAAACATATATGTTTTTCTCATAGTATACTTTAAAATTAAAACTGGAATTATTGATCAAGACAAAAAAACAAACAAACAAGCAAACAGATGCATAACATGTCAGATGGAACAATAACAAGCTTAAGTGGAATATTGAGTTTTCATTTCTAATGACATTATCTACTAACTAAATAATAGTTTCCTTTTTAATTTAACCCCTTAAGGACCAAACTTCTGGAATGAAAGAGAATCATGACATGTCACACATGTTATGTGTCCTTAAGGGGATTAAAGAGAAACTGTCACCACTTACCTGACCCTATGATCCCAGTGATCACCTTACAGAAATGGACGCTACTCTTCTGTATCTGCCAAGGAATTGAGAGACAGATGGATGAAAAGTCTATTTTTCAATAGATTGTTTTCTCAAAATCTATACATTTGCTAGCAAAACTTCTAGCACAATGTATAGATGGAATTTCAAGCTGTGTTAGAAGCACTAAAGTATTACTGGATACATTACAAAGCTATTTAGTGATGGGGCAGATATTTTACTGGAGGCAGAATTCTTGGGACCTGCCAGGGAACCCCCACTCCATACATTAAGACCTTATGCAATCAGGCATACTCTTGTCTTCCATTCCTCTCCTCCTACCCTCCCTCTCCCTCCCCCTTTTTTTTTCTTCCTCTTCATTCTCTTCCTCTTCTCTTCACCTCCTCTCTTTATTTCTTACCTCTTCTACACATTCCTCTTCTTTAACCCTTTCCCCTTCCTGTTTAGGGATTTTTTTTTTACTTGTTGACAAGTGTCTGTCAGCTACTCCATACACTAAACGATACATTTTGTTAAATAATATGTACCTTTGAGTCATTCACCTCAGGTTACTGTTAGCTTACACATATTCAACCCATCCACTAACTTGTAAAATGGATAACTTGCTGTTCTTTCTTGATCATAAGTTTCACACTGTGACGAGACCAATCTCGCCACATTGCATTGGAGAAGCCTGGCTGCCCACCTGCTGCCTTTGGACCAGACTTTATGTAAATGTGTTAACCCAGATAGCTATGCCATGGAGCCCATTCATGTAGTTAAAGACTTCGGCTCCATGGCAATTGAACTGTGTGAATAGGATCTGAGCGCTATTCGGTAGTTTTGTGCGCTCAGATCCCAGCTATCTGGGGATATGTGAAATGTCTGTGTGTTATGTGTAAAGGTGACTTTATGTATTTTAAAGTGTTTTATGTCTTTTTGCAACCATGTGCTCAATGGAGTCTGCCTCTATCCCTGGATAATTGGATTACTTTTCCCCATTGTCTCCAGGATAGAGGGCTCTGTAAAACCTGTTTGAGCCAGATAGCCATGTGCCAGCCAGGGCTCAAAAGATACTTTTACTAACTTTTGAACCCCTGGTCGGATTCATGCCATTTTTTAATATGTTGTTCCCCTGAATGGATTGATTGTGAATATGTAATTTTATGTGAATGTGATGTATGGTTTTAGAGTTATGAAAGTTGGGTAGAAAGTATGTTTTAACTGTATGTGTAATTGAGTTTCCTCTCAGGATAAGGGGAGGGAATATGTGGGATGTAACTGATATGTGATTGGTTGTTTTATACCTCCCTGTGGGCGGTCCTGTATGTGAAAGGCTGTAATAAAAACCAGGCTGGGTGTGCCAGCACCTCAGACCACTGCTTGACCCTCAACACGGAGCCTTGTCTCGTTCTTGGGGGGATTCACTGTATGCTGTTAGAGACTGATTGCCAGGAGTGTAAGCTGATTGTCTACTTTTCCTGTTCGTCTGCTAGCAGCTATTTGGGAGGTTCCAGTTCGGGAGTTGGAGTGCTATTTTGTATCCAGTTTGGGAGCTTGGTGTTCTGCAGTAGCTGTGCCTGCATCACTGGAAAGGGGGCCGATCGCCTAAACGTTTTTTTCCCCTTTTGTGCAAAACGGTCCGTTACACACACTTTCTGTGGCTACAACATGATGTACAAACATGCTGGAAATCTATTTGTTAGAATGTCATCAACCACTCTGTGCTCTTATGATATTGCCTGTGGGACCTGCGTGTCCCTTCCAATCAAAATGCCTATGCCACATGTATGCACTCATCTTGGTTACACTCAATAAAAAAGCTTTGATTCCTAAAAAAAAAAAATAAGCGCTAAAGTAGTTTTGCCCATGACAGATTCCCTTTAATGGCAAACACATTCATATGTATAAGGATGAGGTAAGTGAAAATAGAATTCATTCAACACTAAATATTCTTGAAGATGACATGAAACAAAAACAAACAAACATAATAAGTAAATAAAAATACTGCAATATTTCAAAACAGACTTGATCAATCTATGGATACCATTGCCATTGAAACAAGAAAGGAGATCATTTAATTTTCTTTATTGTGTAAATGGTACTTTGCCATGTTCATAAAATACATTTGTATTTTATTGCCAATATCATGGATTTAATAGAGTGTGTATCCAGAGACTTCCAGTTTAATTTCTTGATATTTCTCACTGCATATAACGTATCCACTAAAAACATATCCACTAAATGTTCAGAGGAAAACCCCTCCTTAATATTTTTTTAAATCTGACTCTCCCACTGCTCCTTCTTGTTGGTCTTCGTGTATCTTCTTGTAGACTCTAATGTTCCTTCCTACCACTACAGCTCCTTCTCACCAGCTCGTTGGTCCTTTTTATACCTCACTTCTACTTCTCACACTCTCATGGCTCCTTCTCACCCTCCAATGGGTTCCTATCATCCCCCCACGGCTCCCTCTCACTCTCTTACTCTCCCACTGCTCCTTCTTATCGCCCCCCCCACTGCCCTTTTTCACTTCCACTGCTCATTCACAATCTGTTACTGCTTATCTTGTTTCTTTTCACCCTGTCCCTGTGCTTTCTCATCCCCATGGCACTTTCTCACCCTCACTTCTCCGCATCCTCCAAGTGTTTCTTCTCAACTAGACATGCTCAATTCATTTCATTCCGAATGTAAATTCGGACTAATTTTGGCAAAATGCCGAATTTAGAAAGTGCAGAACTGCCGAATTGTGGAATTTCTGAAGTGCCGAAGTGCTTCTGATTTCTGAAAAGTTTCAAAACAAGAGAGTGAGGGGAAATTAAATGAATGATGGCAGGAATCTAGACCAATAAGCTAATTCCTGGCACTGGGAGCCCTATAGATGTGTAAGTGGTTGTAGTGACTGTCCAGGCACCTAACCCTACCCCTAACCCTAACCCTTCCCCTAACCCTAGATGTGTAAGTGGTTATGGTGGTTAGCGTTTTCTCAAAATCTAGTAGTAGGGGTAGGGTTATGGGTTGAGGATAGGGGATAAGTGGTTAGGGTTAAGGGTAGGGTTAGGGTTAAGTGGTAGGGTTAAGTGGTAGGGTTAGGGATAGGTTAGGGATAGGGTTAGGGGTTAGGAAGCCCTAAAGATGTGTAAGTGGTTGTGGTGGCAAGAGAGGGATGCTTAGGAATGTTCGAATTGGCAATGTCCCGAAGTCTCGAATTGACAAAGTCCCGAATTGAAAAAGTCCCGAATTGACGAAGTACTGAATTTCCGAATTGCTGAACCGAACCAAAGTGGCGAATTGCCGAAGTGCTGAATTCCCGAACTCCCGAATTGACAAAGTCCCGAATTGATGAAGTCCTGAATTTCGGAATTGCCAAAACGAACCAAAGTGCCAAATTGCCGAAGTGAGAATTTTTTTTTACTTTCCGAACCGCACCAATTTTTTTGGCCATGCACATCACTATTCTCAACCCCACTGCTCCTTCTTGCTGTCCCCTCACTCCTCCTTCCTCTTCCTTGATTCATGTTCTCAATGCTGCCTCTTTCAATGACCCTCTGGCCTCGCCTTTCTGTTTTTTAATTGGTTTGGAAGTGTGTTTAGAAATTTAAAGCAGGACAGCATGAGGCGGGGGGGACACAATATTACTTATCTTCCTTAGAGATGGCACTGGACAGTCCTGCCCTTCCTTTCTTCTTCACACTTCAGCAATGCTCCCTATTCAATCTATTTTCTGTCCAGTCACCGATATAGCAGACAAAGGTAGTACATGATGTACATAGGAATGCTGTAGTCACATGATCAAGGTATTAAATGCTTGACAACAATCATCTTGATATTAAGTTTAATGATGTACTTAATTGATCAAGTCTCTTTCTACATGCACGGCATTGGGAATCTTTCAGGAAAACACAAAATTTATGGTAACCAGATGCCATGGACCTAACACATTAAACCCTTGCTCAAATATTGTTGTAATGTCAGAACATCAACTAAATGTATTGTAACAAAAAGAAAGATAAATGTTTTCTCTAGTTCTATCCTTGAAGTCTGATTTGCCAATTAGTTGAAGCAAGGGTGAAGTAGAAGTAGAAGTGTCTCTTTTCTTGTTGATGCAACAATTCCTTTTTTAACTATTTGAAAAAGGTTTAACAATGTAAGGTAAGATGACCTCAATGGCACAATAACAGGTTCTTGCATTCTTTCAACAGATGAGTAAAATTGGCTGTTAGTTTATGAGGGAGAATGGTGATTCTTTGTCTAATTTCATAAAAAAATAAAGTACTTCAAAAGGGGTAAGGTCAAATCAGCTGCTAATGTTTTGATAGAAAGGTTCAATTGTACGCGATATACAAAGGTGTCAAAGTCTAGCATTTGCTTTGCACTTGTTTATCCTATTGAAAAAGCATAGAGAAATTCCATACTGCCTCTGAAATAAACGTGAGACATTTACTTCCGCACCTAGGACTATGCCAGCTAGTAAATTTCGGTGCAATTAAACCTACCCTAGTTTCCAAAAAGGGCAATAGAGTTGGATAGATGATCTGTGTAGCTTTGAGGTCAAGGACAATGCTGCATATGGACTTTCCAAGAGATCTCATCATTGAGTTGATCCCACAAAGATATCCATTCAGAGTGTAATAAAGGGGTTATACAAAATGACACATTAAAGTATCTTTTGTACTATTTGGCAATGCATAAATAAAAGTAAATACTTGTTTTTTATGCATTTCTTAGCTGATCCAAGCGCTACAATGTTTTCATTCTCTTTCACCAGAAGCATAGTTTATTCTAACAAAACCCATGCAAAATAAAGTAATCAAGAGCTTGTGCATGTTTATGAATCGTGACATTATGACAAAGCACTGGGTATTTAAAAAAAAAAATGCACTCTGGGGCAATTACAGATCTTCAG
>OW240917.1:97401291-97516930 GCA_933207985.1 Pelobates cultripes
CTGCCAAGAACTCCCTCCCTCTTCAAGACCCCCCCATCCACCCCAACACCCTCACCCGTCCACGGCACATCTTCTGAACCTACCCCTCCCCTCCATCATCCCCCCACCCCCCTTATCCCCTCCCTTCCCCTACCCCAAGAGGAACCTCTAACATAACAGATAAGACAACAAAAGACACCTTAACTCTACCCACGGGACAGACAGTTACTAACCACTGTCCCCACTACCACCATTCCCCTACCCCAACCAAGACACACAAAGACTTAGAAACCAGAAAAGACACGCATAAAACGCGAAAAACACAAACTATCAACAGACGAAATCCGCAACAACACACACACGAGACATGACCGCTCCAGACACTACAAGTACCGAAAGTCAATCATAATATGATACAAGTACTCAAATAACCAATCTTTCCTACTGTACCTATAAGTGTTTACCAGAATTGTAAAACAAGTTGCGGCTTACGCATCATAATGGTTTTCTATTGGCAATTAACCAAAGAAGTGTCTAATGTCTTGTTACTCACTGTTAAACTTACAACCTGCACAAAATGTATGAAAAATGTAATGACCCCCCCACCCTCTCCCACTTTTCTTCTGTACCTCCACCCCCACCCAAAATCAAAACCTTTTTATAGAAATAAAGAATTTAAAAAAAAAAATAATGACCTATAATGGTGATTAAAAGTATCTCACTTGTGTGACAGATGCATCTCTGCTGATGAATGGCTGATCAGAACTTATGTGAGGACATCCTGACTCTCTTCTTGGGAGGTTGTCGGAATCTCTTTACAGGAGATCAGATTGCCCTTTGAGCAGTAATGTATTTGATAATTAATTGGATTTAGATTTAGTCTAACATAAAAAGCTATTTTCTGCTAACACCCTTATATATCTAATTCAGGGATAGTTGACAAAAGCTATAAAAGTAATGGCAGGTTTTTGAAGATTAAACTTTAATGCATGCTATCTTTAATTTTAGCAATTTACTATAATATTTAGTAAATATTCTAATATAAGTGAGCAAAAATGTGCTCAATGTAGATTGTGGATGACTTTTATTTCGAGATTTCAAGCACATCTAATGTTTAATAGGCATTGATGTATTGCAGTGGACGGGTCACTTCAATGATCCAGTGATCAATTGGCCACTGTTATAGAACAATTTATAAGCCAATATTATGTTGCATTTATCTGCTACTATTGTTTGTTCTGTATTATATAGCACCATTTTTTGTCACAGTGGTGATATTAATAATAACAGCAAATAATAATAATAATAATAATAATAATACATATAGTAATCATAATACTACTACTAATAATAATAATAATGATGATTCAAAAGTTGTGCACAGTAGTCTTCCACTTATTGACTATGTGTTTTTGTTGCCTTTCAACCATATTATTTAGGTACACATCCTGATAGCAGCAATCAAAAAGACCAAACAAAGGAGGCAAGGAATCACTCATAGTAGGGTAGTAGGAATTAGTACTATTTATTCTAAGAATCTCCATATCCGTTTATCACAACAGATGCAAACATAAACATTATTTTGTATGTTCATATGAATGTAAAAAAGTTAATGGAACAAGTATGGATATTTTTCTTTTTTTTTTTAATACATATATAAACACGTTTCTTAGAAATGCTAAAAAAAAATATTGCATTTTTAAAAAATATTCTTTCAGAACTGCACTATACAACACACAAAAAAAATCAATTCTCTTTGTTCATAAAGGCACTGTGCAATATTTTCAAGGAAAAGAGGTGTGATTTTGGGGTAGCAAATCTGCTACATATGAAGCAATTATTATGGCATCAATAGAATATTTCTAGTCATTTCAAATTGCTCCAGGTCAGATTGATGAATATGATTCATTGAGAAAGTTATCCTTGAAAGAATAAAAGGTAAGGTACCATGTGAAGTGTATGTTGTTCTCAGTTCCACTATAAACAACTGTTCTGATAAAATGCTATTGAATATGAGTCCAAAAATAAAAATATAAAGTGTACAAATATATTTATGTTGCATTGAATTGAGATTATGCTTGATTAAAACAAGTGACAAAAAATAGATTATTGTTAAATTAGTATATTTTTTTTCTCTTTAAAGGGAAACTCCAGTGCCAGGAAAACAATCAGTTTTCCTGGCACTGCAGGTTCCCTCTCCCTCCCACCTCCCAATCCCTGGTTGCTGAAGGGGTGAAAAGCCCCTTCAGGTCACTTACCTGAAACCCCGCCGATGTCCCTCCGGTGTTTCTTCTCGCCGCCGCTCCTCCCAGTCATTGCGTTGGCCAGTGGGCGAGACTAATCCGCGCATGCGCATTAGAGCTCCACATAGGGAAGCATTGAAAATGCTTTTCAGTGCTTTCCTATGGGGAATTGAGTGATGCGGGAGGTCCTCACACAGCATGAGGATGTCCAGCGACGCTCTAGCACAGGTTTTCTGTGTTAAAGAGCAGGAAGTGCCCTCTAGTGGTTGTCTAGTAGACAGCCACTAGAGGTGGAGTTAACCCTGCAAGGTAATTATTGCAGTTTATAAAAAACTACAGTAATTACACTTGCATGGTTAAAGGTAGTGGGAGTTGGCACCCAGGCCACTCCAATGGGCACAAGCAAACATATTTTTGCATTTGAATCAATAAGGAAGTGGCACGTTTTCTATCTCTAAATGCCACATACAAATACAAAAAGAGATACTTTGATTTATGAAGCCTTACATGCTGTCTCTCTCCAAGGCATGAAATAGCCCCATTGATTCTCACTAAACCAATTCCAAAATTGCTAAACTTTGTTTCAAAGTTTTTAATAGATTTGCGGTTTCATACGGAGTAGATCAGAGGATTGTAAATATTAACAAACATATATGTTTTTCTCATAGTATACTTTAAAATTAAAACTGGAATTATTGATGAAGACAAAAAAACAAACAAACAAGCAAACAGATGCATAACATGTCAGATGGAACAATAACAAGCTTAAGTGGAATATTGAGTTTTCATTTCTAATGACATTATCTACTAACTAAATAATAGTTTCCTTTTTAATTTAACCCCTTAAGGACCAAACTTCTGGAATGAAAGAGAATCATGACATGTCACACATGTTATGTGTCCTTAAGGGGATTAAAGAGAAACTGTCACCACTTACCTGACCCTATGATCCCAGTGATCACCTTACAGAAATGGACGCTACTCTTCTGTATCTGCCAAGGAATTGAGAGACAGATGGATGAAAAGTCTATTTTTCAATAGATTGTTTTCTCAAAATCTATACATTTGCTAGCAAAACTTCTAGCACAATGTATAGATGGAATTTCAAGCTGTGTTAGAAGCACTAAAGTATTACTGGATACATTACAAAGCTATTTAGTGATGGGGCAGATATTTTACTGGAGGCAGAATTCTTGGGACCTGCCAGGGAACCCCCACTCCATACATTAAGACCTTATGCAATCAGGCATACTCTTGTCTTCCATTCCTCTCCTCCTACCCTCCCTCTCCCTCCCCCTTTTTTTTTCTTCCTCTTCATTCTCTTCCTCTTCTCTTCACCTCCTCTCTTTATTTCTTACCTCTTCTACACATTCCTCTTCTTTAACCCTTTCCCCTTCCTGTTTAGGGATTTTTTTTTTACTTGTTGACAAGTGTCTGTCAGCTACTCCATACACTAAACGATACATTTTGTTAAATAATATGTACCTTTGAGTCATTCACCTCAGGTTACTGTTAGCTTACACATATTCAACCCATCCACTAACTTGTAAAATGGATAACTTGCTGTTCTTTCTTGATCATAAGTTTCACACTGTGACGAGACCAATCTCGCCACATTGCATTGGAGAAGCCTGGCTGCCCGCCTGCTGCCTTTGGACCAGACTTTATGTAAATGTGTTAACCCAGATAGCTATGCCATGGAGCCCATTCATGTAGTTAAAGACTTCGGCTCCATGGCAATTGAACTGTGTGAATAGGATCTGAGCGCTATTCGGTAGTTTTGTGCGCTCAGATCACAGCTATCTGGAGATATGTGAAATGTCTGTGTGTTATGTGTAAAAGGTGACTTTATGAATTTTAAAGTGTTTTATGTCTTTTTGCAACCATGTGCTCAATGGAGTCTGCCTCTATCCCTGGATAATTGGATTACTTTCCCCATTGTCTCAGGATAGAGGGCTCTGTAAAACCTGTTTGAGCCAGATACCCATGTGCCAGCCAGGGCCCAAAAGATACTTTTACTAACTTTTGAAACCCCGGTCTGATTCATGCCATTTTTTAATATGTTGTTCCCCTGAATGGATTGATTGTGAATATGTAATTTTATGTGAATGTGATGTATGGTTTTAGAGTTATGAAAGTTGGGTAGAAAATATGTTTTAACTGTATGTATAATTGAGTTTCCTCTCAGGATAAGGGGAGGGAATATGTGGGATGTAACTGATATGTGATTGGTTGTTTTATACCTCCCTGTGGGCGGTCCTGTATGTGAAAGGCTGTAATAAAAACCAGGCTGGGTGTGCCAGCACCTCAGACCACTGCTTGACCCTCAACACGGAGCCTTGTCTCGTTCTTGGGGGGATTCACTGTATGCTGTTAGAGACTGATTGCCAGGAGTGTAAGCTGATTGTCTGCTTTTCCTGTTCGTCTGCTAGCAGCTATTTGGGAGGTTCCAGTTCGGGAGTTGGAGTGCTATTTTGTATCCAGTTTGGGAGCTTGGTGTTCTGCAGTAGCTGTGCCTGCATCACTGGAAAGGGGGCCGATCGCCTAAACGTTTTTTTCCCCTTTTGTGCAAAACGGTCCGTTACACACACTTTCTGTGGCTACAACATGATGTACAAACATGCTGGAAATCTATTTGTTAGAATGTCATCAACCACTCTGTGCTCTTATGATATTGCCTGTGGGACCTGCGTGTCCCTTCCAATCAAAATGCCTATGCCACATGTATGCACTCATCTTGGTTACACTCAATAAAAAAGCTTTGATTCCTAAAAAAAAAAAATAAGCGCTAAAGTAGTTTTGCCCATGACAGATTCCCTTTAATGGCAAACACATTCATATGTATAAGGATGAGGTAAGTGAAAATAGAATTCATTCAACACTAAATATTCTTGAAGATGACATTAAACAAAAACAAACAAACATAATAAGTAAATAAAAATACTGCAATATTTCAAAACAGACTTGATCAATCTATGGATACCATTGCCATTGAAACAAGAAAGGAGATCATTTAATTTTCTTTATTGTGTAAATGGTACTTTGCCATGTTCATAAAATACATTTGTATTTTATTGCCAATATCATGGATTTAATAGAGTGTGTATCCAGAGACTTCCAGTTTAATTTCTTGATATTTCTCACTGCATATAACGTATCCACTAAAAACATATCCACTAAATGTTCAGAGGAAAACCCCTCCTTAATATTTTTTTAAATCTGACTCTCCCACTGCTCCTTCTTGTTGGTCTTCGTGTATCTTCTTGTAGACTCTAATGTTCCTTCCTACCACTACAGCTCCTTCTCACCAGCTTGTTGGTCCTTTTTATACCTCACTTCTACTTCTCACACTCTCATGGCTCCTTCTCACCCTCCAATGGGTTCCTATCATCCCCCCACGGCTCCCTCTCACTCTCTTACTCTCCCACTGCTCCTTCTTATCGCCCCCCCCACTGCCCTTTTTCACTTCCACTGCTCATTCACAATCTGTTACTGCTTATCTTGTTTCTTTTCACCCTGTCCCTGTGCTTTCTCATCCCCATGGCACTTTCTCACCCTCACTTCTCCGCATCCTCCAAGTGTTTCTTCTCAACTAGACATGCTCAATTCATTTCATTCCGAATGTAAATTCGGACTAATTTTGGCAAAATGCCGAATTTAGAAAGTGCAGAACTGCCGAATTGTGGAATTTCTGAAGTGCCGAAGTGCTTCTGATTTCTGAAAAGTTTCAAAACAAGAGAGTGAGGGGAAATTAAATGAATGATGGCAGGAATCTAGACCAATAAGCTAATTCCTGGCACTGGGAGCCCTATAGATGTGTAAGTGGTTGTAGTGACTGTCCAGGCACCTAACCCTACCCCTAACCCTAACCCTTCCCCTAACCCTAGATGTGTAAGTGGTTATGGTGGTTAGCGTTTTCTCAAAATCTAGTAGTAGGGGTAGGGTTATGGGTTGAGGATAGGGGATAAGTGGTTAGGGTTAAGGGTAGGGTTAGGGTTAAGTGGTAGGGTTAAGTGGTAGGGTTAGGGATAGGTTAGGGATAGGGTTAGGGGTTAGGAAGCCCTAAAGATGTGTAAGTGGTTGTGGTGGCAAGAGAGGGATGCTTAGGAATGTTCGAATTGGCAATGTCCCGAAGTCTCGAATTGACAAAGTCCCGAATTGAAAAAGTCCCGAATTGACGAAGTACTGAATTTCCGAATTGCTGAACCGAACCAAAGTGGCGAATTGCCGAAGTGCTGAATTCCCGAACTCCCGAATTGACAAAGTCCCGAATTGATGAAGTCCTGAATTTCGGAATTGCCAAAACGAACCAAAGTGCCAAATTGCCGAAGTGAGAATTTTTTTTTACTTTCCGAACCGCACCAATTTTTTTGGCCATGCACATCACTATTCTCAACCCCACTGCTCCTTCTTGCTGTCCCCTCAATCCTCCTTCCTCTTCCTTGATTCATGTTCTCAATGCTGCCTCTTTCAATGACCCTCTGGCCTCGCCTTTCTGTTTTTTAATTGGTTTGGAAGTGTGTTTAGAAATTTAAAGCAGGACAGCATGAGGCGGGGGGGACACAATATTACTTATCTTCCTTAGAGATGGCACTGGACAGTCCTGCCCTTCCTTTCTTCTTCACACTTCAGCAATGCTCCCTATTCAATCTATTTTCTGTCCAGTCACCGATATAGCAGACAAAGGTAGTACATGATGTACATAGGAATGCTGTAGTCACATGATCAAGGTATTAAATGCTTGACAACAATCATCTTGATATTAAGTTTAATGATGTACTTAATTGATCAAGTCTCTTTCTACATGCACGGCATTGGGAATCTTTCAGGAAAACACAAAATGTATGGTAACCAGATGCCATGGACCTAACACATTAAACCCTTGCTCAAATATTGTTGTAATGTCAGAACATCAACTAAATGTATTGTAACAAAAAGAAAGATAAATGTTTTCTCTAGTTCTATCCTTGAAGTCTGATTTGCCAATTAGTTGAAGCAAGGGTGAAGTAGAAGTAGAAGTGTCTCTTTTCTTGTTGATGCAACAATTCCTTTTTTAACTATTTGAAAAAGGTTTAACAATGTAAGGTAAGATGACCTCAATGGCACAATAACAGGTTCTTGCATTCTTTCAACAGATGAGTAAAATTGGCTGTTAGTTTATGAGGGAGAATGGTGATTCTTTGTCTAATTTCATAAAAAAATAAAGTACTTCAAAAGGGGTAAGGTCAAATCAGCTGCTAATGTTTTGATACAAAGGTTCAATTGTACGTGATATACAAAGGTGTCAAAGTCTAGCATTTGCTTTGCACTTGTTTATCCTATTGAAAAAGCATAGAGAAATTCCATACTGCCTCTGAAATAAACGTGAGACATTTACTTCCGCACCTAGGACTATGCCAGCTAGTAAATTTCGGTGCAATTAAACCTACCCTAGTTTCCAAAAAGGGCAATAGAGTTGGATAGATGATCTGTGTAGCTTTGAGGTCAAGGACAATGCTGCATATGGACTTTCCAAGAGATCTCATCATTGAGTTGATCCCACAAAGATATCCATTCAGAGTGTAATAAAGGGGTTATACAAAATGACACATTATAGTATCTTTTGTACTATTTGGCAATGCATAAATAAAAGTAAATACTTGTTTTTTATGCATTTCTTAGCTAATCCAAGCTCTACAATCTTTTCATTCTCTTTCACCAGAAGCATAGTTTATTCTAACAAAACCCATGCAAAATAAAGTAATCAAGAGCTTGTGCATGTTTATGAATCGTGACATTATGACAAAGCACTGGGTATTTAAAAAAAAAAAATGCACTCTGGGGCAATTACAGATCTTCAGATTTTGCATGGTCTTAGCACTTAAATGGACACTGTAGGCACTGTATCTGCTTCCTCTCAATAAAGTTGTTGTAGTGTCTGGAGTTTCCTGTCACTCTCCTTTAAATCAGTGTTAAGCCAGTTTTAATATTTTAGAGCTAAATTAGAGTCCCCAGTAAGTGTTAGCCTGAGCAGCAGTGGTGGCTGTGACTGGCAAGGAGTTACAACTGACCACTTTTAGCCTGGTATGAAATGGTATGGGTAAAAGGAAGTGTTTAATCTGTCCCTTAGAAATATAACCAGCATGGCTGAGGTGTGGGTTGCCAAAAAGGCTTTAATGTATATAATCTTTTGTTTTCAGTAATAAAAGGTTTCCTTTACCTTCACAACTGCATTGAAAAAATATAGCCTTATCTGTAATATTTACACTTACACTATAGAAATTGAAGAAAATAGGAAGCAGAAAGGATACACTCATAGAAGGGATTAACCCTATATAGACTACAACAGTAGTGAAAGTAGACAAGGAGAACAAGTGAGTGCCCTCAAATTAAAATGTAACTTTTAATATAGAAATAGGTTAAGACAAATTGTATGGTATAAAGATCAAAATAAATATATATAATAAAATAAAATACTGTAGGATCAATTATTTAGAGCGTGATCCCGCTCTAAATAATTGATCCTACAGTATTTTATTTTATTATATATATTTATTTTGATCTTTATACCATACAATTTGTCTTAACCTATTTCTATATTAAAAGTTACATTTTAATTTGAGGGCACTCACTTGTTCTCCTTGTCTATTTACACTTACACACCTGCCGCATAGACTTTGTGCTGGGGAATGATGTCAGAATATTGTATACTGATTATCTTATAGTAACATATTCAGTGAAACATGGAATACAAAGAAATGGCTAAAATGCTACTGTGATTTAGAACTTTTTCTCCTACTAGTAGCTTAGCTTTAAGTCAAACTTCACACAGAGATCTTAGATATGGCTTTAGGTACCCTGATTTACTTATATTACAGTGTTTCTCTGGCTCTCTTTATTAAAGGTATAAATCACAGACTTTAAATTCTTTGGGCACATTCAACTGTGCTTACACAGCAGTACAGTAAGTCTTCTTTTATCATTTACACAAGGGGTTGAATAATAATAATGTCAGAGAAATAAGAGAGGTGGCCTTAATCTCAGTTAGGTCATTTCTATTCCTACAAAGGTTTTTTTGTTTTTGTTTTTTTTTTACAAGGATCTAAGCTACTAAGTAATCAGAACCATTGTAATTGCATGTCTTAAAATTCCAATTGTATTTAGCAATATAAGAACAGAGAAATGTGCTACTGGACATAATCCAATTGAATTGCCTTTTCCTTAGATAAGTCCTGGGTAACATAAAAGAACAATCTAAGACTTGGAAAAGATTGATATAATTAAATCTGTTTTACTGGCATTTACCAGTACAGCACAGTTATATGCAAATTATTCTTGTTGGATTTTACCGGCAGTCAAGCTGTCACCTGCGAATAAAAATGTAGTCACGTGTAAAACTGCATTTATTTTCTTAGATTCAAGGGAATATCAAGCTTTTCTCTGCATATCAACTATAATTGGAGTTTTTGTTGTTTGATCCAGGAGGCGGAAAATAAATAAATATGTATATATATATATATATATATATATATATATATATATATATATATATATATATATATATATATATATATATATATATATTTTTTTTTTATTATTATTATTATTATTTATTTATTTTTGTTTTTGTTTCAACAACAATAAATCTACATATTTTTCATCACATATTTCATTGTCCTTTATTTAACATTCAGAAAAGTAATTAATATACTAGGATGTGAGGTCAGAAGCTTACATTCTTAGGCTTTCATCTTTTCTGGTTAGTAAAAACTCTGTATATTGCATTTGTAATTGTGCTGTTTTTTGTTTTAATAAGAAATAGACTTGGGCACCACTAAAATTTTCATTTGTCCAAACTGAATTTCATCCATTTATTCATTCGTATTCAAATGAAATTTGGCCATTATTTTGATTTTGGAAAATTATTCAGGTGAATGAAATCCCAATACATGTTGCGGCATCCTGCAGATTTCTCCCTAAACTGGTACCCTTGTTGGATTGCTATATTTTAGGGTATCAAGTTAGGGAGTTGCTTAGTAAATAGCTCATTTTTGGTATCCTTATGGTAATTTCACAAGGATTAAGGAGCGATCTAGTAAAAAGCATAAAGACAAAAATTATGAAAAGCCTTTCCATTTCACATTTTTGGTCTTTCGGACAACTATACAAATACAAAGCCAAAAATACTTAGCATTACTAAATAAGGCAGGTTAAATTAATCCTCCTGCCCCAACCTGCTCTGGGTGGGAATCTTAAATAAATTAAACAGGTGGACATAGTGTCCCACCAGCCACCACCCATGGGGCCAGTGGGGGGTATAAATAATAATTGGAATGGACCTATTGTCCCCACCAGCCCACACTCACTGGTGGTGTTTGGGAGCCCTAAATAATAATGGGGCGAACCTATTGTCCCCCCAGCTCCCACCCTTTGGTGGCATGTGGGGGCTCTAAATAATAAAGTGGGGGTCCACCAATTGTTCCCTCCATCCCTCATCCATTGGTGGCATGTGAAGGCCCTAAATAATAAAGTAGGGGTGGTATAATTGCCCCCTCGCCCCTACCATCAGCACCACGTGGGGACCCTAAATAATAAAGTGGGGGTGGTCTTATTTTCCTCCGAGCTCCCACCCATTGGTGGCATGTGGGGGCTCTAAATAATGAAGTGGGGGGGAACAATTGTTACCCCCAGCACCCACCCATTGGTGGTGGGTGTGGCTAATAAATCCCCCCAGACCCATAGTCACTCCAATAAAAAAAATACCCTACTTACCATTAGATGTCTTCTTTCTTATTCAATCTATTTTATTCAGCCCCAAACAGGACATATAAAAATCTATTCAAATCTATTAAAATAAAAAAGGACACAATAGTAAAATAAAACCACGGCAAAAAAAAAAAAAAAGATGAAAAACATGTCCATCTTCACCCATGTGGTTGCAGGGTGGGGAAAGCCTTAAAAAACTTTTCCATGTCATGCAATTTGACTCAGAGCTTTTTGACTGGTTGGTTTAAGCCAACCAATCAGAGTGCTCTGGCAGTTAAATTTTACGACTGACAGGTATGTCTCAAGGAGGTAGTTCCCACCTTGTAATAAACTAAACGTACAAAGAATGAAAAGCACAGATCCAATTTGTCCAACAAGCAATTTGGTCTTCATTTCATTTTTTTTATAATTTTTGTTCATAGAAGAATAGCCAAAATTAGGAAGAAACCATATTTGTCCGAAAACAAATGTCCAAGTCTAACATTGTTGAGATGGACAAAAACAGCTATTAAGAAACTAGGTTATTAGAACAGTGATCTCCAAACAATTAATCTTTCACTAATTATGACATCCCAAATAAGTATAAATTGTATTTATTCCTGGAGAAAATTTTAGAGAAAGAAAAAATTCTAATAGTATAGCTGGTGTAAAAATAGATAAGTTCACCATTGATATTATATACCTTGGGGAAGGCAAAGAACAAATGAGAGGCATGTAAATTGTTATTGTAGCAGATCACCGCTGTATCACCGCCAGAGATTCCCTTTCCATCAGTGTTATAGCTTCTCAGAGTAGTTGTAGTGTTTTTTGCTATTATAGCTCTCCCGCCCCCATGGTCATTTATACACGGACCCCCAGCATGGGGTCCATATTCAACACACAATGATTCCGCCTCTGTGTCTGGGAGATATTTGAGTTGTCATTCGCTAAATTAATTATTAACGGATATAGAGGGCACAACGCAAAAATACCCCAAAAACATAATAAAACCGACCAGAACCCCCAACACATAATATATCCAGATAGCTCTGATCCGAGCGCCCATGTTGGCAAAATAGTGCTCAGATCTATGCAGAATTGACAAATCACCACCAGGGTAAAGATGTGGGCGAAAATTAATACAAAGTAATACAACGTGAGCAAGATATTAATTTGCTGCAAAGGGATTTAGATAGACTGGGGGCTGGGCACTCAAATGGTAGATGAAATTTAATGTAGAAAAATGCAAAGTTATGCACTTCGGGGTAAAGAATGCACAAGCAACTTATACCCTAAATGGTAGTGAATTAGGGTTAACAACACACAAGAAAGATTTAGAAATTGTTATAGACAACAAACTAGACAACAATGTGCAATGTCAATCAGCAGTGACAAAGGCCAGTAAGGTATTTCTGACCAAGTGGCTACTAAAAAAGACTGGACATACCCCGTTTGCAATACCTTGGGTTGTCTTCTTTTGCAAATGGTATGCCATCATAGGGGTAATTTCCATTCTTGGGCTACCATAGGGTCTTAAAGGCAACCTAACCAATCTGGCAAATTTTAATGTGAAAAAATTACACAAGCCTTATATTTGACGCTGTAACTTTTGCAAACACCATCAAACCTGTACATGAGGGGTACTGTTGTACTCGGGAGACTTCGCTGAACACGAATATTTGTGTTTCAAAACAGTAAAAAGTATCGCAGCAATAATATAGCTTGGTGCTACTTCCAAGTGCTGTTTCTAAGTGTCTAGTTGGAGATATTCTGGAGAGTTTTACAGAAGCTTCAACTGTCTAAGAGTTGTGCTAAGAGCTTTCTTTTCTACTGTTACAGGTAAGATTCATCTGTAGGAAAAGGTTACTGATTGCCTAAGGTTTGAATTCCTGTTGGTAATTATAAGGCATTTGATTTGATTAAGCTAGTTACTTGCTGTTGATTGCTGGTTAATTAGCTATTGTTTGCAAATAAGCAGAGGCCTACCCAGGTGTTAAACATTCCTAGTGGGCGGTGATTTAAGGAGTTATATAAGGCTTGGTCTCATTAGCTTGTTTAATATAGCTTGGTGCTACTTCCAAGTGCTGTTTCTAAGTGTCTAGTTGGAGATATTCTGGAGAGTGCTGTTTCTAAGTGTCTAGTTGGAGATATTCTGGAGAGTGCTGTTTCTAAGTGTCTAGTTGGAGATATTCTGGAGATAACCTGGAGGTAATCTGAGGTATTCAGGAGGATAAAAAAAAAAAAAAATTAAGATTTGTTAGATTTAAATTATTCTCATAATTGGAATGGCAGGCTTAGTTCAGTGTAACAATTGCTATGCATTTGTTTCACGTTCCACTTTTTGGAGGTTTGGTTGTTGTCTTATCTGTAGACAGTTCTCTATCTTGCGGCAGGAGATTGTATTTTTTGAAGTCTGAGATTTGTAAATTATCTGGTGTAGAAACTCAGACTGGAACTGCTGCAAAGCCACTGCCGCAGAGACATGCTAGGAAAGGCAGATGGATTACTGTAGGATCTGGTAGACTTAGAGTTGTGAATAAAAGGCATTTTGCACAGTCTGTTGCTCTTCATAATTCATTTTCTGCACTTTCAGAGTGTAATGGTTTTGTGGAGAGAGGCACTGAGGCTAGTGGTGTTGTGGAGAGAGGCTCTGAGGCTAGTGGTGTTGTGGAGAGAGGCTCTGAGGCTAGTGGTGTTGTGGAGAGAGGCACTAAGACTAGTGGTGCTGTGGAGAGAGGCACTAAGACTAGTGGTGCTGTGGAGAGAGGCACTAAGACTAGTGGTGTTGTAGAGAGAGGCACTGAGGCTAGTGGTGTTGTGGAGAGAGGCACTGAGGCTAGTGGTGTTGTGGAGAGAGGCACTGAGACTAGTGGTGTTGTAGAGAGAGGCACTGAGGCTAGTGGTGTTGTAGAGAGAGGCACTGAGGCTAGTGGTGTTGTAGAGAGAGGCACTGAGGCTAGTGGTGTTGTGGAGAGAGGCACTGAGGCTAGTGGTGTTGTGGAGAGAGGCACTGAGGCTAGTGGTGTTGTGGAGAGAGGCACTGAGGCTAGTGGTGTTGTGGAGAGAGGCACTGAGGCTAGTGGTGTTGTGGAGAGAGGCACTAAGACTAGTGGTGTTGTAGAGAGAGGCACTGAGGCTAGTGGTGTTGTGGAGAGAGGCACTAAGACTAGTGGTGTTGTAGAGAGAGTCACTGAGGCTAGTGGTGTTGTGGAGAGAGGCACTAAGACTAGTGGTGTTGTAGAGTTGGAGACCATGGTGAGGCCTAATAGAAAGCAGTTGTTGTTGGGTGATTCCATTATAAGAGTGGAGATGGACAATGGTGGTCTTGTGAGGTGTCTTCCTGGAGCTACTGCTCACAGAGAGGAGACGTATCTGTAATATTGTTAAGCAAGCAAAGCAGGAAGGGGAATTGGATGTACTTTGTCCATCTAGGGACAAATGACTTGGCCAAATGAGGTTTCAGAGGTTATGAAGTTTTTAGTGTTTTTGCCAATGATATACGGCAGGTTGCTTCCACACAATATTCTCTCAGTTCTGCCTGTGCATAACACTCAGAACCACAGGCGGATGCATTAGGGACTTTAATTTGTGGCTTGGTAATGGTGTCGGAGCAAGGATTTGGCTTTATTTCTCATGGTAGCTCTGTTTGGAATGGAGATAAGCTGTACAAAAAAGATGGTTTGCATCTTTCTCAAAGGGAACAAATGTTCTCAGTGAGCAGTTCAGAGGTTTTGCTAGGATGTATTTAAACTAGGAGGGGGGGGCAAAAGGGTGATAAAACATCAATCCAATTGTCCCCCAAAACAAGGACAGAAGGTGCCTGTAGCAAGTGTGTTAAAAAATGATAAGCTTAGAGTCATGTCTACAAATGCTCGCAGTTTAGGAAATAAGATCCATGAACTTGTGGCAATAATGGCAACTGATAGTGTAGATTTAGTCGCTGTTACTGAGACATGGTGCAATGAGAAAAATGACTGGGACATAGCAATACCAGGGTACTCTTTATATAGGAAAGATAGGGAGCAATGAGAAAAATGACTGGGACATAGCAATACCAGGGTACTCTTTATATAGGAAAGATAGGGAAGGCAAGAAAGGGGGAGGGGTGGCCTTGTATGTGAAGGATAGCATAAAATCTAGCCTAATAAAAGTTAGTGAGGCAAACATAGAGACCGTTTGGGCTATGTTAGAATTTGGTAATCACACAGTAACTCGTGTAGGTGTGATTTATAGGCCCCCAGGACAAATTGAAGAGTTAGATAATCTACTAGTTGAGGAAATAGCTAAAATGACAATGAAGGGGGAAGTTATCATCATGGGTGACTTTAATCTTCCTGATGTAAATTGGAAAACAAAATTAGCTACTTGTGCCAAGAGCACACATATTCTAAACTCCCTACTGGGTTTGTCTCTAAACCAAGTTGTTGAGGAGCCAACTCGTAAAGAGGCCATACTAGATTTAGTGTTAACAAATGGAGATTTAGTATCAGATGTTACTGTAGGTGAAAGTTTAGGATCCAGTGATCATGAGTCAGTGTGGTTTAATATAAGAACAGTGACTGAGTCACACCACACAAAAACAAAAGTTTTAGACTTTAGAAAACAGACTTTTCTAAAATTAGAATATGGGTAGAGGAGTCATTATCAGACTGGAGCAATTTAAATGGAGTCCAAGAGAAATGGGATTATTTAAAAGTTGCACTATTGAAGGCAACAGAAAATTGCATTAGGCTTGTCAGTAAAAGCAAAAATTCAAGAAACCACTGTGGTACTCCGCAGATGTGGCCAAAATAGTTAAAAACAAAAAGTTAGCATTTAGGAATTATAAAAAAACCCAGAGTGAGGGAGACAAAATGATCTATAAGTTTAGGCAGAAAGAGGCTAAGCAAGTTATAAGAGCTTCCAAATCACACACAGAAGAGAAAATAGCACAGACAGTAAAAAAGGGGGATAAAACATTTTTTTAGATACATAAATGAGAAAAGAAAAGTAAAACAAGGATTAGTTAGATTAAAAACAAAAGAAGGAAGGTATGTAGAAGAGGATAAAGGTCAGGCTGACTGCCTCAATGAATATTTTGTTCTGTATTTACAGAAGAAAATGAAGGAAAGGGACCTCAGTTGAGAAAAAGGATAAATGAGTCATTTATTACACGTGAGTTTACAGAGGAAGAGGTTCTATTTCACCTGTCAAAAGTAAAGACAAATAAGTCAATGGGACCTGATGGAATACACCCAAAGCTATTAAAAGAGCTTAGTGGTGTACTAGCAAAACTATTAACAGATTTATTTAACCAATCATTGTTAACAGGAGTAGTCCCAGAAGATTGGAAGTTAGCGAACGTTGTGCCCATTTACAAGAAAGGTAATAGGGAGGAGTCGGGCAACTATAGGCCAGTAAGCCTTACTTCAGTAGTGGGGAAAGTGATGGAAACCATGTTAAAGGATAGGATTGTTGAACATCTAAAAACACATGGATTTCAAGATCAGAGACAACATGGGTTTACTTAAGGGAGATCATGCCAAACTAATCTTATTGATTTTTTTGATTGGGTAACCAAAATTATAGATCAGGGTGGTGCAGTAGACATTGCTTACCTAGATTTCAGTAAGGCTTTTGACACTGTTGCACATAGAAGGCTTATCAATAAACTGCAATCTTTAAGTTTGAATTCAAATATTGTTGAATTGGTAAGGCAGTGGCTGAGTAACAGGCAACAGAGGGTTGTAGTTAATGGAATATATTCGAAGCTTGGACTTGTCACCAGTGGGGTACCTCAGGGATCTGTACTTGGACCCATTCTCTTTAATATTTTTTATTAGTGATATTGCAGAAGGTCTTGATGGTAAGGTATGTCTTTTGCTGATGATACTAAGATATGTAACAGGGTTGATGTTCCAGGAGGGATAAGCCAAATGACAAATGATTTAGGTAAACTAGAAAAATGGTCAGAATTGTGGCAACTGACATTTAATGTGGATAAGTGCAAGATAATGCATCTTGGACGTAAAACCCAAGGGCAGAGTACAGAATATTTGATAGAGTTCTAACCTCAACATATGAGGAAAGGGATTTAGGGGTGATTATTTCTGATGACTTAAAGGTAGGCAGACAATGTAACAGAGCAGCAGGAAATGCTAGCAGAATGTTTGGTTGTATAGGGAGAGGTATTAGCAGTAGAAAGAGGGAAGTGCTCATGCCATTGTACAGAACACTGGTGAGACCTCACTTGGAGTATTGTACACAGTATTGGAGACCGTATCTTCAGAAGGATATTGATACTTTAGAGAGAGTTCAGAGAAGGGCTACTAAACTGGTTCATGGATTGCAGGATAAAACTTATCAGGAAAGGTTAAAGGATCTTAACATGTATAGCTTGGAGGAAAGACGAGACGGGGGGATATGATAGAAACATTTAAATACATAAAGGGAATCAACACAGTGAAGGAGGAGACTATATTTAAAAGAAGAAAAACTACCACAACAAGAGGACATAGTCTTAAATTAGAGGGACAAAGGTTTAAAAATAATATCAGGAAGTATTACTTTACTGAGAGGGTAGTGGATGCATGGAATAGCCTTCCATTTGAAGTGGTAGAGGTTAACACAGTAAAGGAGTTTAAGCATGCATGGGATAGGCATAAGGCTATCCTAACTATAAGATAAGGCTAGGGACTAATGAAAGTTTTTAGAAAATTGGGCAGACTGGATGGGCCGAATGGTTCTTATCTGCCGTCACATTCTATGTTTCTATGTTTCTAATATCATCCGTGTAAGTGCCGTTTGTGCGTGAAAAATGCAAAAAAATTCACTTTTACTGGCGAAATCATCGTTGTAATACATTTTACTGTTTTGAAACACTAATATTTGTGTTCAATGAAGTCTCCCAAGTAGAACAGTACCGCCCATGTACAGGTTTTATGGTGTCTTGGAAAGTTATAGGGTTAAATATAGTGCTAGCAAATTAAATTCCCTTTACTTTTGGCATGGGTTGTCAGGCAGGTCCCGCTAATTGTAATTAATTAAGATACCCAATTATGTAAAATTATTACATAAATATATATGTAGAATTAATATATGTATATATATATATATATATATATATATATATATACGTATGTGAATCTATATGTGTATATATATATATATATTTTTTTTTAAATATTTTTATTTTGATATAGGTATATCTATAGTGATATATACGTATATATTTATGTATATAGATATATATATTATTTCGTTCTAAATGTATTTTGATATAAATATATATATATATATATTAATATCACAATACAGTTAGAATGAAATAACACACATCTATATATTTTTTAATTATTTATTTTTAATTATTTTTGTAATTTTATTTTTTAACGTATTTACATATTTTTTATATTATATATAAATATATATAACAATAATTATATATATATATATTTAATCAGTATCAGTCTACGTGTAATTTGATATTATATATATATATATATATATATTAATAGTAAAATACACCTAGACAGTGTATGTGTGTGTATGTATATGTGTGTGTGTGTGTGTATATATATATATATATATATATATATATATATATATATATATATATATATACTTAGATCATATATATATAGTATATGATCTAAGTATATAATTTCTTTTTTTTTTTTACACTTTTAACATTATTTTATTTTATTTCCAGCCAGCAGGGGGACCACCTGTCATTACAGGCAGCCCCCCTGCTGGCAATACAGAAGCCAGCTATCCCGGCCATCTCACATGGCCGGGGGGGGCTTCAGGACGTTGGATGTGCCGCGGGGGGCTCCCTGGGAGTCCCCCCAACTGCGATCGCCGTCGTGGGATCGCCGGCGACCGAGTAAGTACAAAAAAACCAGAGGGCGTACTATTACGCCCGGCTGCGTTTAGAGCTGCTTAAAATAGGACGTAATCGTACGCCCTCCGGCGTTAAGGGGTTAAACAGCAACTATATGCATACTTGCAAAAACATAATATTCAAGTATATCATTTTTCAATTGTAGGATAATAGTTTCTTGGTCCAAGGATAAATCTGACTGCCATTTTGGGATCAAGAAGGAAATTTTTTCCAGTTTGTTGCAAAATTGGAAGTACTTCAAACTGTTTTTTGCAAAAAACAGATTTGAGGAAACTTGATGGACACATGTCTCTTTTCAGCCTATTTAACTATGTAACTATGAACTGAAAAGGGGTGTGCTCCCCCTTGCTCTCAAGGAGCGATTGTTCCACTTTGTCTCTTGTACCTCTCCTCCAAAAATGGAGGTGGAAGTTGGCCGGGCAAGTTCTAGAGGATTTGAGAGAAAGTCAGGGGAAGAGGCACTTTCAGTTGTATGGCATGGAGGGTTAGGTGATGGGAGCCAGGGGTAGTGGTTTGTCACAGTTATCCACTATATTTTTGTAGTTCTAAAAATATAATAGACCTGGATTCACACAAGTTAAGGACTAAGATGAGGACTTCTCTCTGCCAGAGTTTTATTATTATATCTTGTTGCATTGCTAGTATTTAAATTCTTCTTTTACAATGTAAAACATGTTATAATTGGAATGATTCCATTCCTTATTTGGAGCTTTACATTTATGTTTTCATTATACATAAAACTTGTGCATTTGGTTTCAGGCTAAGTTTCAGGCAAAGTTTTGCTGCACATGGCACTCACTGCACATTCATAGCAGGTCCCCAAAGCTCTCCTATGAGGAACATTGCATTGGAACATCACTCAATGATGTGGTGGGAGCTGTGCCAAGGGACCCTCAGTGCTGGAAAAAGATAAGTAAAGATATTATTAGTTTTATTGCAAGTGGGAAATAGCTACATGAAAATAGAGACAGGGATGCTATTACTTTAGTAATACAGATTTGCTATAATGTTCCTTTTGTTGCAATTTGCTTCTCCAGGTCTCCAGTTGGAGCTTCCAGAGAAGGCACATGCTCACACTTGCTGTGGGAAAAGTAAACATATATATAGCTATAATTACCTGCTTTGCTTTAACTCATATGTGATTTAAATCCTAGTTAAAAATATACTTTTTTCAAATTCACATACTGAGTATGTAAGCAATCTGAGCGAGTTTGTGCTCACAGTTCTAAAGAGTGTACAGAAAGGCACACAGGTGAAATTAACCAACCCCTCATTTAAGCACCTTAAAATATATGAGCACACAAATAAGAAACAAAAAAAAAAGTATATTTGAATTTTTTTCAAATACATACATTATTGCAGATTTAAAAGAAATACAAAACAATAAATCCCAACTTCTAGTACAAACCACAGTTCACAAATGTGATCAGCACAAACAGATCATAGAATACAAAGCTGTATTCCTAACATTATATTGTGCTCCTTTGCCCCATACCCTCTCCTGTTGCAGCAATAAAAGGGTTAAACAAAATTATTATTTTTTTGCTGGGCGTGGCCTACCAACTAATGGAGGCTCCACTATCTCCAGTCCCTTAAAACTGCACTCCAAAGGCATCACAATGGGGAAAACTCAATGCATAGGAACCTCTGGGCCGTCTTGCCCCACCTCCCCGAGACAGGCTACTGGTCCATGGATGATTTCATATCAACACTGGACGGCCTCAGGCACATGCGGCCGCCAGACAAGATTGCGCTGTCCTCCCCTGGTGCGGACAGCATAACAGACTCAATGCCGGGGTCCACAAGGAGTAAGGCTCTGACATAGATCTCGGTAGAGCTAACAGCAATATCTGCGAACATGCTCACTAGGGACGATAAAAAAGCATTAGGGACGGAACTGCGGACAGTGATAAGAGAGGAGATATTGGAAGTCCGCAGGATCTCTCAGCCTTGGAGCAAAGAGTTCTAGAAGCCGACAATCAGCAAGCGGCCAAAACTTTACAGGCTGTCAAAACGGCTACCACATGCCAGGGCTCGTTCCTGTTAGACCTACAAAGACAGATTGAGGACCTCGACAACTAAGGCAGGCGTAACAATATACGCATTAGTGGTCTGCCTGAAACAGATGGAGAGGACCTTGTGGAGACCTTAACCCAACTGATTACGCAGGTATTGAGCGAAGAAGCACCCAATGAGAATCATATTGAGAGGGCACACAGAGTGCTCGATCCCCCGAGGCGGGATGACCTGCCACGGGACATGATTTGCTGTCTCCTCAAGAATTTAAAATATACTTTTTTTTTGTTTCTCATTTGTGTGTTCATATATTTTAAGGTGCTTGTTGGGAATAATACACTTTGCCTATACTGACCCAGGGCTTAAGATACAGATGACCAGATGGCCAGTCTGTTTAAAATTGGTTAACATGTCAGCTATCTGCAATCATATAGTTTATCTATATCCAATGCTCAATGAATATACCCCTAGACAATAAAGAGCTGTATGTAACAGGTAACAGGTGTTATATTCTGTATGTTTCTGTCTGTCTGCCTTATTTCCTGTTTTTCTACTTTTGATTATAACTGCATAGCAATGTGTTATTTAGAACTTAGTAGTAAATATCTTTAATTCGTAGTGCGCATGCATATTAGTTTGACGTGTGTAGTTAGAGCGAAACTTAGCTTTGTGCAAGGTCCGAACATGAAGATACACTTGCAAGCTTGCTATAGGTTAAGATGTTAAGATAAGATAGATGATTCTTTTAGGATTGGAAACTGCTTGTAAGACCACCCCTGTTTCCTCTTGAACACAAACTGTTACACAGCTCATTAAAGACTCAGAAGTCACTTTGCATCTTGTCTTGTATTGTATTGTTCATTGGGGCTACTCACCATATGGTTTGGGGATGAGGAGAAATACAGAGAGTTACAAATTGATATAAAAGGCCATGGCAAGGGAAAAGGCCTGACAGAGAAAATTCATCAGTGCTTAAATGAGGGGTTGGCTGTCTGCTCTCATTAAACTTGAAGGAAGCTATAATGAGAGCCGCCAGGCTGCAGGCCTCTATCACCTACAATGAAGCACAAACTCTTCCAGGACCCTTTCTGCACTCACCTTAGATGCTCACAGGATGCTGAGACCCCTAACCCGCCTCCTACAAGAAAAAGAGGATCCCCTAGAAATGGGGGATGACACACTCAAAGTCTGGTGCTCCATATGTTACAAACAACAGCTGACCACGTCCACCAACCCCCTAACACCCGTCACCCACAAACCAGACCTGGGAGGAGATCTATCCCCTGCGGACCTGCACACTTTCCATCAGACCGACTGGTCTTACATGGAGCTATGCTCCCTGATACCGAACCAACAGGACTGGACAAATACCACTACTACCAAATCAAATGATTTTATATGACCACCCACTGCAAATGTCTCATACATAGGGACCTCACACAATTTGAGACACTATGTACATCCAAACAGCACACAGACAGAGGCATATCCACGCTTTACACTATGATAATACGGGACACTGGTGGGCCACCCATTCAATACAACGTGAAATGGGAAAGAGAGACAGGTGAAACACTAACCGACCAAGAGTGGGATAAAATATACATTCTCACACACAAGTGCTCCATAAGTTTCAAATACCAAGAAATTAACTATAAGCTGCTTTCTAACTGGAATAGAACCCCAGACACACTATACTGCATAAACGCGGAAATTCAGGATGACTGTTGGAGATGCGGTGCGGAGACTGGCACCATGCTCCACATCTGGTGGACATGCCGATCATAGCCCCCTTCTGGGTGTTGATAAACACTAAGATATGAGAGATCACGGACTCAGACCGGCAACTCCAGCCCCATCCCATGCTGCGCCACCACAAGAACATGACCCTGAAGACCAACAAAAAGTCCCTGACTAAACATTTACTGACGGCGGCAAAATCCCTCATCCCCACGCTTTGGAAACTGATGGGTGTGCCATCCTTCCAGCAATGGGTGGACCGGGTGGGAGAGATTTACTCCATGGAATCGTTGACCGCAGCAATTCAGGGCCATACCAACAGTAACGTAAAGACCTGGACTCTATGGCTGTTATATACATCTGCCAGCACAGCAGGGATTATTTATTTTCTTCTGTAGAAATTTGTCATATTGTAATCTTTGTTGACTTGTGAAACAATGACAGAGAGAAAAAAATTAAATAGATCACTGATAAGTAATCTGTAAGTCAAAATTGCAAATTTACTCATGCAAACTTCAGTTTCATAGCTTGATGAAAAATGTGATTTGATGAAAAGTAAATGTTAATGTGATTCAAGAAAATGACAAATGTCTTCTCAGAATATAAAATATGAAATGTTTTATTATCTTTCATGAAAACATTCACAATTTCTTTCCAAGAATCCTAATAAAAGATGATATGTGTAGACTTTCTTACTAAAAAAGTAGAGTAAAATGAAATTGATTTATGATTTTCTTTTCTTATAAATGAAACAAAAGATATTATACCTAGCAATGCATTTGTTGGGTTCCTTTTAGATGTAATATTGTAATTGCAATGTGTAAGTGTGTGTGTGTGTGTGTGTGTGTGTGTATACACATAAATAATTGTAAACAAAACATCTTGATCAGAAAAAACTTATTAGTCCAAAAACTTTTGTTTTTACAGAAAAGCTATAATTTATCAACTTCCCTCAAAAATTTCAGTTATTCAATCCACACAGGTACCACCAAATGAATAACCTTGGTACCACCAAGAGAATAACTATTATCAATTAAAACTCAGTTTATAGCAAAATCTAACAAAATTACTAGTAATCACTTCCTCTGTATATTTTTCAAGAAAAAAAGGGCCCTTTAGCTAACATTTTGTCTATGGTTTAGAAAGTAATGGTATCCTAGGTGGCATCAGATAATTACAGCACAATTTGAAGGTTTTCATTTTTTTTTTGCTTTACACATTTTGTAGCTATACATATTTCTTAATATTATTATTATTTCTAATCACGTTGATCTGTTATCCTATACATACGTTATATGTATATTTGGTTCCTATACCTGTTTAATTTATAAATTAAAGCTGAAATGTTATCATGTAGTATGTTTTATTAGTTATTCCTATTCTATAACTGTATTATTCAATTTCAGAAATATTAACTGATGAAGGTAAGAAAGAGTAATTAATAATGCAAAATCTGTCATCAAGCTATAAAAAGTATTCCCACATTATTCTGTTCAATTAAAATCTGTGTTCTGTCATACCAGGTTTAATATTTTGCTCCATAGAGGATATATGTGTAGATTTGGCAAGCAAACACGAATACACCTATTGCTAAGTGGATTCAATTGGAAGTCTTCTATTTGTGGTAGATATTCTTTTTAGTTGAGGAATTGTGTTGCCTTTCTACCACCAGGGAAGGATTTCCCATTTGACAGAGTAGGAACTAGCCTAGAGCTAACCACTAGAAGGCATCTATTTTCAACACTTATTATGTGCCTTTTTTAATTTGAAGTAGGCTGATGATAAGAGATAAGTACCAGGAACCTTGGACAATGTCTTCTGAAGTCCAGTCAAATGTAATAGCAGAGCTGCAGGAACAGTTAAAAACTCAGTGCTGTCCTAACTCCTCCAACATCTGTGTATCTGTGGGGTTGGACAGGAAGTGGAATGGATCCCTTCCCATCTGCCCACTAGTAACCTCTCACACAGGAAATGCCTTGCGGTAGAAGCAGGATGTGCTTGCAGTGATGTACATTCTATAACCACTCCTGCAACTATAATTTAATCAATCTGCCTGGTCCACAGAAGGCATAAGGTGGTAAGTACTTTGCAAATAACCTTTTAAACTCCAGCACTCAAAGCTTAAGCCTTTATCTTAATCCCATGTTGAACTCCTCTTAAACATTAAACATCCCATGTACCCCAGTACTAAATTCCAACTCAAATCGTAAACTCAATAATAGTAAACAGCCTTTCTACTACAACTTCCCCATTAAAAGCTATTAATATTCTTAAAGTGACATGATCACTAAAGCTGCTTCATTAAGCTAAAGTTGTTTAGGTGACTATAGTGTTCTTTTAACACTTAACACCCTTTGTAATATAACTTTGGCATTAACCCATCTCAAACCTTAAACCCCTCACTTTTACCATATTTAACCCTGCATGCATTTACACAATTGCTTATACTCACTATACTCACAGATTCAAGCAGAGCAGAAATATGCACATAAATGTATATATATATAGTTTAATATACTTACTTTATCTGCCTTATTTTGGAGTTGGGGAGTAGAGGTCACCTTAGAATTTTGTGCCTACAAACCCCTGACATGTAAATCCAGCTCTGTATACCAGAGCACCTTAGTTCAACTATCATGTATATAGTAAAAACTGATTGTTTGCCAATCAAGTAGAGCACACCTTGTTAATCCACTAATAATTTTTTTGTTGTTGCTATAAATGCATAGAAAAAGACAACATTTCGCCCACCAGTCTTGAAAAAGACCAGTTAAGTGGCTGAAAATGTATATTAACCTATGCACTTATAAAAAAGAACTACTGGAATTGTGAAGGTGTGCTAGACTGTATTGAGTTATGTTGCATGCTGGACTGTGGATGGAAGAGCAATAAGAGTGCTCACTGTAGCGGAGAGCTGGTATTTCACAGGTTATCTCCACTAAAGATCCCAGTGAGGCTCAGGAACAAGTAATAAAAACCCACATAACAATAGTCACAGCAAGCAAGGTAATCCACGAATATCCCAATACAGATCCCAATGACTGGACGACACACAGCATCGGGAGCAGAACTGATGTTTAATCACGCAATCCCTCCTTTTAAGCAATTCTCCCATGCAAGGGAGACACCCACCATAATTATTACAATAACCAATCGCGTATAAGATACAACCCACACATCTCCTTCCCTCAGATAAACATTTAGCATAATTAAACGGTACACAATTTTCCCCAAGTTCTAGATGTACCCCAAATACATAAGGTACACCTCTGATAGCCCTGATCTGGGTGAGCAACATACTCAAAAATCACCCAGATCAGACCAGGGGTTCGGGAGTTATGGAGGTGTAAAGTTTTGACTGACCGCACAGGCAACAGTAGCCGAAAACAGTTCCATGAGTTTTGACCTTGCGGTCAGTCTCTTTTTGTGTCTAAGAAGTCCCAAACTCAATGCCATCCAGAGCTGTGTTTGCATTCGGATGAATCCCCTAGTTCGTGGGATTCAAACTACCAAACGGCCTGTTTCTATCAGTCTCTTCCATAGCTCTGGAGGTCTCAGTGGTGTTTGCTTAGTCAAGTGTCTGATTTTAGTTCCAGACACTCGATGGCAAAACACCGTTGTTCGGGAGTTTAAGTTGGCCGCTGCCACATGTTCGGCTCTCAAAATGGAGGCCACCCAGGGACTTTAACAACGAGTTCATGCTTTTCAATGGGAAATTCAATGAAGTGAACAGGGGGGTAAATTACAGCCACCCTTCACATCAGGGTGGCCTGGTAATTCGGTAGTTTTACTCGTATAATAAACGGAGTGAAACTACCGAATAATCAGATGAATGTTGCATATAAGGGAATTCAGAGAGTAAGAATTACACGAAAGCATGTTAGAACACATAAGTTTTGTGGACAGCCCAATGCCATCTGCTACACTCACTATAGATATATGTTTGCTATTCTCCCTTGGTATAGACTATCAACAAACATTTACACACTATATTTATTCAGATAAGCCATTAGTCGGTATTTATGGTATAGAGTTACATAGCTATATGTTTCTTCTCATTTAGTTTCTTTTCAAATATTTTTTTTATTGAAAAAGATTTTTGGTAAATGAAAAACAACATATTCAATTAACAAATAACATAATAAATGTCAATATTCACAAAAATAAATCAAAGTACACAAAACAAACATGAGTTTTCAATAAAATGATGGTCAAAAAGATATGTCAAATATAGTTTTCCCATAATTATAGTAAATGTCAAACCTTATGTGTGCATATATTTGGTAAATAAGTACATGGTTCAACAAAGCGTAACTACAAAAATAATGAATATAACCATTTGAAATGCCATATAAGTCTATCATCTCTATTCTCCCTCCTGAATTGGCCCTATTTACGCAATTTCCAGAGAATGTTGAAGAGGTAGACAAAACTAGTATTGGTCACTTACTAATCGCTGCTGCTATGGTCATACCTAGGCACTGGAGGTCACTTTTCTTACCTTCTATTAGAGAGGTTTTACATCTCTTCATGGAAAAGAAAGGATATGAACTAACTCTCAGACAGCCATCTCCTATGTTGGAGAGCATTTAGTTTCCCTCTTCAATGTATGTTATCAGTAGCAATTTTGTCCAACCTGAACAGGAGTTATAGAATTTAATTGTTGGGGTCAGGTTATCCCAATGTTCTCAAGTCTATCATTGACATCCACATTGGACAGAGTCACATGGGTAGATTTCATCCTAGTCTTTACATCAATTTAAATATAGCAGGGCTGCTCTACAAATGAACATTAACAACACTCATACCAGACCTTCCACATTTTAAAAAAGTTTGCTCTTTCCAAAAAAAGAAAAAAATTGCTAGCAGAAAAGAAGTTTAAATAAACTATATGTACTTTGTTTGACAAATGTTCTTTTCGTATTGTTGACAAGACTGTTTTCTTATTTTATTATTGCCCCTTTGTTTTGTTTATGATTTTTTGGTAAATTCACTTTAAATGTTGTTTAATTCTGCATGACAATGTTTGCTGTATTTAAACACATTACAGGCTTATAAAATCAATGTGGTAAAGATTGTTGGACCATTCCATGCGTTATGCATTTTTTAGAAAGACAGCTTTGAAACTAAATATATTTGATTGTGAGTTTCCCAATGTCTTCAATGTCTGTGACTTTAGTGTAATGCACTAGCAGATGTTCTTTTATAAACAAACAACTATAATTTGCATAAATATAACAGAACATTCAGAATAATTTTGAGAAAATGAGACTGCCAAGATTAGTGTTTTTGATAACAAATATGGTATTACAATCTGTCTGAGATTTTGGAAGTGACTATCACTGTATTTTTATTTATTTATTTTTGATAGAAAGCAAAATATTATTATTTTTAAGATTTGGCTTTTCATCTTTGATTGTTTGTTTTGCTGTAGGTTTTTTTTTTACTCTTTTCCACATTATGTCTTTCTGGTGTATAACTTTCAAGTCTATTGGTTCAAGTAGAGAATGTACGTGGCTCTGTGTATGCTAGATATAGGCCTTCATGTATATCCTGTAACTCTTGAATGGGAATTCATGCATTATTTATATTAATACTCCCTCCTTCTACCACCATTTTCTGCACTGTTTTTTTCTCTCTCTCTCCCTCCTCGCTCTGTGATCTTCGCATAAGATATTTACGACTCTCTGCAAGAATGGTGTCTATGTTCTATCAAACATGTCTTATCTGCACTCATGTCACTTTAACCCCTGTATCACAACTCAACTTTGAATTCTATGTGTCGTCTTGCTCAGAAATGCTTCAGAATTGAGAAAGAAAGGTTTTCCTGAAAGCTTGTCATTAAAAAATCCTGTTAGTCCAATAAAAAAGGTATTACAAGATACAGAATTGTATCTGCTTTTTAGGTCTGTTAAAAGAAAATTAGTTTTGGGTCAGTTTAAGATAAACAAAAAATTCGGTAGCTGTTTCTTAGTCCAGGGGTCATTGCCAGTCATTGCCATCCATGGTTGCACTGTATTGGATAGAATGTACACACATTATCACACTGGCTACAGTTTTGTGTGCCACTTTTTGGTAACCCACTCCAATGCCAGATCCCCAGTATGAAAAGGTCTAAACAGATTTTAACTTCAAATATGTCACCCTTACTACTCTTGAAAAAGACTACATACAGTGTGGCTAATGATATAACATATGCTATCAAAATATACTTGAAAACATGTATAATGACAAGTGCTTTATAAAATGTGTTGAACAGGAACTATTTGTTATGTAGCTTCTTTTCGCATTGCAAATAGATAATCAAAACATTTTTTTTAAGTGGCAGATATACAGCTCAAGAGACACTTCAATGTTAGAATGTTTTTTTAAAACCCTGTAAACTTGTTCTTCAGTGCCAGAATAGACTCCACTCTTTTACTGATATCAGTAATGTTTATGATCTCAAGTCCATTCCGGTGCTTCTTATGGAGAAGGATTAGGGACCTACAAGTTATACGCAGCAACTGCCACACTTAGCTAATTGGGACATCATCCTTAACCCTATACACATAAATATATAATATTATTTCATATCAAACCCACTGTAGTCACCGGTATTATCTCCGTAGAAATTGACATCCATTAAATTCTAAAAGCAACCAAGTGCTCTCAAGTCCTATATAAAATCTCGATCCCTTCCCACAGGTTGAAGAGACCAACGGAAAAACAGCATGTTTTTTTATGATTGTTGCAACCTCCAACAATATCATGCCCTTTCTCTTAATTTAAAAAAAATACAAAATATTCTCTTTATTTGGTTTGCTAGTAGCTCAAAGCTGATGACTATTAACATGTATTAGCAATCTGTAAAATAACTAAAAACAGCTGTGATAAATGTGTCATGTGCTACCTATCCATCAGCAGTTCTAAGTCGTTTTAATAGATATTGAATAGTGATGAGCTTTATATTATGACTATAACTTAATAATATAATATTACATATGTATATGTTACTAGGTATCTTATTCCACAGCAATATAAAAGCCATATTTGGAATCCTGATCACAAGCTTGCATTCCAGCACAAAATATGTTCATGTACTCCTCTATAAACATGATCGTTACACTGTAATATAGCCGTGTGATTTTGAATGAAGCATTATTAAATAATATCTTGATAACTATGATACAGTTTATTCAGTAAAGTTCAAGATTTAGGATAAACTGATGAATAGAGGCAAAAGGATTCACATCATTGGCAATCAAATTCTCTTTTCAAAAAATGTCTGTTTCAGTAGTTATGTGTATGATGTTTGTGTTGCAAATATTATTTTTATCAGATTATTAGCATTATTGATTTTACCAAAATCGAACTCAATGAAGACAGCTAGGTACACATGCAGATAGAGAGAAAGAGAGACAGACACACAGAGAGACAGACAGAGAGACAGGCAGATACAGACCGATAGATAGATAGATAGATAGATAGATAGATACTTTATATGTGTATATAACTATAGATGTTCATCATCACAGTGCCAATAGCATAACTAGAGAATGTACTGTATATATCCCAGGGTACCAATATCTCGGTCTCTTTTCTTTTATTTATGCCTGATACAGCACAAGTTAAGAGCAGCACAAATCTCCAGAGTACATTTTATTGGGCTATTTAAACAGTTCTCCATTGGCTAAAGTCACTCAGCATTCCACACGATGCCTTACTACGCACCTGAGGCTTTTTTTAATGATCCCATAAAACACAGTCTGTCAAGTCTTATTGCTTATAACTATATTACAATGCATCTTGTCTACAGTATGAGACAATATAACACAACATAACAGTGTCACATATCAAGGTTTTCTTGCCAAATAGGATTAATAACTTGCAAATGCCTAAAATACAGTTGAAATATTGCATTGAAGTTGTCACTTTGTGTGTTGGAAACTTTGTACTGTATTACGGTATAAAAATGTACTTGTGTTTGAGGTTACACAGTTATCAATAATAAATGATGTGATATATTTGCAAATGCACAAGCCATGACAGAAATTAAAGCATTCAAATGTAATTTTAAATGAAAATTGTATTTTCCAATGCATGCCTTTTCAAGAATTTACATAATACAACATAATCAGTTGCTAAATTCAATATATAATTGTCATTTGTTTCATATTTTCCTCATAAAGCTCTTTACACGGAAACGTCTTATGCTATGAACAGATAGAATCTGTCTTTCCAGTGTGTGGTAAAGTTTCATTTAGTTAAATTAGGAACTAATATAACTAATATTACAATATCAAACATTAGAAGAATGCCTAGTAGACAAATGAGACAGGAATAATTCAGATTTGTGGTTGCATTACTATATTGCACTGTGTCCAATAATATTTTCAGTAATTCTACATTTTGTTTTCCAGACTTGTGAATGAATTGTTTTTTATGAGCAATAAACTATTTAAACGTATAAGCTGAAAGATATGAACAGAATGTTTGTACCTGGAATGTAGCGTAACCTATGATAAACAAACACAAAAATTGCAAGAAAATAATTTTAAGACTAATTAGAATGCAGTAGATAAGTCAAATTTAGTACGTTCCCAATAGTGCACTACAACATTTTCAACAGTAAATTGTTCCAAATTTCACTGGTTTAGAATAATTATTTTTTCCTGAAGAAAAAAAATTATTTGACACCTGTTTTTATGATTTACTTGTGAAATAAAATCTGTGACCCAAATCTCAGTCTCTGGTGTCAGGAAATGGACTATATATATATATATATTGATTGATATTTAATAAATGTTTTTGATAATTTTAAAGTGTATATCTATTGCAAAATGGTATGTCTGCACTTTATATATAATAACATTAGCACATCTTTATGTGGGGTTGATATGCTAATAGCTACTGCACACAGGGATGGACTTACCACGCAGGACAATGTAGGCACATCATTCTCAAGTTCCCCCCTATTTCCCTTCACTCTTCCTAAACTGAATGTATTTATTTTTTTACTTAAAAGTGAATTTAAAAAGTTCCACACACACACGGATATAGAGTATGTGTGAGTGTATATATTTGTGTGCATGTGTGTGTGCGTTTGCGTACATAAATATATGTTGGGTGTAGTAGTGTGTTTATATGTCTGAATGTATGTCTGTGTGTGCATGTATGTCTGTGTGTATCTGTCTCGATCTGTGAGCAGGAGTGTGTGTTTGTTACAGTGTGTGTAACAGCACATGTAGTAGTGTTTGTGTGTACGGTGTAGGTATAAATATTTTTAACAGTATGTGTAGGTGGTGTGTGTCATTGTGTGTGCATCTGCCAAGTTTTATAATGGAAGTCCTCTACCTTCTCTCTCCTATCTTTGCTTGAGGTTGAGGTTATGTCTGAGGGGGTGAGAATATGCAGAGATCAGACTGCCTCACACTGGCCAAAGAAAGGCCCGCTGGTGCTTCGGCTGCACTGGGGGCCCACACACTAAGGGGGCTTTCAGGTGGCCCATGGCCCATGCACCCAGTGGACATTTCTCAGTAGGACACTGTGTCCCTTTAACAGCACGACCGGGCCCCATTGCTTAACGGCAGCCGGCTAGGAGAAAGTGACAGCCATGTGTTACCTCCTCCCATAGAGAGTCAAGCCACACAGGAGGGAGGAAGAGGTCGTCAGGAGGGGTCACTTATGCCAAAGTCTCTAAAAGCCGAACTCCCAACTACAAAAGCCTGCCAGTAGACCCCAGGGAGGTCACCCTTCGGTACTCAAAGGTAGGAAACTGGAGGGTGGCTTTAAAAGTGTAATGTTTGCATGTGTATCAGTGTGTCTGTGTGTGTGTCAGTATATCTGTGTGTGTCAGTATGTCTGTGTGTCTGTGTGTCAGTTTGTCGGTCTGTGTGTGTGTCAGTATGTCTGTGTGCATCAGTATGTATTTCAGTGTGTGAGTATTTCAGTATGTCTGTCAGGGTGTGTGTGTGTATGTGTGTGTATCACTATGTCTGTTGGTGTGTGTGTCAGTATGACTGTCAGTGTGAATCTGTATGTTGCCAGTATGTGTATCTGTATGTGTGTTAGTGTTTATATCTGTGTATATGTATTTAGTCAGTGTATCAGTATTTCTCTATGTAGTCTGTGTGTATCTGTGTATCTGCATGTGTGTTAGTGTTTGAATCTGTGTGTGTGTGTGTGTATCTGCATGTCTGTCAGGTTGTGTATCTGCATGTCTGTATGTGTGTTAATGTGTGCCTATATGTTATCATTGGATGTATCCGTGTATCTGTATGTTGCCAGTGTTTTATATATGTATGTGTATCTGTATATAGTCAGTGTGTTTATACGTGTTTCTGCATGTGTCAGTGTGTGCATCTGTGTATCTGTGTGTCTGCATGTGTACCAGTGTTTGTATCTGTGTGTCTGCATGTGTGTCAAGTTGTATATGTATGCGTGTGTATGTCCCATTGTGCGTATCTGTGTTGGTCTGCATCTGCATGTGTGTCACTGTGTATATCTGTGTAAGTACACACATACATTCAACACTACATACAAACACACTAATGCATTGGAATGTCAACACTATATACAAACACATCTCTGTGTTAAACACCAAAATTATATATAAACACATCCTTGCATTCAAAACAAACACTACACATAAATGCATGGTTGCATTCAAATGCCAACAACTCATACAAACATGTTCCTACTTTCACACAAACATACTCCATACAAATCATGCTTACATTCAAACACACAAACACAGCTCAGTGCCAAGTACAACCCTACAAGCATGGGAATGGCAGAGCCCCAGCTGCCAAAGCATTGTTGAAATTGGCCACCCATGTGATTTGGGGGCCCAATGTAATTCTTGCACCAGAGCCCTCTCTATTTTTGTTCCATACTGGGTTGGGGAGTGGAGGAACGGGATTTCATGTCAGGGAGTGGTGGGGTCAGGGTCTAGGAAGCCCAATCAAATGCTTTCCCTTGGCAAGGGTCCAATCAATATTAAAGATATCCCTGCACATAGCTGCAAGGAGTTCTTCAATAAGCAGACATCCCAACTCTCCCGGAGACTGCGGGAGTCTCCAGCATTTTCAGTGTGGCTCCCTGACACCTGCAAATCACATATAATATTCTGGAAATGACACACACAGATTGTGTCTGTGTGTGATTTCCTGGATATTATATATAATTTGCGGCCACCCAAAGGGTATTATTTAATTATCACTGAACAGGAGCCTGGTCTGGTGCTGGCCCTTTAAGAGCACAACCGGGCACCTGTTGTATCGGACAGCTGGGAGGAAGTGACTGATCACTTCCTACCAGCTTTACACAGTTACAGGTGGTAGGGAGGAGGCTGGTTGCAGTAGTGGCACAGACAGACAGGCAATATGGAGGCAAAGGAGCAGCTGGAGTGAGATTCTGCATGCTCACTCTCATCTGCCTCAGCCAGCAACAGGACCTTCAACCAAGCCACCCTCCTGGACAAAAAGGCATGTTAACTGAGAGTGGCTGTAAATATAAACATTATAACATGTATGTGTGTATGTATGTTAGATTGTGTGTGTGTGTGTGTGTGTATGTCTGTGTGTATTTGCCCATGTGTGTGTGTATGCGTCAGTGTGTGTATTTCCATGTCAAGCTGTGTGCGTGTGCCAGTGTGTTAACAGTGTGTGTAATTAGCAACATGTTAAATAGTTGTGTTCTGTCATAATAAAATGTCATGTTCTTGTTAATACATGTTTTGGCTGTGGGTTGGGGGGGCTAGGGGGGAAAGTACAGGAGATGGTGAAGCCATCATCCTGAAATTAAGTTTCCCATGTTGGGATGTCTGAATTAGTATACAGACTTACCCAAGCATTAAACCACTGTACCCCAGGGATTTTTATTTTTACGTGGAAAGCTATAGTGTGTGTGTATGAATGTAAGCTTGTGTTTTGTGTATGAGTGCTTATATAAATGTGTGTGCACGTGATTTCCCTAACAAAAAAGTGTAAAGGGAAGTGTAAAGTAACAAAAGTAAGAAAAAAACAACAATTAGGTGTGTGCTAACATACACCTCCACCCTGGGTGCCAGGTTACCTAGTCACACCCCCAGTGGTAAAATAAGATGAATCAGAAGGATTGCTCTCTATGCATCCATGAGTCACATCTGTCATTTGTAAGAAAAGCTTAAAATCTAGGCAATTTAAAAACAGCATTGTAAATAAAAGGGTTTTTTTTCTGGCATGTTGTGAAGAAAAAAAAATTGAAAGTCATGAATAATTAATGCAAAAAAAATGTAAGAGAAAAAGAAATGGCCTCCACAAGGAACTTAAATAAAACATTGCACAGAGCTATCTTCCATAACACCAATGACTTCAATAAGAGAGTCTTTATAAATAGAAAATTAAGCTCCATTTATCTTTTCTGGGATATAGTTGTCATTTCCTAAGAAATAAAATGTTTGCAGTCTATAAATGAAAGCATCAAGGAAAATATAGAAAAAGAAGAAATCAGAAACCATTTCACAGAGGGTATTATTCACCAAAAAGGAAACTGAATAAAATGAAAACTAACTTTCAAAATTATGACAAAATAGCAGGTAAGGAAATTAGTTGTGTTTGGGAATTGTGCAACTTCTGACATTCATTTAGAAGTGTGAGTTTCACAGTTTTTTGTTCTCTATATATTTTGCAGATCTGGCCCCCCACCCAAAGCCCCCCAAAATATTTCTAAGGTAAGTGACAGGAAGCATAACAAAATCTATTACTAGACTCAGTTAACGGAAAATATTTTCCATTTATATAATTAAAAAGTATAAAACAAGCAAAACAAGCAGTTTATTTCCAGCAGAGCATTAAATTGCAGCAGGCACACAACTGATGGCTATGCTTTAACTGGATTTTTTTTAACTGAGAGATACGTCAGGCAGATTTTATACTTGTGTGTACGTAGCGGGGAATTATGGTGCGACTAAGAGTAAAGAGACTACCCCACTTTCCCCCCCAATAACGACAGACAAGGAATATTTGATGAAACAGGCCACAGCATTTATTAAACTTACAACTGTAGGACTCATCCGAACTTTATTCTTTCCCTTTAATTCAAATATAAATAGACACATAAATATTTATACATACCATAATTAACATATACATTAACACTTATTGCCCTACAGCCTCCAACTTAAATAACAGTCCTTGCCAACGACTTAACCAGGTGCCTATGCACCAAACCTTACCCACTGGGGTCTCACCTCCCCCCTCGTCCAAACCAAAATTCCCTTCATCTTTAACCCCTTAAGGACGGAGGGCGTACTATTACGCCCTGCAGGAGCCGGCTCTAAACGCCGGCGGGCGTAATAGTACGCCCTCACTTTAATGGCCGCCCACGTGGCCGGCGCTATTCGCCCGCTGCAGATCACGGTCGGGGGGATGCCCGGCCCCCCAGGCAACCCCCCCTGTGGCCGGTGACCGCGATCTGCTAAGTCTGAGATCGCAGTGACAGGCTGTCACTGCGATCTCAGAGCGCTCTGATCGCAGTGACAGCCTGTCACTGCGATCAGTGTTACATGTGTCAGCCTATTGGCTGACACATGTAACTGGCACAAAGATCCCCCTGCAGATTGGAAGGGGGGGGTGCTTGTACCACCCAGGCACTCCCCCCTGTGGCCAATTACCCAATCTGCAGGAGGTGATCACAGTGACAGGCAGTCACTGTGATCACTGATCCTGTGTGTCAGCCAGTGATGTAAAATCACTGGCTGACACTGTGTCTGCCCCCTGTCCTGTAAAAAAAATAAATTAGTTTAAAAAAAAATTACAGTTACATATAAAATATACTTAGATCATATATTATATATATATATATTACATATATATATATATATATATATATATATATATATATATATATATATATATATATACACACACACACACACACACACACACACACACACACATTTACACATACACAAAGTGTATTTAAATATTAATATATATAATTATTTATATATATATTACTATCAAATTACACGTAGACTAATACTGATTAAATATATATATATATATAATTATTGTTATATATATATATTTATAAATAATATAAAAAAATGTAAATACGTAAAAAAAATAAAATTAAAAAAATAATTAAAAATAAATAATAAAAAAATATATAGATGTTTGTTATTTCGTTCTAACTGTATTGTGATATTAATATATATATATATATCAAAATACACGTAGAACGAAATAATATATATATCTATATACATAAATATATACATATATCACTAAATATATACACCTATATATAAATAAAAATATTTAAAAAAATTATATATATATATGTATATATACACATATGTATATATATACATATATTAATTCTACACATATATTTATGTAATATTTTTACATAATTAGGTATCTAATTAATTACAATTAGCGGGACCTGCCTGACAACCCATGCCGAAAGTATAGGGAATTTAATTTGCTAGCACTATATTTAACCCTATAACTTTCCAAGACACCATAAAACCTGTAAATTGGGGGTACTGTTTTACTCGGGAGACTTCGCTGAACACAAATATTAGTGTTTCAAAACAGTAAAATGTATTACAACAATGATATCGCCAGTAAAAGTGAAGTTTTTTGCATTTTTCACGCACAAACAGCACTTACACGGATGATATTATTGCTGCAATACTTTTTACTGTTTTGAAACACAAATATTTGTGTTCAGCGAAGTCTCCCGAGTACAACAGTACCCCTCATGTACAGGTTTTATGGTGTTTTCAAAAGTTACAGCGTCAAATATAAGGCTTGTGTTTCATTTTTTTTCACATTAAAATTCGCCAGATTGGTTACGTTGCCTTTGAGACCCTATGGTAGCCCAAGAATGAAAATTACCCCTATGATGGCATACCATTTGCAATAGTAGACAACCCAAGGTATTGCAAACAGGGTATGTCCAGTCTTTTTTAGTAGCCACTTAGTCACAAACACTGGCCAAAATTGGCGTTTTTTTGCATTTTTCACACAAACAGATACTAACGCTAACTTTGGCCAGTGTTTGTGACCAAATGGCTACTAAAAAAGACTGGACATACCCCATTTGCAATACCTTGGGTTGTCTACTATTGCAAATGGTATGCCATTATGGGTGTAAATTTCATTCCCGGGCTACTATACAGTCTCAAAGGCAACGTAACCAATCTGGCGAATTTCAATTTCAAATGTAACGTGCTATATTTGACCCTGTAACTTCCCAAAACGCCATAAAACCTGTACATAGGGGGTACTGTCTTACACGTGAGACTTTACTGAATACAAATATGTGTATTTTATTGCAGTAAAAGCAAACAGTATTATGACACTGACGTTAAAATGTCATGTAGAACTAAAAAAATTTTAAAAAATCATATTTTCTCCCATTTTTTTCATATTAAATTATGTTTCATAGCTAAATATTTGATATTAAATGAAAGCCCTGTTTCCCCTGAATAAAATGATATATAATAAGAGTGGGTGCATTTACTATGAAAGAGGTGTATTATGGTTGGACAGATATGTAGCGCAAATGCCAGGTTTTGTTTACATTTTGTTTCGTTCACACTGTGTACATTTGGCTCCGTCCTTAAGGGGTTAAATGCTCTACCACCAGCCGGCATTTACTTCAGTGGGCACGTCCAAGTCGGTAACTAAAATGTTTACCCTACAGAGCAGGGGAGGTTGAGACCCACCTTGTCCATCTCTTGACATACCATCTGATACTTCGCCCCCCGCTAGCTGTGACAGAAACAAAACATAAAATAGGGTAGGAGGGAAATTGTTTGCTGGCCAGAATCCCAACAGGCACTGAGGTAAACTGAACCCTGCCCCACTACAAACCCATAACCACTCCCCTAAACACATACAGCCAATTACTAGCACCATCCCCACACTCATACATGTGCCCTTGTCTGTTTAGCTGTGCTTACTCCCCGGGGCCTAATGCAGTTAAGAGCATGCTACATTGTGCTGTTTGTTTATACCAATAAAAAGGTACAGGACAAAACTTAAAAAATGACAAACTAAAGATATATTATTTTGAAAGGTCAGGAAAGTGTCAGTAGACAGCAAATTTTATAAAAACAAAAAACAAAACAAAACAAAAAAAATCTATACTAAATAAGGTATCTGGATTGGTAAAAAAAAATATGTATTTTCTATCAGTATGGGTATTAAGAGCAAGTATTTGAAGGACTACTTACTAAAACATATATTTTTTCTGATGATCACTGAATATACTTTGCAATTGAGCAAAAAAACCTCTCCACTGATTCCCCTTGCCCATGAGTTTAAACTCAGGCTTCATGATTCTACTGCTTTGGTCACTTGTCTACTGCTCAGTCACACTGCCCCCGACAACCTCTTGGGTAGCGATATTCTGTTTGCTATTAATGCTACTCCAGTTTCACTGTCCTCAGCTCTACATGCAAACTGCCTGCTTCAAATTTCCGCTGGTTTAACCAACGTTTCTCTAATTGATGTGTTGCCTGTTGTGCCACTGACTTCAGACTTGGATGTAATTCCCTCTGCCCATTGGGCAACAGGGAAGGCAGATACAGGCAAACTCTCAGTACTCCCAGTATAAGTGAAAATATTGCATAATGCTACTCCTCCCTGCTTGAAACAATATCCATTGAGCCAGCACAGAAAGATGCTATCACCCTCAACTCATGCAGGCTGGCATTGTGATAAAAATACAAGGGAGATAAGGATGCACCTAAAAAGGGTTGGACTATTCCAAAATAATCAAAATGCCCTATAAAACAGATAAAATACAATAAAGTTGAAGGATAAAAATATGTTTATATAAAATATATGTTGAATAAAAGTCTTTAGGAAAAATGGCTCAGCTTGATTGCACTAGACGTTCTTGTTAGAGTAGTTCTTGTAGTTCCAGAGGTACATGCAAGACATAAAAGAAGGGGACACCAATGGCACAGTATGAAGTAAAATATAATATATAATAAAAACTGGATAGTATATTACTCACATTTACCAGAGCTATATCCTGCTCTGGTATATATAGCGTGAAGTGGAATGATCCCCACTTCTGGGATATGTATGGCAGATAGTACTTTCAGATGTTTCCAATATTGGTAGTTTCAAAACCGAGAAGAGAAGAGAGTAGCAAATATAGTGCTCACTGTATAAAATCACAATAAATATATTTAGAGGAGACGTACTCACACTTTTGAGAGCAGACTTACTGCTCGATAAATGGGGTGCTGGTGGTATAATCCCCACCTAGGATTCTTTGGTTCTCACTTGGAGTGATGAATTCAGGATGCCAGGTATAAAAGGTGTAAAATAGTATTTTATTGGCACAAAAATATATAAAATAATCAACAACGTGTTTCGCCTTGCAAGGCTTTTTCAAGTAGATAAAAACAGTCATTGTGATACTTACATCTTCTATATGTAATACACCACTATACCCAGTCAAAAAGAAACACGTGAAAGGTCAACCTGTTGTCTACCGCATTTTGCATCACCTTAGAGCTGTAAATGCTGTCACAGGGCTCATTGCTCTTAAACCCAAACCCACATGCCTAGTTTTCCCTTCTTCTAAGGTGTCACTGTAATTGATTTTGCAAATGCTTTTTTCTCTGTTCCCCTACACCCAGACAGCCAGTACTTGTTTGCCTTTACACACAAACATAAGCAATATACATGGACAGTTTTACTTCAGGGTGACCTCTATCTATCTACCCCATCTATCTGCAGTCTGTGTATGACTGTTCAAGCTCTGACCCATTCCTGTTAACCCCTGAACCTGAATAAGCATTTTACACTTTAATGTTGTTGGTTACTTCTGCTCCAGCTTTAGGTCCCTGTGGCACAAGGTGCCCCCTCATATGTCAGAGCTGTAGCGGCTGTCACTGCTCTTTTAGACAAGGCAACTGATATTGACAAAGGCTTGACAAAGGCCTCTGTGAAGTTGCAAATTCAGTTCTCAATAAATCTGCCTTTTTGAAGAAACCTTGGAGTGACTGGACCCACTTTCTACTATTAACAGCATTTTGTCACAAGTAAGGCCAAAGCATATCCACACTGCTAGACATGTTAGGATGCAATGTGGTTTGCTAATGGCCTTTAATGTCACCTTAAAAAGATGTACTGTTTTAAATCCATCTACATTACTTCCGCTAGATTTAAAAGAGGGGAGTGGTACTATGAACTTATTTAAGAACTCTTTAACCTCTGCTGAGTTAGTAGATGCTGCCCAGGTACCCCATGACTGTGTTGCCTTGATGGCACAAGAGACTGCAGGCTTTTTTGCATGTTGTTGCAAAAATTTTGAGTATATTGTAGATGGGTCTCGGTTTGCTTATGAGAAGGCTAACTTCCACACAGGATGTGCTGTAGTCGCTGCACACAAGGTTATTAAAGCAGAACTACTTGCTCCTCACTGCACAGGAGGCTGAGTTGATGCTCTCACTGAAGCATGTAAACTGGCCTCAGGTAAGACCGCTAATGTTTATACCTATTCCCGCTACACCTTTGGTATTGCACATGACTTTGGGACCCTTTGGAGGGCCAGAGATTTTCTCACTTCTGCAGGTGCACCCATCAAGAATTCAGAAGCCTTGTGTGCCCTAATGGATGCTATCGTGTTACCAAAGCAAGTAGGAATTATCAAAGTGGCAGCTCACGTGAAAATAACGTGACAATAACAGACTATGTTTTCCTGATGAAACAGCTAAATTTGCTGCTAAACAACCATACCTTGCAGGTAAGATTTCTTTCTAAACTCTGACTGTGACACAACCTGTATCATATGATATACTGTAAAGCCTCCAAATGCAGGCCAACAAGGAAGAACAGGAACAATGGAAGAAGTTAGGAGCCGTGTACAAGGGTACTAACAAAACATGGGTAAAATGTGAAAAACTGTGTTAACCTAAAACTTTACACCCAATGATGGCCCAGATGGCCAATGGACCTGCACATCAATCAAAGATGAATATGATAAGCTTGGTATATGCCCACTGGATTGCTTCAGGTTTCACTGTAGCTATAACAAAACATACCCTAAGTTGCATGATTTGTGCAAGGAACAGTGTAGGTCAGATAACCAAGACTCTTTGCCAACATATCCCGAGGCCACTTTATCCGTCAGAGATTGCAGATAAACTATATTCAATTGCCTAAGATAGGAGTGTATAAATATGTGTTGGTGTGCACTGATATCTTTACAGGTTGGCCTGAAGCCAACCCTGTGTCGAAGGCCACAGCATGGTAAGCTTCTAAAGGAATTGATATGTAGATATTGTGTACCTGAAGTAATTGAAAGTGACAGAGGTAGACACTTCACTGGGAAAATTATGCAAAAAATAATGCAAGCCTTGGGAGTAAGCCAGGCATTTCACTCGCACTACCATCTCCAGAGTAGTGGTAAGGTAGAAAGGGCCAAAGGACCTTTAAAAATAAAATAGCTAAAGCTGTGCAAATCCTGGACTGAGTGTCTGCCCTTAGCTTTATTCTCTATGAGATTCACACCTCACTCAAGAACAGAGTTATCCCCTTTTGAGGTTCTGTTTGGATGTGCACCAAAGACAGGACTATACTTCCCTCAAACACTTCAGCTGCAGCATAGCAACTGTGATGAAGTGCCCTTTGCCACTTGTGCCTGGAGAGGACTGATTGCCAGTCTCTTGCCATGTGACTATGGTCCCTGGGAGACTTTGCCAGTTAAAAACACAATTTGGACTTATTGGTGTTCTGGCCCTTTAATTGGAACTGGCACAATTTTGCACCTTTGATTCCATGGGAGAATGTGCCCCTTCCCCTCCCCCCCTTTTCCTTTCCAATTGTTCTCCAGCAGGGTGTTGTCCCAGGGACACTGTCAGACCAGTTTAAACTGGCTGCTTTGTCCCTCCTCAATCTCTCATCAGCCCTTGCAAAACGTTAACCCCGTGGCAAATTTACTCAGTTCGTGGGATCTGAGCGCTATCCGAGCTATCTGGTGATAGGTTAAAGGTGGGGGTTCTGTGTAATATAATAGGAATTATGTATTTTTATGTTTTTTTTTCTGTTAGTGTAAAATGAAGATTACTGTGGTGCCTTAAGCCAATTATCTCCAGGATAGAGGGGAGGGATTTTACTGTGTATGTGGGAGTGTTATTTTGTTAATTAGTGTTCCCATTGGTTTGTGTACTTTTTTTCACAGTGTACCACCAGGTCCAGGGGGTGTGCCTCTGGCCTGAAAACTTGTATAAAAAAAAAGTCCTTTTGTGTGCATGAAACAGACCTGCTTGACCCTTTCTTGAAGCCTTGGCTCATGCTTGGGGGATGGGATAACTACACTCTTTGGGATTGCTATAATCACACTATACTCTCCAGAGTAAGCTCTTGTAAGAGCTGTTCTTGTTCCTGCTACGCTCTCTGGAAGAAGAGAGGCCTACCAACTGGAGGCTGGATCCTGGTCTTGGATCAAGGGTGGGTGATGTGATGTTTTGTACAAATCAGTCAATAATTCCTGTATATGAAGTACTCACTTTATTAATACATATATATAAAGGATCTTCATATTGCAGCCTTGTTACACAGGGTTTCTGCAGCTGCCATTTCAAATCCCTCGAACATTCCACCAACTGCCAACAGGAACAGGAAGTAAAGAACAAAAAGAAAGGAAGTGCATCATTCACAGCCAACAACAGCCCAACTGCCCAATGCCCATACATCACAATACACTCAAAATAGTAAAAAGTCAACAATAATAAAAGAACAATTTAAAAATATGTCCTTAATCTGCATCATTCTGTCCATCATCTTCAAGATCTACAATCTTTTTTTCAGGACAGCTTATTCTACTCCTACTAGGATACCATATCCGCCTTCTCACTGTGGAGTTTCTCCGACTATAGTCCCTTAATGGATCTTCTGGTTGCCAGCGGTTTGTGGCCCTTCTCTCTCTTGTTGAATGGACAGTTTTTTCATGACCACAGCCTTCATGGTTACTTGAACTGTGGCTTGGCAGTTCTTGTTCCTGAGTTTCATGGGGTATTTCCTCCAAATCATCCCCTATTACATCATGAGCCTCTGTACCAGGTGTATTGCAGACTTCAGAAATTTCATCATGCCAAACTCCATGCCAGATATCGGTGTCTGGTTGCATGAGTCGCCCTACCCACTTTGATAGGTTGTCTGTTATACGTGGTCAAAGTTGATTTGTATGTCTCCGTGTGTAACATCCATCAGAGGTTAAAACTTTATAGTGCGCCAGCCCCAGAACTTCCTTTAACGATTCTCCTGATGATATACATGCATCCAAACAGGATCCCCTGTCTGGTAACAATGGCCTGCTTTTCCGACTTGCATCTTCGATTGTTGCTGGATGACCCTTTGTTGAATCTCTGTTTTTAGCAGATCCAACTTTGTCCTGAATTCACGGCCTAACATAAGGCATGCTGGAGGTTATCCAGTGGTTGGATGAGGTGTATTTCGATACTGTAGAAGGAACTCAGACAAATGATGTTCAGGTCTCTTTCCTTCTGCTTTCACACTTCTCAGAAAACCCTTTAACGTTTGAACAAAACGTTCTGCTTGACCGGTAGTAGCAGGATAAGAAAAGCCTGAAATTGTCCAGAAACAAACTGCGGTCCATTATCTGAAACAAGCACTCTGGGCAAGCCAAATGTTGCAAATAGTTTCTGTAATGCTTTAACAGTAACTTCTGCAGTGGTCTGCGACATGAATAGAACTTCTGGCCATTTAGAATGTGCATCTACCACAATCAGATACATTTTATTTTCCACTGGTCCAGCAAAGTCTATGTGAATTCTCTGCCATGGTGATAGAGGCCATGTCCAAGGTTGTACGGCACCATGTGGCATGTCACAACCAGTGCAACCTGAAACATAATGGGCAATCTCCTCATCAATGGTTGTCCACCATACATGACCTCTTGCCTTCTGCTTCATGCGGACTATGCTAGGATGACCTGCATGTAAAATTTCAAGAATCTGTTGTTGTAACACAAAAGGAATAACCACCCTTTCTCCCCAGACTAAGCAGCCATCTCGAATTGATAACTCCTGAGCTCTTGTTTGGAATGACTTGAGATGTATTGGAGTCTTTAGTGGCCAACCCTTACATACAAAAACAAGTATTTCCCTCAGCAAAGAGTTATTGGCTGTCTCCTGTGCAATTTCTCTGGCTGTTATCACCTCACTGAAATATATTGTAGATCTTTCTGTGGTAGTTAATTGTGAATCCATTTTCAATGGAAGTCTAGAGAATGCATCTGCATTAGAATGCAGAGCGTTTGGACAGTATTGTATTTGATACTGATAAGCCCCCAGAGTTAAGGCATACCTCTGAAGTCTTGCTGCTGTCGTGATTGAAATACCTTTCTGTGGGTTAAAAATTGTCAATAAAGGTTTACGGTCCGTAAGCAGTGTGAAGGGTTGACCATATATATAAAGATGGAATTTCTTTACTGCCCATACTATTGCCAGAGCCTCTTTATCTATTTGAGAATAGTTTTTTTCTGCAGCTGTGAGCGATCTAGAGGCAAACGCCACTGGCCTGTCTGTCCCATCAGCCATGTAATGAGACAGGACTGCTCTCAGTTCGTAAGGTGATGCATCACAAGCAATGGAAACAGGCTTTTCCAAGTCGTAGTGTACTAAAAGAATTGAACTACGAACTAGTTCTTTTGACTTATGGAAAGCTGAAGCGCATTCTACTGTCCAGCGCCATTGTCGTTTACTCTCTAGAAGACGATGTAAAGGGTACAAGACATGAGCTAAATTTGGCAAAAAATGGTTGTATTACAGACTGTGCAACTTCACAGAGGCCTTTGTCAAGCCTTTGTCAATATCAGTTGCCTTGTCTAAACAGATCAAGATAGGACCTTAGTTGTGTCACATTTTGTGTAGTTGGAGCATCCTGTAATGCCTTGACCTTCTCATCTGTTGTATGCATCCCATGTTTGTCAATTACATGAGCAGAAAATTCAAGACGATCCTGCATGAATTGGCATTTATCCAAATTTACCTTCAATCTATATTCCATAAGTCTTTGCAAAACTGCCTCTACATTCTGTTTATGTTCCTCCTCTGATTTACCCGTCACCAGCATGTCATCTAACAGGCACTGTGTCCCAGGAATTCCAGCTAACAGCTTGTCCATTGTTCGCTGCCAGACAGCTGGTGCAGGTGAAATGCCAAAAACCATACGGTTATACCTGAATAGCCACCGATGTGTATTAATCGTAGGTAGTGGTCGGGAATCTGGATGTACAGATAACTGTAGGTATGCATTTTTCAAGTAAATTTTGGTGAATTGCTGGCCACCTGCCAATGATGCAAAAATATCATCTACCCTAGGAAGGGGGTACTTATCTATTTTAAGCTGTGTGTTAAGAGCCCTGCAGAAATCCCCACAAATTCATATCTCACCATTTCATTTTCTCACAGGAACAATGAGCGAAGTCCACTCACTATTGTGAACCCGGGAGATGATATTCAGCTCCTCTAATCTCCTCAATTCTGCCTCCACTCCAGCCCTTAGAGCAAAAGGCACACTTCTTGCTTTAAAAAATGTCAGTGTTGCTCCTTCCTTTAATTCTAAGGAAGCTTGTTGTCTCTTTACAGCATACTTGTCCTGTAATTCCCTAATCCAGTCAAGTCTGGTCTGATTTTCATTCAACACATGACATGGATACTTATGCACTTGAGGCATCCCGAGAGCCCTTATCCACTCCCTACCAAAAAGTGGAGGTCCTCCATTCTCTAAGATATCACACAACCTACTGGTATTAACAGCTCTTTAGAATATGTCTGCAGTCTCGCTGTTGTCTGAATTATTGGCCTATGTATTTTAAGGCGTTTCCAGTCTGTCAAAGAAATCACTGATACAGCTGCACCTGTGTCCAAATCTATAGTCAGTTTCTTTCCATTTACAACAACCTGAACTGTGAATGCAGCCACTATTTTATATATTTTTAAATTTTGGACAGGAAACAGTTCATCCAATCCTCAAAAGACTCCTGCATTTGTACTCTATAGGCATTCTTTGCTCTGTCTCTCAAGCGATTACTGACTCTCTCTGCTGTGGATTTACACACTCTTTGTAGGTGGCCCATTTTACCATAAGCATGACACTTGGCATCCTTGAATCTGCATGTAGTTGCAACATGTGTAGCAGCTCCGCAGCGGTAACATTTGTAATGTGAATGTTCCTGTTTTGAAAGTCTCTTTCCCTGTGGTTCACTTTGTGCTCTAGCATCTAATTTTAAAACTTCTAGCTCTGCCTCCTGTGTGTTGTCCAGTCTGCTGTGTAATAGATTAGCATCCTTAGAGGCTTGTTCTATAATGCTTGCCATGTTTATTGCCTTTTTAAATGTAAGCAGTCTCCTTAGCACTGTATCACTTGCAATGCCCATTACAAACTGGTCTCACAGAGCAGTGGGCAGGTAGTCCCCAAAACAATAGGTGCTTGTGAGTTTCCGTAACGCAATGGCATATGCTGAAACTGATTCACCAGGCTCTTGTCTTCTTTTATAGAATTTAAATCTCTCTGCTATATCTAGTGGTTTTGGTTGGAAATGACTCGTTAACAGAGTAATCAGGCTTGCCAATGGCTTGTTGGCAGGTTTCTCTGGGTGTAAGAGGCTCCTTAGTGTATCATACGTTCTGGCTCCTATAACTGTTAGGAAAACAGCGACCTGTTTATTGTCAGGAATATCATTAGCTGTGAAATATTGTTCAAGCCTTTCAATCTCTCGAACTATTCACCAACTGCCAACGGGAACAGGAAGTAAAGAACCAAAAGAAAGTAAGTGCATAATTCACAGCCAACAACAGCCCAACTGCCCAATGCCCATACATCACAATACATACACTCATACACTCACACACTCATACACAGCCCAACCACCCATATATCACAGGTGATAGAAGGCGAGACCCCGGCGCATCTGCATCGCTGTAAGTGGGGTCTGCAGTGCTGATAATGTAGGTTGGAGTGCTTGGAGTCCTTGGCAAGCGCTAGGAGCATAGATTGGCGGAGGTACTCGGTCGGAGTGCCAGCGTTCCATCATATTTGGTGGCATCGGTGGGATGGCGTCCTAGTGCGAGGAGAAGCAGCTCGGAGACACTGATAATGGTGCAGCGCCCCTGTCTACAGAGTAATCCAAAAGGTGCGGATCGGAGGGCAAGTGGCCCAAAGTGGGGGCCAAGCAAACATGTCATATTGCTATGAGGGCAGCGCTTACCAGGAGGAAGTAAAGATGCAGCTAACCAGGTATGGCCCAGGTCCTTCAGTGGAGGCGATCATGGCAACCATACATGAGCTGCACGCTGAGAACCGAGCCGTGCATCTTTTCGAGCTCAAGCTACACGCAATATTGGGGAGATTCAAGAACAAAGGACATATACCCGGACAGTTGGTCCTACTCCCCAGTAGGACAGTCGGTCCTACTCCCCAGCGGCAGTGCATATCACAGGGAGAGGAGACAACCGGTCTCTCTCCCCAGCGGCGGCCTGAGTTCCAGGAGGAGGTGATGGTCGATCCCTCCACCTTACAGCAACCAGCATCCTGGGGAGTGGAGGCAACCGGCCTCCCTCTACAATAGCAGCTGGAGATACCAGGAGTAGGGACAGTCAGTCCTACTCCCCAGTGGCAGTGAATATCACAGGGAGAGGAGACAACCGGTCTCTCTCCCCAGCACTGGCCTGAGTTCCAGGAGGAGGTGATGGTTGATCCCTCCACTGTACAGCAACCAGCATCCTGGGGAGTGGAGGCAACCCGTCTCACCCTCCAACAGCAGCCGGAGATATCGGGAGAGGGTACCCCTGGTTTCTCACCTCATCTACAGGAGGAGATCAACCCTAACTCCACTGGCGCAGATGGGACAGCGGTCTCTGTGCCAATCCAACAGTGATGCTGGATGGCTGGTCCAGATCCACAACAATCCCCGCAGGGGTACCAGGAGGAGGAGGTAAGCGAGCCCTCCCCAGCGACATCCCAACCGAGTCCTGGGAGCAGTGGATGAGACTGCGATACCCACTGACCTCCTTCCAGCAGAAGAGCTGGCATCCAGGCAGAGCACTGTTAGCCTCTGCCCTCCCTTTTTCCCTTGTCCAGAGCCTGACTTTCTGCAAGCTACAAAGCGGAAGAGCTGGCAGCAGGGCAGAGCGCCACTGGCGTCTGCCCCCCAAATACCCCCAACTATTTCCCTAGCTGCACTAAGAAGACAGAGGGTGTGGAACTGTCACACTACAACCGGGGACCTACAGGCTAGTACTGTTTATTATGGGGAGGCTGCTCTGCTAATTTTTCTGGGTGGGCTACTCGACTAACCTAGGTACTGACCGACAGAAGGTCAGGTGCCTGTTTAGTCTTCCCCCCAAAGGGCCCTACGCCACTTGTGCCTGGAGAGGGCTAATTGCCAGCCTTTTGCCATGTGACTATGGTCCCTGGGAGACTTTTCCAGTTAAAAACACTATTTGGACTTATTGGTGTTTAAAAGACTGTTCTGGCCCTTTAATTGGAACTGGCACAATTCTGCACCTTTGATTCCATGGGAGAATGTGCCTCTTCTCCTCCCCCCTTTTCCTGTCCCATTGTTCTCCAGTAGGGCGTTGTCCCAGGGACACTGCCAGACCAGTTTAAACTGGCTGCTTTGTCACTCCTCAATCTCTCATCAGCCCTTGCAAAACTTTAACCCCATGGCAAATGTACTTTGTTTGTGGGTTCTGAGCGCTGTTCACCTATATTGGACACTCAGATCCAAGCTATCTGGTAATAGGTTAAAGGTGGGTGTTCTGTGTAATATAATAGGAATTATGTATTTGTATGTATTTTTCTGTTAGTGTAAAATGGAGTGGGGTCTGCAGTGCTGATGGTGTCGGTTGGAGTGCTTGGAGTCCTCGGCAAGTACTAGGAGCATCGATTGGCGGAGGTACTCGGTGGAAGTGCCAGCGTTCCATCACAGCAACATGACCACCTATGTCCAAACCCTCCACCGTGGGTTAGGTAGGATACATAAACAAGTGTTTGCCTCTATTCCAGAGGTAGAGTATCTCTACCCATAATCTGCAGCTTGGAGACATGGTGGTGATCAAGAGGCATGTCAGGAAAATCCACTGCAAAACCATCTCCAAATCATGATGCTACCACATATATACTTTTTGATACTATTGGTCATCCAGACTCAGGGTGGCCTATCATCACAATCATCTAACATTTGCATTTATATAGCTAATGCGTTTAACATTTCCTCTTGTTTAATTTCTGTGCCTACCCCTATATTTATTTTAAAACACATATTCAGCATTATGGTAACCGATACAGAAGTAGAAAACAGCCATGTTACCTATTTTGCAAATCAGCCCCAGACAAAATGTATTTGCATTAAAATGACTACTGTGATGACCCTCAATATTACTTCAGCTGAAGTTTGTTATAACATGACATGTGACCCAGCTAATATTCCCAAATGCAGAAAAATCACATTAAATTCTACTACAGATGAGAAGTACACTAACCAAACCACCCTCGTATGTAAAAATATGAATAACTTACACTGTCAAACAGTTGACAATAAGATAATATGTAACAACACTATCTTACAGCCCAGCCATACTAAGCATGTCCTCCTCCCTAAAGGATGTTTTTTTCTTGTGGTAACACTACTTATTCTTATATACCTTGGTAATATCATAGGTGGACCGTGTGCCCTCACTAGACTGACCATGATAAAGCTTAGATTTAACATCATCAAGGATAAGACAACAGAAATGTAGTTTATTCTAATTACTATAGATATTGTAGTTTCTTGTTTAAGATGCTTTGTGTCTGAAATCAATAAGAATACTAGAATACCTGTTCAATATTGATGATACATACATGCCTTCACATACAACCATCCTAGATATCTTTTCCCTGTTCCCTGCCTTCATAAAGGTTTTGTTATGTTCATGGACTGAGGCAATCCAGGGGAACCGTGGTGAAGATCTAACTAAAGCCCCACAGCCTCAAGTAGTGTGGTTGGAAATACTCTGGATAACTTTCCTCAGCCTTTGAACAAAAAGAGGGGTGTTGTGAAAGACTACTTACTGAAACATATTTTTTTGATAATCACTGAATATAGTTTTAGAACTTTTAGGTAAACTGCAATTTATTATTCATGGAATGTACTTTTAATATACTTTACATGGAATTGTTATGTACCAAATGTAGTGTGTTTAGAATCGCAATGCCCCCATGCTCATAGATAAGAAGAATATGCTAAAAACACTTAAACACCACACAAAAGTGCTGTATGCAGCAAACCAACGTGAAAAATAAATAAATACAACTTAGCTTAATAACGTTACAGCTTCCCTGGGTAACCTTCCTAGATGGGTACCACATCAATCACTGTATATGTATAGATAAAGTAAGTAATACAGCTGTACAACCTAGAAAGTTACATTAAAAAATACAGTGGAAGTGTACCAAATAGACACGTTATTTGTTGCACTCACAAGATGTAGACTGTCAGATCGCCTTTAGGGGAGCTAAAAGAAGCCTCTTATGCTCTCGTTGGTATTAGCTTCAGGAACCAGAAGGGACAGAAACAGGAATCAGATGAAGTAAAAATTCCTTTATTTGACAATTAAAATATATAAAAATAGTATTATAGGAAAGAGCAAGTTCTTTCAAAAGAACGTAGCCTGTAAAAAACATAATTCAATTCAGAAATTCAGGTAAGTAAAAAAATGTGTCTGCTTTAGCAATTTTGACCAATGGCATTCGGTTCAGCACTTCCAAACTACCGAACTTCAGCAATTTGGAACTTCAGCACTTTGGACATTCGCATTGCATTAAACTAATTGCACATGTCTAGTAAATGGTTGTGGTGGCAGTCCAGGAACTGGGGGTCCTATAGATGTGTCGGTGGTTGTGGTGGCAGTCCTGACACTGGGAGCCCCCTGCCCATTAGAGTAATATATCTGTTTCCTTATGTAATTCAATGAATATATGGTCCATAGAGCTGTTCACATTATAATCATTTAATTTCACTGAATTAAAAAAATTCTAGCCAATATACGCTTTTAAATATATGTTTTCTTTACAAAAAACGTTGTATGTATTAATACTGCTATGCACTTATTATGGTACTTATATGGGGAACAACAATGTTTTCATACAAATACTATGAAGCTGTCCATGTTGTGATGCATATGTTAAAAATATATTCATTTAACTTAATTTAAGTATTTTAGCTAATATATGATTTTCAATATATGTTTTTCTTCACAAAATAAGTTTTATATACAAATGTTGCTATGCATTAAAATAAGTATATTATCTGTATAAAGAAAACTAATTTACCCCTCTCCTTTATCCTATTCTTAACATATAAACTCTTACCATGTTGCCCTCACACAAAATGGCTGATGAAAACTATTCCAGTCACATTACTACACATTCAGAAAAATACATTGATACAAGCCCTGCCCCCTAACAGGTCACTTCTGCTGACGTGCACAACATGGACATCATTTCCTATAACACAAAAGGACAAAAGACTACACATTCCACAATCCCACGATACAAGTGAGTCGCAGCACGTCATTCCCGGGCCATGCACGCGACCCAAAGAACTAGGAAGTAAATCAGTACACTTATTTCTACTAATTGGAGATTAACTACCTATATAAACTCGGACATGCTGATGATCCACACTTCTGAGGAAGCCCTGCTGGGAGAAACGCGTAAAGTGTGACCTTAGAGAAGTTCTTTATATCAATATATTTTATTATTGCATTTTATTTATTTGTAATATTACTTCTAATTACTATAAATACAAATAAAATGATTGTTTATAATATCATATTCAATTTGTTGTTTTGTTGCTGAACAACTATCCTGGTTCCTGAGCATCCTTGGGTGGGAATTATACCACCAAGGTTTTATACCACCAGAGCAAGTTTATTGCTCTCCAAAGTGTAAGTAGGATACTTTGTTTTTGTGCACTATATATTTAACATATTACTCTATTAGACCCTTTCTGCTTTATTTTATATGCTGGAATCGTAGTGGACACATAAGATTCTGTTTTTGCATAAAAACCTTTGCTCTCCCATTACACTTTAGAAATCAACTTACACTGACAACCTGTGTCTGTGTGTCTGATTTCCCGAGTGCTTGATATTATCTAATCTAGAAACCTTAAGTATATTATTGAGGTCTTTTCCCTGACAGTGTTAAATTTTTAAAGGGACTCTGCAAGCACCATAACCACTTATGCTTGTTAAAGGAATTATGGTACAAAGATGCTATATTGGCAAAACCCAAAGCCCACACATTCTCTATTTTGAAATGTCTTAATGTAGAAATTAACTTTCACTTTGCCTGCCAAAAATATTTGTGCATTCAAGCCTGCATTATGTACTCACACTTTGACATAATAGGCTCTGATTACTCGGAAATAGCATTAGTCAGACATGCCGAGTCTCTGAAACCATTATGGCACAATGTAGAATAATATTCATTGACATTTATTTAAACACGTTTTCTGAGTACAGAGGTGAGGAACTTGTTGAATGGTGGCATATATCAAGTAGGAGAAGAGAAGATACAGCTGGTGAACCTTGGTACAAGTCAAGTCAAACCAGTTCTTATTACAAATATGTGCTCTAGAGAAAGATGCTAGTTTTTTTTTTGTCTATTTCACACCTGCTTTTTCCACCTGCACTGTGAATGTTTACATGGTGTGTTCAATAAAAACATGGTAACATTTCATTCTTTGTGTGTTATTAGTTTAAGCAGACTGTGATTGTCTATTGGTGTGACTTAGATGATGATCAGATCACATTTTATGACCAATTTGTGCAGAAATCCATATCATTCCAAAGGGTTCACATACTTTTTCTTGCAACTGTATTTCCTCTATTGTATTATTTGGTAATATCTCAGCTGTAAATCTATTTAAAAATATTGACATTTCTTAATGATTACTTTATGTCTGTCACCTGTGTTCTGATATCAATAAATATATATTTATATAGTCAGTGCAGATTCATGGACATAATTGTAGCTCATCACCTTAACTAGAGGTAAATATTTTTTTTTTTTTTTTACTTTAGATCAGGCTGCCTCAAACTTTGACCCTCCAGATATTGCTGAACTACAACTCCCATGATTCTATGAATGAAATAGACAACATCTGGAGGGCCGGAGTTTGGGGAAGCCTGCTTTAGATATCACAATTTATTTTTTAAATTTGTTCCTCATTATTAACTCCTTAATTTAACCCCTTAAGGACACATGACATCTGTGACATGTCATGATTCCATTTTATTCGAGAAGTTTGGTCCTTAAGGGGTTAAATAAAATTAATTATAAATGCTTTTCTTTAAATTATTTACAGAATAAAAACTAATCCATAAAGCCCACTCACCCTTATCTATACATTAGCAATTGTTACCAGTTTGTAGAGAAACAAATGTATCTGCCACAGCTACTACACCCTGTTCCAAATTATTATGCAAATTATATTTTTCTCATTTACCTAAATAATGGATGTAAATAACAGTCAGCATAATTCTCATGTTATCAACTATTACAATTGAGTACAATTCAAATTTTATTGAACAAACCTCTTAATGATGACAGTATTTTTTTTAAACATAAAAAACTTACAATGCACTGTTGCAAATTATTACGCACATTAAGTTTCAAAACACTTTATAGGTTGTAAAGAACTGAAAATTTTCATTTGTTGTGTTTGCAGCATATTTACTGAAATCAAAAGCTATTTCAATCAAACTTATAACAACATTTTAACTTTTTAATAGACATGTGCAATTCGTTTCGGTTCGAATGGGAATTTGGACGAATTTCGGGCAATTCGGACATTCAGGTACTTCCAAATGTCCGAATAGATGAATTGCCGAATTGTCGAAGTCCCGAAGTTCCGAAATTACCGAATTTCCGAAGTGTCGAAGTGCCGAAGTTCCGAAGCACAGTATTGCCTAAGTACTAATATACTTACCCAATGGAAGAATGAAGAATGTTACACTGTATACAATTTTAAATAAAAAGTATACAAACATAGCCAGGATTCAGCTGTAAGCATTTGCAACACTTACAACAATCAAGTAATATACATTCATATAAAATGTAAGTTAGTTAGCCAGTCAATGTAATGACAGGAATGAATAAGTAGATAACTCCTTAATTCCGACGGTATTAGGGAGCTATCTACTAAAAGACCTAAATTTGTCTTTCAGACAAATTTACTAATACCAAGTAAAGATACTTAGTATTAGTAAATTATGCCCCTACTCTCTATACCGCGAGTAGGGGCAAATCTATTAAACAGTGAGCATCCTATGGCTGCTCACTGTTTTAAAAAAAAAAAAAGACCCCCTGCTCTCAACCCCCCACCCCAAAACGACCCAGAACCAATTCCCTTCACTCTTGCATGGACCACTCAGGTACGGACTGGAACCACGCTCAAGAATCCCAAGGACAAGACCACCACAAACCCACAATGGACAGAAAAAGGTCACAAAAGACACACAAACAGAAAGACGCACAAGGGTATACACTACTGCCCAACGACACCCAACCTCTGGCACATAACCTATATAACCAAAACAAATTGAACAAGCAGCAACCATAACACTAGAACAAGACGAACCCTTGAAGACCAGAGACACAGATTAGCACTACCAAAAAACCACGCCCCGACAACGAATAACATTCCTCTGAACCCCAAACCCCCTATGGGAACTGACACATCACAAAGTATATGAAACAATCTAGCTACAGATTTGTACACACAAATGTAGCCATGGAATGTAAATCGTGCCCTACCCCAATTTCTTCACATTTCTGTACAACTTTTCTCTGGTTTCAAAATGCAAAAGAAAAATAAATAATTTTTAATTAAAAAAAAAAAGAAGAAGAAAGGAGAGAAAGAAAAAAAAACAACACCTGGGTGGGGGCCATGGGGAAGGACATTAGGTCCCCCCCTTATTAGTATTTAGGGCCCCACCCACCGCTCAGGGGTGAGGGCCAGGGGGGAGGACATTAGGTCCCCCTTCTTATTCTAATTTAGGGGTGGGGGCCAGGGGGAAGGACATTAGGTCCCCCCCTTATTAGTATTTAGGGCCCCACCCACCGCTCAGGAGTGGGGGCCAGGTGGGAGGACATTAGGTCCCCCTTCTTATTCTAATTTAGGGGTGGGGGCCAGGGGGGAGGACATTAGGTCCCCCCTTATTAGTATTTAGGGCCCCCACCCACCGCTCAGGGGTGTGGGCCAAAGGGGAGGACATTAGTCCCCCCCCTTATTCTAATTTAGGGCCCTCACCCACTGCTCAGGGGTGGGGGCCAGAAGGGAGGACATTAGATCCACCCCCCTTATTAGTATTTAGGGCCCCCACCCACTGCTTAGGGGTGGGGGCCATGGGGAGGACATTAGGTCCCCCCTAATTAGTATATAGGGCCCCCACCCACCGCTCAGGGGTGGGGGCCAGGGGGGAGGATATTCGGTCCCCCCTTATTATAATTTAGGGCCCCCACCGCTCAGGGGTGGGGGCCAGGGTAAAGGACAATAGGTCCCCCCTTATTCTGATTTAGGGCCCCCACCCGCCGCTCAGGGGTGGGGGCCGGGGGGAGGACCATAGATCCCCCCATTATTTTACTTTAGGGTGCCCACCCACCGCTCAGGGGTGGGGGCCAGGGGAAAGGACAATAGGTCCCCTCCTTATTCTGATTTAGGGCCCCCATCCACCACTCAGGGGTGGGGGCCAGGGGGAGGACAATAGGTCCCCCCATTATTTTACTTTAGGGCCCCCACCTGCCACACAAGGGAGGGGCAATAGGTCCCCCCTTTAGTTTAAAAGCCCCCCCTCCCAAGCCTATTAAACAGGCTGTTCACTGTTTATAGCGAGTAGGTGCAAAATGTACTAATGCTAAGTAATTTTTACTTAGTATTAGTAAATTTGGCTGAAAGACCAATTTAGGTCTTTCAGCCTTTTGGTAGATAGCTCCCTAATACCATGGGAATTAGGGAGTTATCTATTAAGCGGCTGCAAGAGAAGTCCCGAAATTCTGAAATGCCGCAGTGTCGAAGTTGCCGAAGTTCCGAAGTTCCGAAGTGCCGAAGTTCCAAAGTTGCCGAAGTCCCGAATTTCAGAATGCTGAACCGAACCAAAAATTTTCCCCATGCACATGCCTACTTTTTTTTAACATTTTAACAGGTCACGTTACATTTTAACATAGGACCCCTTATTTGATAGCAGCTTCACAAGTCTTGCATCCATTGAACGTGTGAGTTTTTGGACAGTTTCTGCTTGAATTTGTTTGCAAGATGACAGAATATCCTCCCAGAGCTGCTGTTTGGATGATCTTATAGATCTTTTGCTTGAGGATGCTCCAAAGGTTCTAAATAGGATTGAGGTCAAGGGAGGATGGAGGCCACACCATGACTTTCTCTCCTTTTATCCCCATAGCAGCCATTGATGCAGAGGTATTCTTTGCAGCATGAGATGGTGCATTTTCATGCATGAAGATAATTTTATTACGGAAAGCATAGTTCTTCTTTCTGTACCAGGGAAGAAAGTGGTCAGTCAGAAACTCCACATACTTTGCAGAGGTCATCTTTACACCTTCGGGGACCTTAAAGGGGCTGACCAGCTCTCTTTCAATGATTCTGGCCCAAAACATGACTCCACCACCGCCTTGCTGTTGTCGCAGCCTTGTAAGAACAGGGTGACCGTCCACCAACCATCCACTACTCCATCCATCAGGACCATCCAGGGTTGCACGGTACTTATCAGTGAACAGGACTGTTTGAAAATTAGTCTTCATGTATTTTTCTGCCCAATGCAGCCGTTTCTGCTTGTGAGCATTAGTGGTTAGTGGTGGCTGAATAGAAGGTTTATGCACAGTTGCAAGACTCTGGAGGACTCTACACCTTGATGTCCGTGGGACTCCAGAGGCACCAGCAGCTTCAAATATCTGTTTGCTACTATGTAATGGTATTTTAGCAGCTGCTCTCTTGATCCGATGCATGTATCTGCCAGAAATCTTCCTCAATGTGCCTTTATCCGCATGAACCCGTCTGTGCTCTGAATCAGCCACAAATCTCTTAATAGTCTTCATGCTTAAGTTTTCATGAAATATCTAATGTTTTCATACCTCGTCCAAGGCATTGAACTATTTCACTCTTTTCGGCAGCAGAGAGATCATTTTTCTTCCCCATATTGCATGAAAATGGTGCTCTGCTTAATAATGTGGAACACCCTCCTTTAGTAGTTTTTCCTTAAATTGGGCTCACCTGGCAATCTGATTATCACAGGTGTCCAAGATTGTTTTCAGTGATCAAAAGAGCCCTGAGACACAATGCCATCCATGAGTTAAACTGAAAATCTAAATATTTAATCTAAATATTTAATCTTTGTTACACTTAAATCGAATTTGCGTAATAATTTGGAACAGGGTGTAGTCACGGTTTCCAAACAGTACAGGATGTTTCAATATGTCATATCATTCCTACAGTAAAGGAGGGGTGGAGTGAATGGACTACACCATTTCATGGTCAGCATTAAATTACCAGTACAGAGATTGATAAATATTGCTATAGCAGTTTTAAATACCTTTGTATTAGAAATATATGATTTTCCATTTCCATTTACTCCTACTTGTGTGCTTTTGCGGTATGATCCCAACTTGTGAATTTGGAGTGTGCCTTTTAATCCCAAATCAGTTTTCCATGAGATACGCAGCAGAAGGAAGCATAAAGTGAGTAAAAACAAGGAGACAATATAGTGTAGTATATTCAACACTATATAAATAAATAGGTAAGTATACACTAACATTTTAGGTAACTTTAAAATGGCTTCTTTAAAGTAATAGCTATATGCATCTCATGACTTTCCAGGAACTTGGACAGCTCTTTGTTTCACTGTATTTCACAAAGTGAAGGAAGCAAGTACACTAGTACAATATATGTGATTTTTTGAGTTCCATCCCTAATTAAGTATTAATATCTTGCTTTTTCCTACCTCAGTAATTTGTTTTATATGCAAACTATATATATGTAGAAAGGCCATTAGGCCTGAATTTGTGGGAGGAGTAAGTCCCCTACTTAAGCTCCCAGCCCCTACTCACCGCTGCCGCTCAGCTGATTGTCCAGCACTTCCGGTCCAGCTTCCCGCCAGAACTGTACCTGTTTCCAGCAGCCAGACGCCCTGTGCAAATCCTCCGTCCGTCCGAGGCCCCTTCCACTCCGTTTCTCTCCGGTCGAGGTACCCGACTTCCGGTCACGAGACCGGCGCGTTCACGTAAGCAAGGCGGGGGAATTAGCGTTCGCTTTTTCCCCGCCGTTCGGGCCTAAAAACGTAGGGGTAGGCTCCCTCCTTTTCGCATTCTCACGAATACACGCTGTTCGTTAATATCTCCATTCGCGCCAAAAAACGCACGAACGTTCGGCTCATTTCGCTATCATTTAATGCATTTTCGTACGGAAACAACCGAATAAATATTCATGTTTAAGCTCATTATTATCTGCATTCACTTTTCCGTTCGGTTATTTCAGCACCAACCTACTCGTATGGTTAAATTCACGAACACCATCTTACTAATTTACATTCGGTTATTTCTATTCTTTTAAGCTAAGATTGCATAAGTTCTAATCACAGTCCTACTATTATTTATTCCTTCATATCAGTTTGCGGTTACATTATATGGTTAACTACCAGCCCTGTGTTTTCCTACCTTGTTAAACCATTTAAAGTATTTTTCTGTAATATACATAATGTTCATCACGGCTCATAACTTCATACGTGTCTAAATTCAAGCTATACCAATCTTTCCTAATAACACTCAGATAAGTCTTTTTAAACACTATTTACAAGTTATACCCTTTACACATAATCCGTACTATTCCTTGCACATAAATCACGCTGTCACATTTTTCGGCTTTTACAGATTGCATCGGTCTCTTGCTTTTCTGCATTAAAGTTGTTATTCCAAGGTCCTTTTATTACAGGAACAGGTATGGTTTATTATCACCTTGAGTTATCAGGTTTTATCAATTATCTTCACATCTATTGCTAACTATGGAATTTCTCTCGGTTAAACCCCTAGATCCTGTATTAATCTAAGATTCCACCGTTTCCACGCAGTTAACCTGCCACGATTAAAACAATCTCTGTACTTTAATAAAAGGTATAGTTCACTCTCTTTTCAATACTAGACCTCACGCGGTCTCAACTCCATTACTACCTTCCCTCAGGCTTACGCCCAGGATACGTTATCTCTTTACTACTTGTCTACACAGACTTTCGGTCATACGACCACCAGGCTCAAGAAGACACCAAATCCTGACACGGTACACAGCCATACCTTCAGGTACTTACATCCTTACTCAAGTACGTCCATTCGCTACCCCAAGGCCTCATTCTGCCTTCTCAATCATATCCAAAATCATCCCATTCCTACACCTAAACCTAAACCTCCCAGATCCCTCAATGCAGGATCTCACGTCGTGCCCCTAACAAACCTTCTCCCTATACTATTCATACGACATCACGATACGTATAAACACATCAACATCTGTCTTAAACCCCCAGGATTCTTCCTCAAAGACAACATTAAGACAAGACTCTCTACACTTACCAGGAGGCTCCAGATACCATTTGCGACCAGTCAAGGTTAGTATCCACACACCATTCCAGTCCTCTAACTTTACCCTTTAGCATACTATCGAACTGGCTATACGGCACAGGCTAATGCCTTAGCCCACCTTATCAGGAAATCTGATCCCGCGAGGCCTACCACCCCCACCCCACCTCAACACGGAGGTACGGCCCCACGCCCAAATCATAGTTATAAGCCTCGCATGCCTTACTATAGGGCTCTAGTTAGGGCCTCACCTGTCACGGCCACACGTTTTGATTTCTCTTATCGTCACCGAGAGGCCAACATCCCGCCACCACGTCTGTGGCACCTACGTCATAAGCCAAATCATAGGTAGAGCCTCTCATCGCCACTTGGCATTAGCAGGGCCTCACCTATCCAGTCATTCAATAGTTAAGTTTTTCGCCTCGGCATCTAGCATTAAAGTCCAGTTCTTCAAGACACACCACTCCCCATACCCCCCTTCTTACCTCACTCCCCTTCTAATATATCTTTCACATAATCATTCCTTTTTAGAATGTCCCAAGAACCAATTCCAACCGAAGAACTGACAGAAGAAGCACCATTCACGCCAATCAGACCCGTGTCTCCAGGCGAATCACTCACTCTTTCAACCCCCACGTCCTTGAGAGCATGGACTATTCCCAAAATCACAGCCGAGCTTAGGCTCAGGGGAATCCCCTTTCCGGCCACAGCTAGAAAGGCAGAACTTTACAGGCTGCTTACCCACCAAGTCCCCGAGCCTCGGCCGGGAACTAGCTCTCAAGGACAACCACCAAGTACCAGCACGGCCACCCAGGATACCCTGGCAGATATCTTGGCCAATCTACAGGCCCTCAATAGCAGGCTGTCTAAGGTGGAAAGCGCCATCTCCTCCTCAGGTACTAACACCGTAGTCCCAGTCTCTACCACGGCTGTACCTGCCATACCTTCATGTCCCTCTATACTCCCCCCTCCAGCACCTGGCACAGCCATCACACCTTTCGAGTCACCAGCACACTCCGTCCCAGATTCTATCAGGAAAGATATCCTTGACGGGAAGGATGTGTGTCTGGTGTCTTTACTCATAGCCTCTCAGGATGTACTCGAGAACAAGGCATACAATTATGGTGACATCTCTGTTGTGCTTAAAACGAGGGATCCCAGGCTTAATAAAAAATTGTCTATCCCACAGTTTGTGATAGCTTTCGGGATATACCGCGACGTCATTTGCACGGTGTATCCCCATAGGAGAGAAGAGCTAGATCTCTATCTCCACAAGGTAGTGGATCTAGGCATCAAGTACGGGGGCTCTTCCTTCTATGACTACCACAAGTCAGTCTCAGCGAAGGCGGCGACCCATCTCAAGCAGTTCAACATTAGAATGAACTGGGGTCAGATGGACACTGAACTTTTCTGTCGCCACTTCGCCGGACTCAGGCCCCCGGCTTGTGCCATCTGTAATTCCACATCCCACATGGCGGACTTATGTCCCGTCGAACCAGATCCCACCACCTCCACTCTCACCCCTCACCCCACGTTCACACCTCACTCCTCTTTCACCCCTCACAAGCCAGCGGGTGGTCTCCGGGATAAGCTGGGTAGGCCCATCTCCTTTTTAGGTAAAGCACAGGTGTGCAATAATTTCAACGCAGGCTCCTGCAGTTTCAGCGCCTGTAGACTATTGCACATCTGCTCCATATGTTTCAGGGCACATACCAAGACCATGTGTCCAGCCAGGTTGTCACCAAACAAATGACTAACCGACATTAATATCGACAACCTGGTTTTTTATCTAAGGTGTCACCCCAGCAGGCACTTAGTGGATTTTCTCACCACAGGTTTTTCACAAGGGTTTCACACAGGCATAATAGCCATTCCCCCAGGTACACTAGAATGTCCTAATCTCCAGTCTGCACGTTTAGACCCAGTCGCTGTAGACACTCTCATTTCCGCAGAAACCACAAACGGTTTCATGATCGGTCCTTTCACCTCTTCACCGTTTTCCTCCTGGCGCACTAACCCTATTGGTATTGCTATTCACAAATATTCTAATAAAAAACGTCTCATTATCGATTTATCGGCACCGCACTCCTCTTTTGTTCCAAGCATAAACGCACTCATTCCAGCAGACGAATTCTCTCTGCAGTACGTCACCATCGACGACGCTATACAGTCTATCATGACATCTGGTAATCGACCCTGGCTCAGCAAAACAGACATCACTAACGCCTTTAAATTACTGCCCATACACCCCTCACTCTGGCACTTACACGGTGTTAAATGGCGAGGGTATTATTACTTCTCAACACGACTCACTTTTGGTTCCCGAAGCAGCCCCAAACTTTTCGACATTTTCGCTGAGTCACTATGCTGGCTGCTTCTGAATGTCATCAGGTGTCACTCCGTTATTCACTATCTAGATGACTTTCTACTGATAGAGCCAGGGTCATCAACACCCACAGCAATCAATAGTACTACCGCACTTTTTCCACACTTGGAGTCCCTTTGTCCCCAGCCAAAACTATAGGACCCACCACAAAGTTGACCTTTTTAGGCATAGAGCTCGATTCTGTCAAACTCAGAGCTAGCCTTCCACACGACAAACTTTCACGATTGAGAGGGGAGATAGACACGTTCCTGCGGAATGACGTTTGCACCAGGAGAGAACTTCAGTCCCTTCTTGGATCTCTGAACTTCGCCATGCGCATCATTCCGCAGGGAAGGTCTTTTATTTCCAGACTTCTTTGCCTGCTCCATGGAGTCCCGGACTCCGGCACAGTTTCTTTGGACCCCCACGCCAAGGCTGACTTAGCTATGTGGGGGAAGTTTTTGAAAGACTGGAATGGTATCTCCATGTTTATCCCCCCTCTCTCCACCTCTTCACCCATCATCCACACAGACGCAGCAGCCAACACCGGTTTCGCAGCCATTTTCGGGAACCACTGGTTTAGGGGCCACTGGCCCACTGAGACGGATGCCTTGCCAGGATTCAGGGAAACCTCAACCCTATTTGAAATTTACCCCATTGTGGCGGCCGCACACACCTGGGGTCATCTCTGGTCCGGCAAGGCAGTAAAATGCTACTCAGATAACTCGGCAGCTTGCGATATTATTAACAAAGGGCGCTCATCATCCCTAACCATCATGCGGCTGATTCGCAAGTTGACCTGGCTGGCAGCATCCAATCAGTTTCACTTAGTATGTTCTCACATCCCGGGTATTCACAACACCGCCGCTGACGCTCTTTCTCGTTCTCGATTCCAGGCATTTTCTCAGGCACTCCCAGCAGCTCACCATCAGCCATCCAGGACACCACGGTTTCACGAACTAATATTGGATTAAGCACACTCTTGCTTCACGCTAGATCACTCACTCACCAAGCATTATCACCCAACACTGCTATCACTTACAATAGGGCACTTAACATATTTAATAAATTCACTGCAGAATTCGGGCTACAAGGTGACTTTTCTATCCAAACCATGGTGTCTTTTGCCTCTTTCTGCCACCTACACCTTAATCTGTCACACAACACCATTAAACTTTACCTCACCGGGGTTCAGCACCACAGCCTCACCAATTTTCCTAACAGCACCCCCTTTTTGTCTTCATACCCCATAAAAAAGGTCTTGAAAGGCATATCTAAGGTTTCACCACCACTCGCAAGCACTAGATTACCCATAGACGGGCCTATCTTCAGGTCTCTTAGCAATCTCCTTGACACAGCCCCATTTGATAGCTACACCAATACGGTGATAAAATCTGCCATATATCTCGCTTTCTACGGTTTTCTCAGACCTAGAGAGTTCACAGTGATTTGTCAAGGAGATATCGCACAATGCCTTAAAACTTCACACCTCACCAAGGTAGAGGATCACTACCTCCTCTCTATCCCTACCACTAAAACCAACCGGTCAATACATCCTACAATAATTCCTCTCTTCCCTACTGATAATGCCTGGTGTCCGGTGAAAGTTCTCGACCAACTACGGTCTACTTTTCGCACTCACCTGCCAGACTCTCCGCTCTTAACATTACAAGGGCACCCGCTTACCACGGCAAAATTGATGTCACATGTCAGAACCCTTGTTATCTAAGCTCGGACACAATCCGGCTGCATTCTCCGGGCACTCCTTCCGCATAGGAGCCACCTCAGCAGCCTCAAGCACAAACGCACCGGTCCACATCATCAAAAGGCTCGGGCGATGGAAATCCTCCATATATAACGCATATATTCCACAACCAGAGAAAGAGCTTCGCCAAGCTTTCAGAAACTTGGTCTTGTAAAATGCAATAAAGTGTGTATTTTCTCAAATTTATCTTTTTGCCCTCTTTTTATTTACAGGCCCACTCGTACGTTGGTTTCGGCACACCACAACCAACTTTGCTCACAGTTACTATCCATCACGTATTTAAATTCCGAGCACAAGTAGAAAGGCCATTAGGCCTGAATTTGTGGGAGGAGTAAGTCCCCTACTTAAGCTCCCAGCCCCTACTCACCGCTGCCGCTCAGCTGATTGTCCCCACCCACCTACACCCTGTTTTAACTACATTATCCTTGGTGGGCCCTCTTTTATTTACAGGCCCACTCGTACGTTGGTTTCGGCACACCACAACCAACTTTGCTCACAGTTACTATCCATCACGTATTTAAATTCCGAGCACAAATATATATATATATATATATTTGTGGTCAGGGAAGAAGGCCGTATTTATGTGGACCTATACCTCTAATCATTAGTCTAATATACTAAGTCGGTTGTAGTGTGCCGAAACCGACGAACGGGTCAGCCTGTAAATAAAGAGGGCCAACCAATTAATTGATTCCTTTTGTGGAGTGGTGGGTGGGGCAACAGGAAGTGACCAAGCACTGTCAGCAAGGTATGGAGGTAAGTAGTGGGTTTATATAGGCCGGTTGCAACCCCTCCCACAACTCCAGGCTCCGCCTTCCCATTTGTGGTCAGGGAAGAAGGCCGTATTTATGTGGACCTATACCTCTAATCATTAGTCTAATATACTAAGTCGGTTGTAGTGTGCCGAAACCGACGAACGGGTCAGCCTGTAAATAAAGAGGGCAAAAGAGAAGTATCAGTTCCACACTTAATACGTATACACATACATTATTACCCGAGCTTCCCTACTTTGCCAATTGTTTAAAAGCTTGTCTCAACTCTTTCTCAGGTTGAGGTATGTAACGGTAATATGAACTGGTACGTTTTGGCTGGAGGTTGATGTTGCCGCTCCGATACGAAAGGAGTGGCCTGTATCTGCCGTGGGATCGTACCCGATTCTTGTACATAATAATCTCACGTATTTGACGAATTTTGATGTAGTCAGGGGTTGACTGTGTATTGTGAGGAGAGGAGCTTGTTTGGGTTGATAAGCCATACCTGCCATGTATTTGTCGAATAGTTGTACGGGGCACCAATGATTGCCGGTTGGGTAAAATTGAATGTCAAGGTGCGGACCCATTTGATTCGTTTGAATGTCTTAATGTCAATGTGTAGTGATCACCTATTATGTTTATGTGTGACACACACAGTATATTTCCCTTATTGTTGATGTTGCTTAAGGTGAGTTCGTTGGGACGCATAAAATGCCAGGTATATGGCTGTTTTGAGTGTGTTATTGGTGTGATTATCAAAGGGTTTGGTATCTAACATGTCAGACAATGCCCTGAATTTCTCTGCGTCAATTGGTAGCCATCTAGTAGGTTTTAGGTTTTAGGCGTTGGATGCCTTTTAGCATATTTTAATGGGGTGTGCTGATAGGAAGTTTTTTATACTGGAATATGTGTTGCTTACATGATGCTGTATTCCAGTTAAATAGAGTTTTATGGTGTTGTGTGCCAGTTTCAAGTTGAGATGGCAAAAAGAGGTGAAAGCCACCATAGTATCTAACCTATAAGGATTCGCAATGATGTATTCTGAAACAAATTTGTTGAATAACATTAAGGCTCGGTTGTACATGCGTCTGGTGTTTGGGGAAAGTGAGGCCTGTGCTAGTGCCCTCCAGTGCTCCATGAGTAATTTTAGTCCAGGATGAGGTCTCTGAACAGCGGCGCCTTTCTTGGCTGTTCCTCTGCTGTTGGGTGTAGCTGTCTGAAAACCTGTAATTTTGAACAGGATAGTGTGTCAGCTGCTGAATTATGGTGACCTGGCACGTGTATGCAAGTCAGGAAAAAAAAAACAATTTTTGTGTGGCTGCCAACCATGTGAGTCTCCTGACCAGGTTCATGATGGTTAGTGAAGAAGACCTGCCTTTGTTCAGAATCTCGCAAGCCGCCATGTGGTCAGAGTAGCATTTGACAGCTTTGCCTCCCCATAAGTGGCCCCAGACTTTAGCTGCTGCCACTATGGGGTAGATCTCAAACAGTGCCGAAGTCTTTGTGAAAGTGGGTAATCCTAGTGCTTTGCTAGGCCAAGCGTCCCTCAACCACCTGTCTTCGAAGATGGCTGTGAAACCTGCGTAACCTGCAGCATCCGTCCATAACACAGGGGAGTTTAATGTCAACGGTGGTATGAACAAGTTTCTCCCATTCCAGTCCGACAGGAAATGGTACCACCTGGTCAGATGCGCCCTAGCCTGAATGTTCAGTGTAACCCTGCTGTTGTTATTGGGTAAGTTGGGTAACAAACCGAGTAGACGTGAGATGAAAGCTCGTCTCATGGCAAAGTTGTTGATGATATGCCATGTGCTTAGTTGTCTGAGTAACAATGGATTGATGACCCTGACCATGATTTACCCCATTCCACAGGAGCTGCTTTTAGTGGGGAAAGAATTGCCTATTTTTATGCCATGTAAGTGCCAGTGTGTAGGGTAGATGGTAGCCATTTACTGTGTTGATGATATTGGTCTTACTTAACCAAGCTTCAACCCATGCTTGAGTGATAGCTGTAAAGGTAGATCAATGGTGTGTATAGTAAGGAAACTCTTCGGAGGGTATGAGGGAGTTGAGACTTGGGGTAGCGAAGGTGTGTGGTGCCAATAAGTCTATGGTTAGTCTTGTTTAAGGGAAGATTCCCTTGTGACAATACCAATGTGTTTGTGTTTGGCGCCATGCTGTAAATGGTGGAGATTGGAAAACCCAAGTAAAAACCCCTCTGTTATTCTTGGCTATGAGTGTGTCTACAGCCGATGGTTCTGTGTGCTGACTGTAAGTGAGGACATGCTATATTCCTTGAAGGTGTATGTATGATACCTGTATGGGAGCCCTTTGAAGCTCCGGAGCTTTAGTAAATCTACTACAAGTCTGGAAGGGTGATGAGTTAGTAGTGTTGAAAATGGATTGGTGTGTACAGATGGTGAGTACGTTATTTGTAAGTTGTATTGGGACACATGGTTTGTCATGTGCCCTGAATGATTTGAACGTATATGCAACATTCTATATGCAATGCAACGACTCATACCAATTGTCTCTGGTAGTTCAGAGGTGCTGGTACCTGGAGCCTGAGAGTGCTCGTCCATTTGTTTGGGAGAAAATCCCTTCTGTATGGGTACCTGCACAAATAAGCATCTCTACATATTCAAAATGCCAACACAACCAAGGGATGGTCTGTTCCCGATTTACCTGGAATCTCTGGGTCTGACCATCATAGATACAGCATCATACATATTTATGCCTTGTTTCCCCAATGTACCGGGATCATATGTGCAGGGTTAACGTATTGTACCAAGAATTGATTGTACCCGGTAACCGAATTTCGTCTGTCGTAAATTTTTTGGCTCATGAGTTTGAGTGAGGCTAGCATGGCCTAGATTTCACCTTAGTTGGTGTTGCTGGGCCTTCCCCTGTCTCCGTTTTATCCGTTAATGTATGGAGGAGTTTGAATAACGCTGCGTTCGTTGCTGTGGCAGGGTAGGGGATTTGTCGCCTCCTTAGGTTGGAGCCACATCTCCTCTGCTTGAAGGTGTATCAAGGGGAAGGGGAGTGACAGGTGACGCCCTCATTATGATACAATGCGAGACGGCTAGCTCACGAGTGGCCCGAGGGGTGTATGCCTCAGAGTGTGAGGCGGGGTGTTGGCCTCGTGGGACCACTAAATGAAGCGTAAAGCAGAGAAAACAGGGGGTAATACCCATTGGGCCATAAAACCTTAATTGCCATTACATTACTACTATTCCAGGGAAGGTAAGAGATGAAAGTGTATCACTTCTAGCCGGGGTGCTAGGAAGAGGAGATTCTTTACCATCTTTTTGGGAAATACTTAAATAACAATAAAGATTGCAATTATATATTTGTACCCAGGCTCTTGTACTGGCTTGCTAGCTAAGCCGTAAGGCGAAACGATTAGGCTTGGTGTTTTTTGGTGACTGGTGAGGCCCTGCTAGTTGCCAAGTGGCTTGAGAGGCTCTATCTATGCTTGGCGCGAGGGGATTTTGTGTGGCCACCGAACGTTGTGGCAGGATGTTGGCCTCTCGGTGACAGTAACCAGAAAAATAGGAAGGGGAGTGACAGGTGAGGCCCTCTCTATGATACAATGCGAGGCGGCTAGTTCACGAGTGGCCCGAGGGATGTATGCCTCCGTGTGTGAGGCGGGTTGTTGGCCTCGCGGGACCACTAACCGAAGCATAAAGCAGAGAAAAAAGGGGGTAATACCTATTGGGCCCTAGAACCCTAATTGCCAGTACACTATTACTATTCCAGAGAAGGTAAGAGATGGATAACTACGTGAGCAGGTGTACGTACCTGGTAGTATGGTATTGAACCTGACAATCCGTATAGGTTTTTTAGTAGTAACTGTAACCTGAATGGATAAAATCGTATGGCATAAGGAAAATGGCATAGACCAAGCTTATCTTAAAACATACAGTATATGTGAAAAGTAAAGTGCCGTGACATGTAAATATTAATCATCATAGCCATACTGGTTAAATATGTATCAATCTTAACCCATTAAGTGCCGTATGTACAAGTGAAAAGTGGTCTGTTCCCACCTTGGATGTTGTATGTCCCATTGCTAGGGGAAAGTCTGTTGTGTGAGCAGCGTGCTATGAAAAATGTATGTGAACTATATTACCCGTTACGTATATACAGATGCGTGTGCTACTTTGTAATAATATGTGTATTTATACTACTTGCTCTGTGAATTGTTGTATGCCTTATTGAATGGTAGGGGTCAGTGAACATGGTGTTGCAAAATGCAAGTGTACTGGAGAACTGCCGAGTGCCCTATAGGTGGTAGTGTAGTTGATGCTGATTGGTATGTGAAATGTTGTTTATCTGTTGACCTATAGGGGTCAGTGTTTTTGGTGTCTGTAAAACCCCATGAAAATTGTCAATGTACTTGACAGACCTGTAGGTGGCAGTGTTGATAGAACCACTGTTAGTCTTGATGTGAAAGACAAATTGTTGAGCCAGTGCTGGAGTTTAATTTATGGTTAGGTTTAAAACAATCTTATGTGTAATTGATATTGGCTAGTAATTGTATATGACATGTGAAGACAGTTTTGATGTTGACCAGTAGGGGTCAGAAATGCTGATTGTATGGTAAAATACCCTTTAACCCCCTTCAGGATACATGAATCCCTTTATTCCAGAGTTTGGTCCTTAAGGGGTTAATCCAAATGCAAGGTTAACGTGAGATTTTGAGAGTGACCTGTAGGGGTCAGTGTGGTTTACATGAAACATTGTTCGTGAGCTATGCCCCAGCATTATAGTTGTATGACAGGGAAACAAACAGTGCCCGTTTGACAATATACAATATGTGAACATAATAGCTTAATAATAGTCATTGTAACAAACCAAAGTTCCGTTAGTGGGTTGTAAACGCACAAAACGTGGGTGTAGTACAGTAGTAAATGCATGAACTAGTTCCCGTTTGGTAGTAAATTGCACGAACCGTGAGCCTGGCATGTCAGGGAAACCAAACGAAACGAGCAGTGAGATTTGAAATGCACGCACAGAATTGCCTAGTATGTTTAGGTAATTGAAACAGAATGTGTTCCCGTTTGGGAGTATGCTAAAGCTCAAAATGAGCCAGTGACAGATATAAAAAGGTGAATTTAAACGAATGATATGCATGAACATGCAATGGTTTTAGGACAGATTTAGACAAAATGCAGCCGTAAAGTGAGGACCTGACCCGTGCAACTGATGCCTGGCGTAACGGGTAGGTCGACTTACGGTTTGTGAGCCACTTGGACACCATCCACAGCGATAGATTGAAGAAAAAGCTGGTAGGCCGGAAAAGCCTGTGGCTGGATTTCTGACACAGCTCAGCTTAGAAAACCTCATGGTGTAATCAGGTAAAATGGCGTCTGGATGACCCGGAAGTGGAAATCATTCTGATGCTGACCTCAAGCAACAGGAAGTGACCAAGCACTGTCAGCAAGGTATGGAGGTAAGTAGTGGGTTTATATAGGCCGGTTGCAACCCCTCCCACAACTCCAGGCTCCGCCTTCCCATATATATATCCACACACACAATACATATAGAGAAATTAAATATTAAAAAGTTTGGACAATGTATTTTAAAATGGGATTAATAATAATGGTTAATTGTAATCACATATTTTAATGACTGGTCACAACTAATACACAAGTAATGTAGACAAAGAAGATGTAAACACAGGTATACATGTTTATAATGATATATAGGTTTACAGTTTTATTTTTGTATTTTTTTTCAGGTACAATTAATTTTATTAGACATGCATTTAGATAATAAGAACACATCAAGTTGAAACAGTTAACTGATGTTAACTTGCCATTTCCAATATATGTGAGTGATGGCTAATCTTGGCACTCCAGATGTTTGTTATCTAATCAAGACTGGCTAAAATGTTGTATTAGTGGTTCACAAACACCAGGGAGGCAAGATTAGCCATTATGGATTTCAGTTATTCTCTGCAGTTCTCATCAAATGCTGAAGATCTGTCTGCCAGCATGTGGAAAAACTTAGACTCTGAATGACATTGGCAAAGGTAATTTTAGGAAAAATGCTCATAATCTGAGCACATTTAACTAAATTAATTTCTTTGACAGCAGGTTTTTGGAAATGGTTATATAGCATGTCAACACTGACTAAATTTGTTATGTTCCTACTAAAATGTTGTTATACCGGGGGGAGATAATGGCATACACAAATTTATATGTATATGAATGTATGTATATATGGTATTGCTTTTCCATAAATTGTTGGGGGTAGGGGGTGGGGATTGTTTTGTTTTTTATTGTTGCAAGATATTTTTTTTTATAATTTGCATTTTATTTAAAGAATTTGTTTAATAAATATAAGAAAGGGAGGGGGTACAGAAAAAAGAAAATGGTAGGAAGGAAAAGGGATTAAAATACAGTGGTATTATTATAACCATTCGATATGCATGCAATGGTAAATGCTCCATTTAAGCTTCTAGATCTCCCTTCTGGGATCACTTCCTAAATACCATATACTTTACCATTTCCATAATTTATTAAGCAATTTGTAACTTCTTCCATTACATAATTTAACCAAGCCTATAAGGGCAGCTAGAATCTGCATAATTTTCTCCACCCCATAATCCTATGGGATTACACAGTCTCCATGCGTTCCATTCTGTCCAAGCTGCTACCACCTGTTTATTGGGTGGCTAGTTGGCATAATATAAGGTTTTGAATATATAATGTTTGTCTAACTCCAATAATAGAGTGGAAAGAGAAGGAGTAATTTGTGATTTCCAAGCTCTGGCTATTATGCGTTGAGTTGTCAAGAGGATGTGTAAAAGTAATTTACACTTGGGGCTCGGTAGAGCTTTGGGTAAGTCTGCTAAAAGAAAAAATGTGTGGTTGGGACGTGCGGGATATTTTCATAATTTCTACTAAAAGTTTGTGGACCAAAGTCCATAGTGATATTATGCGTTTACACTCCCACCACACATGCAACACTGTTCCTCTATATAATTGACATCTCCAGCAAACTGGAGAAGAAGCTGGAAACATTTTATATATATAGGGGTCAGTACCATAAACCATCTATAAATCATCTTCCTTTGTTCCTCTTAAATAGGGTCAGATTTAAGAAATTTTTTTAGAGGTTAATATGATCTCTTTCCACCTATTTTGTGTGATTTCTTGTTTAAAATCTATGGACCATTGTTGCGCTGATTTAGAGTCAACAAAAGGCATATATTCTAGTATAAATTTTTTAACTCATGGAGATTGGTTTACATGAATGAGGTAAAACACCATTTATACATATATTTTCCCAGAATGTTATATTATTTGTGGTACAAGTATTTCTCTGTGCTAAAAAATATCTTAATTGAATGTAGGAGTATTGTGAAGCCGCAGGGAAATCATATAGAGTTCTCAATGTATTAAAGTCTAAGAGTGATTTATTAGAATATATTTGATATAAAAACTTGAGTCTCCTATTGGACCATGGTTTGGAATGGAATGTAGGGATACAGAAATTAAAAGCCGAAAACATACAAGACGGGGGGGGGGGGCTGGCCGCTGAGCTGAGTGGATGCCCTAAATACTAATAAGGTGGGGGCCCTATAGACACAGCTCCTGCTCTCACTGGCAAATAAAGCAACAAAATCACCAAACTACAGCGAGTACTCAACTCACAAGGGCCACTGAGCTACTGGTGACACCTGGGTGAATCAACGGGTACTAAAGATGCCACAATTGAAGCGAGATTTGCCCAAGTACCGTATGCGGCCTACAAGCATGGCTGGCGCGGAGGAGGCGGCCGCTCCTCCGACGCCATTCTTGACTGGACATTCGATATTGGGCCCTCATTCCCCCCCCCTTTGGACCGGCGGGGGTCATCCCAGTCCCCATCGATAAGCAGCAGGTTCTCGCTCACACCCTCACAGGCTGCAAAGACCCAGGCCTAACACAAAGCGGGCCTAGCACGCACGCCGCGACACAAATGGCGCCTCCAGATGCAGGCCACGGCAACGACATGATCAAGCGCTCCCTCCAACGCATAGACAAGGCATTCCAGCACTTCTGGCAGCAATTGGAGCAGCGTATAACACTGCAAGCACCGAAGCCTATGCGGGAGGTGAGAGAAGCCGAGATGAAAAGGCCGCGCGAGCCCCGCTCAGGCAGACCCAGCCTGGAGCACACACCACCCAGGCTCCCTGCCTACCTGGGCCGAAGGCCAAGTGGGGTAAACCCCCACAGCATCGCCCACGACGCCGGAGAAACGACCGCCGCAGGCTGCATTGCAACATCGGGGTCCTCCGCAGCACCCATAAAGGGGAAGACCCGGCTGCACTGCATATCCGAATCTGTGGAACACAGATGCAGACCTTCCGTGAGGCCTGGGGCTGGAGCGGGAGCCGTCGCAGCCCACGAAACACCAACATTATCATTATGCAGGACCACAGAGTGGATTACCTCATACAGCACACCAGTGGCATAGGGTGAGAGATCGACTTTGGACGCTCCCTCACTACTATAATAGACTGAAAGCCTAGAGTCATGAATGCCTCTTCATTTTAATTACCTAGGCCTGGTCATTTACTTAGTTTTATTGGCTGCCAAGCATGTCGACAACTCCATAAGCTTGCCCTAGCTTTCCCTAGCATTATTGCAGGTTCCTATGAGGATCTCTTTTTGTTTTTACCATGCAAGCAATGTGACTTAATGCTGCCTAAGCCAACAGCCAGCCTAACTTGTTTACTATGCCTATCTTATACCCAGAGTGCACAGTATGTCTATGCCTTACTACATAGTATCTTGCAAAACACTTCTGACATCCCTATCACGCTTGTTTTACAATTTTGAATATACGCCGAATCTATGGAAAATGGCGCTGTTGGCAATAGCCCTACAAATGTCTAATATGTGATGTACTGCTTGCTTGTACTATTTCCTAGGGCAACACAAACCTGCTTATAGATCGCAGACACTGTAGATAAATACATGCTCTACAAAACATACAAGACAATAATGGAAGCAAACTGGGGTATCCGCACACGAAGGGCTGGATTCTATTGTAGGAGGCAAACAAACCTCTAGTCATTAAATAGCAATATTCCGATCCATGTCAAAGGCAGACATGAGTTTATCCCTGAATCTGTACTCTCATGTTGTAAAATGTTTTGCTTAAAGTTCTAAGGCTTTATTTTATGAGGGATAAACATGTCTGAACATGTCTCCCATTGATATCTATCGGGACAACGCTATTCAATAAACAGAGCATTCTTAGAATAAAATCCAATCTCAGAATGAATGTGTTTCTATCATATTCCCATTGACAAGCTGGGTCAGTCCAGTAAATATAAACAAATTCTTTACGTCATTTAACGAGCACACTAGTGAGGATCAGTTCTTGATTCGATTAATACGAGTTTTTGAGAAATGGTTGAGCAAACCTCTCGATGTAGTATTGTGTGCACAGATGTTTGGGATGATAATGTGTCAGCCCCAATGTGGCCTATGTTCCCAAAATAAAGCAAATATACAAAACGTTCCTTCAACACAACCTATAGTATGTAATCACAGGAACACATCCAAAGATCCCCAGATAAAAACATACAAACTCTGTAAAGGGTTACTCCTAAGGGACATGATGCATTGAGAAAGGGATTACCCCAAAACGTTTGTTATTTGTCCTCCAAATAAAGGTCAGTAGCACCTTGGTTTGTGCACACAGCAAGAAAAAGGAAAAAAAAGAAAAGAAATGAAAACCCTCAAGGGGACTGTCATAGATAATCCATTGGATGTACCAAGTTTATTTCTATACATATCCCATATACGAACAGCTAATTCTATTTGTGCCAAAGTTATCTTGGATCGAGACCGAAGTCGCTTAGGGAGCCACAGTAGACTAAGAAGAGTTTATGGTTCCAATATTTTACTTTCCAGGAGTACCCATTGTGGGACCTATTCAGGAAGTGAGGGAGGGTCGAGGCTAAAATTGATGCATGATAGTATTTCTTAACATCAGGTACTGCCAAATCTCCCTCATGTAGGTGAGCTAGTAAGATTTTCAGTGCCACTCTAGGTTTACTCCCAGACCAAATAACTTTTAATAGTTTTTTTTTTTTTTATTGTTGTAAAAAATAAACCAGGGATGGGTAATTGGTAGGGTACGAAACAAATATTGTAGCCTCAGGAGTATGGACATTTTTAACGCTACTATGCATTCTGTCCAAGTAAGAAATAAAAGGCTCAATTTGTACAACAGTTGTTGGCACTCACTTCAGATTGTAACATAGAAAAAAGATCTTTATAGAGAAAAGATCTTTAATTTGTTTCGTAAATATAAAACCTAGGTATTTAAAGTTGTCTGTTCTCCATTCAAAATGGTATGGGGTACATAACCTGATTAGAACTGATTTATCTAGCCCTATGCTTAAAGCCTGTGTTTTGGAAGTATTAAGAGAATAATAAGAATGTTGTCCGTATTCTCGTATGTCTTCCAGAAGCGATGGTAGTGAATTAAGGGCATCCGTAACATATAATAATATGTCGATCACAAATGCACTGATTTTAATTTCTCTATTGCATTTTTTTATTTCTTTAATATTAGGATGTGTTCTAATTTTGTGCAATAGGGGTTCTAAGGTCAAAACATACAGTAATGGGGACAGTGGGCATCCCTGGCGGGTACCTTTGGTGATTGTAAAAACAGAGGAGCGGAAACTCACTTGAAGTACCTGGGCTTGTGGGTCACTGTAAAGTGCAAAATCCCGAGTTAAGAACTGAGGGGGAATCCATATGAAAGCCTTACCTTTTTGAGGAATAACCATCCGAGGTGGTCAAATGCTTTTTCTTCGTCTAATGCTAAAAACAGACAGCTCCGTCTGGTGACCTTCAATTGTTCCATATTCAGCAATAGCTTCCTAGTGTTATCAAGTCCCTGTCGTCCTGTCACAAATTCTGTTTGGTCATCTCCTATCAATGTTGGCAGTATGGGGCTTAAACGATCAAAAAGTTTTGCAAAAAGTTTTGCATCAGTATTTAATAAAGAAATCGGTCTAAAATGTTTACAAACGTCCGGGGGCTTGTCCGGTTTTGGTATGGTCACAATAGTGGCCATAAGCATCTCTGATGGAAGGGATCCCTAAACCAGGGCCTGATCGTATACTCTTAAAAGGTATGGAGCTAATATTTCATACCTTTTATAGTAAGTGTTAGAAAATCCATCAACTTCAGGATACTTTCCATTAGGTAATTTTTGAATGTCATCTAATATTACTTTAAGGGTAATATTTCATCTAATATTACTTTAAGGGTAACAAGCAGCTGTTGTTTTTGGGCGTCTGTTATTTTTGGTAGAGGCATGTTTATCAAATAACTCTATTGAGGACTCTTTTGGAATATGAACAATAGAGTCTGCCTTCAAATTATACAGCTTTGAAAAGAAGCTTGCAAACTTCTGAGTGATGTATATCAGGTTGATTTTCTTTCTACCACGAAATTCAAGAAATGTTTCGAGTCTTGCTGTTTTGAGATTAGACCACTATATTTTAATCCTATAGAAGTCTTTCTAATGTAGTAGATGTAACTACAGTGTTCTTAAATAGTAATAATTAGAACATAAGATATAGTACTTAGAGAAACCATACTAAAATATAAGTGGTTAAAAAAAAAGTTATGTACTCTAGTTGCATACATAGGTCTCAATTGCCAAATGATTTAATACTGAAAACCTAGGAAAAACGTGTTTTCGAATGATTTATCTACAGAAGTCCCCATTAAAGGTAATGTCTGTAGAGAAATAATTTGGAAAGTATTGTATGTATTGAATCATTTGGCAAGCTTCTCAAATATAGACCATACTGAAAGAGAGTGAGTGGTGAACCCCTACATCTATTCAATCGGAGTTGGTATAGAGTCAATTCTCTTGATGAACATCTTCAGAAAACTTTGTAAATTAAGGCTTGTGAGTAGGAAAGATACATGTGATTTGTATGTACGTAAGGATAAGCATTTATTATTGCTTGGTGTTTACTCTTTAGCAGCTAGTGTAGGCAGTATTATGAAATGTCACCACTAAACTGAGGGGCACCTACATTATTATGGTGCCTGTATTGCTTAATTAGCAAATTTGCAATACTACCAATTGGGATCTCTGACTCCCTTCAGCTGAAGCCAGCAACTGGACCCAGTGGTGTATCCTGGTTTTGTGCTGCCCTAGGCAGGACAAAACTAAGGCACCCCCCCCGCGCCACCCCCACCCAACCCTTCCCCCCCACCCCACCTTCTAAATACACACACACACAGTCAGACACACACACACACAGTCAGACACACACACACAGTCAGACACACACACACACACAAACACACACAATCAGACACACACACAAACAACACAGTCAGACACACACACACACAGTCAGGCACACAAACACACAGTCAGACACACACACACAGTCAGACACAAACACACACACAGTCAGACACACACACACATAGTCAGACACACACACACACACACAGTCAGACACACACACATAGTCAGACACACACACAATCACTCACATTAACACTTTTTTATTTTTTTATTTAACCCCCCCCCCCGCCTCCTTACCTTTGGGAGTGCTGGGGGGGAAGGGGTTCATTATCTCCCTGGGGGTCCAGTGGTTGCCGGGCTGGGCAGGCGGGCAGGCGGGCGGGCGGCTGGCGAGGGAGCACTTCCTCTGAGCAGTCTGCTCAGCTCCCTCACGCGCCACAGAGTGAGGCAGGGAGCAGGAAGATGACGTCATATTCCGGCTCCCAGCCTCACTCTGCGGCGCGCGAGGGAGCTGAGCAGACTGCTCAGAGGAAGTGCTCCCTCGCCAGCCGCCCGCCCAGCCCAGCACGTCAGTTAGCCGCAAGGCTAACAAGGCATTTGCCCTGGGCATTTGGGGCGGCGTTTTTTGCCACCCCCTGAAAAATGCCGCCCAAGGCAAATGCCTTGTTTGCCTCGCGGCTAATACGTCCCTGACTGGACCCCAGGGAAAGTCACCCTCCTGCACCTAAAAGGTAGGAAACAGGAGGGTGGCTAAAACATTTTGCATGTATGTCTCTGTATGTCTGTGTGTGTGTGTGTGTGTCTGTCTGTATGTGTGTTTGTATGTATGTGTCTGTATGTGTGTGTGTGTGGTTGTCTGTGTGTTTGTGCCTCTGTATGTGTATGTGTGTGTATGTGTGTATGTATGTGTGTATTTGTATGTATGTGTGCAGCTGTTTGATTTGTTTATTGCAAACATCTGAAAATCTGTAAATGTTGACAATAAATCTGATTTTCTATGGAGGATGAATAATTTTGATTACAACTGTAGATCATGTCCCTGCAGTCTCACTGCTCACTTCTTTGCCATTTAGCACTTGAATATTTTTTGTCTTTGTTTTTGCAGTCCTAGCCATACCTCACCTGTTTGTAATTATTAACCATACCTCACCTGGTTGCAGTTATTAACCTCTTAACGCTGTTACGGCGTTCTATGCCATCGCAGCTTTAAAGGGCTTTAAAGCCGTTGCGGCGGCATAGAACGCCGTAACGGCTTTCAGCCCCAGGGGATCGCAGCTACTTACCTCCACTGCGATCCTCTTTTGGAGGGCTGCCTGACCGCCCAGGCAGCCCTCCTCCGGCAAGTGAGGTCCCCGGGGGCCATGTGATCGCTCTCAAAGAGTGATCACATGGCCCCCTATAGCTGGCTATGGATCTGCCAGCAGGGGGACTGTCTGAAATATCAGACAGTCCCCCTGCTGGTGGGAAATGAAAAAAAAAAAATTAGGCATGTGTAAAAATAAATTGAAAGTATTTACATATATATAATATATGTACATATATTATATATATATATAAAATATATATACATATTATATATATGTAACGTCATACATAGTGTATTTTAATACTAATAATAGTATATATATATATATTAGTATTAAAATACACTTAGAATGACGTTACATATATATAATATGTATATATATATTATATATATAATAGATATATACACATATATTATAGATATATACATATAATTAAATTAATAAATAAATAACATAATAAAATAAATAAATAAAATATTGAAACAAAATGTTATTACAATTATATATTCATATGTAATTTCATTCTAACTGTATTTTGTTATTAATATATATATATATATATATATATATATATATTGGTAACAAAATACACGTAGAATGACATTCTATATATATCTATCTATATATAAAATACAAATGACCGCAAATATATATATATATATTTATATATATATAGATAAATACATATAATTACATAAAAGATTACATTAGTATACACGTAGAATTTAAATACCTATAAATGCATATATATTAAAATTCTACGTGTATATTTAAGTAATCTTTTAACATAATTATGTGATTTGATTAATTAAAATTTGATTGACATGCCTGACAACACAGGGAGAAAGTGCAGAGAATTTTATTCGCAAGCACTATATTTGACCCTGTAACTCTCCAAGACACCATAAAACCTGTACATAGGGGGTACTGTTTTACTCGGGAGACTTCGCTGAACTCAAATATTAGTGTTTCAATTGTATTACAACGATGATATTTTAAGTAAAAGTTACTTTTTTGTTGCATTTCTTTACAAACAAACTGCACTTTTATGGACTATATTATTGTTGTAATATGTTTTACTGTTTTAAAACACTAATATTTGTGTTTAGTGAAGTCTCCCGAGAATAACAATACCCCCCATGTACAGGTTTTATTGTGTTTTGGAAAGTTTTGGAGAGTCACATATAAGGCTTGCATTTCATTTTTTTGACATTGAAATTTGCCAGATTGGTTATGTTGCCTTTGAGAGCGTATGGTGGCCCAGGAATAAGAATTACCCCCATGATGGCATACCATTTGCAAAAGTAGACAACCCAAGGTATTGCAAATGTAACCGTCATAGTAGTTACTTTAGTCGGCAAAACACTGGCCAAATATTAGTTTTTTGCTTTTTTCACACAAAAACAAATATGAACGCTAACTTTGGCCAGTGTTTGTGACTAAGTGGCTACTAAAAAAAAATAAACATACCCCACCTTAAATACCTTGGGTTGTCTACTTTTTCAAATGGTATGCCATTATGGGGGTAATTCTCATTCCTGGGCTACCACACCGTCTCAAAGGTAACATTACTAATGTGGCAAATTTCAATTTGAAAATGGAACGTTCTATATTTGACCCTGTAACTTCCCAAAACACCATAAAACCTGTTAATGGGGGGTACTATTGTACTCGTGAGACATCGCTGATTACAAATATGTGCATTTTTTGCAGTAATACCTAACAGTATTATGACACTAAAATGTCAGACGGAAATACAAATTAAAAAAAAATCGTATTTTCTAAAAAAAAATTCAATTTTATTCATAATAAATGATGTTTCATATATGAGTAATTAATGATAAATTAAAGCCCTGTTTCTCCTGAACAAAATGATATATAATAAGTGTGGGTACACTTAATGTGACAGCGGTGAATTACAGGTGAACAGACATATAGCGCAAATTCCAGTTTTTGTTTACGTTTTGTTTTGATCAGAACGTGTACTATTGACTCCGTCCTGAAGGGGTTAACCAGACAATCTAGTAAAAATTTGTATATATATATGTATATATACACACTAAAATATGTAGAAATTAAACAAATAAATATAAAGAAAATTAAATACAAAGCAGAAAAATATAATCCAAAAATGTAAACCCTCAGCATTTCGTCCGTCTAGCATGGACTTCTGGGATGAAGGAACAGGAAACAGTCACTTTCAGAGTAGTAAAAGTTTACACTTGAAGTCGGATATAGTTTGATTCGGCATTATTGTTTAATTTAGCAATCAAAACTTTCAGCTTCATTTTTATTAAGCTTCACTGTGTGTTCAAAACTTTTTGGAACTTTTTTTTTTTATAAAAAATAACAATGCCAAGTTTCAACTGTTTTGCATTTATTTATGCTCATCCACACCAAGAAGACACACATTTATAATAAATAAGAAATCAATTGCAAAGTTCAAATACTTTATCTCAAGCCTGCAGGTTAGTCAGATTAATGTACAAGAATCAATACAACTTGTCTATGTCTCTGAGCTTGACAGTAGACTCAGCTGCAAGGCATAGTATCCCAAAAAATGGCATTAATACCGAAGCTTCTCATTTTATATCCCACCTTATTTGGAGACTGTTCTCTCAATATGAATTTATTTATTTATCATTGTATTAATTTAAAGTAAGCAGATCTCAAAGAAACACTGTAGCATTAGAAATACATAGACATATTCCTAATGCCACAGCTCTGATGCTTCCTGTTTATTAGGTACCCCCCGCCCCCATATCAGTAATTAAATAATGAAATTAAACAAATTACTCACTTTTTCTCCAGCACCAAGTCTCACTCAGCATTGCCATAACTTCCTCCTCAAGTGATTTCACCTCCAGGATGATGGGTCAATCCAATGCTCTTCATAGAGGAGCATTCTGCACCTTAGGTGCATGTGCGGTGCTCGCCGCGAAGCGCCTACGATTCTGCCATTGAGAATCATTACATAAAATTATTCTCTAGGGCTGACAGTGATGGTACTACACATGCACAAATGATGTCACTGTATGTTCTGGTATGAGAACCAGGACGTAAGAATCCCAATTTGCATAACCAGTGTGTTTGGAGGAAAACATTCTTATTAGTGTATTGCAGGTTTTTGGGGGTATGTGAAGGGGGGGGGGCATGACTGCAGGCACTATGACAACTTTAAAAAAAATGAAGTTGTGAAAGTGCATTCATTGTGCCTTTAGCTGTATTCATCAAGTAGCAAGGCATTAAAGCTTCTGTATTTTATGTCTCAAAATAGTTTTCTGCCTAAATGTAAATTGAATTTGTTGTGTTGGATATGTATTTATTGATACTACCTAGGGCATACTGTAAAAGTCTTACATTACCAGGAGAATAAATGTTATTTTCATGTCACAGGCTTCATAGAAATCGTCTGGGTTGTGTTCTGAAGTGGAATACAATAATAATATTGTTGCAATTTTTACAACTAACTTTCCTGCAAGATATTGTACTGCAAGCATCCATCCAAGTCCTTCAAGAACAGCAGTAATTCAGACAGATTTTGAGTATGATAATTTATCAATTGCAGCACTTGGGGCATTATCTACCTGCTCACATGTTCATCCGGCCTTTTGTATGTTGGTAAAACCTTCCATCAATGTAAGGCTCACATTAGGGAATATGTTAATTCAGTATGCAGTAGACTAGAGACCCCATTTTGCCCCATCTCAAAAAACAACATGGTGGCTGAGCAGCCAACACATGGGTATCAAGCACATGCCAGAGCCCCCTCACATGATGTAGAGAGACTTTTTGGATTTATCAGTGGGGTTTTCATTCACACCTTTTATTTAGAATTCTCTTTATTTTGAAACACACTCTGTGCATATGAATATTTTTTATTTTATGTTTGGTGGGATTAAGGATGTCCCTCTTATACCATATTTTAAGGTTCATCATTGTCCACTCTTCCCTCAGACTCAAAATAGTATGTGCTGCTTACTCTTTGAAAAAAATAACAAATATAGATACAGTGACTTGTTGTGGCTTAATCAGTAGTTAACATTGGATTGAGTTATAATGGATTGAATAATAATGGATTCAGTGTTCAAAATGGATTCATGATAAGTCAATAAAGTGTACGTATTGGGATCAGTTTATATAGTCATCATTATTGGATTCATGGGATTTATATACTTATCACTATTAGTTCTATGGGTTTATCCCCACGGCACAGCCTTTTTATAACCACAAATATAATTATCCTAGGGGTTTACAGTGCCACCGGAGTTGTGCTGTAATAGTAATAATACTTTCCAGGGATAATATGTTGTTAATTAGTATTATGATTAGTCCTTTGTGTGCCTTGGTTTAAAGCAAACAAAAGAGAAGAAAGTAATAATTCCTTTTTTGGACAGTACGTTTGCTCTATGGCGGATTTATATTACATAACGGATGTATCTATACAAGTTAATAAACTCCCTAGGAAAACTTTATACTTAGTAGTACTGGTACATCTTGGCATTTGTTCTTCGTGTATGTTTGCATCACTCTTTAAGGACACAGACTTGGTTTACATCAAAAACCTCAAATTTGTATCGGCAAGTAACACCCGCCCCAATTTTATGTTTGGTGTAAGGGGTTGGAGTCTGTCAAGAACCCCACCCTTCATCATGTACGCCAATAGAAAAGTGGATGTGGTTTCCTTGTGGCAGAACTCACTGCAAGGATAGCCGTTGCTCCTCTGGTGCCCCATCTGGTGAGTGGCAAGGGGGGCTTTCCCCATTATTATTATTATTGTTTGTGGGGACATGTAAGGGAGCAAAGTCCTTAGGCTGATGCCAGGAAGACTCGGTATCTGTAGATATGGATATAACCAGGTTTGAGACAGACTCTTTGTACTGCCCTTAGGTGTGAGCCATGGATGACAGCATATCTAGCCTATTTTATTAGCACCTAATGGGGTAAAACTTTGAAATTGCCTTTAGGGGCGGTCTTTGGATGATGGCACCTTTAGCCAGTGCAATCTCATCTACTACTGCTGTTATCTACAGCTTAGAGCTGGTTTCCATAATATCCATACCTTCTAAAACATTCACTTCTTACTGATTTTAGGCACACAGAGTCTCTGTGTGTGCTGAGGTATTGTGGAGTATAGTGAGAGCCTTTTGAATTATATCACAATATTCTATGGACGGTGTAGGCACATATCTTTAGCATACATTAGGGTATGGCTAGGTATTCTTAAGGTTTCGATCACAGTTAAGTTTGCTTTGTCTGAAATTTTTTCATTATTACCCTCCCTCACATCTTTCTCCAGTATACTCAGTCCTGTACCTATGGATATTTAAGGCATTTGGTCAACTTTTGGGTGCCCTGGAAAGTAATGTTTAAATGTATTTCATGGAAATAATTTTGATTGGACAGAAAAACCTTTAAAAATCATTTACCAAGTTATAAGGTTACAGGAAAGAAAAAAGTGCTGTAAGTAAAAAACATTCCTGCATATGTTACATACATTCTTTCCAAGTACTCTATAATCATGTCACATATATAAGATTCAATATGATCAGTTATCAAGGAACATTATATAATTTAAAGCATAAAAGAAAAGAAAAGGAAGGGTAATAAAGTCAAGGGGTGGGGGGGTGGACTATGTCCTAAAATATCAAAAGGTTAGAGAGAGGTATAAGAGAAAGGAATATAAATCAACATCACCTCTGCACTAAAGCAGAGGGCAGGACTGGTGAACCATTAAGATAAAAATGTTGTGCAATTTTGATCTTATACAGTATGGAGGGTTTTTTTCTATTTATTGCTTGTGCCATACTTTCCTTTTTGTACATTTTATAGTTATCTCATACAATGTTCACTGCAATTACATTCACATTTTCCATTGTTTGCATTACTCTGCTACTAGTGATGCTTTATATATGTCACTGGTCACTGCCAATCTACTCTCCCTATCCATCTCTGCTTAGCAATTTCTTGTTCCTTCAACTCTCTTCTGCCTCACTTCATGATGATTAGCACTCTTTTATCCACTTTTCTAAAGCCTTTGCACCCATGTGTTTGCCTCTTTTTTTTCCTGTGCAATTGATTACAAACAAGCATGTGATACCACAATAGTATTAGCAAGCATTGCAGAAACATATGATATAACATTGTCATGGTATTTTAAATAAATGCACAATTTATGTTAAGATAAAGGCAGGCTAGTCAGTAAACAAGATAGTGAGTATGTCAGTAGGGTTGTGATGGACAACAGTAGTTAAGTCAGGCTATTCTACCTAACAATGCTTCAGTATAAGGGAACATGCTTAAATAGAATAAACCACTGGGGCTAAGCAAATGTATGTTACTGTGTCATGTGGAATAAAGTAAAAAGAGACCACAATAATCATGCTGACATGATGGCATCTGCCAAATATAGCATGAACTCCAATGTAAGGCGATGGGCCGACTTCCATAGATGGGAAAGTCCTGGTGTATGCGGGGGAGACTGTGGGTCCATCCACTGAACGGATGCAGGTTGGGGCCCACCTCCAGCCCCAGGCCAGTATGAGAGCCAGTAGCACTTGACCATGTTCCACTAAGAGACCAAGTTCCGTTTATATAGGCAGTCTAATAATAAAAATTACTTCCTGGTGTGTGTAATTGGTAGCTTCCTATAACCAACCTGGAGCGCATGCGTCATACCAGAAGTGACGCGTCGTTTTCCAGTATGTTGTCGGAGCCAAAATGGTGCGGCTGTGTTCCGATCGGGTTATACCATCATAGTGTAAATGAGTCTTGTAGGTGTAAAGCCTGTAAGGATGTCTTTGCTGTATTTAATAAAGGGTTGCCTTCTAATTGAATGCTTTCTTTTGGTTTCAGTTCGGGCGTGACGCCACTTATCCATCTATTATACTCCTTGCATACCGGAAGTATGTATTCCGCCATGTTGAAGAAGGGCAATATGTGGGAAAGGGAAAGTAGAAACTGTATCAGGGAGGAGTCGTTGACTTATAGCATTTAGCACAAAATTTGAATTCCAATAAATAGCTTGATATATATTAATGAGATCTTGTAGTTGGTTTACAGAAATATTAGATAAAAAAACACGGAGGGAACTTTTCAAAGTAACATAATTGTGAATAAAAAATTGTTTTGGATTTTAAATGTTATTGGAATTAAAATATACAGATATTATAAAAACCTTTATTTCGAGACATGAAATTATCAATCTTTGTTTCATTGTCTTTAGTATAGGTTTTTGTGAGGTGCATTTTTTAAATTTGGTGCACCACTAAATACTACTTTTGGTGTTTCTGGAATCCAATTTTTTTGAATTTCATCCTCTTTTAATAAGTGCCAATTTTTATTCAGGATCTTTTTTAATTGTTTGTTTTTATTATTATAGTCCAGCACTATGGGAAGTAAGAAATTTTCTTGTCTTTGAATTTTTTCTTTGTGTATAAGATCTTTTTTGATTTATTGCTAATGTTTGATTTATAGTGGACTCCATAATTTTGGTGTTGTATCCTTTTTGTATGAATCTCTTTTTTTTAAATCTTCTGCCTGTTTTTTTTAAAACAGTGGTTTCTGAGCAATTTCTTCTTAATCTCATTATTTGGCTCTTTGGGATACTATCTAGCCATACTTTGTTATGGCAACTTTTGGTATCTATATAATTATTAACATACCTCTTTAAAGTGCGTTCTCGTGTTTATTTTATTGTCTTTTATATAAATATTAAGATCCAAGTATGTAATTTTGAAATCACTAATATCTGCAGTTAAAAGTATACCCTCTCCATTGGAATTTAAAAACTCTTGTTCTGCAGTAACTGATCCTCTCCAAATAAAAAGTAGATCATCAATATATCTTGAGTAGTACACCAGGTTTTTTGCCCAGCCATATCTACTCCAGATGTACCGCTCTTCCCATTCTGCTATATAGAGATTTGCATAGCTGGGCACAAACCTGGTGCCCTTAGCTGTACCTCTCTTTTGTAGATAAAAGCAATCTTTGAACCAATTTCTATTTTTTTATTTTTTAAATCGGGTTTATTCCTTCAATTAAAAAAATAATTTGATTCTGCATCATGGAGTCATCCTTCTCCAATATTGATCATACTGCTTGACATCCTTTGTCGTGTTGGATGATAGTGTACAATGATTGTACATCACAGGTAATTAATATAAAATTGTCCTCCCAAGTAATTTGTCCTATTTTTTAACCCTTTGAAGTTATCTGTTATTGTTTTAAGTATTTCTGTATGATAGACAGTACATTTTATTTTATATTTACTTATTTATTTTTTACTTCATTGTTTTGCTTCCTATAACCATCATATCCTCAGGTGGGGATTATACCACCCATGCTGTGTATAATAAGTTCTGCTCTAGTAAATGTAAGTACATTACTTTATTTCCCCTTTATACCTAATAGTACTTACTTTACCATATGAGTATCTCTTTGTATTTTTACATATGTCCGGCACACTGCACCTTATTTGAGACATCTGAGACGTCTACATTTTAAATACATCCTTAAACAGGGATTGTTCCATCTATACGGATTACAGCTGAGCTCTAAGTTAGCTCTAACAAATGTGAGTGATATCACATAAGATTATCTCATCACCTTTACCAACTATACTGTACTTTTGTATTATTTTCTGTTTTTATCTTTGAGGTCAACTGTGTGTATAATTATCAAAAGAATTGTGTACCTATACATATATATAGATCCTGAGGAAGACCCTATTGGGTCGAAACGTCGATCAAGTCATTTGTAAACCTTATATGGATTAAATAACACTATTTTTTTTTCTAAAAAGACCTCTGAGTGCATCCTTTTTCAATTATACTATTTATCAGCATAGGTCTGCACCGGGGCACAGTGATTATTACTTTTTTGAAGCAAGGGTGAGTGCCATTATTATGTTCTATATATATATATATATATATAATATTGTCCAATGCTTGCACTCCAGTACAATATTATGTATGGCCCGGTGCTTGTCGGCACAAATAATAGATAGAAAAATATGAAAAGCACTCCAGGGACTTCATATAAGGTGAAAAAAGTAAACTTAGCTTTATTCAGCAACTGCCAAAAGTGATCAACGTTTCAGTCCCATGTCGGGACTTTCGTCAGGATAACAGTGCATTACAAATGTTACAAAATAAATAACACTCTTAATCTTGTATATTGGATACAACTGAGACTTACCCAAGCTGCTACCTGGACGCCAAAAAACCGCGGGCAAAACTTGACCCTATTCCATGTATGCAGCAGCTATTGCTGCTGTGTAACCCCTGCATTCCAGTGGTTGCCTAGGAAACCCGCCGGAACGCAAAGGGCCTCTGTTTACATGTTGCCATGACGACTAGCCGATCGCAAATCTGATCGGTTATGCGGTCGGTTCCAAGGAAGAGGGGACAGCATAGTGTGCTGGTTATAGCATATAGTACAAATCATAAAGCAGCAGCTTGCTCTGAGCTATGCACCCGTAAAAAAAACTATATTATATCTTTATATACTTTTGCTCTCCCAATTCAAATACTAGAAACATGTTTTATGCATTTATGTTTTGGGAGAATATTGCTTACTAGCGCAACCACCAATTATTTTTAAGTGCACTACTGTTCTTTGAACCTGCAAGGTGTGCAGTGTTGATATAGACAGTACTTGGTATTACACTTTTCTATACACGATTATCTTTTTTTGTATATTGTGCTCTCACTGAGCAAGGAGTATCTATGGAAGATTTTTTTTCCCCAAGCGGGAGGTTTATTGGAACAAGCAGAAATCTTCCAATACACAGAGGAAGACGCAGACCGCATCAGGTGGGAATCACTGACTACAGATCTACCACAAACAACTACACTTAAGGAAATATACTTGGAACTGACACGTTTGAAAAAGAAAGAAACGGATTTAGACCTCCACGGCTTGTTCCTGTCGGATTACCACAGGCAGTTGCAGATTCCTAGGGGATTTAGAATAAAGAACATCCCCACTATAGGACGTGCAAAACCTAAAGTCTGCAAGAAGTGGATAGCATTCCTAAACAAGTGTTCACTGGATCTTATACTCATTATAATAGAAGATGTGAAGGAAGACCTGATTAAAATCAGACAAAGGATCACACAATTAGAAGCAAAAGAAGCTTTACTCCTGACATCCACTGAGGCAGCCCTACCCTACTGAGACTGGAACAAAATGTAAAAGAATACAAAACAGATCTTATCAGGTTCAAACGTGAAAAACAAGAGAAAGTGAGAAGCGACTACGCTGAACACAGGGTCTATAGGTGGCTTAGTGGACAGAACGAAATCCCACGCTTTGCAAGGAACAGACGGCCCATTCGTAAACCAAAACAATTCACAATCGATAAAACTTCAGGGGAATCTACTTCAGACTCCGATACCCAACAAAGATCAGAACAGGCCATTTTTTAGAGAGAGGTACTGCACCTACAGGAACTACCACAAGACAACGGGCCCGACAAGATCAAGATCTAAACGCCACATCACAAGACGAGGACAGAGAGGCGGCATATACCGTTCTGAGAGGGAGACCACCACGGCGGAGGTGATTCCAGTCTTCAACCTGTCTACACGTAAACTTAGCAACGCTGCGAACCATTTGCTAATGAAAGGGCTATCTTTTGTGCCTACAACATATCCGGTCCCTCTTGTTCAAGAAATTGAAAACTATAAATTTGGGAGAATATTAAGACTCAAGGACTTTTTCAAAACTAACACCCCAGTGAATCCCCAGATAAATCAGTTTAAACCTAAAAGCACCTGGGATCCACTGCCCAACCAATCCACCATAAAAACTTTCTTAAAATCGTTAAACCAAGAAACACAGTACCATCTAACTCATGGCAATAAACAAAGATCCAATATTACAAAACAAGAATGCCAAATCATTACCTCACTTGCCAAGGACTCGAATCTGGTAATACTTCCGGCAGACAAAGGTGGGGGTATTGTCCTGATGAACTATTGTGACTACAGACAAGAAATCCTCACACAACTAGAAGATATTACTACCTATCAGATACTTCCAGCTGACCCCACACAGACAATTATGCTCAAGATTCAACAAACATTACAACGTGGATTAGAAGCGGACTATATTACACAGGACCTGTATGATTATCTTTTACAAAAGAAACCCAGAATGCCAGTGATCTATACACAGCCCAAGATACACAAACATCCTACCTCACCTCCAGGCAGACCTATAGTTTCAGCAATAGGTGAGATATTGGAACCTATAGCCAAATGGCTAGACTCCTTATTTAAGAAACCAGTTGAGGAATTAAAAACATGCATCAAAGATACGCCAAGTCTACTAGCACAACTACAACAGTTCACCAACTTAGAAGTAGGAGTAACATTCATCACATGCGATGTCAAAAACTTATATACAATTATACCGCATGAGACTGGCATTGAGGCAATGAGGCAAATATTGACAACATAGAAACATAGAAACATAGAATGTGACGGCAGATAAGAACCATTCGGCCCATCTAGTCTGCCCAATTTTCTAAATACTTTCATTAGTCCCTAGTCTTATCTTATAGTTAGGATAGCCTTATGCCTATCCCACGCATGCTTAAACTCCCTTTACTGTGTTAACCTCTACCACTTCAGCTGGAAGGCTATTCCATGCATCCACTACCCTCTCAGTAAAGTAATACTTCCTGATATTATTTTTAAACCTTTGTCCCTCTAATTTAAGACTATGTCCTCTTGTTGTGGTAGTTTTTCTTCTTTTAAATATAGTCTCCTCCTTTACTGTGTTGATTCCCTTTAAATATTTAAATGTTTCTATCATATCCCCCCTGTCTCGTCTTTCCTCCAAGCTATACATGTTAAGATCCTTTAACCTTTCCTGGTAAGTTTTATCCCGCAATCCATGAACCAGTTTAGTAGCCCTTCTCTGAACCCTCTCTAAGGTATCAATATCCTTCTGAAGATACGGTCTCCAGTACTGAGTACAATACTCCAAGTGAGGTCTCACCAGTGTTCTGTAAAATGGCATGATCACTTCCCTCTTTCTACTGCTAATACCTCTCCCTATACAACCAAGCATTCTGCTAGCATTTCCTGCTGCTCCATTACATTGTCTGCCTACCTTTAAGTCATCAGAAATAATCACCCCAAATCCCTTTCCTCATATGTTGAGGTTAGGACTCTATCAAATATTCTGTACTCTGCCCTTGGGTTTTTACGTCCAAGATGCATTATCTTGCACTTATCCACATTAAATGTCAGTTGCCACAATTCTGACCATTTTTCTAGTTTACCTAAATCATTTGCCATTTGGCTTATCCCTCCTGGAACATCAACCCTGTTACATATCTTAGTATCATCAGCAAAAAGACATACCTTACCATCAAGACCTTCTGCAATATCACTAATAAAAATATTAAAGAGAATGGGTCCAAGTACAGATCCCTGAGGTACCCCACTGGTGACAAGTCCAAGCTTCGAATATATTCCATTAACTACAACCCTCTGTTGCCTGTCACTCAGCCACTGCCTTACCCATTCAACAATATTTGAATACAAACTTAAAGATTGCAGTTTATTGATAAGCCTTCTATGTGCAACAGTGTCAAAAGCCTTACTGAAATCTAGGTAAGCAATGTCTACTGCACCACCCTGATCTATAATTTTAGTTACCCAATCAAAAAAATCAATAAGATTAGTTTGGCATGATCTCCCTGAAGTAAACCCATGTTGTCTCTGATCTTGAAATCCATGTGTTTTTAGATGTTCATCAATCCTATCCTTTAACATGGTTTCCATCACTTTCCCCACTACTGAAGTAAGGCTTACTGGCCTATAGTTGCCCGACTCCTCCCTATTACCTTTCTTGTAAATGGGCACAACATTCGCTAACTTCCAATCTTCTGGGAACATCACCCTCCTATACGGGACCACCAGTAGAATATATCTTGGAGTTACTATACTTAGTACTCAACCAAAACTACTTCAGGTTTGAGCACACATGGTACCAGCAAATCGCTGGAACATCAATGGGAGCAGCAATGGCACCAATGTACGCCAACAGTTTCATGTACATATTTGAGCAGGAGCACATCCTTACACCGTTCCATGACAATATACTCTTTTACCGTCGTTTTATCGATGATATCATAATGATTTGGAGAAAAGAAGGACCAACACCGGAAGAAATGCTAGAATCCATCAACAGCTTGAACACACCGGTTCGGCTCACCATGACCACTAATGATCAAACCATAGACTTTCTTGATGTACGACTCTATAAAGAACAGGATAAAATAGCCTATACTTTGTACAGTAAGCCTATGGATAGGAATACTATCCTACATGCGGATAGCTACCATCTGAGCCACTTAAAAAACTCTTTACCACAATCCCAGTTCATGAGAGTCATTAGGAACAATTCCAACAAAGTAAATACTCAATTACAGATTAATCAAATGTGGAATAAGTTCCTGGCCCATGGATACAGTTCCACTATCTTGCAGAAAGCCTTGAATAAATGCTTTGAAAAACCATCAACACAGATGTCCAAGGAGGAAAGATTGATATTTCCCGTGACGTACACTACAATATCAGACCACATCCAAGAAACTGTTAATCAGAATTGGCGCATGATGCTCAATGACACCAGTCTACCATGTCAGTTTAAACAACCACCGATGATGTGCTATCAGAGAGGAAAGAATTTAAGAGACCTACTGGTCAAGACCGATCCAACACATTGTTATAATCAACCCTCACCCCACTTGAATTTGGGATGTTACAGGTGTCTGGGATGTGTAACATGCAGTCATATGCTACCAAGCAAGACGTTTACCCATCCACACACTGGCAAGACGTTCACCATTAGGCACAGACTTACGTGTACCAGTGACTACGTGGTGTATAAATTGGTTTGCCCGTGCGGTTTGGCATATGTGGGAAAAACGGACTTACCACTAAGGGAACGAATGCGCAACCACCGGTCAAGTATAAGAATTGCATATAGAGACAAAGGCTCAGAACAACCTGTAGCAAAACATTTTTGGGAAAGCAACCATCCCTTACCATCTATGAAGTTCATAGCGATTGATCACATTCCACCACCAAAGAGAGGTGGAGACCATAAGGAAATCCTACTACAGAGGGAACTATATTGGATTAGGACTCTGGACACTGTGCAGCCCAAGGGTTTAAAGGAAAAATATACTCTGGGTATCTTCCTGTAAGGATACACATTGACACTAGATTTATGCAGGGTTTATCCCTATAAGCTGTTGGCCATTTTTTTATTTTTTTTATTTTTTTTATTATGTTTTTATTTTTTTATTTTTTTCGAGATTGTTCTTTGATTTACTGGATCATGATGTTCATTTCGATTATGATTTATGTACCCAGCTATATTTAGCTAGGCACTTGGACATTCTAACCTTTACAAGCTCGGGCCCCATGTGTGTCCTCTGGTTTTAGGGAGACTTAAATACTCATAGTCATGGTTTTGATGTTATAGTTATGAAACACTTTTTTGACAGATGTATTGTCTATTATTTTGTCAAGTACAAGATAGAGTCCATAATTAACTTACACAGTGGACATCAGCATATCACCCCTTGTTAACCATATCATACACATATCTCTCTATATAGGAAATGCCTTACACTTAAAGCTTCCATATATGTATACTAATATCTGACTGGTATACCCAGTCACCCTTTATGCCTTAGATATTACCAGCTTAAGCCCTCCTATAGGGCTTCATAATAAATTTCCTACATATTAAGTAGTACTACATTAGTTTTTTTTGTTTTGCTAACCACATTTTTACATTAGACACATTTAGGCATATACCTATCAGCATATTCATATGCTTTGTTTAAATTGCATATTTTATTGAAGTCCATCAGTGCTAAACTATTTTTTCATGTATGCTTTCGGTTTAGTCTTTCTCCACACCCTGGTGCCACTAAGAGCAAGCTGCTGCTTTATGATTTGTACTATATGCTATAACCAGCGCACTATGCTGTCCCCTCTTCCTTGGAACCGACCGCATAACCAATCAGATTTGCGATCGGCTAGTCGTCATGGCAACATGTAAACAGACGCCCCCTTGCGTTCCGGCGGGTTTCCTAGGCAACCACTGGAACGCAGGGGTTACACAGCAGCAACAGCTGCTGCATACATGGAATAGGGTCAAGTTTTGCCCGCGGTTTTTTGGCGTCCAGGTAGCAGCTTGGGTAAGTCTCAGTTGTATCCAATATACAAGATTAAGAGTGTTATTTATTTTGTAACATTTGTAATGCACTGTTATCCTGATGAAAGTCCCGACATGGGACTGAAACGTTGATTACTTTTGGCAGTTGCTGAATAAAGCTAAAATTACTTTTTTCACCTTATATGAAGTCCCTGGAGTGCTTTTCATATTTCTCTATCTATATATATATATATATATATATATATATATATAATACACAAGATCCAGCGCACTCACCAATGTTTGATCATATAATGTAACTAAACCCCCATTATGTTTGCCTAGATTAGGTGTTTTTTTAAAAAACAAATAAAATCTTTCAACATTGAAGTTGCTGTTTAGTGGATAGGTGAGTGCACTGGATCTTGTGTATTGTGTATATATATATAGATATATATATATTATAGCGAGCGCCTATTATTTTCCTTCACAGCTTCATCAGGGAGTCCACTGTGGAGCCACGTGGTGCCCTCTGGCAGAGACATAGGCCCTGTGAGTCAGAGAAATGGGCATCCACCATCTAGTCTCGGGTGGTTCTTTGTCCAGGTGGCTTTGGGTGGCTCTTAGCTCAGGTGGGTGAGTGGTAGGCTGAACAGGAAGGATTTTAGGGGTGCCATCCAAAGGGGTACCCCCTTCCCTCTTCCGATCTCTCCTCTGAGTCTGTGGTCAATTGGCTGTTTCATGCTCTTGTATCTGCACCCAGTAGCGCTGAAAGGCTGCATCCAGCTTTATGAGGGAATTCTCTATGGAGCCACGTGGTGCCCTCTGGGAGAGACATAGGCCCTACAAATCAGAACAATGGGCATCCTCCATCTTGCAACTTCTAGTAGCATTGGGTAACTGCTTAGGTCAAAGATTAGACACAGCCAGAACATTATTGGCCCTGCCACTGGGGAACAGGATAACCCCCACCGGTCCAGAGGGGTGGTAGGAGTCAAACGGGACCACACTGCAAGCAGAGTGTCGGGAAGAGCATCCGCCTCTCCCCAGTTCCACTGCCAGAGAGCTCCTCAGGCTCCAGATGGCTGAAAGTCTCAAGTAAGGTAGCTGTCGAGTCTCCAGGGCTTCCCCAATATAGGTAGTGCACCGGAGTCTGGCTGGCAGTCCGATGTTCAGAAATATTTAGCAAATATCAGCAAATTAGCCGGGAGCCCTCGCACCGCACGTCTAGGCAGCAGGAAAGTCAGGCTCTGCCCACCTGTGTTTGCCTATTTTGATCTCCTGTCACATTCATTGCTGTATGTCTCTTTATATCCTATGCATCCCTTGCTCCCTGTTGTGCCTCTTGTGTTGTCCATCACTTTGCTTAACTTCCAGGTTGTGTGCTCTACGTTATGCATTGCATGTAACCCTTTTTTTCTACCCTGCCAAACAGTGTAATTATGTATTGACTGAGAGGAAAGAGAGATATGGCATCAAGCTATGTCCCTGATCCTCAGGGAACATTTAAAATATTGCCAAGAATACACTGAAGAGATCTGTGACTTGATATTGCCCAGTCAAGCTGCAAACAACAATGGAACAAAGGAAAGAAGATGATCTGATATCCTCCTCCTTCATCCACACACTAGCTGTCATTCATGTTGAACCATCCCAACTTAGAACACCCCTGTCAAAAAAAGGGTCTATATTGTGAAACATTGACTTTAATAGCAAAATATGAATAGTTTCAAATAAAATAGGGCATCTCCCGGCATCTGGAGACTACCCTTACATGGACTTAATTATATGCTGAAGCAACACTTCTGCATTATCACTGTCAATTTCATCCAAAATGTTGGGAATTGGCTGAGAGCACTGTTATTGGGTTATTGCAGAAAAGTGCAAAAAAAACAAATATGTATAAACACATTGTTGATAGTGTAAAGTTAACAAAGATAAATTATGCCTCAGTATTGCAAAATTAAATACAACTGTCGGCTAAAATATTTAGTAAGTGTTTATAATGTTCTGGTTCATTTATGTTAACGATCTTTTAATTTAAAAAAAAAAGGAAAAGAAAAGAAAATGAAAAACATAAATACTAATGTCCTAGAAAATCATTTTTAAGTATTGTTTAATGTTGCTTTCAGTATGATTAATGCAAGAATAGATTAGAATGATAGGAAATGCTTAAAAAAAATAAAAAGAGAGAAATAGAATTGGTTTTCGCAATAACTGGGAACTGCTTGTTTCCATTTTTCTTCCTCTTTCAGACAAAATACTGGATTGTCGTTTACTAACATCAATGTGATTAAAGAGTCACAAAGAGTAGTTTTGATATTTTAGATAAAAATAATAAATTTCTTATATTACAATTATCATGAGAGACTTATAGCATTTGGAATACAGACATGTAAACCTACTGCTATAGTGCTACACTAGTGCTTTAGATTATTGCCCCCAAGCAGAACAAATACAATAAACAGATTTACTTACCTTTACTCCCTCACAGCTCCGATCTCTGTGCAGCTGCCTGGAAAATCACCACCATGTGTTAGTAAGCATCTCCTCATATGGGGAGCATTGCAAAGCATGGAGATGCTGAACACGTTTTGCAGGACCTAACCCAGTGAGCCCCATTAGTGACTGTCAAAGTGACAGCCAATAGAAGTAGACTTAGGCAGAAATATAAACCCAATGTTTTTGTCATGTCTCAGCAAACAGTTAAATAAAGCATTGATCACTGTGGTCATTAATATATTTGTTGCTTAATTATACTTTATTTTTTCTTTCTTCAACAAAATACTGCTAAGAATAGGTTTATGGAATTTGTAGTTGATCTGTAAACATTATGTAGCTTTTCTATACACCTTTGTTATGCCCATAACGCACTACTTATTGTTACGCTACCTGCGGTGATTTGGATTGGAACTCAACTGCAGCTTGTAAACTCCCTAATTACAATAGTGAAGAAATGGAGACTCTTTAAAGTATCAATACTGTAGCTTTAAGAAAAGAGAGAATCGCTGGTAACTTGATTTAACCGAAGTTTTAATAAGTGTTAAACTTAAATGAATTGCATTTAGGCAATAATCCACTAAGAAGAAGTGCAAGTAATCAACAACACAAAGTTCATTATTAAGTATTTCCTCAGAGATGCATTAGGTAACATTCTTTAAGTTCATGAGAATAATCTTCAATAGAAACAATAAGCAAGTAGCCAGGGCCGCCATCAGGGCATGACAACCATAACGGTTGTCATGGGCCCGGCGGTCCTGGTGGGCCCCACATTTCATATGTGCACATATAGATAGCGATTATCGCTATCTATATGTGCACCTGCGGGCCCCGGATACCTGTACAACATAGACAGGGTCCAGCCAGCACCATCTTAACTTTCCAGCAGCTCCTGTGCCTGTAACTCTCGCGAGCTCTGCGGCTGGCAGAGCGTTGTCACGGGTTACCATGGCAACTCTCTGCGCGGCATGCAGGCACAGCTCACGAGAGTTACAGACACAGGAGCTGCTGGAGAGTTAAGATGGTGCTGGCTGGTCCCGTTCTACGTTGTACAGCAGCTGGCTTCCCTCCACCAGGGATGCAATCTCCACCCTCCCTAGTCAGGTAAGAAGCATGGAGGGGGGAATACAATTGTGTGTTAAATGAATGTAAATACCACCAAAAAGGCTCCTGTGCAGACCCCTATTTTACACATTTACACACACTAAAACCACAACACAAACACACACTGCATCCACCATACACACACTAAAACCGCAACACAAACACACACTGCATCCACCATACACACACTAAAACCACAACACAAACACGCACTGCATTCACCATACACACACTAAAACCACAACACAAACACACTCTGCATTCACTACACAAACACACACTTTATCTAAAACACACACAACTACATCCATTATACAAATGTGCAATCTGTATCCATTTTACACACCACACAGACAGGGCATCCTTGTGGGCGGGCTCAGAATGGGCCCCTCGGGCAGACACTGGGGCGGATCCAGGGGGGCCAGACTTTGAACTGCGTCAGGGCCCCCAAAATTTATGATGGCAGCCCTGCAAGTAGCTAAGAATATTTGCAGAGCAAGAACAGTTCATAGTGAATAAGCATGATGGGAGTTGTCCTCCATATAATTAGTAGCTTGAAGCAATGAAGATTTGAGTAAGCAAACATTAGTTCATTATTAAATGATATTTAATAATCCTCTATATAATTAGTAGCTTGAAGCAATGAGTGAAAAGATATACTTAAGGTTAATATGAGTAGTCCTCCAATAGTTCAGGGATATGGTCCACTTGTAAAGTAAGTGAGTTTCCGTTCTCCAGTAATCCTCTATGACATGAAGCATACTTGTCTTAATCCAGAAGGCTAGGACAACTTCAGAGTTTGTAGAGCCGGCATGTCCCAGAAGCCGGCGTACATATTCGGAAGTAGGACCCACATTGCCAGAGCTTATGGAGAGGTAAGTCTGGCAGAAGTAGCTCCCAGTAGCTGAGCCTGTGGAGCCCGCGGTCTCGCGGAGGCAGCTCACACATCAGCTCACACACAATCACCAAGCACCCTGTCTCTGGCCCAGTCTCCCTAAATACCGTCAGAGCTGTGTCAGAGGGAGGCGGGGTCCGGCTCCTCACAGCTGAATGCTGAACCCGGAAGTGTTACTCCATGACAGGACCCCCACCTAAGGAGCACTCTCCGGGTGCTATTACCTCGGTTTATGAGGGTATCTCCTGTGAAAGGCAGTAAACAACTTCGTTGCATGTATTTCGGAGGAATTCTCCCATGTGTTATCTTCTTCTCCATAACCCTTCCATTTAATAAGGTATTGTAAGTTACCTCTATGAAGCCTGGAGTCAAGAATCTTCTCTATTTCATATTCCAATTCTCCTTGTACTTCAATGGGGTCAGGCCTTGACAATTGCTCCCTTTGGAAGGGGTCTGGAAGAAAAGACTTTAGGAGTGAAACATGAAAAACAGGATGCAATTTAAGTGATGGAGGCAGTTTCAATTTCACAGCATTTTCATTAATAATGGATTCAATTTGAAAAGGTCAGAGAAAAAGAGGACTTAGTTTCTTTGAAGGTCGGTTAGTAGAAATATTTTTTTGAAGACAACCAAACAGTGTCACCAATTTTATATTTAGGAGGAGCTCTCCTTTTAATATCATAATTCTGTTTATGTAAGGACATAGAACTTTCAAGGTTTTTGTTTAATTGATTAAACAATGAAGGAAGGTGACGTTCCACTTTAGACCTTTGACAAATTGGACAAGACTTAACATAGGATTCAATGGCTTTGCCTTGACGAGGCCACCAATATTGTCAAGTATAGAGTTCAAGTGTCTTTTTTATTCCGGGATGTCCAGCAAGGGGAGAATCATGAATTAATTTTAAAAGGTTATTTCGAAGTTTTGGAGGAATGTAGATTTTATTTTTGAAATAAAAGATTCCATCTCTTTTGAACAATTTAGGAGTAGAAGGTAGTTCAAGTTCTTTGAGGGATAATTGTTTCAGTTCATTCAATATAGTACTTGTAAGTCCAATAACTTTATTGTTTGAAATATTGAGAAGACTTTCTCTTCTGAAGAAGGATTACGTGGAATTCTGGAAAGAGCATCAGCTTTTTTTGTTACGAGATACAGCAAACTGATGAGAGGAAGAAAGGGGAAGGGTTTTCAGTATTGAGGTATTAATTTTAAGCTTTCCTCCCTTAGCGCGTTTTAGTAGAGGACATTCTTGTAAAAGATGTTCCTTAGAAGCACAGTACATACAGAGATTTAAATTTCTTCTTCTTGTTTTTTCTTCTACAGACAAAGGTCCCCTAATAAATCCAACTTCCATAGGTTCACTTGGTTGCAAGGGTTTATTAGGCATGCGCAAAGGTGGATTGGGTTTTTTCCAAAATGAATTAGAGAGAGTCTTTTCAGCTTTACGTTCTCTGATTCTTCTATATATACTGATAGAGAGTTGAATTAATGTATCAAGCATTGGAGGAAGAGTGGTTCTAGATAATTCATTTTTAACTGGTTCAGACAATCCTAAACGGAACTGATTACTTAGAGCTATATCATTCCATTGGGTTTCTGAAGCCCATCTTTTAAATTCAGCTATATAATCCTCCACAGGACGATTTCTTTGTTGTAATAATCTAATAGTAAGATCAGCTGTCGCTTGTTTATTAGGGTCCTCACAAAGTAGTGACATTGCTTCAATAAAATTATCCAAAGAATCCAAAATAGGATCTTAATTTTCCAGAAATTAATGTGCCCAGGACATGGGTTCACCCCTTAAGTAGGAAATTATTGAACAAACTTTAATCCTGTCTGTGGGGTATGCCCTAGGTTTAAGAGTAAACAATAATTTGCATGAATTAAAATATTCTCTATATTTAGAGCGATCTCCATAAATTTTTTCAGGATTGCAGACAGCAGGGTCACTTGAAGTATGTGCAACTTTATTTTGCATTTCTCTAATATAAGAAAGAAGTCTCTCATTAGCAATTTGAAAATCCTGCATGCTTTGTGTGAGTATTTTAACCCTATTGGTTAAAGAGGTAATTTGGGAATTCACTTCTGCTGGTTCCATTTTTGGGCTTGGTGATTCTGTTACGCTACCTGGGGTGATTTGGATTGGAACTCAACTGCAGCTTGTAAACTCCCTAATTACAATAGTGAAGAAATGGAGACTCTTTAAAGTATCAATACTGTAGCTTTAAGAAAAGAGAGAATCGCTGGTAACTTGATTTAACCGAAGTTTTAATAAGTGTTAAACTTAAATGAATTGCATTTAGGCAATAATCCACTAAGAAGAAGTGCAAGTAATCAACAACACAAAATTCATTATTGAGTAATTCCTCAGAGATGCATTAGGTAACATTCTTTAAGTTCATGAGAATAATCTTCAATAGAAACAATAAGCAAGTAGCTAAGAATATTTGCAGAGCAAGAACAGTTCATAGTGAATAAGCATAATGGGAGTTGTCCTCCATATAATTAGTAGCTTGAAGCAATGAGTGTATTTGCAAAGCAAGAAACAGTTCATAGTGAATAAGCATGATGGGAGTTGTCCTCCATATAATTAGTAGCTTGAAGCAATGAAGATTTGAGTAAGCAAGCATTAGTTCATTATTAAATGATATTGTAGACAAATAGCTGAAAGATATACTTAAGGTTAATATGAGTAGTCCTCCAATAGTTCAGGGATATGGTTCACTTGTAAAGTAAGTGAGTTTCCGTTCTCCAGTAATCCTCTATGACATGAAGCATACTTGTCTTAGTCCAGAAGGCTAGGACAACTTCAGAGTTTGTAGAGCCGGCATGTCCCAGGAGCCGGCGTACATATTCGGAAGTAGGACCCACATTGCCAGAGCTTATGGAGAGGTAAGTCTGGCAGAAGTAGCTCCCAGTAGCTGAGCCTGTCGAGCCCGCGGTCTCGCGGAGGCAGCTCACACATCAGCTCACACACAATCACCAAGCACCCTGTCTCTGGCCCAGTCTCCCTAAATACCGTCAGAGCTATGTCAGAGGGGGGCGGGGTCCGGCTCCTCACAGCTGAGTGCCGAACCCGGAAGTGTTACTCCATGACACTTATAGGATAAACTCAGCTGAGCATAATGAGCATTCGTAGAGTTACTTTGTGGCTTTTGAGATACACAAAGTAACCATAAGTCACCTTTGAATCATAAGCTTCACTTTGCTCAGAAATGCTTTAGATTCGAGGAAGTGGGGGGAGGAGCGACGGAGCGGCGAAGACGTAAGACGTAGCACGCATGCTTCTGATGGTACAAGGTGTGGGAGAGAGGAACGGACCTGAATAGCAGCGTGGCGGAGATAGTGGCGTGGGCTCGGCAGAGCAAATTAAACATAGCGGGAAGAATAAAAGACCCGCAAACACAAAGACAGTGAGTGAATAGAGCGAACATCGAATCAAGGAGCAAGAGGTGGGCTATGCTTGGAAGATCTTTTAGATCTCTGGGATAAACACGGTCAACTAAGTTCAGGTGATATAAACTTCATAAACAGTGAAGAGTGTAACATCCTGACTAAGCATTATAGATCTATTAACCCTTGAATTGCCTCACTGCTTCACTGTTTGCTGTCTGCTACCAGCCTCCCTAAAGTTATCAACAACATCAAACATACTAACATTGGCTTGCTATATCTTGCCAATTAACACCTTATAATTGCTTTTTTACTCGCTCTTCATAACTAACTGGTTTTTTTTTGTTCTTTTTTTGCAACACTGCTGACTGTGGAAGAGACAGGGACATTGGACTGCTAATGCTTGTTATCTAATTCTGGCTATAATTAATGTAAGGAAACTGGATATCTGAAACTTGACTTTGACTAAAGGTGTTTTAAACATATGCATTTGCTTCAATATTTATTGCTAACAAGCTTTATCTGATTTATGGGAGAGTAATTGACCATATCTCTGCTTTTCCTTATAATCTACTCTCAACAAGCGATAAAACTATCTGACACTAAAACTTTTCTTTGCAAAACTGCTTTGCCTCTTTACTGCCTCCACCCCCGCCGCTAATTGCAAGCAAATACTGACAATTGTCTGCACAAAGTACGTTGTCTGTGTGTATTTTTTTTTCTTCTCTCCTTCTTCTGAAAGAAAGCAGAACAGGGAAAAACAATCTATAAACAGAAAATGACTTCTAAGAAAACACAAGAAACAAAGAGACCCCCTAAAAAGGAAAAAGAGTCAACTGAAAATAAAAAAAGAATGAGGTCTCCCTGAATTTTTCTCTCCACAACCAGTAAAAAATCTTCCAGACATGGACCTAAGCAACACTTCAACAACACGTAAGATTTATTTATAATCACACCTGAACTACGCAATAAAAGCCTTCAACTTCAATGTAAGAAGATTAAAACAGAAATCCAAATGAACACGAAAGATCTAAAATCAGATATCTCACAATTCATACAAAAAATTGAAGACAAAATTAAAGCAATGGAATTCCCAAATGTCCTTATGAAGGATTCCTACAGCGCTTTACAATCAAAATGTGAATTACTAAAAAGTAAATTATCAGAGATAGCTATTCATTTAATAATTCCTTCTTTAGCACTTTACCCTCTGCTGTTTACAATTGTGGACACGATCCCCATTTAACAAAATAAGAACTCTTCTCATTTATTCACTCATAAACACCAACCACTAGAAACATTTACAGGTTCATATATAATCTCGCGCTTGATCGACATCCAAACTATCTCATATATCCAATGGAAGTTATAACTATATGGATTAATACAATAGATTTCAATGGGATGTCAATTCATACTAAATATGTATTAACAATAATATTTACTCAATCACAATTAGAATCAGCGTAATCAGTGTTACATTACTGCAAGACTAAAACTATATATGCTTGAGTGTAACAATATATACCTAATGCATATTAGCAATATCGCTCTATATGGACCATACACATGAAGATGGACTCTTTAACCATGTATGCCCTACAGTTACCTGGCACTTGAGGGGTTAACCACTTTGCTCTGCGTAACACAATACATGAAACAGAATCAGGTACACAACAGCGCAAGTTACCGATCTTATCACTACCCAAGCATATATACTAAGCCTCTTTAGCATAAATTTTACTTTTGATTCGCCACAATTCTTAACTAAAGGTATGATATTAAGCTACATTGTTGCACTAACATAACATGAAGAACACCTAATAATAATAATATATGTGAGATAACATTAAGTGGTCTTGCTATGCAAGAACACTTCATAATAGGAATAATATATATGTGAGATAACATTAAGTGGTCTTGCTATGCAAGAACACTTAATAATAATAATAATAATAATAATAATAATAATAATAATATATATGTGAGATAACATTAAGTGGTCTTGCTATGCAAGAACACTTAATAATATATATGTGAGATAATATTAAGTGGTCTTGCTATGCAAGAACACTTAATAAACTCTAACTTGGTGCTATGGCTGGCTTACAAGTGCATTATACTAGTACATATTATTAAGTGGTCTTGCATAGCAAGACCACTTAATGTTATCTCACATATATATTATTCTTATTATAGTCAAATTTACCACCCTAACTCCTCCCATAGTTTTTACACTACATAGACATTAATGTACCGAAACGTGCGTATTGTTCCCGATTGGATTGCTATCACTTTGTGGAACGTTTCGCCGAATGGTTCACGGAATATCGTCGTTCTTGTGGCGAAATTGGTCCCATAGGAATGATTGGCAAAATGTTCCAAACTAGAGTGGGAGCTGGCAAAAGCTAAAAAATCAGGACATGATTTTCTGCCACCACTCCCTCATTTTCAAGCCCATCTACACAAATCTTATTTCAAAACGTTCAGCTATCCCTGCTGCTGCTAAACATGTCCCCGGCTAAGCCATAGTCCTGATAGTTTTCACAATATGACCATCTGTTTGCAACTCATGCCGTCCATTGACATTCATTGAAACTCCACTCTAGCCAGCTCAATTTTGAAGGGCAATTTCTAAACTGCTACTGTGCCTTCATTTTTCATATTTCAGAGAGATACTATGTATCAAAATGTAGGTCTGGGTCTTGTGATTCTCACAATAGAAAGCTTTTCGTTGTAGGATTTATAGTTTTTAAAATACGACCGTTTGAAGATGGCAACCGCCAAAATACTCTGACCTGTGTCAGGCTGGGGCAGCAAGTGATGTCACAGGGCCTTTTGCACACCTGCTAATGTTTTTATAAATGTATGTTTTAATGTAACTGTGAAGCACTTTGGGCAACAACGTTGCAATTAAATGTGCTATATAAATAAATAATAACAGTTACTCCACCCACTCCAGTTGTAGACTACTGGTGGAGGCAAGAACACTTCACACACTTTCTCCAGAAATTGTAGCTTTTCTAGTTAAAATAAGTGCAATTCAAAATAAAAAAAAGATTGATCAATATGTCAAACTTATTGGTTTCCTTATATAATTTTGAGAATATTAATGAAGAAAACCCATCAAAAGATAACTTTGCCAGGATTGACGTTCTAAAAAAACAAATAAATAAGGTCAACATGGAAAAAATAAACACAAACCTGGAAACTCTAAAGCAAAAATGGTACAATTAAAATAACAAAGCAAACATAATACCAATACCCAAGCCCAACAAAGATTTAAGAAAAATACAAAATTACTGGCTGATATCTTTGATAAATGTGGATGTTTAACTTCATGCTACAATAATTTATGAACGACTGAAACAGGTTGTCTCAAACATTATACACCCTGATCAAATTTGCTTCCTCCCTAATCGAACATCACATAACAATTTCAGAAAATTAGTGGATCTCCTAGATATAACTAATCAAGAACAAAGACAAATGTTTATTTTTTAACTTGATGCTCAGAAAGCATTTAAACGGGTGAGTGGGACGTAATGTTTCAGTCTTTAGAAGCAATAGGTTTAAAAGGTTTTATTTTTAACACAATAAAGGCTTTATATTCCAATCCATCTGCAAGAACAATCAGCCAAAACATAAAAGCAGATTAGTTTCATATTCACAATGGAACTAGACAGGGGTGCCCCCTGTCTCCATTGTTATACATCATATCAATGGAAATATTAGCAATGCATAGAAGATCAAATACTCTAATCAAAGGATATTACATTAAACAAGAAGAGTACAAGATCAGATTATATGCTGACCATGTACTAATAACAATTACAGATCCAATATCCTCATTACCAATTTTAATGGAGGTTATTCAAGATTATTTCTTTATCTCAAATTAGAAACTTAATATAGACAAGTCCTTGGTTATGTTTAAAAATCTAGACTACGTTTCTTTAAATTCTCTTAAATCCCACTTTAATTTCATATGTGTGGATGAGTTTCCCTATTTAGGCTTAACAAAAAATTAAAAAAGCTAAATACTTAATGGAAAGGAATTTCATGATTCTTTTAAAAGAAACTAACCAACTATTAACTAATTGGAGACTAGTGATGTCCCGAACGGCGAACATATGCGCTGTTTGGTCCGCCCCCTATGTCATCATTGAGTAAACTTTGACCCTGTACCTCACAGTCAGCAGACACATTCCAGCCAATCAGCAGCAGACCCTCCCTCCCACACCCTCCCACCTCCTGGACAGCATCCATTTTACATTCATTGTGAAGCTGCATTCTTAGTGAGCTGTCCAACGATATCGCCAGTAAAAGTGACGTTTTTTTGCATATTTCATGCACAAACAGCACTTACATGGACGATATTATTGCTGTGATACTTTTTACTGTTTTGAAACACAAATATTTGTGTTCAGCGAAGTCTCCCGAGTAGAACAGTACCCCCCATGTACAGGTTTTATGGTGTCTTGGAAAGTTATAGGGTTAAATATAGTGCTAGCAAATTAAATTCCCTTTACTTTCGGCATGGGTTGTCAGGCAGATCCCGCTAATTGTAATTAATTAAGATACCTTCCAGAGATACAGGCACAGCTACTGCAGAACACCATATAACGGAATGCTCTAAACTCCCGAACAGCATACAAAATAGCACTCCAAACTCCCGAACTGGAACCTCACGAATAGTTGCTAGCAGACGAATAGGAAAAGCACCCAAGCGGCTTACACTCCTAGCAATCAGTCTCTATCAGCATACAGTAAATCCCCCCAAAGACGAGACAGAGCTCCGTGTTGAGGGTCAAGCAGTGGTCTGTTTAATGAGGGCTACCTGCCCAGTATTTATGCAGGTCTCCCACCTGGTGGTCACTCCCCTAGGGGACCAAATGGGAGACTGTGACAAAGGACAGACATGAACCAATGACAGACACACAGAGATAAAACCTCCCCACAATGCATCCTAACTTCCCTCCCTCTGTCCTGGAGATAATTGGGAAGTAATCCAATTATCTCCCAGGACAGAGGCAAAACTCAATTAAACACATGGTTACAGTAAAACTCTAAAACACAATAAAATACACAATATTACATTTATCACACAAAATATATACTTGCAACCCATCCCCAGATAGCTGGGATCTGAGCACACAAAAGTACCGAATAGCGCTCAGATCCTATGCACACAGTCCAATTGCCGTGGAGTTAAAGTGTTCCTAAAGTCTGTTCTCCATACAAATAGACTCCACGGGAAGGCTATCTGGGGTAATGCTGTTCATACGGTTTAAACTTGACCATTCGGGACTTTAAAATGGCCGCCGCCACGTGTTCGGCAACCGAAAAAAAGCCACCCAGCATTCGTCAATTAAGCTGCGGTTAACCGCAGCTTCTGGGAGGCTAATTGTCGACACATTCCAGCTCCCAGGTGGTCCAGTCATTCGTGCGCTAGTTCGGTAGATTGAATCTACCGACCGCCGGGCAGAAAGGCACAAATGAGCCTTGTCTGCAGGGGAAAAATAAGTCTTTTAACATGGGGCCATAATCCAAAGGCAACAGGCGAGCAACCAGGCTTCTCCAATGCAATGTGGCGAGATTGCTCTTGTCACAATAAATTATAAAAACAATCACTTAAAGGTCCAACCAAAACGGTAAACCCCTTACCCACCCGCCTAAAAAACAATGTTGCATAAGTCACCTTAGTAATCACAGTACTCAGAAATTGTCATTACTTGTAAGAGAATAGTATGCACAAAATCATAGCCTAGACATGTTAAATAGACACAATACAATAAAACACATTCAATAGCTAATCAAAGGTCAACATTTAAACACTGGTCTCCATCTGGTATTCTATCTGTGTTCCGATGTCCACCTCTGGTTTCTGCTATATCTAAAAAGGTTAAAAAAAAAGATGATCAGAACTACTTTTTCTAGTCACTTATAGCATATACTGCTAAATCTTTTACTTAGCACATATGTAAAGTCGGAGCCTGGAGTTGTGGGAGGGGCTAGTGCTGATATAAATACTCATCATCGGCACTAGACTCCTAGGCATCGTTCAAAACAGTGAGTGAGGAGACACGAGATCAGCAGCGGTAGAAAGTCTAACTACCCGACCAGACTATTACTATTTTGGCAGTACAGTGAGTGGAACAACACCTGCTGGGTACACCCCCCACCCCCGGTCCATGCTCATTTCAGACCGTTCAGCGGAGAAGTCTTTTGGTTCATACTTACCACAATCCGGCGTACGTGTATGGAATAGCACCTCAGTGCTGTTAAACGGCTCCCCCTCCTCCCGCCCGGTCCATGCGCCCCAGACCCATGAACGGCTGGGTAGGATTTTTATTTGACACTTGCCATATACCGGCGTTCACCATTAACCCCTTCACCAACGGTTCATTCAGAGATATCTCCCTATACATGCTCCCTTGCACACAGACTGTCTTAGCTTGTCAAGCACCAGATTGACAGTTATGCCAACTGATTGCCACATTGTGGCTTGGTGTAGATGTTATTAGATCGTGTCATTATGCTGTTTAATTGGGATAGATTCTGACTGAAACTTTTTAAGCACTTTTTCTGTGTACTGTTATTTGATGGGGATTATTTTCAGGCCTGTTCGATATACTCATTATGTGTAAGTTAATGGAAATTTCCATTCTTCTCTATAGGATATATTGTGGCATTACTCATATATCGGTTAACCTTTTATTACCTTTTTTCTGTTGCTTTAGGCTATTAGCTGCACCTATTGAACTTTAGCCATTCAAGTCCAAGTATATGTTCTGCTTATTAAAAGGGTACGTGTACAATAACAAATACGTTTCTTATGGCAAATCAATACGTGCTCACTTTACAATACCTTAACAGTCACTGATATAGATGAGGGATTTAAGATTTAAACTATCTCGCTAGGTTAGTGATGGTTACATACTCCCCATTTTTTCTCCCTACCAAGCATACGTTCTTCATGGTTACTAGAATCACGTCATATAACGGTTTTAATTACAGATATCTAGTCCTCCAGCAACACTAGGGGACCACGGCTACTTATATATTGTTAAAGTATAAGCATCACGGTGGCTACACTGATAGAACAATGGTGTTATTTCAGCAAACATCAAGGTATTCACACTAGTTCCTAGGGGAAGAATGATTATGCTGGCCTAGATATTAATACGCTTGTACTGAAAAATTTGAATCACCTTAAAGGATGGGAGCATAAGTCATATCATATGTTGTAATTCATGGACGTGTATACTTATGTCTTATAGTATGTCTTGTTACGGTATTTATAGACTATTATTGGCGCACGGACACTTCAACGATATCTGATATTACAACGTATAGGCCTTGCCCTAAGAATTTCCAAATCACATATTAATTCGGTACAAACCAGGTAGGCCATTATTTCTTGGACTATACTATGGTCTTAAGAATCAATTTCCTTAGATATAATTTTCCCTACCACGTACTTTAGGTGCAACAATAATCATTGAACCTCCAAATTACTTGGCTTACGCACTCAAGTTTCAAGTCGTACAGGTACTTTCCCCTGTGACATGTATTCAAATCTCCCCGTTTTTTTTTCTCTCAGTCCCTTAGGGAAGTGAGTTACTGGCTATCAGGGCAATAGGGGCCATATTTAGCTTTCTAAAGGCCTTCTACACCTTATACTAGTGGTCCCGTGAGGCCAACACCCATCCTCAAATTCGGAGGTATTCGGCCCTCGGTTCAACGCATAGCTAACCGCCTTGAAAGTTACATAGAGAGGATCTCACCAGTCACGGACAATTCTTTTTTCTTTTACACCTCATGGAGAGGCCAACCTCCCACCACTACGTACCGTCGTATAGCCCCTTGGCCCAACGCATAGATAGAGCCTCTCAAGCCGCTTGGCATTAGCAGGGCCTCATCTATCACCACTTAAGCAAATATCTTCGCCACTTGGCACTAGTCAGCAGCCAGTACCCTACAGGTAAACATTCTAAATCTCAAATTTTCCTTTTAATATTGCACAAGCTCCAGAAGGGGGAGATGAGCTTTCACTCCCTAGCACTCCAGCTAGGTCTGGTTCACCTTCTAGAAGACAAGAATCTGCCAGCGCTTCATCGATAAGGTCATAGACCATACCACGCATTCAAGCAGAACTAAGGAGAAGGAGCATTCCATTCCCGGCTACTGCCAGGAAAGCGGAATTGTTCAGATTGATGCTCATGAACACTAATAACTCTGAAGCAGGGGAGGGGCCTAGCGGTATCATCAACATGCCTGACTTACAGACCATGATGAACGCTCTCCTATCTTCCATGGGCCAGATCAGAGACAGAATCAACAAATTATCAAAGATAGATACACTGATGATCATAACTGCACATATGGTGCCTCCTCATATACATAAAGATATCCTGAACATTCTAAATCTCAAATTTTCCTTTTAATATTGCACAAGCTCCAGAAAGGGGAGATGAGCTTTCACTCCCTAGCACTCCAGCTAGGTCTGGTTCACCTTCTAGAAGACAAGAATCTGCCAGCGCTTCATCGATAAGGTCATAGACCATACCACGCATTCAAGCAGAACTAAGGAGAAGGAGCATTCCATTCCCGGCTATTGCCAGGAAAGCGGAATTGTTCAGATTGATGCACATGAACACTAATAACTCTGAAGCAGGGGAGGGGCCTAGCGGTATCATCAACATGCCTGACTTACAGACCATGATGAACGCTCTCCTATCTTTCATGGGCCAGATCAGAGACAGAATCGACAAATTATCAAAGATAGATACACTGATGATCATACCTGCACATATGGTGCCTCCTCATATATGTAAAGATATCCTGGAGGGTAAGGATGTGAATATGGTATCCCTCCTTATTGCTGCCCAGGACATAGTGGAAAATAAGACCTACGCTTATGGGGACCTATCGGTAGTCCTCAAAGCCAGAGATCCCAGACTCAGTAAAAAAACCTCACCATCCCTGAGTTTGTACTGGCGTTTGGGATCTATAGAGACGTAGTATGTACCAATTTGCCTCAGAGAAGATAAGAATTGGATACATACATGCACAAGCTAGTTGACTTGGGTAACAAATTTATTTTCAGCTAAGGTGGCAGCAACTCTTGCCCAGTTTAATATGGTTGTTAACTGGAGTAAGCTGGATACAGAGTTGTTTTGCAGCATTTCGCCGGCCCCAGGTCGCCAGCTTGTGCTTTATGTTCTTCGACCTCCCACAGTTCTAATCTCTGTCCCGCTGACACCTCAGTAGCAGTTCAGCAAAGCCCGAGTTGCCAGCAAGGTCTGAGAAGGTTATAAAGGATAAGCTTTGCAGGCCTATTGTATTCTTTGGCAAATCTCAGATTTGTAATAATTTTACTGCAGGGGCCTGCGGGTTTAGTGCTTGTAGACTGTTACATATATGTACCCTATGTTTCTGTGCCCATTCCAAGACAATGTGCCCTAATAACCTGCATTCCACATCTGTAAATATCATTCAGTTGTCTCAACTTTTAGCATCTTACCCTTCTCCACAGTTCACAGATTTCTTGGTTTCAGGGTTTCCTGAAGGCTTTCATGCGGCTATTGTAGTGTTACCTACCAGTATCATGGAAAGTAAACCTACAGTCAGCTGTCAATGACCCAGGTTCAGTTGATTCACTATTAATGCAGGAACTGAATCAAGGGTTCATCATAGGCCTCTTTTCCACACCCCCCTTTTCTAATCTAAACCCGATGGGCATTGTAACTGGAAAACACTCTTTAAATAAAGAGACTGATTATTGATCATCACCTCACTCCTCCACCATTCCCAGTTTGAATTTATTGATTCCATCGGAAGAATTATCCTTACAGTACACCACGATAGATGATGTTGTTCAAACCATCATATCGGCGGGTGTGGGGGCAAAGTTAAGCAAAACAGATATTGTAAATGCCTTTAAGCTGGATGATTTTCTCTTCATAGAAAAACCCACCACAAAGCCTTCATGACGCCAGACAGCTGTTTGGGAGGTTGGGAGTCCCAATTTCCCCCCTCCAAAACTGAAGGTCCTGACACTATGGTCAATTTTCTGGGTACTTGAATTTGACTCAGTAACTATGGAAGCCAGCTTACCACATGACAAGATTGAGCATATCCAAGCAAGTATTAGTGATTACTTACGACTGGGTTACTGTAGTCGTAAGGAGTAACACTCATTTCTGGGATCATTAAATTTTGCTATGAGAATCATCCCACAGGGCAGGTCTTTCGTTTCTAGGCGTCTGTATATTGCCTAGCCTGCCCTCTGAGGACAGTGAGGTTTCTCTGGATTCTCAGGCCACTGCAGATTTACACATGTGACAGAATTTCTTATTCCAATGGAATGGGAAGTCCATGTTCATACCTCCACTGTCCCCCGATTCCTCAATGCAGTTGTCAGATGCATCATTTTCTACTGGTTTTGTGGCCATCTGTGGTGACCAGTGGTTGTGGGGCAGTTGGCCGCCCGAGACCAGAACATTGGAAGCCTTCGATCAGACTTCAGCATTGCTGGAGATTTACGCTATTGTGGCAGCGGCAGCAACATGGAGAAACTCCAGGTCAGGTCACACAGTGCATTGTTTTTCAGACAATCAAGCAACTTGTCACATCACCAACAAAGGCCGGTCCCCCTCTCTAGTCATTATGAGTTATGTTAGATGATTAACTTGGCTCGCGGCAACTCATCAGTTCTTTATAGGTTGCACACACATGCCTGGTGCTCAGGACCATTTGTCCTGCTTCCGATTTCAGTAATTCCGCCTAATACATCCTAATGCCTCCACAGTAGCAACTACGGCCCCTCAGTTGCAAGAGCTCATCTTTGATAAGGCCAACTCCTAGCACACAGCAGAATGCTGTCGCGATGCGCTTTGTCCGAAAACACCAAGCGAGCATACAAACAAGCTCTCGATGTTTTTGTAAAATTTACTAGGGACTTCCAGGTGGTAGACATGTTCACAATGGAATCTTTGGTGGCTTTCGTTTCCTTTTGTCACCTCAATTTACATTTGTCCTACAATACACACAAACTTTACCTCACAGGGTTACAACACCACATGCTTACTCTATTCCCAAACAAACAGATCATCCTACCAAATCAAGACCTTATTAAAAGGAATCCAGAGGTGCAGTGCAACACAAAATGCCACAAAGATTACCTATTAATGGGAGATATATATATATATATACACACACATATATATATATATACATATTCATATACATACACGCACACACACACACACACACACACACACAAATACATTCCTTCAACTTTTAATTTCATAAACAATTTGTTCAACAAGATAACTTTCTTACTTCTCTACAAAGTCCTTTAAAAAATAAAAAAATAAACAATCAGCTAATAGATGCTTTCTGCATCTGCTTTGCAATACAGGAGTATACAAAACAAATTTCTAGCCAACTTAAACATGTTTAATAATTCTCCACCCTTTGGATAAATTATAGAGAAGTGAACCACAACACCTCTTCCGCCTCTGATGAAAGACTATAGGTCAATATGTCTCAAAGTTCAACACGTCTGACAGCTATGAGTAACTCCCTATTAATTTTTAGCTTTTCCACGGACATGCGTGGCTAAGGGCCTGCGCAACTATCCACCCTGTGGTGGCAGTGGATTTCTGCATGGGGTGACTGCCACTTAAACATTATAGAGGAGCAAACATGCATCAACCTCTTTACGGCTCAATTAAAGGTTATGGGCCACTTTTCTCCTACACAAAGAGGCTTCTCCTATACAGGAGACTTCCGCAGTCTCCTTTACCAGACATCTATGGAATTACCTCTTCACTTCGTATTACTAGAGTTCAGGATTGAAGAGAGACACAGCTGGGAGCCAGAAAATATCAGGTCCTTGCCCTCTCACCTTGCGCTCCCATGCCGCATCTTTCACCCCTCAGGCAGCACGGTCAGTTCAAACACCCACAACAACCACTCACATTCATGTGAACAGCACCTCTGTTCGCACAAATGCCACTTACCAGATACAGAGAAAAGAACTCCATGCCTATGAACGCCACCTCTGTTCATGTGAATGTTACTCACCTATACTGCAGACAGAACCACGTTCATATGGATGCCAGCTCCCAATCACAGCAAAAACAGAAGTCTGTTTGTGAGAATGTTGCAGCTTCCACATGCAACTCAGAAGAAAGAACTTCAGGAGAATCAAAGACCCTTGCCTGAATCATCGCTTCTGAACCTGTGCCACTAGTCCTGACCTTTGGCTTCCCAGACTATTCTCTTAGTCTAATCCTTTGGTACTGTGAACTTGGTTCTTTGCCTTCAGCATCTATCAGCATCTTGGGCTCTCTCCACTAAACTGTGTTCCCGACAGAAAAGGACAGAAATCCAAATGTCATGTACTCATCAACTATTCCTTTGATCCCAGATAAGCCCCCAACTGAAAGGAAGTGACGATTCTCTGGATAAGTAGGTATACTCTCCCATGTCATAGACTTTATCAATTTGGAACTCTCTATATTTCTCCTTATCTCCACCTAGCTGGTGAGGAGCCCCAATGAACAAGACAATACAATTGAGGGGTTCAAAGAGATTTCTGAGTTTTAATAGGTGGTATAATTGATTACATAGAAAAGAAAACAAGAGTGGTCTTATGAGCATTATTCAATAATAACATAATTTGTCTATCTTATCTTTATTTATACTAACCTATAACTAGCTTGCAAGTGTGTTGGGGGAGTAATCTTTATCCTCAGGTTACCATATATGGTAACACCTTGCACTAAGCTATGCTTCAAATTAACTACACAGTTACAAATAGAAAAAATACTATGCACTTACAAATAGATGTTACTATGCAATTAGAAAAACAGAAGTAAATAAAGGAAATAAGACCAATGTCCTGAGACAGAAACATTTGTAGCTCTGTGTCTAGGGGAATATTCACTAAGGATTGTATAGATAAAGTGTTTATTCCCAACAGAATTGCATGACTAAATACTTAAAAATGTTAAATTCATTTAACATTTTATATTTTTTGTATGTACAAAGACAGCAATATCTGCAAATATTTACTGTCTTATTCTGCTTTTATGAGCTAGCTATGCATCCCCACATTTGAAATAAATGTTATACTAATATTTAAAAAAAAAAAATTATTAAATAAATAAATTTGCCCATAATGGGCAGACCTTCCTAAAAAAGGGACAAGCCAACCCAATCATAGGCCTCCAGTACCATACAGGGAGTGCTGCTAAAGTGCTGCCTGCATGACACTAATGCCTGCTTCACAGTGGGAGCACCTTTAATGATGCACTCATGCTCTGCTGATTGAGGACATTTCCCTCACATTTCCCACATCTTGGAACACAAGGGAACTAAAAAGGGATGGTGGGACATGACCAAAAAATTGTGACTGTCCTGCCAGAAGTGGGACTGTTAATCTGTTATAGTAAAACTAAGGCTGTCAAGTCTTGTATAAAGTGCGAATTATGAACTAATTCACAGAATAGAATATTTTCTTGCAGAAACTCTGGTTCCTGCTTCATGGATTTTATCAAAAGAAGAAAACAGTTCAAAACAATTTAATGATTTCTAGGTTCGGTGGTATTACCAGCAGAAGATGGTTGACATTTAAGGATCAACACTTATACAAAGTATAACAGAGTAAGCTCCACGGTACCTAAGTAAACAGGTAAATACCACCTGATAGTGTAGGTGAAATCTGATCTCAAGTCTAAAAAACACAAGAATAAAATATTAGTGTAATACAGTAGTGACTCTTATTTCACTACTGCCAATAGAAAGTAAGTATTGTTGTGCTAC
>OW240917.1:97525652-97546731 GCA_933207985.1 Pelobates cultripes
GCGTCACATTAGCTTGACCGCGCAGTGCCCCAAATTTGCAGTAAGAGGACCGACCAAGCCTCTTCTTCCATCTCCCTGTTACAAAAATCAATGCCGTGTACACCACCACTGATAGGAGACGCGGAAGGTATTAAACTGATCAGAACAATACTAAACACACCACTTCTATCTGGTGTCACATTAGCTTGACCGCCGCAGTGCCTAAATTTGCAGTAAGAGGACCCACCGCCTCTTCTTCCATCTCCCTGTTACAAAATCAATGCCGCGGTATTACCTAATTCACTGATAGGAGACGCGAAGCAGTATTAAACTGACAAAAATAGTACTAAACACTCCACTCCTATCTGGTGTCACATTAGCTTGACAGCGCAGTGCCCCAAATTTGCAGTAAGAGGACCGACCAAGCCTCTTCTTCCATCTCCCTGTTACAAAAATCAATGCCGCGTACACGCCCACTGATAGGAGACGCGAAGGTGTATTAAACTGATACAAAAATAGTACTAAACACACCACCCTATCTGGTGTCACATTAGCTTGACCGCGCAGTGCCCCAAATTTGCAGTAAGAGGACCGACCAAGCCTCTTCTTCCATCTCCCTGTTACAAAAATCAATGCCGTGTACACGTCCACTGATAGGAGACGCGGAAGGTATTCAACTGATAAAAATAGTACTAAACACACCACTCCTATCTGGTGTCACATTAGCTTGACCGCGCAGTGCCCCAAATTTGCAGTAAGAGGACCGACCAAGCCTCTTCTTCCATCTCCCTGTTACAAAAATCAATGCCAGTGTACACGCACTACAAATGATAGGAGTATTTTCGGAAGGTATTAAACCATCAGAACAATACTAAACATACCTCATCCTATCTCTGGTGTCACATTTAGCTTCGACCGCCAAGAGTGCCCCAAATTTGCAGTAAGAGGGACCTAATGTGCTTCCTTCTTCCATCTCCCTGTTACAAAAATCAATGCCGGTACACCCACTCACCGATAGGAGACGCTGAAGGTATTAAACTGATAAAAATAGTACTGTGTTCACACCACTCCTATCTGGTGTCACATTAGCTTGACCGCCAAGAGTGCCCCAAATTTGCAGTAAGAGGACCGACCAAGCCTCTTCTTCCATCTTCCTGTTACAAAAATCAATGCCGTGTACACGTCCACTGATAGGAGACGCGGAAGGTATTAAACTGATCAGAACAATACTAAACACACCACTCCTTTTTTTTGGTGAGGCTTTACAGGACAGAGTGCTTCTCCACGGGATATGTTAACTCACGGGCAGCTGGCTCATCAAGGAACCACAGCAGCTTTCCATGTACAGGTAAGACACGTGCAGCCGGTAAGGGTTCAGGCTCTTCTTCCTGGAGGATATGCTGCAAGCCTGTTGAACGAGGTGACCTTGCTCGGGTCCCAGGTGTACGGTTCCTAAAATGGCTGCCATATACACGTCCACTGATAGGAGACGCGGAAGGTATTAAACTGATCAGAAAAATACTAAACACACCACTCCTATCTGGTGGCACATTAGCTTGACCGCGCAGTGCCCCAAATTTGAATTAAGAGGACCGACCAAGCATCTTCTTCCATCTCCCTGTTACAGAAATCACTGCCATATCCATACAAATTGTACAGAATGTCCAGGATAGTTTTCCAGGGACAAATGTTGTCGCCTGTTGAACGAGGTGACCTTGCTCGGGTCCCAGGTGTACGGTTCCTAAAATGGCTGCCATATACACGTCCACTGATAGGAGACGCGGAAGGTATTAAACTGATCAGAACAATACTAAACACACCACAAATAAGGTTTCTCTCCTGTATGGCTCCTCAAATGATGCTTAAGATTAGAAGCGGCTGAAAAGCATTTCTCACACTCCGAACAAAAATATATTTTTTTAACATTCTCTCCACTTTGAACGAAATGACGTTTGGGAAGAGATTAACATAATTAAACACAGGCAGTAAAAATACAGTTTTTAGCCATACCCTGTAACTTTAAAACTACACATCCCATCTTCATAATTACATATTTGGAATCAGCACACTTAAAACATAAACATAACCAAAAATCAGCCAAATCCATCCAGGGGTTAAAAAGTTAGCTGGAGGTCCCTTTATGACCGACCGCAAGCACATTTTCCTGCCCAAAACAGTTCCATAGATTTGGGCTGTGAGGTCGGTCTATTTCAGGCTGAAAAAACGACTAAGTCCCATCGCGAATGGGACTTAGTCTCTGCAGCTGAAATAAGGCTGAAAAAAACGGCTGAAAAAAAGACTAAGTCCCATCGCCGAATGGGACTTAGTCTCTGCAGCTGAAATAATTTCCCATTTACTGAACCAAGTGGGAAATAGCAAGGCAGGCACAAAGGGTTTGCACCAGGTCTGGGGACACAGGGGACACCGTCTTAAAGGGGCCGTGTCCCCAACAAGTCTGGGGACACGGCCTTAAAGGGGCAGTGTCCCAATCTTCCTGATGTCCCAAAAAAGGTGTTTAAAGGGCCAGCACCAGTCACATAAAGAGTCCATAAGCCCCAATATGCCCACCGACAGTCTTAAAGGGCCATACACACCAAATAAAAGTGCATACATTTTCACAATCTCCCAGGGGCCATAGTCATGCGGGAGGAGGCTGGCAAGTAGGCTTCTCCACAACCCAGGGAAGCAGGGCAATTTGCCATTTAAAGGGCCCGTTACAAATAGCAGTTTGTAACAAGGTGTCAATCCATATCTGCCAAGTGACCCGATGTAGGGGGACCAGTCCCTATTCTGCTCTGTGTCAGTGTGTACCAGGGAACCTTAGGACAGGTGTCAATCCATATCTGCCAAGTGACCCGATGTAGGGGGAACAGTCCCTATTCTGCTCTGTGTCAGTGTGTATCAGGGATCCTTAGGACAGGTGTCAATCCATATCTGCCAAGTGACCCTATGTAGGGGGACCAGTCTCTATTCTGCTCTGTGTCCGTGTGCATCAGGGGCTCTGAGGACAGGTGTCAATCCATATGTCAAGGTGTCAATATGTCATATGTCAGGTGTCAATCCATATTGATTGTGATTTAGGAATGTTAGGTGATTTCTGCCCTTTATGGATTAAAACCAGACTCTGTATCAACTGTGTAATTTTCCATGGGAGTTTTGCCATGGATCCCCCTCCGGCATGCCACAGTCCAGGTGTTAGTCCCCTTGAAACAACTTTTCCATCCCTATTGTGGCCAGAAAGAGTCCCTGTGTGTTTTAAAATTCGCCTCCCCATTGAAGTCAATGGCGTTTCGGGCGGTTCGCCGGTTCGCGAACATTTGCGGAAGTTCGCGTTCGCCGTTCGCGAACCGAAAATTTCGGGTTCGCGACATCACTAGTCTGAGGGCATTTTGGAGAACTTGGGCGCTCAGATCAGAGCTATTTACAATATATTATTTGTGGGGTTATTTTATGTTTTTATTATGTTTTGGGGTACTTTTATGTTTTTATATTTCAGCTGCCATTTGTGCTGATTACAGTGGAGACAACATGCTGGGGACTGTGTATAAAAGGCAGAGTTTGGCTTATTAAAATCAGTTGTATTCCCAGAACTACGTGTCATCTAGTTACTGCTCGGCACCTTGTTCCAGCTCATGAACGATTCAGCAGGGAAAGTCCTTGTAAGAACCAGCGCTCCCAGGACTATGTGTCGTCCAGTCCCTGGGAGGGAATAGAGCTAGCCCTTTACCCTGCTCCAGGACAGAGAGGCTCCATGAGGACCCCAGGTGACTGGGGCAGAAGTGCTGAGGTTTTTCCCTGTTCCAGCTAGGAAGCGGTCCTTGGCAGAGGTACCCAGCTGGGGTACAGGGAGCTCCGCTTCAATAACTTCTTGCTGTGTCTGATTATCTTACCACTCACCCTACTCCATTTACCTAGAAAACCATATCCTTTCTATACTATCTATCTTTTACATTTATCCATGCGTGTGTGTGTCCCACTCCTATTTTAAAGCAACTGTCTAACATCCTCTTCCCCAGCACAAAAAGACCCTCTTCAATTCAGGTGAAAAGTTATCAAAGTTACAATGATTTTTACCCAAGCACAAAATCCGCCAAGTACTCTAGAAATCCAATACCCTTCTTCCTACACCAAGACTTCAGCCACATATTACATAGGCTGAAAAGAGACATGTGTTCCTCAAGTTCATCCTTCCTCACATTTGTTATTGCTGTTGATCCAAAAGAAAGCAAAAAAAACAAGTTTGAACAATTTTGCAACAAACTAGGAAATTTTTTTTCCTTATGACCCCATAATGGCAGTCAGATTAATCCTTGGATCAAAAGGTATTTACCTTACATTGGAAAATTATATCCTTGAATATTCTGTTTTTGCAAGTATGCATCTAGTTGCTGTTTAAACATCTGTACGGACTCTGATAAAACCACTTCAGGCAGAGAATTCCATATGCATTCCATATCCTTATTTTTCTTAAAGTAAAAAACCCTTTCCTTTGCCTTAGACTAAATCTTCTATCTTCCAGTCTAAACACATGACCTTGTGTCCTATGTAAAGTCCTGTTTGTGAATAGATTTCCACACAATGATTTGTATTGGCCACAAATATATTTGTATAATGTTATCTTATCCCTTCTGAGGTGACATTTTTCTAAACTAAAGAGGTTTTCATTTGTTTACCTTAACCTTTCTTCATAGCTAAAATGCTCCATTTCTTTTATTAATTTTGTAGCCTGCCTCCGCACTCTTTCTAGTGCCATAATATCCTTCTTTAGAACAGGTGCTTTAGATGCATTGTTTTTCTTTAAAATTCCATTGTTAATGCAGGAAATAAAGTAATTTAAAGAAAGTATATTAATTGTAAGTGATTTCATTTATCTATCTTGGTCCACAGGGCCGTCTTTAACGCGGGGCAAACGGGGCAGCTGCCCTGGGCCCAGTTTCTCTTGGGGTGCCCGAGGCACCTGCCCCATGGGCCCCGCTGACCCCGGCGGGCGGGCGGGTGGCCGGTCGGGCAGGAAGGCGGGCGCGCGAGGGAGCACTCAGTGCTTCCACTTCAGCTCCCTCGCGCACCGCGTAGGGATGCCGGAGCCGGAAGATGACGTCATCTTCCGGCGGTGCGCGAGGGAGCTGAAGAGGAAGCACTGAGTGCTCCCTCGCGCGCACGCCTTCCTGCCCGACCGGCCACCCGCCCAGGAGCCCCACTGGACCCCAGGGAATAATCCCCCCCAGCACTCCAAGAGGTAAGGAGGCTGGGGGGATTAAATAAAAAAAAAAAATGTGTGTTAATGTGTGTGTTTGTGTGTGTGTGTGTGTATGTGTGTGTTAGTGTATGTATGTGTGTGTATGTGTATGTATGTGTGTGTTAGTGTATGTGTGTGTTAGTGTATGTGTGTTAGTGTTTGTGTGTTAGTGTATGTGTATGTGTTAGTTTATGTGTGTGTTTGTGTGTTAGTGTATGTGTGTGTTAGTGTATGTGTGTGTGTGTCAGCATGTCTGTGTGTGTGTCAGTATGTCTGTCTGTCTGTGTGTCAGTATATATGTGTGTGTATATCTGTGTGTGTCAGTATGTGTATGTGTCAGTATGTCTGTCAGTGCGTCAGTATGTCTGTTAGTGCATGTGTATGCATGTGTCAGTATATCTGTCTGTGTGCCAGTATGCCTGTGTGTGTGTGTGTCAGTATATCAGTCTGTGTGTGTCAGTGTATGTGCCTGTGTGTGTGTGTCAGTATTTCTCAGTGTATGTGGGTGTCAGTATATCTGTCAGTGTGTGGGTGTCAGTATTTCTGTCAGTGTATGTGTGTCAGTATGTTGATCAGTGTATGTGTCTGTGTGTGTGTGTCAGTATGTCGGTATATGTGTCTGTGTGTCAGTATGTCTGTATATGTGCCTGTGTCAGTATGTCTGTCAGTACGTCTACCAGTGTATGTGTCTGTGTGTGTGTCAATATATGTACCTGTGTCTGTCAGTGTATGTGCCTGTTTATCTGTATGTAGTCAGTGTATGTATCTGTGTATCTGCTTGTGCGTCAGAGTGTGTACCTGTGCATCTGAGCCGCAACTTTAAATACAAATACACCCCTCCATTCAAACTTCAACACTACATATAAAACACACTCCTGCATTGAAACGTCAACACTACATACAAGCACACTCCTACATTCAAAAACAAACACTACACATAAATGCACACTTGCATTCAAACTCCAGTACCACATACAAACACATTCACACAAACATACTCCATACAAACACATGCTTACATTCAAACATACTAACATGGCTCAGTGCTAAATACAACCCTGCAAGCATGGGAAATTGGTAGAGTCCCAGCTGTCAAAGCATTGTTGGAGTTGCACGACAGATGGGGTTCTACCTTTAGTCCAACCTTGCAATTGGGGGTCCCAATAAAATTCATTCTACTTTAGTACCGCCACTGCGTTGGGATGGATGCCGTGATTGCATACCAGGGAGTGAGGGGCGAGAGCGGCAGGGCACAGGGGGCCCAAGCAAACACCTGCCCAGGGTCCATTCGTTATTAAAGACGGCCCTGTTGGTCCACTGTTCACTGATCTCTCAAGTCTCAATCTGGTGAGTTTATAGTCACAACTGCATATTGCTTTGTTGAAACAAATTGAAAGCCTGGCATTATAATACGTGTATGGACATGCTTATAACAAAGCTTTGTCCCTCTTCTCACATAGTTGGTCATAAACAGGCACTTTGATGCAATGTGCCTACCAACGATATTCTGTTAAAGTATTCATTGGATCACAAAAACATACCCTACCTCTCAGTCATGCTGCAGAGTTTTTGCTTGCACGGATAACCAGAACTAATTCACCTGGTTATCCACCTAAATACTCCTATCCTTTAGAGGGGTTAATGATATAATAACCATTGTAGGTAATACATTGGTTGTTGTTCCTGTAAAGGAAAGAGAGACTTGCTCTAAAAGCCTATTCATGGCTAGGACAAGTGCATATAGATCGAGGTAATGTACTTCTAATTCCTGAAAGGAATATTGGTGGCCCAATATGAAAAATACTGTAGTTCATGTGTTTAGTAATTGTAAGCATTTGCTTATTGATAACTAGGCCACATTACTGATGTACTGTTTATTAAAATATTAATACCTAACATACTTTTTGAATTACTTTATATTGGACAATTGCCATCATCTCATGGTTATATATATGTTTTTGTATGTGTTGATGCATGTACCAGGTTTACTTGGATATATCCTGTACGAAGTTCAACCTCTGATACCACGATTACCACGATTACCTCTGATAGCCTCACTTCCTTAGTATGCATTTGGTAGTCCCAGAACCATTCACTCAGATGGTGGCCCTGCAGATACTGCAAAGAAAACCCAAAACTGGGCAACCACATTTGGGTTACTTTGGGAAATCAGTGCACCCAACCACCCCCAAAGTAGTGGGGTTATGGAATGGAAAAATTATGAGGTGAAATGACTATTAACCAAGTTACTAGTTGCTTGTTCCTACACAGTGGTATCCACTTATTCCTATGGTACAGATGAGTATTAACAACATATCTGATGATACAAATGGTTAGACACCATATGAAATGTTACACATTTTCACTGACAATCATATTTCTGTACCAGGGAGAGCTTAGAATCATTGGTTCTATTAGAGGACTTTATGGAATTATTTTTTCCAGCCCACCTCACCATGCACCACCACCTTATTCCTACCATTGGCCAGTTTGTCCTGGAGAGGGTGACTCCAAGAACATTTACTACAGAGAACAATCAGAGCCAACAGAGAATAGTAAGTTTTGATATTTTAAGACCTGCTAAAAACTTCCAAGTTGTTCACAGAACCACTGAGTGACACAATGGATACTGTTAAAGAAGGCAATATAAAACAAACAGAGGATGACAGAAATGCCACCAGAACACAGCCACCAGAATCATAGCCTAGTATACTGAATCATGATCTGACATCTGAACCTGCAAATGTGAAGGAGAAGGATGAACAGACAGACATGATACATCCACAGTTAACATAGAATATATGAAAAATTAATCATCAACATTATCCGAAATACTCTGGAGAAAACAGACTGTACCCGAATTATCTTATACAGTAAGAAAAAATGCAAAGATAGAAGCAAAAGGATGCTTTAAAATTGGTTATGGTGTCTCCTTCTTATAATCTGCAGCATTATCATAACATCAACCCTAGCTGTTTTAAAACTGCATCGGGATTATGTTAACAAGTAAGAAGCACCTAAACTGAATTGGACTACACATACCACAAGTTCTATGATCGTGAGGACAACCTCCAAGAGCCATCTCAAAAGAAGAGACATAGCTCACAGTGAAATGATTGCTAATGTGACCTACACTGGTATTTCACAAGGAACCTATTAAAGATCATTCCAAAAACTGATTATAAATGAGGAAGATGTGATTGGACTATTTCAAATACTAATAATGGACTCAACGCTGATGGCAAAGCATGCTGGAATCAGAAAAAGACGGGTCAGATGCTTGTGAAAGACTTCGGATGCACCTGGGTGAGACCTCCCTTGGAGTATTGTTTGCAGTACTGGAGACTGTATCTTCAGAAGAATATTGATACTTTAGAAAGAGTTCAGAGAAGGGCTACTAAACTGGTTCATGGATTGCAGGAAAAAAAAAACTTACCAGGAAAGGTTTAAGGATCTTAACATGTATAACTTGGAGGAAAGACGAGACAGGGGGGATATCATAGAAACATTTAAATACGTAAAGGGAATCAACACAATCAGGGCCATCTTTAATAGTGATTGGACCCTGGGCAAGCATTTGCTTTGGCCCCCTGGACCCTGCTGCCCTCCCACTCCCTGGCATGCAATCATGCCTTACACTCCAACCCAGTGGCAGAACTAATGCAGAGAAGCCCTGGTACAAGAAAGTTGTTTGAGCCTCCCCCTCTAGCACAAGAGTGGTGAAAAGATACATCCCCATCTGTCATACAACTCCCACAATGCTATGCCAGCTGGGGATCTATACTTTGCCCATCCTTGTAGGGTTGTATTTGTGTGCAGTGTTTGTGCATTTGAATGTAAGCCTGTTTTTGTATAGAGTATATGTGTGCATGTAGAGGTGTATTTGTATGTACTATTACAATTGGAATGCAAAGGTGTACTTGTGTGTAGTGTTTGCATTTGAATGCAGTGGTGTGTGTTTGTATGTATGGTTGACTTTTAAATGCAGGTGTGCAACTGTGAGTTGGTGTATGCATATCATTTTGGCATTTTAATACTGGGTTTTGGTTGTATGTAATATTTGCCTTCAGGGTTGTTATAGAATGTAGTGTTGTCTTCTAAACATTTGTGTATAGTATTGGTGTTTGGGTAAAGGGTGTGTTTTATATATAATTTTGAGTTTGAAATCAGGGGTGTGTTTGTCTGTAATGTTTGTGTTATCAGGGATGTGTTTGCATGTTGTTTTTGATTACTGGGATGTATACACATACACAGTTACATACACATCAACACGCATGTAAACATACTGACCCATGCACATACCTTGACACACAGATACACACACTGGCACATGCACACATATATACATATATTAGTATACATATACTAATTCTGATATGCACACTGGCACATAAACACTCAGATACACACCGACACAGTTACACACACATACACACAGATACACACACTCTGACATACATGTGATAATTTTTATGATTGCAGCAGGGCAGGAGCAGAGAGTTGGAGGAGGCACAAAGCTTGTAAATGCTGATGCTGCTGTGGCAAGGCAAGCTGGTACTGTTATATGTAATACACAACAAACAAAGAATTTAAATATAAAATACAAAAAAATACACGCCAATTATGTTTCTCATCCTCTCATCACCTATGCTTAAATGCAACTGCAGCAATAATTAAACTAATCTAAACAGAAAAAAAGCAGTGAGTAGGGGCACATAGTAGAAAGGCAGTGAGTGGGGGCACAGGGTAAAAAAAGCAGTGAGGGGGGGAGGCAGGAGCAGTGAGTGGGGGAAGGCAGGGCAGGGGCAGAGAGTGGGGGCACAGAGAAGAGAAGAAGTAAGTGGGGAAGGCAGGGCAGGGCCAGAGAGTGAGGGCACAGAAAAGTGAAGAAGTGAGTGGGGAAGGCAGGGCAGGGGCATTAAGTGGGGGCACAGAGAAGATAAGCAGTAAGTGGGGGCACAGAGAAAATAAGCAGTAAGTGGGGGAAAGCAGGGCAGGGGCATTGAGTGGGGTGGTTTTTCTAAAAACTATCCTAGCTGCAGCCATTCACCCAGAAGAAAAGGATCAGGGACTGGATACACTTACCTTCAACTCAGCTTAGAGCTGGCTGAGGCTGATAGGAGTGGGAATGAGCAGAAGCTCATTCTTGCCTCTCCCCCCCCCACCCCCCATGCTGCTACCTGCTGCGGCCTCCTTCCTCCCGCGGTCCTCTCTTCTGAAGCTGGGAGGAAGTGATCGGCTGTCACTTCCTCCCATCCAGCTAATACTACAGGGGCCCGGTCTGCTCTTAAAGGGCCATGGCACCCCACCGGGTGCCTGTTCAGAGACACCCATCGGTGGCCCTAAATGCATGGGCCACCTGATAGGCCCCTCCAAATTGTTGTGGGCCCACAGGGCAGCTGCTTTGGGCCCCCCAGGAGTAACTGGGCCCAGGGCAGCTGCCCCGTTTGCCCTGTGTTAAAGACGGCCCTGAACACAATAAAGGAGGAGATCATATTTAAAAGAAGAAAAATTACCACAACAAGAGGACACAGTCTTAAATTAGAGGGGCAAAGGTTTAAAAATAATATCAGGAAGTATAACTTTACTGAGAGGGTAGTGGATGCATGGAATAGCCTTCCAGCTGAAGTGGTAGCGATTACACAGTAAAGGAGTTTAAGAATGCGTGGGATAGGCATAACACTATCCTAACTACAAGATAAAGCTAGGTACTAATGAAAGTATTTAGAAAATTGGACAGACTAGATGGGCCGAATGGTTCTTATCTGCCGTAACATTCTATGTTTCTATGAAGCAAGAAAAGACTTTGCCATATAGTTTATCATTGAATGACTACCGCAAACAGCCTTCTTATGCTGAAAAGAAGTGCTATGCTAATTCTGGATATTGCTATTATGTTTCCAGACAGAAGATGACTGGAAAAAGAAATAAAGGCTGATAACTGTCAAGCTATTTCTCAAGATGAAACAGTACTGAGAATACCTGATTAACTATCAAAGCACCTCACAGTACAAGACACATATTGTTACCTAGAACTCAGAAACAAGTGGTTAATAGGAAGAAGCAGAAGAAGAGGAACATAGATTTCCTGCTTGAGTGAGAAACTATAATGGAACCATATTCTGTAATAATGAACTTTACAATGACATTTGGTGGCATGTGAGTGTGAATTTGGAAGAAACACATCAATTAACGAAAGGAACCTTGATGCAATTAATAAATAATAACAAGAGCAGATGCCCTGCCAAGAGAATGGAATATAGAAGGCCAACAAAACCTTTCAGAAGCTTGACATCATGGGACACTTGCAATAAAGCATTATTTGCAGCTTTTCTTAAACTCTTCATATTATGTACATACCTGCAAAGCAAGGAACTCCTGTAAACATAAACACAGAGACATTGATGCAACAATGAGTCTGTAATGGTTCTATTGCAGATGTGATCTACCGATGTACTCCTTGCTCTTTTGGTATAACTATATCAATCAAAATGTTAAATGGCTCCATAGAACCATAGACAAAGGATTCTTGCTATATTCTTGACTTCCAGGAATGTGGTGCATGGACAGAAAAATTATAATTACTAATGCAAACATGCTATATTTTTCAGAAATGTGTCAGTGACAAAATGTAATATAATACAGATACTATAATTAATGGTATAAAAACACATAATGTATTAATTACAAAGGTGGATAGACTTTGTGAATATCTGAAATGTAATTGAAAAATATTGTTAAAATGCCATATACAGCTGCAGTCTGGTCTACAAACAATAAATATTAGACATAAGGAGTAAGAGTATACCAGCCGATTATCCAGATGACTGTACATTAATGCATGTATCTTGCAGCAAAAGAAAATAGCTAAACAATGAAGATTCCTTTATATCTACTGGACATTTGCTTGTAGATTAAATACAAGCAGTGGCCAGATTATCTGATTTTAACAAAGTATCTTTACATAATTGAATCATGATAGTTAAAGATCATATGATTACAATAACAACTGCAATAATGAATAATGTTTTAACCTTAAAAGAAAATGTAAAATGTTTTTATTAAATCAGAAACTACTCGATATTCGTTTAGGTTTGCAGAGTGGTATGATTAATATAATCTAATTAATATAAGTGAAGTACTTTAACAGTTACAATTTAACTGAAATACAGGCAGAACTTTTACTTCACTTATCACAAACTTTTATTTATAATGATAAACATGTTCAGTCTTCCAGCGATAAGGACAGTCAATGAAAGGTAAAAGAGTGTTATGGATTAACCCGTCCAGGTGATATACATGTTGAATTTGGAAATTGATAACTTAGGTCCCCTATTGCAAACAGGTGAAAAGATGTCAAAGATATAAATTCAACATCCATACCACTATATGTATATATATTAAAATGTATGTGATCAAATATTTTATTTATCTGTTTTTCAAATTCCAAGAAAATGTTATTTGGTTTGTACCTTGTTTAATCAATACATCATACATATGATTAATTCATATTTTAATTGTAACATACCCCCACTTCAACCGGTTATAGTTATAACAGATTCTGATATCTATTATTATTTTTTTTAAATGTGTTAAAACCACTTATACAATGTAGAGTTAAAATAGAAATACCTTCAATATTGTATCTGAGTGCTTTCTTAACTCACTTTAAAAAAATAATTATAAAAAATGTAATCACCTTAAGCTCCACCCAACAGCCACTCTTAAACAAATAATATTCAAATTGTTTAGCATCCAATCTCACAAACATGACTTTCCACAATGGCTGTCAGATCTCGGTAAAAAAATGTTTTTAAGACAATTTTTGAGTGTTTCTGGTATTTTTAGCCACTAATAACTGTAGTGATTATATTTATTATTATAACTTAGGGAATAAGTTGTCTTCTCCCTAACAGGACAAAAAAAGATGAATAATGTCATGTTTCCAATTATCTATTTTAACTAGATTGAGAGATTTTGAATAAAAGAGTATTTTTAACATTTAAAGAGAATGTAATTTTACATACCATTGTGAACAAAGGCAATGAATACTTTGCTGCTTTGAATGTAAAGATTTTTCCACAGATTTTGCCTGTTAACATTTTTTTCAGCACAACAGCACATGATGTTGTTATAGGTCTATCAGTGGTGCTGCCCTAGGCATGACAGATCTCGGGCACCCCCTAATCTAAATGTACCCACCCCTTCCTGCCAAGGCCACACCTCTTCCTGTTAACTCACACACATTTTGACTGACAGACACACACTCATGGACCAGCACACACTCTCAGATACACTGAGATACACACACAGTGGCAGGACAAAACTCAGGCGCCCCCTCCCCCAGCACCCCCCCACCCCACCTTCTAAATACACACACACACACACACACAGTCACACACACACAGTCAGACACAAACACACACACACACACAGTCAGACACAAACACACACACACAGTCACAAACACACACACACAGTCACAAACACACACACACACAGTCAGACACAAACACACACACACACAGTCAGACACAAACACACACACACACAGACACAAACACACACACAGTCAGACACAAACACACACACACACACAGTCAGACACAAACACACACACACACAAACACACACACACACAGTCAGACACACACACACACACACTCACATTAACACTTTTTAATTTAACCCCCCAGCCTCCTTACCTTTGGGAATGCTGGGTGGGGGGGTCCCTCTCTCCCTGGTGGTCCAGCGGCTGCCGGTCGGGCTTGGCGGAGCTGGCTGCTGTGCGGGCGGCTGGCGAGGGAGCTCTTCCTCTGAGCTGGGACGTCATAATACGACGTCATATTCCGGCTCCCAGCCTCACTCTGCAGGCGGCGCACGAGGGAGCTGAGCAGAGTGCTCAGAGGAAGAGCTCCTTCGCCAGCCGCCCGCACAGCAGCCAGCGCCGCCCGCCCAGCCCGGCATGTCTGTTAGCCACGAGGCTAACAAGGCATTTGCCATGGGCATTTGGGGGACGTCATTTTTTGCTGCCCCCTGAAAAATGCCGCCCTAGGCAAATGCCTTGTTTGCCTCGCGGCTAATACGTCCCTGTACACACACATACACTCACTGATTTTACACAATCTGACACATATACAATCATTTAGACACACACTGACAAACGCTTACACCCACTGACAGATGGATACACTCACTGACAGATGCATACACTTACTGACAGACACGCACAATCACTTAGACACACACATTCACTGGACACATACACTCACAGACACTCACTGACAGACAGACACACACACATTCACTGAAACACACACACTCACTGAAAGACACACACACCCACTCACTCAAATTCACTGACACACACTCACTCACATTCACTGACACACATTCACCCACTCTCATTCACTGACACACACACTCACTCACATTCACTGACACTCACTCACATTCACTGACACACACTCACATTTCACTGACACACACTCAGTCACATTCACTGACACACACACTCACTCACTTCCTCACATTCACTGACACACACAAAGTCACATTCACTGACACACACAGTCACATTAATTGACAAACACACACATTTTCCCCCAACATTGTCAATTATTATTATTATAAATGTTTAAATTTAAATCCAACCAGCCTCCCTACTTTTGGGATAGCTGGGTGGATTTTCCACTTGGGGTCCAGTGGGGCTGCTGGCCGGGCTGCTAGGCAGGAAAACGGCCGTACATGAAGGTGGGCAGGCACTCTAAGTTGTCAGGGAGGCATGTTCTACAATTCCCACAGTTTAATGGAGAGGGTGTTATGGGCATATGCAAATATTGTATTTCTCAAACTGTGTACTTTGTCTTTAAGAGATATTGCAAACTGACAAAGTGTTAGAAATGGCACATATTGTTTTTCATACATGTGTCTTTGAGCAATAACCTTTTACCTACTTTCAGTGCATAATATGTTTAAGCATTTTTGTCCCAGACAAAATATAATAACAATAATCCATAAACAAGCTTCAAGGCTATGGTACGAGTTTTTCAGTACATAATATACTGTAACCCTAAATAGATAAAGATGTTCAGACTTTAAGATGCTATCTTGTCCTAAGCTAGGGAATTTCCCATGATGTGTGCACCCTTACATTTTAGTTATGGCCTTGCATTTTTGCCAAGTTAAGGAAGGTCCCTAGAATTAATAAAAACAAAATAAGTGTTACTTTTTCATACATGAACTATGGTAACCCTAAAATGAAGACACCTAAGATATAAATAGGTGTACTTTTAAATATTAGAGAACACAGAGAGGAGAGATTTGGAGCCAGACGCTGCTCTATCTTATAATGACAGAGAGGCTGACATGATGACATGTTCAGGAGGGTATGTCATCATTATTCTATTAATGATATTGCAAGCATATAGTTTAATCTTATAAACTCTGCTATAAATTATTGTAATGTATTTTGTGTCTATATTTATATTTATATTTAATAAAATGTCTAAAAGACAAAACTTTATTGCTTCCAAGACAATCTTTATGTTATATTGTATTCTCAAATATTTATATTTTAAATAGAAGGACTCTTACTGACTATATAAAATTATAGCGAAGATATCTGTATGGTTAGCCCTGCTAAGTTCTATGCTTTAAGATGTTAAAGTGGTAAATAGGGGAACAAGCTGCGGTTACAATTTGAGGTCAATGAGTTAAGCTTGGACCAGAACTTACTGAGCTGTAGTAGAGATGAGAAGTTCCACCCCCAGGTAAAAAGTCAAACTGTTCTAAAATTGTTTAACTATTTATAACGGGGTAAGTGGATACAAGCTAGAAAGATAGGCAAATGATTACTTTAAAAATGGCAATATACATGAATGAAAAAATTGACATGTTTTATTTTAAGATAAAGATTATATATACATGTATAGTATTTATTTTTTTAAGTTCATGTTCTTTTATTTTCTATTGTTTTTCACAATTAACCCCTTAAGGATGGCGGGTGTGTTATGCCGTCCTTAGGGACCTGGCTCTAAACACCGGGAGGAGGCATAGAATGTCCCCGCCGTCCGATGTACTTACCCGGTCGCCGGCGATCCCACGCTGGTGATTGCAGTATGGGGACTCACCAGGGAGCCCATGAAGGACCACTCCATCTGTTTTGGCCCTCCTAGGCCATGTGAACGTGAGGTCCCTTTCCTCCGGCACGTTTCCTTCACCCTTCAGCATGCAACTAGAACGGCGATTCTGCAAAAGCCCAACCTCAACTCCAACTCCCCATCCAACCTCTGGCCTTATATCGCTGCTGCCATTTGCCTCCAAGATCCTTGAGAGAGTTGTGTATGCGAGATTGACAGACTTCCTCAAATCCAGCTCTCTGCTTGACCCGCTTCAGTCTGGATTCTGCGCTTGTCACTCTGTTGAAAAAGCTGTGACCAAAGTACCCAACGATTTAATTGCTGCTAGATCTCGCTGCCTTTACTCTATCCTAATTCTCCTTGATCTTTCTGCTGCCTTTGACACTGTTGATCATCAACAGCTTCTTCGCATTCTCTGTAATTTTGGTCTACAGGATACTACTCTCTCCTGGTGCTCCTTCTACCTCTCCCAGCACTCTATCAGTGTTTCTTTCTCTGACTCTGCCTCTTCCCCCCAACCACTCTCTGTCGGCGTCCCCCAAGGTTCTGTCCTTGGTCCCCTACTGTTCTCTATCTATACCGCCTCCCTTGGTAAACTCATCAGCTCCTTTGGCTTCCGTTATCATTTCCATGCAGATGACACACAAATCTACCTGTCCTCTCCTGATCGCTCTCTGCCCATCTTGACTTGTGTCTCTGACTGCCTCTCTGCGACTTCAACTGGATGGCTGCTCACTTCCTTAAACTCAACCTGTCCAAAACAGAACTTCTGGTCTTTCCTCCCTCAAGTGTTACTACTCCCGTGTCTGTCTCCCTCCAAGTCAACGGCGCTACCATCACCTCTACCTCACAGGCTCGCTGCCTTGATATTCTTTTTGACTTCAACCTCCCCTTCACCCCTTATGTCCAATCAATTGCCAAATCCTGTTGCTTCCATCTCAAAAACATAGCGCGCATCCACCCCTATTTAACACCAGATGCAGCTAAGGTGCTGGTCCATGCTGTTGTTCTCTCTCACCTTGACTACTGCAATACCCTTCTCAGTGGTCTTACATGTTCCCAAATTGCATCACTGCAATCTATAATGAATGCGGCAGTAAGGCTCATTTTCCTGTCCACTCGCACCTCCCATGCCTCCCCATTCTGTCAGTTCCTGCATTGGCTTCCAGTTAGATATAGGGCTTAATTTAACATTCTGGTGCTTGCTTACAAGTTCCTACATAATGCTGCTCCAACCTAATATACTATACATAAGTATGTCCCGTCGAGGCCCCTACACTCTGCCAAAGACCTACATATATCCTCTCTCCGTATTCCCACCTCTAATGCTCGCCTCCAAGATTTCTCCAGGGCTGCACCTCTTCTGTGGAACTCACTTCCCTTCTCCATAAGACATTCACCCAGTCTCCACTCATTCAAAAAATCATTCAAAACTCACTTCTTCAAGAAAGCATATCAATTAAACTGTTAGCAGGTTTTTATCCCCCACCCCCCATGACTCCTCTCCTGCAAATATCAAAATTACCTACTAAGCCCTCAGTGAATACTTTTCTAACAACCTACTTCGTACCCCTACTTTTACTCTTTGTGTCACTATACCCCACTCCCTCTAGAATGTAAGCTCATTGAGCAGGGCCCTCCACCTCTCTGTTCCTGTTCGTCCAGTTGTCTGATTACAGTTACATGTCTGTTAGTCCACCCATTGTACAGCGCTACAGAATCTGATGGCACTATATAAATAATATAATAATAATAGTAATTCTTGGATTTGATATACTGATCCCTTTCTCCATTTCAAACTTGTAAAGCAATTGATTTATAAAACGATCTTTAAATGGAACTATTTATTTTTTTAATCCCTACTGTTATATAAGACACTTACCTCAGGTGGATATAGACAAGAGACCTCCTTGCAATATAAATGATGCAAAGAACAAAAGTTAATAATACCCTAGGTGTGTCCCATTAAAGCTTAATTAGAAGTCTTTGCTGTTTAATGAATAGAACCTGTGGCATGCTCTTTCTCTCTCTCTCTCTCTATAGAGAACACAATAGAGTACACACACACACATATATATGTATATATATATATATATATATAAATATGAAACTTAGAAGATATGGGACTTTACACATTATCATATGGTGGTACTTACGAATGTGGTTTTCTAAACAAAATTATAAATGGAATGAAAAAAAAAATTTCATTGCAGTTCATTACAGACTGAGCATTTTCATCTGATAACTTCATGACCAAAACTCCTCCCTAACTTTAGATGAAATTATTAATAAACCCTAGGTGGCTTGTTCTCCATGTAGCTTCTCTGATTTGCAATAAAGCAGTAACAGATGTGAAATTTCAGAAGCCGGCAATCTAGACATATTTAAACAACAAAATCATAGTTTCATTAAAGTGCAATGAAAGGGAAAAAAATTGCCATGGACTGAAATAAGTATATGTGATTAAAATTGATGATTTTGAATGCCAAGACGAAATTTGATTTGAAATATAAGGGAACATATGGTGTATGCTGCATAATGAAGCGTGCAAAATTGACTCAGGCAAACATCATGAATCATCAAGAGCTGCACATAATTTTCATTTTCCCATGTCTCTGGAAATGTATACTATTGGGCTGCATTCAACGGCTTCACAATAAAGTTGTATTACAGAATTAATATTTTGCACAATTAAAAAAACATTATTGAAGCACTACGTCTATAATTAGCAATAGCTTTTTTGACTATGGTAATAATATGAGCACTTCCTTCATTGCCCTAAATGCCTCTTGCAAATACATTCTTAGGATATATAAGTAGGGACAAGACTGGAGATTTTTTTAAGCCACTAGACTTATTTCATTTATTATATATGTGTGGCGGAACCGCTGCCTATTCGTGGATATCCTCTTTCTGCTTAAATGAATTTATCTGTGTTTTCATGTATTGTGCCCGCTCCCCGTTCGGGAGTGCTTCTACAAAGGGAATCCATTTGCCTCTCTAAAGGGGACCACCCCGTACCCCCATTTAGAGCACTAGGTTAGAATGTTCACACATCGCAACATAAGTGTGAAACCACAAACCGCAAGGGAAATAATTAATGAGGGCTCCCCTGTTTGGCCGCCATTCATACCGATGAACGCCAGCCAGGTGGAGCCTTCGTGGATTGTTTCCTGACTCATTCATCTCCCGAACGAGGACCTCGCTGGTGCCCCATTAGAACGTTCACAACAATTAGTCAGAACGTTCGCACTTGCAACATAGATGTGAAACCGCAAGGGAAGTAATTCATGAGTGCTCCCCTGGGTGGCCGCCATTCATAGAGATGAATGCCAGCCAGGGGGAGCATGCATACCCCGAAAGGAGATGTTTCCACTGTCTGGGTTTCACACCGGGACCTCGCAAATGAGTAATAGTCGAGGGAAGTACCACTGTGAGAATCCCTGATGTTGGTGTGGACACTTTTAGGACCCTGGCTAGTACGTGGGCTTTTCTGTGCCTGGGAAACAAAGAGACTATCTCTTTTCCCGTGCCTTGCCTCCCAGGCACAGAGGCTCCTGGGAAGAAGACCCCCTGTCCCCATGAGCGGGAGACCCCTCGCCTGAGTGGCAGGCTTTCCATATTTGGGAGACAAAGGGCCAGCGACCCCGTTCCTGAGCTTGGGGCCAGCGACCCCTATTCCTGTGCTTGGGCTCCCTGTTGTAGAGGATCCTGGAATATGACCCTTGTTTGTGTGAGTTGAAGACCCCTTGCATGGTGCTATGCATAAAAGCCGTGTGTGACCAATAAAATTGTGTTGTATCTCCAGGACTGTGTGTAATACAGTTACTGGGGGGAAATAGGTCTCTTTAAATATTTCCTCAGTGGCTGAAGGAAGGAAATTAGCGGAGGTAACCAATCAGGTTACCCATGGCCTGCTACAATATTTATTTACATTTTTTTAAATAATGCTAATCAATCCTCCCGAGAGATTGTGGTGATATTGGTGGCATGAACTACAGAGTGAATGCATTTTTAGATGAGTGAACCCGATAAGCAGACATGTCTTCATTCATTAGTTACATTTGTGACCACCAACTCACCTCCTCCATCCTGACAAAAACAATGCATTTCCACACATCCAGTAGTTAGTGCCTGTAACTGTCCTTTAGTATGAGAAAAACAATTCCTATCAGCTTCTCCCAACTGTGTCTTTAGAGTTAGCAGGTACTGCAAGACTCAGTCAGGTAGGGTCAGGGGCGTACCTAGAGCATTTGGCACCCGGGGCGGATCCTGTGCTTACTTCTAAAAAAAACCTGTAAAATTTTTAAAGGTTCTCTTTTTTTTTCTTACAATTTGTAAAGACTCCTGTCCCAATACAAAACCCCCGCCCCCTTCTACAAAATCCCTGCAGCCCCACACACACATTTACAGGCAGACAGTCACACACTCAGTTACAGACAGACAGTCACACACAGTCACAGGCAGACAGTCACACATACACATTTCCTCCGTGCGGCCAGTTTATCAGCTGTTTGCTTGTGTGAGCTGTACTGGCCGCACGGCACCCTAACTACCATGGGACACTGTGCGGCCATAGCTCACACAGCCCCCTCCAGCCAGGGCCGGTGCAAGGATTTTTGCCGCCCTAGGCAAAAGTAAAGTTTGCCGCCCCCCCCATGTGACATCACAATGCCCCACCCATATGATTTTCCATGTTAACTAACGCCAGTGCTGCAGTGCC
>OW240917.1:97546831-97595724 GCA_933207985.1 Pelobates cultripes
CCCGGGCGGTGCGGTCCGCCCTCATGGACGCACCGCCCGGGCAAAGCTGCAGCCGCCCGAGGCTCTTTACAGAGCGCTCGGGCGGCTGCGGGGGGGGGCGGCGGAGCTGGTCTGGCACCCCCCACCCGGCTGGCACCCGGGGCGGACCGCCCCCCCCGCCCCCCCCTTAGTACGCCACTGGGTAGGGTTGAAACCACTACATTGAAAGGCATTTGAAAAAAGGGGGACAGCAAAAGGAATATTATTTGAATTTTATCTTGTGTTACATTAAGTGGTTGAATAAATGGATACCCTGCCCAAACTAGAATGGCTATGGTTTAAAGCCTCTGTCACATCACCTAAATAGAATAGGAACTAAACTAGAATAGGAAACACACTAGCTGTCCTATTATTGTCCATTCCTGAAGCCCCAGTGGGTAGCCAATATCAATCAAGTGGTAAGAAGATAGACTATGAATTACCATCTGCTGTTTAAAATTATTCTATGTCTCACTGTGTGTTGACATGTGTTGACATCCTTTTATTGACAGTGTATGGGAAACTCTCAAGCGTTGTCCAGCCCTCAAAGTACATTGAAAATATCTGACATCCCTCCTGTAATGCTCAAGTATGGTTCATAGTAAGGTTAGACCTCCTCCAATACCACCACCATACCAGGGCACTGCAAGTTGCCACAAGTGTACCATCAAACTTACTACACAATGCTTCAACACTGGCACATCACATATCTAAAGGAAAAAAATGCTTTTTAAACTGATTCATAATTTTCAATCTTGATGTGCCCTGCCCTCAACACTACCACTATCAAACTGCAGCCAAACACTGTCTGTATTACTGAGGAAGAAGCTTGCCCTTTCCAAAGCATAAGCTATGACACAGAACCCCACAGCAAAAAAACTTTAAAAGTAGCAGTCATAGCCAGGTAGTATAAAACTACTATAATGAAAGCTATTTGAAAACATTACACCCACCACTATTGCTTCTACAAACACTTTTATGAATATTTTTTTTCTAATAGTGGTAAAGGCAATGGTAGTTAAAGTGGCAGCAGGCCTTATATTCAAGGTGTTCAAACTGTCAGAAGCCATGGCACTACTGCTCATGATAGATTGGGAACACAGTGAAGGAGTTTAAGCATGCGTGGGATAGGGATAAGGCTGTCCTAACTATAAGATAAGGCCAGGGACTAATGAAAGTATTTAGAAAATTGGGCAGACTAGATGGGCCGAATGGTTCTTATCTGCCGTCACATTCTATGTTTCTATGATGATGGATGATGGTATTTTTTATTAGAAATTAGATATATGAATGATTGTGTATTTCTTTTAAGTAACACAACTATATTCAGCAAATATAGGTGTATGTGTTGCAAAATGAGTTGGTGCCTTGTGGCTTTACAACTGTAATATTATTGTGTTTGACTTTAAGCAACACAGCACAGTGCTTAAACATTTACACAGTGCACACTGGACTGAACACACTCAGAAAAAAAAAAGGTCTCACAACAGGATGAATGAAACAGACTGTCACGTGGGTAATGCATGAGCTCAAGATGTGGGAGAATGGGAATGATGGAAAAATCCTGAATGCAAGGTCAAAGTCTGCTCCATGGTCAGAATTAAAGAATGTAACATATGTCTGATGCATATAGATAGAGGAGCAGATCAAAGCATGGTCAGGAGACATAAGCCAGGGGTCATAGCATGAAATAGATTCTATGAAATAGCATGGTGTTATGGAGACAGGTTCAGGCACTGAGGGTAGTAGTGTTGTGGAGACAGGCTCAGGCACTGAGTGCAATGGTATTGTGGAGACAGGCTCAGGCACTGAGGGCAATGGTGTTGTGGAGACAGGCTCAGGCACAGAGTGTAGTGGTGTTGTGGAGATATTCTCAGGCGCTGAATGTAGTGGTATTATGGAGACAGGCTTGCAGACTACAGTGAAGCCTAATAGAAAGCAGTTGTTGTTGGGAAATTCTATCATACGAGGTGTGGAGCTGGACAATAGTGGTCTTGGGAGCTACTGCTCACAGAGACAGGAGACATATTTTTAATATTGTTAAGCGAGCAAAGCAGGAAGGGGAATTGGATGTACTCGTCCATCTAGAGACAAATAACAATGAGGTTTGAGAAGTAAAGGAAATGTTTTGTGTTTTTGCCAATGATATACGGCAGGTTGCTTCCACACTGTCCTCTGAAGTTCTGCCTGTGTATAACACTCAGAATGACAGGCGGATGCGTATTAGGGACTTTAACTTGTGGCTTGGAGAATGGTGTCGGGAGCAAGGATTTGGCTTCATTTGTCATGGCAGCTCTGTTTGGAATGGAAATAAACTGTACAAAAAAGATGGTTTGCCTGTTTCTCAAAAGGGAACAAATGTTCTCAGTGAGCAGTTGAGAGGTTTTGCTAGGATGTATTTAAACTAGGAGGGGGGGCAAAGGGGTGATAAAAGATTAATCCAATTGCCCTCCAAAACAAGGACAGAATGTGCCTGTAGCAAGGGTGTTAAAAAATTATAAGCTTAGAGTCATGTCTACAAATGCTTGCAGTTTAGGGAATAAGATCCATGAACTTGTGGCAATAATGACACCTGATAATGTAGACTTAGTCGCTGTTACTGAGACATGGTATAATGAGAAAAATGACTGGGACATAGCAATACCAGGGTACTCTTTATATAGAAAAGACATGGAAGGCAAGAAATAACATAATAAAAGTTAGTGAGGCAAACATAGAGTCCGTTTGGGCCATGTTAGAATTTGGTAATCACACAGTAACTTGTGTAGGTGTGATTTATAGGCCCCCAGGACAAATAGAAGAGTTAGATAATCTACTAGTTGAGGAAATAGCTAAAATGACAATGAAGGGGAGAGTTATCATCATGGGTGACTTGAATCTTCCTGATGTGAACTGGAAAACCAAAATAGCTGCTTGTGCCAGGAGCACACATATTCTAAACTCCCTATTGGGATTGTCTTTAAAACAAGTCGATAAGGAACCAATCTGTAAGGAGGCCATACTAGATTTAGTCTTAACAAATGGAGATTTTGTATCAGATATTACTGTAGGTGAAAGTTTAGGATCCAGTGATCATCAGTCAGTGTGGTTTAATATAAGAACAGTGACTGAGTCACACCACACAAAAACAAAAGTTTTAGACTTTAGAAAAACAGACTTTTCTAAAATGATATGTGTAAAGGAGTCATTATCAGACTGGAGCAATTTAAATGGAGTCCAAGAGAAATGTGATTATTTAAAAGTTGCACTGCTGAAGGCAACAGAAAATTGCATTAGGCTTGTCCGTAAAAGCAAAAAATTCAAGAAACCACTGTGGTACTCTGCAGATGTGGCCAAAATAGTACTGTTGAATTACTTATTAAATGACCACTCTAGCTTAACACTTCAGCTTAATGAAGTGGTCTGGGTGCCAGGTCCAGCTAGGATTAACCCTTGTTTTTATAAACATAGCAGTTTCTCTGTTAGGGTTAATCCAGCCTCCAAATCCTCTAGTGGCTGTCTCATTGACAGCCGCTAGAGGCGCTTGCGTGCTTCTCACTGTGAAAATCACAGTGAGAAGACGCCAGTGTCCATAGGAAAGCAGCTTTCCTATGAGACCGGCTGAATGCGCGCGCAGCTCCTGCCGCGCATGCGCATTCAGCTGAAGAAGAGGATCGGAGGCGGAGAGGAGGAGGAGAGCTCCCCGCCCGGCGCTGGAAAAAAGTTAAGTTTAACCCTTTTCCTCTCCCCAGAGCCTGGCGGGAGGGGGACCCTGAGGGTGGGGGCACCCTCAGGGCACTGTAGTGCCAGGAAAACGAGTATGTTTTCCTGGCACTATAGTGGTCCTTTAAGAAGTTAAAAATTCAGGGCTCTCTTGATCCCAAGCCAAAGTCCAGTAGACCAAGAAAGTTTTTGGCCACAACTCACAACTGTCAGAAGAATTGGAATACAAAGAATATCTTAAAGGTAACCTCAGTAGAAATACAGGCTGCTCTGGAAAAAGATGGTGTGGTTTTTACAGGAGCCCAATACGTCTATACTTGAACAAAAATGAGCTGCATGGTCGAGTTGCCATAAAGATTCCATTACTGCACCAATTATTACTATTATTCTACTGGAAGAAGCCTGTTGTGGGCGAAACGCGTTTAGAAATTATTGTTTTAATATTTTTATACTGTTATAATAAAGGAATTTTGGCCTCAAACTTTTTTCCTGCCACATTTCTTATTTTATTTCTATTTTTTTATTTCATACCTGACTTACCTGAGCCAATACGGATTTACGGAAAATCCTTAGGTGGGGATCATACCACCCATGCGCAAAAAATTGAGCAGATAAGAATGCTCAATACTTTGTAAGTACATTTCATACTTTCCTTTTAACTTATATTAAACAGTGATCACTATATTCTCCTTATCTGTTTTAATTTCCGGTCGGAGTCTTCAGTGGATCATTTATTCTACAAGTCACCGCTCCATACATCCCAGAGTGGGGATCATTCCACTCCACGCATTTCATACCAGAGCTGGATTTTAGCTCTGGAAATTGTGATTAATTCTAATTTATTTGCACATATTTCCTTTTATATCAACATACTGTACCATTGGTTGTCTTTTTATTTTTTCCACATATGGCTTATTGAAAAATACAATTCATCTCCTGGAAAAAGACTATACTATGCTACAAAGAACACTTTTCATTTATTTGTGGACTATACATTTGGACTTTTTTACTTCATTTAAAATATTTATATTTTGGACTTCTTTTTCACTTCATTTTTATATTTTATACACTTTTATAAATTTCCATGAAAGGCGCGCTCTATTTCCTTTGATTTTTCTGTTCTGTATCCAATCACAAGGGGACAGGAGGGTACCCCCTTTATAGGTGTGCTTCCTTTTTACTACTGTGTTAATTTTCTGTGGCGCTGATCCTATTTTGACTACTTTACTGCACCAATGCCAGAAAAAAAGCCTGGTTATAATATGCCTGACAACATCTTGACAACCATAAACGCTATGTTTGAAGAGGGGTCAACAAGACCTATAGTGAAAACAATACCATCCCCACTGTGAAGCATGGTTGTGGCTTACTGATGCTTTTTGTGGGGAGGGAGGCACAGGGAATCTTGTGATACTTGATGACAAGATGAATGCAGCATGTTATCAGAAAATACTGGCAGTCAATTTGCATTCTTCTACAGGGACATGGACTTTCCAGTATGACAATGACCCTAAGCACAAGGCCAAGTTGACCTTCCAGTGCTTAAAGCAGAAAAGGGTGAAGGTTCTGGAATGGTCATCACAGTTTCCTGACCTTAATATCATCAAGCCACTGTGGGAGATCTCAAACATGTGGTTCATGCAAACGACCAAAGACTTTGCATGACCTGGAGGCATTTTGCATTTACCATCTGCATTTACCACCTGCATGAATTAGGGGCCTCATAGACAACTATTAAAAAAGACTGCATGCTGTCATTGATGCTAAAGGGGGCAATACACAGTATTAAGAACTAAGGGCAGGGCCGTCTTTAATAGTGATTGGACCCTGGGCAAGCATTTGCTTTGGCCCCCTGGACCCTGCTGCCCTCCCACTCCCTGGCATGCAATCATGCCTTACACTCCAACCCAGTGGCAGAACTAATGCAGAGAAGCCCTGGTACAAGAAAGTTGTTTGAGCCTCCCCCTCTAGCACAAGAGTGGTGAAAAGATACATCCCCATCTGTCATACAACTCCCACAATGCTATGCCAGCTGGGGATCTATACTTTGCCCATCCTTGTAGGGTTGTATTTGTGTGCAGTGTTTGTGCATTTGAATGTAAGCCTGTTTTTGTATAGAGTATTTGTGTGCATGTAGAGGTGTATTTGTATGTACTATTACAATTGGAATGCAAAGGTGTACTTGTGTGTAGTGTTTGCGTTTGAATGCAGTGGTGTGTGTTTGTATGTATGGTTGACTTTTAAATACAGGTGTACAACTGTGAGTTGGTGTATGCATATCATTTTGGCATTTTAATACTGGGTTTTGTTTGTATGTAATATTTGCCTTCAGGGTTGTTATAGAATGTAGTGTTGTCTTCTAAACATTTGTGTATAGTATTGGTGTTTGGGTAAAGGGTGTGTTTTATATATAATTTTGAGTTTGAAATCAGGGGTGTGTTTGTCTGTAATGTTTGTGTTATCAGGGATGTGTTTGCATGTTGTTTTTGATTACTGGGATGTATACACATACACAGTTACATACACATCAACACACATATAAACATACTGACCCATGCACATACCTTGACACACAGATACACACACTGGCACATGCACACAAATTCTGATATGCACACTGGCACATAAACACTCAGATACACACCGACACAGTTACACACACATACACACAGATACACACAGATACACACACTCTGACATACATGTGATCATTTTTATGTTTGCAGCAGGGCAGGAGCAGAGAGTTGGAGGAGGCACAAAGCTTGTAAATGCTGATGCTCCTGTGGCAAGGCAAGCTGGTACTGTTATATGTAATGCACAACAAACAAAGAATTTAAATATAAAATACAAAAAAAATACACGCCAATTATGTTTCTCATCCTCTCATCACCTGTGCTTAAATGCAACTGCAGCAATAATTAAACTAATCTAAACAGAAAAAAAGCAGTGAGTAGGGGCACATAGTAGAAAGGCAGTGAGTGGGGGCACAGGGTAAAAAAAGCAGTGAGGGGGGGAGGCAGGAGCAGTGAGTGGGGGAAGGCAGGGCAGGGGCAGAGAGTGGGGGCACAGAGAAGAGAAGAAGTAAGTGGGGAAGGCAGGGCAGGGCCAGAGAGTGAGGGCACAGAAAAGTGAAGAAGTGAGTGGGGAAGGCAGGGCAGGGGCATTAAGTGGGGGCACAGAGAAGATAAGCAGTAAGTGGGGGCACAGAGAAAATAAGCAGTAAGTGGGGGAAAGCAGGGCAGGGGCATTGAGTGGGGTGGTTTTTCTAAAAACTATCCTAGCTGCAGCCATTCACCCAGAAGAAAAGGATCAGGGACTGGATACACTTACCTTCAACTCAGCTTAGAGCTGGCTGAGGCTGATAGGAGTGGGAATGAGCAGAAGCTCATTCTTGCCTCTCCCCCCCCCACCCCCCATGCTGCTACCTGCTGCGGCCTCCTTCCTCCCGCGGTCCTCTCTTCTGAAGCTGGGAGGAAGTGATCGGCTGTCACTTCCTCCCATCCAGCTAATACTACAGGGGCCCGGTCTGCTCTTAAAGGGCCATGGCACCCCACCGGGTGCCTGTTCAGAGACACCCATCGGTGGCCCTAAATGCATGGGCCACCTGATAGGCCCCTCCAAATTGTTGTGGGCCCACAGGGCAGCTGCTTTGGGCCCCCCAGGAGTAACTGGGCCCAGGGCAGCTGCCCCGTTTGCCCTGTGTTAAAGACGGCCCTGACTAAGGGTATGCAGACTTTTGAACAGGGGTCATTTCATGTTTTTCTTTGTTGTTATGTTTTGTTTTATGATTGTGCCATTCTTATATAATCCACAGTTTAGTATGAATCCTATAAGAAAAGAAATGTATTTTGCCTTTTCACTCATGTTTTCTTTAAAAATGATGCATATGTCACCAATTCTCCATGGTATGCAAACCTTTGAGCACAACTGGATAGATTGCTCCTTCCACACAGCACATCCAATTTGATAAAAGCCCAATCACACAATTAAAGGGCTCAGATCAGAGATGCCAATTACGTGTCCGATTCCCTGTAGTTCTACCAGTGGAGCAGACATTAATTGCAGTTAGCTGGTATTCAAATCTGGAAACCTACCAGTAGCTTACTGTCGTTAATAACAGCTATTTATGGTCGCTATTTGCTGACAAAGTTGCAAAGAAGCTCCATTATTTTTATGCTAGTCTCTTTTTTCTCAGTCTACACCCGTATGAAGTGTACGTGAGCTGGATAAAAAAAAAATTAAAGTACAAATGGCACATCAGAACAATTTTTAATATAATGCTTTTTTCATCAGGTTTTCTAAAGAACACAGATTTTTTTTTTGTAAATGAAGTATATGTAAAGAAATAAGAAAAACTCACCCCTATCTTTAGCATATGACAGGATCCTTGAGACGTATATTTGAAGGGCTATTATTCATAATAATATTCAGGAATTCATTGGGAAGAACTTTGTTATTAGTAATAATCAGCATGGTTTAATGAAACATAGGTCATGTCAAACTAACCTAATTGCATTCTATGAAGAAGTAAGTAGAAGTATAGATCAGGGTGTTGCAGTGGATGTGATCTACTTGGATTTTGCCAAGGCATTTGATACGGTTCCGCACAATAAGTTAGTCTTCAAACTAAAAGAAATTGGTCTAGATGAATATTCTTGTTCTTGGGTAGAACATTGGCTTAAGGATAGAGTACAATGAGTTGTAATTAATGGTACATTTTCAGGCTGGACAAAAGTGGTAAGTGGTGTCCAACAGAGTTCTGTTTTGGGACCACTTCTATTTAACATATTTATAAATGATCTCGAAATAGGCATTGAAAGCCATGTATCAGTGTTTGCAGATGACACAAAACTTTGTAAAGTAATAAAATGCGAGCAGAATATTGTTTTGCTGCAGAGGGGATTTGGATAGATTGGGGGACTGGGCACTAAAATGGCAGTTGAAATTTAACGTAGAGAAATGCAAAGTTATGCATATTCGGGGTTAAGAATGCACAAGCAACTTACACACTAAATGGTAGTGAATTAGGGATAACCACACACGAGAAGGATTTGGAAATTGTTATAGACAACAAATTAGGCAGCACTATGCAATGTCAATCTGCAGTTGCTAAGGCCAGTAAGGTTTTGTCATGTATAAATAGGGACATAAATTCTCGGGATGAGAAACTGAAGGAAACTGACTGTTATTATATTACAGTCCAAAAAGTTTTATTTTTTTTAAATGCAAGCTATTGTGACATCAGTGAGTGAGTGGTGGCAATGGGCAGGCCCTGAAATGCACACTCATGAAGGAAACTGACTGCTATTATATTACAGTCAAAAAAGTGTTGTTTTTTTTAAATGCAAACTATTGGGACACCAGTGAGTGAGTGGTGGCACTGGGCAGGCCCTGAAATGCACACTCGTGAAAGAAACTGACTGCTATTATATTACAGTCTAAAAAGTTTTTTTTTTTTTTTTTAAATGCAAGCTATTGGGACACCAGTGAGTGAGTGGTGGCACTGGGCAAGTGGGCACAGTATATGCTGTGAGCCTGACACACAGGCTGGCAGGCAGGCAACTGCAATTACATTACACAGAAAAAAAAACAGACTGATGTTCTAGCCCTAAAAAGGGCTTTTTGGGGTGCTGTCCTTACAGCAGAGATCAGATGAGTCCTTCAGGACTGTAGTGGACACTGAATACACTAGCCTAGCTATCAATGTCCCTATCAAATCAGCAGCAGCTACACTGTCCTTCCTCTCACTAAGAATGCAGCTTCATAATGAATGTAAAATGGATGCTGTCCAGGAGGTGGGAGGGTCTGGGAGGGAGGGTCTGCTGCTGATTGGCTGGAATGTGTCTGCTGACTGTGAGGTACAGGGTCAAAGTTTACTCAATGATGACGAATAGGAGCGGACCAAACAGCGCATATGTTCGCCATCCGCAGCGAACGCGAACAAGCGATGTTCGCCAGGAACTATTCGCCAGCGAACTGTCCGGGACATCACTAGTCTTAATGTGTCAACTCGATATAGCTCTAGTGAAAAAAAGTAACTGTGTTACTACTCAACATAACAACAACATTGTAGCAAATGGACAAGCAGCTCATGCCACGTGGAAATATTGTGACCATCGAGACTAGTATCTAAATAGTCTTTGTTGCACGCAAACAATTTCAAGGGCATGCTGCCGATGTTTGGTTATAACGTAAACATAACCCTGGGCTCGCTGGTTTCTAAATGGCTACAAAGTACTCTTCTTGGAGAGTAGATACAGCTACATAAATTGAATAATAAAAGACAGCTACCACGGACAGTTTGTCTACTATGTATTCTTCAGTGACGGATAGGGGCAAAACTATCAGACGGCGAACCCGCATGCCTGCCCCTCCACTATCCACCGAAGAACCTGTACATAAACTAAATAGTTCCAACTGGCTACAGAACGAAAGGACATAATCCAAAAGCCTATTTACACAATAACCTATGGTCTAGCCTGACGCACATTTCAGCGCTTCCTACAGCGCCTTCGTCAGAGGCAAGATAACTGAGTGTACCTTAAACAGGCTGGTATTTAAATGCATCACATACCAATAAGGGGGCGTGTGTGGGATAAGGGGGCGTGTGCTAACCATTCCCGCCAAAATGGACAGGAGAGAGAGAGACCTGCCCCCTCAATCCGTATTGACTGGTTATTGGTTACATGTCAAATATGCAAATGAAGTCCCTAAGGGTGATTAACACATTAAATGCACTGGACTTTATAGGTGGCGAAGTGAAGCTTTTAGTTTGCCACAAGTCACCTATCACATCAACCGAGCAACATAGTTCAAAGTGGGACACAAGATGCGTGCCACATCTTAGTACGAAAAGGAGAGGCTCGTCAGATATAGTGGTAACCCAACAGTGGGCAGCTCGATAGTAATTATTGGGAAACACCCCTAAATGTAGTGTCCAAATACAGGTACCCCCAGTGGCAACGAATCCGCAAGTATGGGGGCACCTATTGCGCGTAGATATTAAATAAAGCAAAAAAAACTATAGGAACTTCCCTTGCTTCTACAATTGCCCAATCAATTATGCAGGATAACTAACGTATATGTACAGAGGGTAGGGTTTATGCTCCCTTCTGTGACAAGTGGCCGTTGGAGGCACTGCACCCCTAGATCCTGGTGAAAGATGCTTATGAGATCTCATGAGGTAACTGGGCTGTGGATTATGTCGTGGATAATAATTTGCTCATGCTACATTCCAATCCCAAACCCTGTGACCTACAGCTTGGACCTTAAGTAAAGTGATACATTTATATCAGCCTATTGGATGACAAGCTTAAACAAAAAAAATGTTTACATTCGTATAATTTTGCGGGCTGGAGCCATGGATGGATGCCACCTCATGGTCGGCGCCATCTTGGATTTCCCCAAGCGGCGTGGAGGAACGGTTCCCGGCTCGCTGCTGAGCAGGTCAGCTCAGTGAGTTGGTGCGGTCGTGCCGGTCCCTGGTTCCTGAAAGTCTGAAGACTCTTCCTTAAAGAAACAGCTCCATTCATGTCTATCAATAGGACATATATGCCGGATACGTTTTGAGCCAACTTCCAACTGGCTCAACATATTGTGAGTGGTTCCAGCTTTTCATTACATATTATCTATATTTCTCACAGATTACACTATGTTATGTTTTTTGTTTTATTGTGTTTTCATATAGATTATTTCCACTATTTTATACATCCTGTTCAAGTATATACCAAGGTCATCTATTGCTGGTTATCAAAATTGTATAGAATATAGGTAACCTCATTTTGGTATTGAGGACAAGAGGCTGGCAAAGCATCTGCCAGGGCATTTGGGGTGGCTTTTTTTCCAACCCCCTTAAAATGCCACCCAAGGCAAATGCCTTGCCAGCCTCGCTCTAAATACGGCACTGTATGTTGTATAAATTGGCCCCAGCTGCACCCTATACTGTATGCATGTTCAGGTGAGCACAGCCTCTTTTTTTCATATATTTATATTTGAGAGTCCAGGCCAACTCCTTGGTTTTGCACCCATCCCTGTCACATGTGCCTCATTCAAGGGCCCTATTTCTCCATGACCTGCAGAGAGTCCCAGGAGGAAGCATTTCCCAAGTAAGTGGATTAATCTCATAAGAGCAGACATTAGAATGCTAGAGTAGGACCTGCCAAGAATGGGGTACATTGACGTTGTGGCAGTCTTATGCAATGTATGATCATACTCCCATTGTTTCTTGCCTAGGTGAGGTGTGTTTAAATAAAACTATTACACTGTTGCAGTACATTGACAGAAGCATTTTCCTGCCATTTGGTTCACATATGAAGTGTGAAAAAGTAACCAATATTTATAAATATATAAATATAGATTTATTTATTTTTCCCTTTTTGCTCACTTCTTACTTGATCTCACATTGAGTGGCTGTCTCCTAGCTTTGCAACGTGAGCAGAAATCAGAATCATGAATCAAAGTGAATGTGCTTGGCCAATGTGCATTTCGGTTGGCTTGTGTTATGGCTACATTTCAGTCGGGAACCTTTTGGGAATTTGACAAATCACCCAATTGTCACAAATTTGTATAAATTCAATTTTGGACCATACTGAATCTCAAGTTCTAGAGTTAATTAGCATAATCAATTTAGGCTTTGTCTCAACTACCAATGGATTTGATAGGTTGTAGCCTCATATTCCTGCCCTTTGTTCAAATCACTTAAGTTTTGATGAGGAAAAAAAAGGTTTTGCTGCTTTCTACATCATAATTCCACCCCATTACTGACACCTTACCTTTCACTAAATGCCTTCCTGATTGGACAGTAGCTTCAGTAATAAGTGATTGGATGCGTTAGCCTGTACAACTGGGGAATAAGTTGATTTCCTCATTTAGGAAATGTTTGAGACAAAATTTCCATAAAGATCTAATAAATATAATTTTTAGGGTGATTTGATGACCTTTAATTTCCAGACACAAAACACTAGGGAATGATCATTAAATACATTAGGAAACGCTTTCGCCTCTTTATTTCTACTTAGGCAGGATAAAAGAATTCAGTCCAGTAGAGTATACATAAATATAATTAATTTTCTGTAAATTTAATTAGACATACTGGGTTGTTTTCCAAACCATCACATTATTTTCATTTAGATGAGTATCTGCTTCTGGTATTTAGCTGGGAAACGTTCGTAATTAAATTGCATTTATTGTTTGTCCTCCTGTTTGCTCATTTGGTAATAGAAGGCAACCTGATGTAATTGTCCTCTTTTTTCTTCCCCTGGGATCTCTAAACACTGATTGACTTTGTCACTGATAACATGATTAATATCACTGGGGGAAATTAGTTAAAGCAATATATTCACTGATATTTTTGTTTTCTATCTTTAGTCCTCCTTCCCTTGTTGCAACTTTTATTTTAGTAATGCGGTCAGAATAAGATAGACACAGCAGGACTGAAACAACAGATATAGAAAAATAAATAATTAATTGCACGGAATCAGCAAGTGTAGAATTCATAGATATATTTGTCTTATTATAGAGAATACTCTACTGACAACATATTGTGTGATTTCAGTGCTCCATTCCATTTATTGATGCTAGAAGAATTTGAAATAAACATGATATATCTATATTTTTATCTTCCTCATTTTTTGCCATGACATAACATACACTGATCAGCCACAATATTAAAACCACCTGCCTTAAAGCATGTAAACCACTTGCCTGATAGCATCACCCCTGTGATGCCAAAACAGCTTGAACTCCATAAGACCTCTGAACGTGTCTTGTGATACCTGGCACCAAGACATATGCAGCAGATCCTTTAAGTCGTGTAAATTGCTAGGTGGGTCTCCATGGTTTGGATTTGGTGCTCTGGCACTACCCACAGATGCTCAATGATATTGAGATCTGTGGAATTTGGAGGCCAAGGAAACACCATCACCCTGCTTAAGGAGGTCACTGCCTCAGGGAACATCATTGCCATTAAGGGGTGTGCGTGGTCTGGAATAATTTCTATGTAGGTAATATGTGTCAAAGTAACATCCATATGAATGCCAGGATCAAAGGTTTCCCAGCAGAACATTCGGCATCCTGCTTCTTTCTCTTCCCAAAGTAAATAATGCACACACACCCGGTCACCCACCTGATCTAAAATAAAATGGGACTTATCAGACCAGGACCCTTCTTCCATTGCTCCACAGTCTAGTTGTGATTTTCACGTCCCTATTGAAGGTGCCTTTGGCAGTAGACAGGGGTCATCATGAGCATTCTGCGCAGTCCCATATACACCAAACTGGGACTTGCTGTGTGTTCTGACACCTTTCTATCATGGTCAGCATTAGTTTTTTCAGCAATTCCAGCAACAGTAGCTCTTCTGTGTGATTGGAAAAGATGGGCTAGCCTTTGCTCCCCATGTACACCAATTAGCCTTGGACCCTGTTTCTGGTTTACCAGTTATCCTTCTTTGCACCACTTTTGGTAGGTATTAACCACTGCATACCTGGAACAACCCCCAAGCCTTGCCATTTTGGAGATGCTTAGACCCAGTCAGCTTGCCATCACTATTTGGCCCTTGTGACTCAGATTTCTTTGTTTGCCTATTTTGTCTGCTTCTAACACATGAAATTCAAGAATTGACTGTTCACTTGCTGCCTAATATATTCCATCCCTTGACATGTACCATTGTAATGAAATAATCAGTGGTATTCACTTCACCTGTCAGTGATTTTAATGACGTGGCTGATCATTGTATACATTAAAGGGACACTAAGGGGACCGATATAACTTTAATGCCTTTGATAGATTTTGGGCTAATTAATCGTTTCTATTTTTTGCATGTATAAATCTTTATAGTTCTTGCACACACATTTTTTTTATTTTATTTTTTTTTAAGAATACTGTACGATAAGCATTCCTCATCCCTCATACCAGAAAGACTTACTTAACAAGTGTATTGTCAGACATTTTGTGGGTAAAATCAATGCTATATTGCAAGTCACAGTTTAGCAAAGGTGACTCCATTGTCTGCTAGTCGAATGTTAAGTTTTGATAATCTTGATAAAATATTATTTTAAATACTTGTTGCCCCACAAATATTCTCACAGTAGGCACACAGCCCCCAAAGCACTGACTAAGATGCTTTTATTTCACAACCTGGTTGTAGATGGACAGTCCTGACATGCTTTAACTATGGGTCCGGATTTAAACTATACCTGAACTGTTTGTCTGCCTGCATTACAAAAGAGAGATGCATCCATCAAGCTCAGCCTTTCTCACATCTGTTTTGCTGTTGATCAAAAAGAAAGTAAAAACACAGTTTAAAGCTTTTTCCAAATTTGCTGCAAACTAGGGAAAAAAATAATTCTCAACTCAGAATAAAATCATCTAAATCATTCTAAACTCCAGAATGCCAATCACATCTCAACTTGTTTTAGGAAGCTGTTACCGTACCTATTAAAAATATTTTTGCAAGTATTCATCCAGTTTCTGTTTAATCAACTGTACAGACTTCTCAGAAGGAGAATTCAACATCCTTACTGTTCTTACTGTGAAAAACACTTTCCTTTGCCTTAGAACAAATCTCTTTTCTTCCAGTCTAAAAGTCAGCTAAACATATGTTAATTAAATACATAACAATTCTTTGGGGGTCAATAAGACTTGCAAAAAGCAAGTAAATGATAATTTGTCAATTTCCATCATGCCAGATGTATTTGCTATATGTTTGACCATCGTGCCTTTGATGTCTTTGATAAATCTCAATCCCTGTGCGTTAAATTGATTTGAATGCAGATATTACTGATTTGCCAAATGCTTCTGAACAAATATTAAGAATAGTTCGAACCAAAGCCTGACCATATTTGGCTTTAGTAAATCTGTGAATTGTCAGTTTGGCCAGAATTCAGTCATTTTCACCAGATTTTATCCATGCTGAAAAAATCCAGTGTTCACTGACTAACCCTGCTATACTGTTTGTTTAGTTCTTGTGATGTATGCCTGAAATTTTGGAGACTCTCAAATTATGTGACAATGCATATATCATATGTACAACATTTTTATGTCCCCTATGAAAGAGTGAATAAATCATGTTCTCGTTTTATAGAATACTTGGGATGGAGCAAATTTCTGGGTTTATTTCACATGCTTGTTCCTTTATGAGGACTGAATCTGTGCAGTGTTCAACCACAGTGGAAACAGAAATGCTTTAAATTTCAAATACATTGGATATAGTTTGCAATTTAGCTATACCACATAAATGCACATGATCAATCAGAAAGAATGGCATTTAGAAAGCATAAAGCAAAAGCAGATTCTGAGTTGGTGATTAAATCTTCTGATAAACGAGCCAAAGTGGTCCTTATAAAAAGGCTACATAAAATAAATAAGATATCTCCTTCCGGAAGGTTTTTAAGTTAATTGCCAATGATGAAAATAAGCTCATGCTTCCTGTGAAACCCAAGATAATTATATTTTATTACCTACCCAAGGCACACAAGTGCATATCCAAGCCTACTTGCCTGGTAATATCAAGTAGTTGATGCTAAACTGAGGTTATATATATTTTTGCACAAAACTGTGTTACTACAACTGAACACAAGCAGTATATATACGTGATATAGGCAATGGCAAAAACACAGGAATATAACACTAGATATTGCAGCACCTATTACAAATTTAGACAATCAGGGTTATTTACTAAAGTGAAAATTATTTGGTATTCAAAGTGGATTTCAACTTTAAGGACAAAAAATCCAAACTGAAAACAGAATTGATTTTGAAATTTGAATAGCCAGTAATTCTCACGGGTTTTTTTTTAAGTTTTTTTTTTTTACAATAATTATGGCATGGACTAAAATCATTAGACATTAAAGGTCCACTCTAGGCACCCAGACCACTTCAGCTTAATTAAGTGGTCTGGGTGCCAGGGCCAGCTAGGGTTAACCCATTTTTTCATAAACATAGCAGTTTCAGAGAAACTGCTATGTTTATGAATGGGTTAAGCCTTCCCCTATTTCCTCTAGTGGCTGTCTCATTGACAGCCACTAGAGGCGCTTGCGTGCTTCTCACTGTGATTTTCACAGTGAGAGCACGCAAGCGTCCATAGGAAATCATTATGAATGCTTTCCTATGTGACCGGCTGAATGCGTGCGCAGCTCTTGCCGCGCGTGCGCATTCAGCCGCAGGATCGGATGAGGATGAGGATCGGAGGAGGAGAGCTCTCCGCCCAGCGCTGGAAAAAGGTAAGTTTTAACCCCTACCCCTTTCCAGAGCCGGGCGGGAGGGGGACCCTGAGGGTGGGGGCACCCTCAGGGCACAATAGTGCCAGGAAAACGAGTATGTTTTCCTGCCACTATAGTGGTCCTTTAAGTTTATTTGAACAGGGCCCTCCTTGCATTCGTATTTGCATCTGTAACCTGTACTGGGTTACTATCAAAGTGAATTTTTAATTTTCTCAAAAATAACTGAGCTTCAAAAATTCTCATCTATGCTTGCTATTCGGTTATTTTGGTCTAAAATTTGAAACTTTTTGAATTAAAAATAATAATGACTATAAAGCTTAAATAAAAATAGCATAACTTTTACTTTATAGATACTAAAATGTCACAACTGCGTTTAATTAAGGCTTGCTATTTCTCAATGGCAATTTAAATTGCAATGATAATTAATACATGTCCATTTTTTGTATATGAAGTATACAGATGCAAATATTACATGTTAGTATCATTGGAAATATTAGAACATTACGGCTCCAGTTGATTGATTGCTCATTTATCGTTAATGGGTTTTCTATGCAGGTAATTGAACATTAATTCTGATTTAAGGGCAGAGTTAATCACCTTTCCTTTTAATCCACTGAAAACCAATATTCTGTTAAATGGCACTAGAAATAACAGCAAACTCATGTGATTTAAATTGAAAAAGAATCTTAACAAGTAGTGCATCGCTACTGTCAAACTCTGTAGTCGCTCTCATCATGATGTTAATAACAAGGAACTGTGTAGTGACAATATAGCTTATGTGTACAGTACTTAGACTCAATGAGCCTAATGGAAAAATCCTATTAGCCTGCCCAGACCTTTGCTGAGTTAGTATTTGCTGGAACAAGTGCTGCCATTTTAAATGAAATAATGAAACATTCACAATACACAAACAATACAATAAATATTGTTGCTTCCTCTGAGTCCTTAGCTTGCTTTGAATTTATATTACAGCAACTGTGCTGTAACAAAGCAAAGTTCATTTTAGAGCTCCTATTTATAAATCTAGCAGCAAGAATTTCTGTAGCAATTATAGTTATTTTTACTAAGAAGAAACTAACCTATCATATCATCATTTTGGTTGCTGGATGGATTTTGTTTGTCTCTTTTTCCAAGACGAGCACTGTGTACAAATTGCTGTAGGCTAATAAGGTTACACTCACTGAATATACCAGACTTGGGGTTAATGGGTTTCCAAGGTTATGTAGGACAAGTAACTAGTCTACAACAGAACTAAGTCCCCAGTGCTTGATTAATAAAAGTCTCTGTATTTTAGGAATTGTTTATTGCTAAGTGTTGTTTAAACTCTATTACTTGTAAGAACAAAGTTAGGACAGCCAGAACAACAAAAGCTAATGCTGCATGATGAAAGTGAGATAAGAATTTGCAGAAAAAACATGTTGGTCTGCAAAGAAATGTATACGACAAATGGTAATGAAAAGTGTATCCGCAAAAAATACCTTACCATCAGGATACTCAATTTAGCTAAAAGTCTGATTCCCCTATTCTGGAGACAGGAGAAGCCACAGCCCCAGACCTTATGGTTCCAAAAGAGGGAGGAACTTCATTCCCTGGAAGAACTCACTTTCAATGCAGAAGGTAGGTCGCAAACATACATGATGATCTGGACCCAATGGATTTTGTCAGCGGACACAGCCAGCTTTCAGGCCTTCCTTTAATAAATGTGAGGTCATCTACCCAGAGTCACATACGTAGCCGATTTGTGCTACAATGTAATTACATGACTCACCATTGTGACATGCTAAAAGAACTAAACTGGCTGTCGCTGGAATTCAGACACACCCTTCATCTTTCCAGCCTTATGTTTAAGAGCTTTTCTGGGAAACTCCCACCCTACCTGAACAAAATGCTTTCCCCAGCTGTTCCCACTTCCTATAACTTCCGATCCAGTACCAACACTTTACTTCTACCTCAATACAAAAAGAAAGCAGCCCGATCCTCCTTCTCCTACAGAGCACCGCAATTGTGGAACAACCTCCCGCAAAATTTAAAATCTTCCCTAAGCCTAAAGTCCTTTAAGAGATCCCTCTCTACATACCTCAAAACAGAATGCACCTGTCATGGTTGATTATATATTTCCTACCAGTTCTATGTTAAATTTTGTATTTATTGTGTATTAATATTGTTTTTGTATTTTAAAATTTTGTTACAATAATGTAACAATGCAATGAATTGTGGGCCCAGGACATACTTGAAAATGAGAGAAATCTCAATGTATCTTTCCTGGTAAAATATTTTATAAATAAAACGTGCCCTCACACAAAACATGGCAAGATTAATCAGTGAGCCTCAGAGCAGGCCGTAATGGCTCAAAATGGACACAGAAGACCCCTCGGTCTGTGATGTACCATTCTACAAGAAACTTAATTCTTACTATCTCAGACTGCTATCAGGGACTAGACTCTCCCTCACCCCCTGCCTTTTTTTCTTTTCTCTCTCTCTTTCTATGTCTTCTTTCTCCTCTTTCTTTATTTCCCCCCCATTTTGTTGACCCCTCTCGGGTCTGTGGTTTCCCACATGCCTTCTTTTTTACTTTTTTTTTCTCTATTTCATGATATATAATCACACACCATTGCCTGGATTCCCCATTGCTTCGTTTTCAGGGGCTTCAATTGTATATTGCTGCATATGGTTCCAGTTTGCTCTACCTGATGCACAGGATACAATACCGCAACGATCAGAGCACATCGAGAATATTATAAATGACTGATACTGCTAAAACATTTTTTTTAATTTAGACCTACGCATCTTAAAAGCCCTACACTGAGATCTGCAAATCTCGCTCTCTATCACTTGCGAGTAACAACAAGTTTATAAGGCAGTTTTTTACTTTCTCTGTTTGAGAAAAAAAATGACAAAAAAAGCTTCTAATAAACCGAAATTGGTGGTGTCTCCTAATTATAAATAACAGACCATGTCACTGTAACCAATATACCAATTTCCTGCCTTGACTTTATAGTACCATATTATTCTATGCACCCTTGCTTATGATGGAAACCAAAGAGTTAAAATAGCAACACTGAAAAGTTTTAATCCTGATGAAAATATTTATTTTAAAAATCAACCTCTTGTACCTATTATACGTATGGTAAATAGAATTAGGGGGATTGATGCAGAGGTAGTTGTTGAAAAACATGTATTTGTGATATTTCCTAGCGTATAAAAGTTAAAACTTAAGTATTTTAAAATAAAAAATGAAAGCATTGGCTAAATGAAGGAGGGCATCTGCCTGATCAAAATGTTATGCAAAACTGATGGGCATTAATATGGAAATGGCCTCCCTTCTTTTTTTTTTTTCATTTTGACAATTTTTAATTTGTCATAAGAGTATTTGACAAACAGGAAAAGGTTGAGGTTACAGAACAGAAAAAAAGGAAGGGGATTACAGTTCAGTTGCGACATTTTACAAGCTTGATCTCTGCATTCGGTGCGCTTGGTTCTATTAGAGTAATAAATGCGCTCTGGGCATTGACTGGACGGTAATGCTTTCACAACTCAGACTGCAGCTATCAGTGTCCTTTATACAAATCTCAAATGATATTGTCCACTCTGTTTGTGGTTACCTTCTTTTTTTTTTTTGTGTACCCTGACATGTTTGCTCTACGTCACCCTTTGTGCATCCTTGATGAAAATTGGCGGTACAGGGAGAAATCGACATCTAAACTCGAAATCATCTCAAAATCAAACTCAAAAATGGGAAGGGGGATATGTACAAATCACGCTCTATCTGCTTATGGTTGGGACAGTAGACGGCCTATTGGGATATAGTAAAGTGACTTGGGTAGTGTGGGGCCATGTACCTTACCCATTATGTGGGTTTTTGGTTCTGGGATTATATCCCGTTTTAACTATGTACAGTGTGGGTTTGTTGCTCCGCTTTCCCTTGGGGTAGAAACATTGGGCTTTAAACCTTATGGTTTTCCTCCTCTGTCCTGTCGTAGGAACTTTAAGTGGTTGCCTCTTTGGTCGATTGACTGTCTGGTGTTGTTCTGCAGTCCGGTCACTACTTTGGTTCGTATGTCTAGGTCTCTGTCACCCCCCCATCTCGTCTGAGGTATGCGTCCCATTCTTCCTTGGCTTCTACCATATGTTTTGCCGGGTGCATCTGTTGGCTGGTTTTGTTTTCGTATTCTAGGTTTATTGTTATTTGCTGTTTCAGCCTGGGTGTGCTTCCAGTGTCGTGCTATCAAATGGTTGGCTGCTATCAATATATGGTATAACAGGTTGGCTAGGGGTTTTGTGTAGGAGTTGAGTGTCATAAATAGTAGGCCACGTTCCGGGTTTAGTTTGGTATCAATGTGTAGGACCGCCTTGACAATCTCCTCCACCATCCCCCAATATGTCTTGATAGTTGGACAGGTCCACCATATGTGGTACATCGTGCCCTCCTCTTCCGAGCATCTCCAACATTTGTTCGAGGTGTTAGGGTTGATGATGCAAAGTGTATGCTGTATATAGGTGTGGCCATTGCCCAGGTGTGTGGTTTGGCCTTATCCCATGTTTTCAGCAAAATCTCTGTGGCGTTGGGCATCTCCTGGGGTTTGGGGCATTGCTTGTGCGGGACTCAGAATAGATATCTTAGGCCTTTAGGGCATGCCCATGTTGATTCCATTTCTACCCACTGTGGTGTGTTGTGGGCTGAGTGTGCTTGTATGGCTGTGGCTAGTAGGGCTGCTCTGTAGTAGCCCTGTACCTCTGGTAATCCCAGGCCCCCCCTGCTCTAGAGGTTTGGTTAGTATTTTCGTGGCCACTCTTATCTTTCAGTATGCCCATACAAAGCTAGTGAGGGCTTGTTGCAGCTGTCTTAAGTACGTATTGGGTACGTATATTTGTAGTGTTCTAATTAAATATTGGAATTTTGGCAATATCATCATTTTTATTGCCGCCAGTCTCCCCACCCATGATATATATTTGCCATCCCATTTCTTCAGAGTGTCTCTAATCTCTCTTAGCACTCTCCCATAAATGAGGTCTAAAAGCCCCCCCAGGTCTCTCGGGTTTCTCAGCCCTAGGAAGGTGAGATGGTCATCTCTTCAGTCTAGTGGGAACGTCTCTTTCATACTGTCTATAACATGGCTCGGTACCCCTATCCCCATGGCTGGGTTTTTGTGACGTTTAATTTATAATATGATTGTTCCCCATATATTCCTATTTCTTGCAATAGGTTTGGTAGTGATATCTGCGTGTTAGTAGTACGTCGTTAGCAAACAGGTGTTTATAGTACATCGTCAGCAAACAGGTTTGATTATTTCGACCCTCCAATCTTGATGCCGTGGATTGCCAGGTTGTGTCTAGTGATGTCGCGAACACGAAATTTTCGGTTCGCGAACGGCGAACGCGAACTTCCGCAAATGTTCGCAAACCTGCGAACCGGGCGAACCGGGCGAACCGCCATAGACTTCAATGGGCAGGCGAATTTTAAAACACACAGGGACTCTTTCTGGCCACAATAGTGATGGAAAAGTTGTTTCAAGGGGACTAACACCTGGACTGTGGCATGCGGGAGGGGGATCCATGGCAAAACTCCCATGGAAAATTACACAGTTGATGCAGAGTCTGGTTTTAATCCATAAAGGGCAGAAATCACCTAACTTTCCTAAATCACAATGAATATGGATTAACACCTGACATATGACATATTGACACCTTGACATATGGATTGACACCTGGTCCCCCTACATAGGGTCACTTGGCAGATATGGATTGACACCTATCCTAAGGATCCATGATACACACTGACAAAGAGCAGAATAGAGACTGTTCCCCTTACATAGGGTCACTTGGCAGATATGGATTGACACCTGTCCTCAGAGACCATGATACACACTGACACAGAGCAGAATAGAGACTGTTCCCCTACACATAGGGTCACTTGGCAGATATGGATTGACACCTGTCCTCAAAGCCCCTGATACACACGACACAGAGCAGAATAGAGACTGTTCCCCCTACATAGGGTCACTTGGCAGATATGGATTGACACCTGTCCTCAGAGCCCCTGATGAACACTGACACAGAGCAGAATAGAGACTGTCCCCCTACATAGGGTCACTTGGCAGGTATGGATTGACACCTGTCCTAAGGATCCCTGATACACACTGACACAGAGCAGAATAGGGACTGTTCCCCTACTACATTGGCAGATATGATTGACACCTGTCCTCAGAGACCATGATACACATGACACAGAGCAGAATAGAGACTGTTCCCCCTACATAGGGTCACTTGGCAGATATGGATTGACACCTGTCCTAGGGATCCCTGATACACACTGACACAGAGCAGAATAGGGACTGTTCCTCCTACATAGGGTTCACTTGGCAGATATGGATTGACACCTGTCCTCAGAGACCATGATACACACTGACACAGAGCAGAATAGAGACTGTTCCCCCTACATAGGGTCACTTGGCAGATATGGATTGACACCTGTCCTCAGAGACCATGATACACACTGACACAGAGCAGAATAGAGACTGTTCCCCCTACATAGGGTCACTTGGCAGATATGGATTGACACCTGTCCTAAGGATCCCTGATACACACTGACACAGAGCAGAATAGGGACTGTTCCTCCTACATAGGGTCACTTGGCAGATATGGATTGACACCTGTCCTCAGAGACCATGATACACACTGACACAGAGCAGAATGGAGACTGTTCCCCCTACATAGGGTCACTTGCAGATATGGATTGACACCTTCCTCAAGCCCCTGATACACACTGACACAGAGCAGAATAGAGACTGTTCCCCCTACATAGGGTCACTTGGCAGATATGGATTGACACCTGTCCTCAGAACCCATGATACACACTGACACAGAGCAGAATAGAGACTGTTCCCCCTACATAGGGTCACTTGGCAGATATGGATTGACACCTGTCCTAGAGTCCCTGATACACACTGACACAGAGCAGAATAGGGACTGTTCCTCCTACATAGGGTCACTTGGCAGATATGGATTGACACCTGTCCTCAGAGCCCCTGATACACACTGACACAGAGCAGAATAGGGACTGTTACCCCTACATAGGGTCACTTGGCAGATATGGCGTGGTCGTGGGAGGAGGAGGATGACTTTCACCTCTTCCCCTGTTAGATTCCCGTTGTGCTGTGACATCACCCTTATACGCTGTGTAAAGCATACTTTTAATTTATTTTGCAAATGCTGCATCCTTTCCCACTTGTAATTCGGTCACATTTCCGCCACTGTCTGCTTATACCGGGGGTCTAGTAGCGTGGACACCCAGCACAGGTCGTTCTCCTTCAGCCTTTTTATACGAGGGTCCCTCAACAGGCACGACAGCATGAAAGACCCCATTTGCACAAGGTTGGATGCCGAGCTACTCATTTCCCATTCCTCCTCCTCACAAAGAGCAGAATAGGGATTGTTCCCCCTACACTTGGCATATATGGATTGACACCTGTCCTAAGGGTCCCTGATACACACTGACACAGAGCAGAATAGGGACTGTTCCTCCTACATAGGGTCACTTGGCAGATATGGATTGACACCTGTCCTAAGGATCCCTGATACACACTGACACAGAGCAGAATAGGGACTGTTCCCCTACATCGGGTCACTTGGCAGATATGGATTGACACCTGTCCTAGGGATCCCTGATACACACTGACACAGAGCAGAATAGGGACTGTTCATCCTACATAGGGTCACTTGGCAGATATGGATTGACACCTGTCCTAAGGATCCCTGATAAACACTGATACAGAGCAGAATAGGGACTGTTCCCCCTACATCGGGTCACTTGGCAGATATGGATTGACACCTGTCCTAGGGATCCCTGATACACACTGACACAGAGCAGAATAGGGACTGTTCCTCCTACATAGGGTCACTTGACAGATATGGATTGACACCTGTCCTAAGGGTCCCTGATACACACTGACACAGAGCAGAATGGGGACTGTTACCCCTACATAGGGTCACTTGGCAGATATGGATTGACACCTGTCCTCAGAGACCATGGTACACACTGACACAGAGCAGAATAGAGACTGTTCTCCTACATAGGGTCACTTGGCAGATATGGATTGACACCTGTCCTCAGAGACCATGATACACACTGACAGAGAGCAGAATAGAGACTGTTCCCCCTACATAGGGTCACTTGGCAGATATGGATTGACACCCGTCCTCAGAGCCCCTGATACACACTGACACAGAGCAGAATAGAGACTGTTCCTCCTACATAGGGTCACTTGGCAGATATGGACTGACACCTGTCCTCAGAGATCATGATACACACTGACACAGAGCAGAATAGAGACTGTTCCCCCTACATAGGGTCACTTGGCAGATATGGATTGATACCTGTCCTCAGAGACCATGATACACACTCACACAGAGCAGAATAGAGACTGTTCCCCCTACATAGGGTCACTTGGCAGATATGGATTGACACTGTCCACAAGGACAAGCTGCAGGCTTCCTGGCAGGGCCCATACAAGGTGGTAGAGCAGGTTTGTGATACCACCTTTGTGATCGGTGCGGTCACAGGCATGGGAGGCAAGCGCATTCTCAAGCCATACCACGAGCGCACGGAAGAGGTAACCGCGATCTGTGCACCTGCCACTGAAGATTATGATAATTTGCCACTCCCAGATCTCCTAGACCTAGAGGGCCAGAGCGGAGACCTGGGAGAAGTACAGTTAGGAGAACGGTTAGACCCCCAGGAGCGAACCCAGGTCCAAAGACTAATTCAGGACAAGGGGGCCACGTTTTCCAACCTACCTGGGTACAGTCCGTTAACCACTCACAAAGTTGAAACCCTAGACCAGACCCCCCTTCGCCAAATCGCCTATCGCATACCCGAAGCAGTTAAAGAAAATATTCAGAAAGAAATTGAGGAAATGATGCAGTTAGGGGTGATAGAACACTCTGACAGCCCCTGGGCCTCCCCGGTAGTACTAGTACCGAAACGGGACGGCACGACCCGTTTCTGTGTAGACTACCAGAGGCTAAACGATAAAACAAGGACGCCATCCACAAGTCGGCATTTGTCACCTCGTTTGGCCTGTATCAGTTTAAGGCCATGCCATTCGGGATGAAGAATGCCCCGGCTAACTTTCAGAGGATGGTAGATCGGCTACTGGATGGGTTTCAGGAGTATGCCTGCGCCTACTTGGATGATATAGCCATTTTTAGCTGCTCCTGGCCCTAACACCTGACCCACATAGGAGCCGTACTAGACCGGATTAGGGAGGCCGGACTGACCCTAAAGCTCAGTAAGTGCCATGTAGGGACGTGTAAAATCCTCCCCAAGATAGTAGTATGGGCCCCAGAGTGTGAACAGGCCTTCCAACAGCTCAAGACGGCGCTCATTAAATCATCTGTACTTTCTGCTCCTGATCCAACTAAACGCTTTCTCGTCCATACAGACGCTTCTATGTATGGATTGGGAGCAGTACTGAGCCAAGCCGAAGCAGATGGCGGCGAGCAACCCAGGTCTTATCTAAGCCGGAAACTTTTGCCCAGGGAAGTAGATACACTTCCATTGAAAAGGAGTGCCTGGCGGTGGTGTGGGCCCTCAAAAAGCTGCAACCTTACTTGTATGGACAACCGTTTACCTTACTCACAGATCACAACAAATTTGGGGCACAGCGCGTGCAATCTAATGTGCCACCAGATAGGAGTGGTGTGTTAAGTAGTACTATTCTTATCAGTTTAATCCCTGTTACGTCCCCTATCCGTTGATGTGGAGCAAGACACAGCAGCAGAAGAGGACTCAGCCGAGGAGGTTATGAAAGAGGATGGAGTAGGAGGAGTAGAGGAGGTGGCAGCAGGCCTGCCTGCAAGTCATGGCGGTGTCACCAACTCCTCTGCAGAGCCACGCATTCCATGCTTGGCAGCCGTCAGCAGGTTTGCCCAATGCGCAGTGTAGGTGATATACCTGCCCTGACCATGCTTTACAGACCAGGTATCAGTGGTCAGATGGACTCTTGCCCCAACACTGTGTGCCAGACATGCCATTATTTCCTTTTGCACAATCGAGTACAGGTTGGGGATTGCCTTTTGTGAAAAGAAATTTCGTCCGGGTACCAGTGAGTGAGTGGTGGCACTGGGCACAGTATCCACTGTGAGCCTGACACACCCGCTGGCAGACAACTAACTGCTATTCAATCTATAACAGTGAAAAAAGTTTTTTGTTTTTAAATGCAAGCTATTATGACACCAGATATGAGTGGCTCTGTAAACTGGCAGAGTACACGCTGTAAGGCTGACACACCCGCTTTGAGACAACTAACTGCTATTCAATCTATAACAGTGAAAAAAGTTTTTTGTTTTTAAATACAAGCTATTGTGACGCCAGATATGAGTGGCGCTGTTAACTGGCAGAGTACACGTTGTAGGCCTGACACACCCGCTTTGAGACAACTAACTGCTATTCAATCTATGACAGTGAAAAAAGATTTTTGGTTTTTAAATGCACGCTATTGTGACACCAGATATGAGTGGCACTGTAAACTGGCAGAGTACACGCTGTAGGGCTGACACACCCGCTTTGAGACAACTAACTGCTATTCAATCTATAACAGTGAAAAAAGATTTTTGGTTTTTAAATGCACGCTATTGTGACACCAGATATGAGTGGCACTGTAAACTGGCAGAGTACACGCTGTAGGGCTGACACACCCGCTTTGAGACAACTAACTGCTATTCAATCTATAACAGTGAAAAAAGTTTTTGGGTTTTAAATGCACGCTATTGTGACACCAGATATGAGTGGCAAAGTACACTGGCAGAGGTCTGCAGAGCACACGCTGAAGGCCTGACACCCGCTTTAAGGACACTGACTGCTATTAGCTTACACTGAAAAACTTTTTTTCTTTGTAAAAGCACGCTATAGAGACACCAGATATGAGTGGCAAAGTACACGGGCAAAGGTCTGCAGAGCACACGCTGAAGGAGGCCTGACACCTGCTTTAAGGACACTGACTGCTATTAGCTTACACTGAAAAATTTGTTTTCTTTGTAAAAGCACGCTATAGAGACACCAGATATGAGTGGCAAAGTACACGGGCAAAGGTCTGCAGAGCACACGCTGGAGGAGGCCTGACACCCGCTTTAAGGACACTGACTGCTATCAGCTTACACTGAAAAACTTTTTTTCTTTGTAAAAGCACGCTATAGAGACACCAGATATGAGTGGCAAAGTAGACGGGCAGAGGTCTGCAGAGCACACGCTGAAGGAGGCCTGACACCCAGACGCTTGCAGACAACTAACTGCTATTCAATCTATTACAGTGAAAAAAAATTTTTTTCTTTTTAAATGTCAAGCTTAAGCTATTGTGACACCAGATATGAGTCGTGGCACTGGCCAAATGGGCACAGTATCCACTGTGAGCCTGACACACCCGCTTTAAGGACACTGACTGCTATTCAATCTATAACAGTGAAAAAAGTTTTTTGTTTTTAAATGCAAGCTATTGTGATACCAGTGAGTGAGTGGTGGCACTGGGCACAGTATCCACTGTGAGCCTGACACACCCGCTTTGAGACAACTAACTGCTATTCAATCTATAACAGTGAAAAACTTTTTTTGTTTTTAAATGCAAGCTATTGTGACACCAGTGAGTGAGTGGTGGCACTGGGCACAGTATCCACTGTGAGCCTGACACACCCGGCCTTATGACACTGACTGCTATTCAATCTATGCAATATGAAAAAGTTTTTGTTTTAAATGCAAGCTATTGTGACACCAGCGGCGAGCAGGCACTGGGGCACAGTATCCACTGTGAGCCTGGACACACCCGCTTTAAAGGACACTGACTGCTATTCAATCTATAACAGTGAAAAAAGTTTTTTGTTTTTAAATGCAAGCTATTGTGATACCAGATGAGTGAGTGGTGGCACTGGGCACAGTATCCACTGTGAGCCTGACACACCCGCTTTGAGACAACTAACTGCTATTCAATCTATAACAGTGAAAAAAGTTTTTTGTTTTTAAATGCAAGCTATTGTGACACCAGATATGAGTGGTGGCACTGACTGGGCAAATGGGCACAGTATCCACTGTGAGCCTGACACAGAAGCTGGCAGCAGTGGCAGACAACTAACTGCTATTCAATCTATAACAGTGAAAAGTTTTTTGTTTTTAAATGCAAGCTATTGTGACACCAGATATGAGTGGTGGCACTGACTGGGCAAATGGGCACAGTATCCACTGTGAGCCTGACACAGAAGCTGGCAGCAGTGGCAGACAACTAACTGCAATTACATTACACAGAAAAAAAAAAGCAGACTGATGTTCTAGCTAAAAAGGGCTTTTTGTGGTGCTGTCCTTACAGCAGAGATCAGATGAGTCCTTCAGGACTGTAATGGACACTGTATACCCTAACCTAGCTATGCATTTCCCTATCTAATCAACAGCAGCTACACTTTCCCTCCTCTCACTAAGCATGCAGCTTGAGAATGAATCTAAAATGGATGCTGTCCAGTAGGTGGGAGGGTCTGCTAGGGAGGGTGTGCTGCTAATTGGCTGGAATGTGTCTGCTGACTGTGAGGTACAGGGTCAAAGTTTACTCAATGATGATGAATAGGGGGCGGATCGAACCGCACATGTGTTCGCCGTCCGCGGCGGACGCGAACACGCTATGTTCGCCAGGAACTGTTCGCCGGCGAACCGTTCGGTGCATCACTAGTTGTGTCGTATTTTGGTCGCTAGTGATTCCAGCACTAGGACGTAGAGCAGGGGGGAGAGAGGGCGTTAGCTGGAATGGCTCGGACAGGAATCCCGAATTGAGTATGCATGCTGTGGGTGTACTGTAAAGTGCTTTTACTACTGACACAAACCGGTACGTCATATCTACTCAGCACTTCCCTCAGGAACCACCAGTGCAATCGGTCAAAGGCTTTTTCGGCATCAAGGAAAACAAACAGTCCCTCCTGACGCCGTGCCTTTAGGAAGTGTAGGAGATTGACCACTAAATTTTTTATAGTACAGATTGTCAAAATCATCAGGACCAGGGGATTTCCCTGTTGGGAGGGCCCGAATGATATCTTGTATTTCTTGCTCTTCTATCGGTCTGATGAGGTCTCTCTGTTGTTGAGGAATGAGCTTTGGGAGTTTCACTCCATCTAAATATTCCTTTATGCTATGGTCAGTTGGGTGCGTGACTAGATTGTCTTCTCTTATGTTATACAGAGATGAGAAGTAGTTGGCGAATACATCACTAATCCCTTTTTGGGGTTGCTATCTTGGTGTCAGGGTACCTTTTGTAGAGACTCAGGAGTCTGGTCACAGTGGAGTTCATCTGCAGGACTCTGGGGACATGACCTGGCAATATTCCAGCAACTTTAGTCATTTTTGCGCCGGCCCTGATAGCCCCACCCCTTTTTATGACACTGAAAAGGGGCAGAGCAAAATTCAGTGGGGAAAAGGGGGTGGAGCCAAATGTAATTTGGGGGCGTGGTTATCATCCCAGACAGATCCAGTCACAATATAAAAAGGCTTCCATGAGTTAGGATCTTTGCCCTGTTGTGGTTCCTCTTGGTCCTGATAGCGCGTTATATTCTTGGTATATTTTCTGGTTTTGAACTTTGGCTTGTCTTGACTATTCTTCTCTCTGGTATCCGTTTGACCCAGCTTGTTATTCTCGTTTTGTCCTACCTCTGGCTTCCCTGACCTCGGTTCGTCCTCTTTCTCTCAGTAACATCATTCCGGCCATTCTAAGGTCCGGTACGTTACTACTTTACTTACACTCTGTGTTAGGATTCCCCCTGTTCCTGACACTTGGTTCCCTCGTTATTCTTAAGGTGTGTGATTTTTTGGTTTGCCTGTTTAGTTTTTTTCTGTTTCTCTAACAGCTTACTTGCCTTGTTAACCTGCGAAAAGTGGGTAATTTTGAGTTTCTGCATATATGTGCTTAGTTGAGTAAGGGCTTGTTGATGAATTAGTTTGTTGACCTGGGCGATTTTTGTCTTTGTCTCTGGGGAAGGAGTGGTTTGGTTTAACCTATTTAGATCGTATAGTTCTAGGTACCAAGCTCTCAATTTGGCTTGAGTAGTCCTTTTTACATAGGCTGCTCTTCAGATTAGCAGGCCTCTTGCTACTGTCTTGTGGGCAAGCCACACTGTCGCGTTTGTCACATCTCCTGTGTCATTAGATTGAAAGTAAGCATTAAGGTGGCCCTCTAGGCTCTCTGCGAAATCCCTATCTCACAGTAGGGAATTAATTATTTTCCATGGGCTACGGTGTTTAAAGTTGTACATGTTTTTTAGTTCCATGGTCACCGGTGCGTGGTCTGACCACGTGATTGGATGAATGTCACAGGAAACGAGCTGGTCTAGTGCAAAACCCAGGATAAGGAACCCATCTATTTTGGAGTAAGAGTTGTGCACTGCTGAATAGTGTGTGTATCCTGTTTCTAAGGGTTGTATAACCCTCCACGCGTCGTATAGATGGTTGTCATGGAGAAGCTTTGCAATGACTCTACATTGCCGCTTCATAGGGCAGTGTCTCCGTCTCTGTGGGGGTAGTGTGGTATCAAGCTTAGGGTCAAATATGTGGTTGAAATCTCCTCCTATCACTGTGATACCTTTCTGGATGTTGGCTACTTTGTTTATGATTCTGTGCAGGAAATTTCTTTGGTTATTGTTCGGGGAATATACATTTACTATTGTATATAGTATATCGTTGACCAGTCCTATTACTATCACATATCTGCCATTCATGTCTACTTCTAGTGTTTGTAATGTAAACAAGACATTTTTGCTTAATAAAATAGAGGCCCCCTTGGATTTAGTGGGAGACATCGCGTGAAACTGATGCAGGAAGTCAGAGGTGAGTATTTTGGGGTGGTCATCTTTTCTAAAGTGGGTTTCCTGGAGTCACAGTATATCCGCTCCCAGGGTTTTGGCCTCTCTATTGAGAAGGTGTCGTTTTACTGGGGTGTTAAGTCCCCTAACATTAAGGGAGCAGATCTTCACTGTGTTTTTTTGAGTGCAGGTTCAGTATACCATGTGTGAGTGTCTATGGTTGCGAGGGACACGGCTCTCCCCAGCTGATTCAAGCCGAGCCGTTGTACCCTCTGTGTCTTGGTAGGTATCCCTACGGGGTCAGCAGAGCAAAGGGTTGGATTCCCGCCTGTGAGTAAGGGGGTTCTCTGTGGATTGGTTGGTGTTAGGTAACCCACTAACCCTGCACCTTACATGTAAGCATTTTGCAAAACATTTAACATTTAAGCAAATTGTAAAACAATGTGAAACACATAAATAACATAAAAACAAGTATTTACATAGACTTTGGTTGCCATTAGGTTGCTTGGCACTGCGTCATCATGCCTTGGGGGTAGAGGCATAGGGCCTCTTCTCCGAAGAGTGCTGCCTCCCTCGGTGGCTACATTTGTATACGGAGTTTAAGTTTACCAGCCCTTGGTTTGGCCTCTTTCATGTCATTCCCCATATGATGCTATGGCATCTTCTTTTTCAGCCGCCCGTTATGAGTGTTTGTGGGTTACCTCCCATGGGTACCCGCTTGGGTTGTCCTTGCGTTGGGGCATGTCCCCGCCCCCAATCCCGCTAAGCTATTTACATTTAGCAAGGTCTGCACCTTGGTGCTGACTCGAGATTTCAGGCGGGGTCTGGAGTATTGGTGGTACAGATATTATTTTATGGTTTTGTGGCCGTTCCCTTCCTCTCTCTTTTTTTTTTTTTTAATTATAGTATATGTTTATTTTATTTTTTTATTTTATATATATATATATATATATATATATATAAAGTTTATTTTCTAATGGTTAACTGGTCCCTTTGTAGGTCCCTTTGTAGGTCGCTGACATCTCCTTCCGTTTTCTGTTGGCAGTGAGAACCGCTTCCTTAGCATGGAAGTAGTACATTCTCATTAAGACATCTCTTGGTGTATCTGGGGCAAGAATTTTGGCTTGGTGGTTCGGTGGATCCTGTCTAGGAGAAATAAGTCCTGTGGCAGTTCTGGGACAATTTCTCTTAGGAGACCTGTTACGTATGCGGTAAGGTCTTCAGGTCTCACTGTTTCGGCGATACCCGGTGATGCGGAGGTTATTGGGGCGGGCCCGGTACTCCATGTCTGCTATCTTGAGGTCTTAGTCATCCAGCCTTGAGGCGGGGCTTTCTACTGTATTTGCCAGAGTGTTGTGGGCCTCCGATAGTTCCAATATCTGCTCTTCCGTCTGGCATGTGCGAGTGCCTAAATCTCGTGGATCTTTGCGGAGCTCCTTCATGGCTGTGTCCATTTTTGTTATTATTTTGTTGGACATTTCATCGAGGAGCTGTCTGAGTGAGCTGTGTGTCATTAGGGTTTCCCCTTCTGTCCGCCGAGTCACGCCATCAGGGCCTGGTCATGCTGGTGTGATGCTCGCCCTTGTCCGGCTCTGAAGGTGAAGAAGTTTGCTTTTTCGCTCTTCTTCGTAACCCTTTTGCTTTTGGGTTGCAACATCTTGTCGGGGATTTGTTTTTTCCGTGATGTTTTGGGCTGTAAATACTCAGTTTTAGCCTTCGAGGCTCGGAGCTGCAGCTACATGCGTCTGCACCGTTCTGCGTCCAGGACACGCCCCCTGCCTCCCTTCTTTTTATAACTGTCTTCAGTCTTGTACAAAGACTTTTCTCTTTATCTTAGAATATTACTGTAAGGATTTGCTTTCATTCATCCTCAACAGCATTAGGATGGCTCGCAATTTTTGTTCCAAACTACATTAAAGATTAATGTAGGACTGACGTAAGGCCCTGTGTGGAAACTCTAGCTCTCTAACACCAACTTTTAAGAATATTCCTAAGTGGACCTAGCTTTGCATACAAGAAATGATTTAACGCAAAGTATTGCCATCAATGTAAAGGCAAATAATCATCTAGAATTGCATTACTAATGGTAGAGTTAAAATATAAATGTATCTGTGAGACCTAGCTCAAAGCATGAGAAATATTTCAGATTATTAATATTCTAACAATACACTTCACAGTTGGCACTATGCAGTTGGGTAGGTAGTCTTCTTTTGATTTCCAATAAACCCTCAATAATCTGTCAGATTAAAAGATGCATGGTTCACCACTCCACTTGTGTGTATAGAGGAGAGTGTGTGTATAGTGGATCTATCGTGTGCATAGTGAATGCAGAGTACATGTTTATGTAGTGCATGTAGTGTGTGTGTAGTGAATGCAGAGTGTGTGTGTAGTGGATGTAGTGTGTGCATAGTGTATGCAGAGTGTGTGTCTGTGTAGTGAATGTTGTGTGTGTATAGTGAATGCAGAGTGTTTGTGTAGTGGATGTAGTGTGTATAGTGAATGCAACAATTTGTGTTTGTTTAGTGGATGTCGTGTGTGTGCATAGTGAATACAGTGTTTGTGTCCCTTCTGAGCGGGCCGTATGCACTGACCACAATGAGCGGTCACGCAGCCCGCCTGGCACTAGGATCGCTGCTCGCATCACGAGCACGCTTTTAAAGATGCACTGGGAGCCAAAAGTAAGTTTTGGGGGCGTGGGCATGACGTGGGCCAATCAAATGTTAGTTAAGGATATTTAAACTTCCCTAGCCCTATCCACTTTGCCCTATTATGGTTTCTGTTTCAGTACCATTTAGTGTGTTCCTTGATCTATTGCGTTTCTTCTGATATTGACATTGACTTTGTATCTGACTCTGACTCATCTCTGATTATGCTTTTTCTCTGTCTAACATTTAGTCCGGCCATTCTGAGGCCTAGTAATACGTTATTTCCTAGTCTTGTCCCTTGCTGTCCTAAATTCTGCGTGTTGGAGTATTACACCGTGACAGCCTTAAAATGAATACATACACACCAATCTGAAAAATAAACCTGTTTTTTTGTCTGACTTATTTAAAACCAGATGAAATAGTGGCATTTGAAAAATCAGTGATGCAAGAAATAAAGAAAATTCCCAAGATTCGTAACAGGAACTTGTATGTAAATAGGAGGGCTCTGAAACAGCTACAAAGAGATAAAACCAAAAGCATAAAACCAGCGGATGAAGAGGAGGGGCGGGGAATAGTGGTTATGGACACTAGTAAATACATAGAGGAAGGGTATAGTGGTTATGGACACTAGTAAATACATTGAGATTAGAAGGACATAACCAAAAACTAAACAAAGATCCAACCTCAGATATAGTTCCCAAATTTAGGAACTTTTTACAAAAAGGAAAAGATGTGGGGATTTTTGAATGAAAATGAATATATATTTGAAAATCAAGACCCCAGGTATACCAGTGTTTTATCATTTGCCAAAAATCCACAAGGATACATAAAATCCACCAGGTCGTCTGATAGTGTTTGGAATTAATTCTATTTCCAGTAGACTATTAGAGTATATTAACAAATGTTTACAACCTCTAGTACAACAGAATCTGAGTCATCTCAAAGATACTTTACATTTTATTCAGGTTTTAAATACTATAGAATGGGAAGGGAATTTTATTTTGGTTACAGCAGACGTATGGTCTCTGTATACCATAATCAGACATGAAAAGGGATATGAAGCCACAGAAAACTTTTTCAAAGGATCCAGAATATATCCCCAGGCCCAAATAGATTTTATTAAACAAGGAATTGAACTCATCCTCCAAAAAAACTATTTTTGGTTTCAAGACAATTTCTTCCTACAAGTCTGTGGTGCCGCCATGGGGACCAGATTTGCACCCAGTTATGCCAACTTATATATGGCATTATTGGAATGAACGTTTATCTACAACAATAGCTGGAGTGCAAATCTGATCACACAGGCAGTACATAGACAATATTTTTTTTCATATGGAAGGGATCAGAACCACAATTGATTTACTTTTTAGAATTTTTAAATACAAATTACTGTTGCTTAGTTTTTACCACAGAATACAATACCTGAGAAATTAATTTTCTGGCTATTACGGTGTACATTCATAACAATCGTATAAAAACTAAGACTTATTTTAAAGCTGTGAATATAAACAATTATAAACACTTAAACAGTTGCCATTTCTCTCCATGGTAACGGAACGTGCCGAGATAGCAATTTTTAAGAATGTGTGGGAATTGTACAGATTTATACATATTCCGTATCCAGGCAGATAGAATAAGCAACCAATTTATTGAAAAGGGCTATGATTCCAAGATGTTAGAGAACACTATAGGGGAAGTTTCTAAAATGGATCGCACATCATTATTACAATATAGACCAAAAACCGAGAGAACAGAAGAGATACCCCTCATTTGCCATTTAACCATAATCACCAAGAAATTAGACAAATCATAAACCGTTTTTGGCCTATTTTAAGAAATGATCCTACATTACATGATATTTTAGCTTAATTAACCAAGAAAATTATATACAGTACCCAGTTTACAAAGCACCTTAGTACACAATCACATAAGAAACACTAAACAACAGACGTTTTTACATAAGGATGGATTTTTTAGATGCGGACTATATCAGGCTTGTAAGAACACCAATAGCAAGAAACAACACTTCATTCATAGATCCTAAAGAACAAAAGGAGTACAAAATAAGGAGTATGACCACTTGTTTTACCAAAAAATCTATATATATCCTTACATGTACCTGTAGTTTAAATTATGTAGGAAGAAAAAAAACGCCTGCTACATATATAAGGTTTAACGAACAGATAATATATGTATCACTTAATTTTAAACAAGTGCATAATAGTGACCCAGTATGTACTATATATAAACATGAAAAATCAGTGCATCTACCCTACAAAAAGTGTACCTCACAAAAAAATAATAAATATAATAAAAGGACAAAAATACGCCACCGAGGGAGAGTATAGAGAGAAGAACACAGTATAAAATATTGGCTAATAAAAAAGACCGGACATTCCCCATATTGAATACCCTGGGTTCTCTACTTTAGCAAATGGTATGCCATCATGGGGGTAATTCTCATTCCTTGGCTACAATACTGTCTCAAAGACAACATTACTAATCTGGCAAATTTAAATGTGCATAAACTGAAAAATGTAACGTGCTATGTTTGACCCTGTAACTTTCCAAAACTCCATAAAACCTGTTAATGGGGGGTACTGTTGTACTCATTAGACATCGCTGAATACACATATGTGTATTTTATTGCTGTAAAAGCTAACAGTATTATGACATTCACAGTTAAAATGCACTGCAGAACTAAAACAATAACAAAATGTCCTACTTTCCCACATTTCTTTTACATTTTATTTATATTAAATTATATTCCTTATATAAATATTTGATGTTAAATGAAAGCACTGTTTCTCATGAACAAAATGATATATAATAAGTGTGGGTGCACGTAAAATGAAAGAGGTAAATTACGGTTGAACAGACATATAGCTCAAATTCCAGGTTTTGTTTTGATCGGAACATGTACAATTGGCTCCCTCATTTAGTGGTTAATATAGTAAATTTGTATTGCTGTAGTAAACATTTACCCACTGAACATAAGTTTAAATCAATAAAATATTGATTAAATGAGTTTTATATTTCATAAATTTGTATTGGAGGAGCAAATAATTTATTGTATGTTATGTTAAAAAATATGTGTTTACTCCTGCAGTATTTTGGAAAACCTATGTGTTCTATTTACCAGCTTTAATGTATCATTTTTATGGCATTTTCTTTTATATATCTATATTTTTTCACTTTATTCATGTATTTATTTCCTGCTGTATTTTACTATACCTGAACATCAAGATTGACTAATTCCAAGTAACACAGTGTGATACATTGTGTGGGAAGCTTTCAAGAGTTTACATAGGTCAAATTGGTGCCTACCTTCAGTTTCCAGTTCACTTTAACTTTGTGTAATAATAAATTACTGGTGACTAATTCCTATTCATTACCTTTACAACAATGATTTAACTAATAGATACACAATAGAAAGGTTGAAAATTCTTAAAATTAATTTAAGCTTGGTGGTTGTAACTGTAGCTTTATCCTAATTTCACACTAAGCAATTATTTTTTTATTCCACACACTATAGAAAAAAGTCACTTTCAGCTAATGGAAGAAAGTGTCACCCATTCCAGGGGTGTCAAAGTTTTTTCTGTAGTGGGCCGCTTCATCAAAAAATGTTTTTGTGTGTGGGCCGAATTTATTTTTCACTGAGAATAAATAGAGCCTTTTAGCTGTGTAATACCGGGTTAATATCGGGTTAAATTGGCAGTAATGCAAAGGCAGTCTACAAACAGCTTTTAAATCAACTTTTATATATCATTCTAACAATACAAAATAATTCAAACAGTAAAACAAAGACAGTCTTCAAACCATTTAAAATGGCATAATAAGGTTAAAGAATTTTATGAGAGTACTGGTAACTAACTGCTCAAACTATTTTTGAGAACTCTGGAGTGTATTCAACCAGGGCATATCTTAATTCGTAATCCAAGTTCACATCACTTAATGTGGCTCTCAGCTTGGATTTGAGCAGCTTCATAAACAAGAACATGCTTTTACAGAACCAAGTCAACCCAAACAAAGTCCAGAGACATTGAGCCTTCCTGGTGGACATAATTCGATTTCAGTTCAATCAGTTCCTGATGAAATTTTACCATGTGGATTAGCGCCTATTCTTCACAATTCAGACACATCCTGGGGCTTGCATTGCAAGGGGTGCTGAAGAAAGTGAAAGCATGATCAACTCTTCAAAGTGTCAAAAGATACACAATAGTCTGCACAAACATGGGTAATACTCAAATAAGTCACAGAGAAAAATGGAAATATGAAAAAAAGGTGCACTTACTTTAGTAAAAAAATAAATATATGTAGACTATAAGTACATGGCATCAAACTGTCATGGCAGCCCTTATAATTACCTCAGGTTGTACAGGTATGACATACCATTCAAACTACATGATGTGTTGAAGTGGCATAGGTTTTCAAGTATAAGTAGCAAACTTAGGCAGAAAATTAGAAAAAAAAAATATAGCGAAAAACAGTACTACCTGCAGCTGCCAGACAGGGGAGAGACCACCCAGACAGCTACTCAAGTGAAAAGGTCGAGTAATAAAGCCCTGAATGCATTTGCTGAGGGTCTTTGGAAAATGTCTACCCAAGCTACAACAAGGTATTTTTTGAGGGGTTAATTTTGTACCCAGCTTTGGATTTTTGATATCTTAATCTGAGTTTGCCGACAAAAGTCAAAGCAAACACTGTGACGGTCTACTTTATTCCACTAAATATAGTAGAACTTTACTGACTGAATCTTTAACAATGCACTATATAATAAAGTGTGCTGCACAAGGTCACCAATATAAAGTTTATTAATACACAAATATTTAGTTCACATGTAAAAATACACTAACTGCTCCAAGATATTTGAGAGAAGACATTCTATACATAATAATGTGTGCCTCTATGATGTCTTCTTTAAGCTTTGTATTAGTTGTCTCTCAATGTGTATGTGTATGTTAAGTAATGTTTTCAGACACAGTAAAACGGATAGGATAACGCTAATGGGAATATAGGTAGGCAGCTGAGACAACCCAAACCAGAGTCTTTTCTATCTGGTAGAAAATACAGTTCAAAATGGTAGACGGGGAGCAGCTCCTTGCAGGTATATAAAATAAGAGGATAAGAAAACACAATATAGTGTAGTATTCTTCTAAAAATATATATTTATTGCACTGATTTTTAAAGTATACTACGCTATATTGAGTTTTCCTGTCCTCTTATTTTACATATCTAATGACTGTCACCTGGATTTGAGGACACCTGCAATGTGCTGCTCCCCTAATGCCATTTTGAACAATATTTTCAGACAGTTTGAAAGCTACTTAAGAAAGAGACTGTGCTACAATGTGCTCAATATGTTATGCATTTGACGGAAAAGATACATGTGATGTAGTACAGACTTACAGTATCATGGCATAGATAATGTACATTGAGTTACGAGAAACTATCAAGATTTTAAAGTACACTATGAACACAGTATACTAAATGTGTTAAATCTCACTGCAGCATACAGACTTAGCAAATGAGTAGAGTGGATATTCTTCCAGTTTCACAACTAGAAGCAAAACAAGTTGAAGTATAAAATAGTTTTTCTGCTTCAAAATTAAGTTCAATAGATTCAATAGATTATAATGCTCTTTTTGTACTGTCTAATAAGTCTTCAGTAACTAAATTATTATCTAAGGGGTTATTTCGGTATCTTATATATTTATTTTATATATCTGTCATTTTATTTAGCTCAGCCATTCATGTATGAGACATTTTATTTGCTTCTATTTTAGATATGTTAAGTATATGTGGGACTATTTTATTTCCCCCTGGTTATAAAATATCCAACCACTTAGCTAACCTTGCTTTTACAAGTTGTACGATTTAAGCTGTAACATGATTTTATTACCATAGGATAGGGTTTTATTGTATTTTGTACTGAGCTTAGAGAAAAAAAATAATAATAAATAAATAAAAGTGTTGCTCCAAGCATTTTTTTTGCTCTCGTAAGAACTAGTAATATCATCAGGCTTTTGATTGGTTTAAGTAATGTATCTTCTGCTAATATGTGCATGACTTTGCATTTCATGTTCATTCATGTCCTCTAACTTTAAAAACGATAAATAAAATAGGATAACTAGCATATAGGCTTAGCCCTCGCTTTTGATAATGCTCCAAGAGATAACTGGAAGAAAGAAAGTTGAAGAATTTAATGAATTTGTAATGTTTTAGTTGTGAAACTAAATATTTAGAAAAGTGACCAGGATCCATTTATCCATTTTTTTCATTTTTTTTTTTTTAGCATGGCTCCATTTTCTAACTATAGGGACTGCTTCTTTTGAGATTGTGTTAACTTTATTAGTCAATGGCTTGAAATACAGTGACAGAAATATTTTTAGTGCATTTGATATATATAGGTTGTGAACTAATTGTACAAATATATGCTTAAGTAATGAAGCATATATAATAATACAGGAAGACTACCAGGATTATTTACTAAATTCTCAATGGACTATCTTGCTGTGTACAAGGTTTTTTTTTAACTATTTTCCCACTGGCTGCTAGCTGGCCTGCATGCCAATAGTACTTTAAATTATCTTTCACTTGTAAATATCAAGTGAGCGATAACCTTTGAAGAGAATGCACATCCTGCCAGATGCATTCAGTTCCGATGGATGGAGGCTCAGAGAGGGGACACTAGGTCTCCCCCCAGAAGATTATTAGGTTCCTCCTGGATAAAACTAGCAGCTCACACCCACCGACCATTGGTGGAGGCAAAGGGGACCTTAGTCTCCCTTAGCAAGGGGAACTTGCAGATGGTTTTTAAACTATTTGCCCGCTGGCTGCTAGTGCTTTTCAGAAAGCAAGTGAATGATAATATGTGCTTCGGTTCTGATTTTAGTTAAAATTGTGCTTTTTGAATTCTCTGAATCATATACTTTGTATAGGGTTTGGATGCAATACCACTTATTTTAATCCAGACACCAAATGTGTCTGGGTGACTGCTGCAGATTTGCTTGTCTCAACTGAATTCTGGCCTTATTTGGCTCAAGTAAATATGAGAATTGCCATTGTTTTCTCTGCTCACTCTGTGGCACTGATTTTCTCCAGCCTGTCTGGCTTTATTCTTACTGGGTTTATCACTGAAGTTAGAATTGTTGGTAATTGAAAGTAATTTTCTAAATTAAGTCCAAAGTAGCAGAACTGGAAAAAAAAGTTGTTCATCTATTTTTTATTAGTCTTCCTTGTTTATTCAATAAACAGTGAGTTGAAAAATGACTTGCAACATATAGATCAACACAGAAGATTTGGATAAAGTCTCCTTCTGAGCTCAGACATTTTGACTCAAGTTTTAAAAACACCAGTTTCCACATGTCACACATTAGTTACACACAAATTCAACACGCTCTCACACCCTTTCACATTTTTTACATTTAAAAAAGAATGAATCCCCCTTATCCTCCAAATGAGCAATACATGAGTGCTTTGATTGGAGGAGACGCAAACCAGCTTGTAGGAGGAGAATTTCTCCTCTCTCTGCCTGCAGTCCACATTGGCCCACACAGAGAAGCACCACAGGTAAATTAATTATGTGCCTTACAACCTCACCAGCCCTGGTTGTTTTATTGTATCCTATTTTGTTATTTTGGAACAATATATATATATTGCCATTTTGGCCTATTTTTATTATCCCATCTATATTGCCACAAAAGTTATATATTGTCCCTACACTTTATCCGAATATTGTCATAATGCCCCATATGTTGTAATATTGACTCAGGATTTCCCCCATATACGTTTTCATATTGCCTCCACATTTCCCTTCATGTGTTATCCTATCACAATTACAAGTATTTGTTAATATTCCACAGTACGATAGTTTGCTCTTTCATAAGTAGTCTTCACATGGCTTGTTATATAAATGGGAAGACACACACCATTAATGCAGACATCTTCCATATACAATCATAAGAGAGTGAAATAAGTCTGGAAGCAGGATCTCTAGCAAAATCAGTTTGCAGAGGTATCAACTACACTTGGAGTTTTGTTTCATACAAAAACCATAACTTGACCAATGACGTCTGCTCCAGCAAAACGCGTCATCTGCCCTGGAGCAAAACGCGTCTTCACGTACTCTCCGCCTCCTGGAAATATCCTGACAGAAGACAACACCTGATCCCGAGCGTGCACAAGATCTTATACTAGCCGGTGGTTACACGGACTTGGGCAGGACAGCCACAACTCAGGACCCGGTGATATTTGCTACCAAGCTATTTTAATTTGTATATGTGGAAATAAAGTTTTTCATTTATACTAACTGGCTACTATGAAAATCCCTTCATACATTGAGGCCATTCAAGGTAGAGCAGACTAATCTGCTCTCTGTTTGTGAGTGAATTTCCTATCTCACTATTGATTCAGCCTTTTTTATCTTACAATATTACACTATATACTGTTTTGTATTTTCTTTTATGTACTGGAACTTGGAGCTGAGACTTACTTCAGACATACTGTTAGTGTAAGTTTATTTATGGACTATATCACTTTGAAGTGCTTTATGCATTAGTGCACTTTTTAGATCACATATAAGCTGATCGTTTGTACACATTTTATCACCTGTGAGTGAAACAATATACTGCACTTTATTTCACATAGCTGATGCTGTTTAACCCCTTAAGGACCAAACTTCTGGAATAAAAGGGAATCGTGACATGTCACACATGTCATGGGTCCTTAAGGGGTTAAAGAACTTGCACTTTAATTTTTAGCGTACCTATTCTCTGGTTTTATTGTATCTAAGTGTTTTGGGGCTATTACACAATATAGGTGTTGCTGTATTTGAATATTTAAATATTTAACTATTGTCTTTTCCTATATTTATAATTTTAAGCGCCATTTTTTTCACTTGTGTATTGTATTTCTAGCATATACCACATACCCATAATCAATGATTGGCATCAGCATTTTCTGTACAACAGCATTTTCTGTACAACAGCATTTTCTGTACAATAGGCATCAGCATTTTCTGTACAATAGGCATTTTCTGTGCAAGGGAAAAAAAATTGGTTTGGTTCGCCACTTCCGAAATTCGGGACTTCAGCTATTCGAGAATTCGGGACTTCGTCTCTTTGGTTCGTGACTTCGGCAATTCCCTAACCCTAACCCCACCCCTAACCCCTACCCTCAACCCTACCCCTAACCCCAACCCTTCCACAAACCCCAAACCCAACCCAAACCCTACCCCAACACCTAACCCTACCCCAACCCCCACTACAAACCCCCAACCCCACCACTACCCCCAACCCCCACCACAAACCCCTAACCGCAACCCCACCCCTACACTCAACCCGCTACCCCCACCCCTACCTCTAACCCCAACCCAACCCTAAACCTACCTCAAACCCCAATCCCACCCCCAACCCTACCCCTACCACTACCCCTAACCCTACCCCTGAACCTACCCCTGACCCTACCCCCGACCCTACCCCCGACTCTAACCCTACAACAGCATGTGGATGATAATGAAAATGTTGATTGAAGCATTGAATATCAATAGTCTGATGTGTCCTTCTTGGTGAACTCCCTTGGTAAACTCCTAGGATCCACTGGATGGATAGTGGCTCACAGATGGAATGTGCCCTGTGCTCCCTTTGGTTGTATGCTCCCCAGTGACTTAACAGAATATGGATCCCACTCTGCCTTGAGATAGAAAAGTGGCTTAATTGTTCCCAATAAAGTTTGACACATAAGATGGGAGAGATTGGACAACTAGCAGACTGCACTAATGAATCAATTTGTTAGATTAAAGGGAAAAATACATAGAATGATAATGCATTGTAAGATTACCTAGTACGTGGAGTGCAGGGGTAAGACAGACTGTTGCAGGGGTTTACTGGCATCAGAGCCAGAGATTACTTAGTATGTGGGGTGCACCATAGACAGTTCAGACATCAGCTGCACTTGCTACCACTAACAATGTTACCATCACCAGCACCACCAGTACTACCATCTTCAGCATCACCGGTACCGGCACCATCAGCATTTCCATTAGTGTTGCAACTACCACCAATGCAAACCCACTTGCATCTTCAGCAGAGGCAAGGCAAAGGATTGAAGGTACTGTGTCACAAAGTTTTAGATTACTCTGAATGCCTCCAAAAAGGCTGATTTGCAAAGTGCAGATTTTGCAGCATAGAAGTGAGGAGGGGATGAGTGAAGGGTCATGTCACTAGTGCCAAAATGAAGCAATGGCTGCAAAGATACCACAAGTCTGTGTTACTTAGAGAAGAAGCTGAACAAGAAATTACTATTGTTATGGGCAAATGCAAATATTACAAGTTTTAGAATGAAATGTTCTATTTCTTAAACTGTGTACTTTGTCTTTAAGAGATATTGCAAATTGACAAGGTGTTAAAAATGGAACATATTGTTTTTCATAGATGTTTCTTTAAGCAATAATCTCAGTGCATTATATGTTTGCTCCATTTTGTCCCAGACAAATTACAATAACAATAATGCATAAACAAGCTTCAAGGCTATGCTACGACTCTTTCAGTACACAATATACTGTGGTAACCTTAAGTAGATAAGGATGTCCAGAATTTAAGATGCCATCTTGAACTAAGTCAGGAAAATTTCCATGACGTATACACCCTTTAGTTATGGCCTTGTATGTTTGCCAAGTTAAGGGAGGTCCTAAAATGAATAAAGTAAAAGAAGTGTTACTTTTTCATATATGAACTACGGTAACCCTAAAATGGAGACACCTAAGGTATAAATAGGTGTACTTTTAAATGTTAAGACACAGAGGAGAGACTTGGAGACAGACGCTGCTCCATCTTAAAATGACAGATAGGCTGACATGATGACATGTTCAGAAGGGTATGTTAACCTATTAATGATATTTGCAAGCATTTAATTTAATCTTATAAACTCAGCTATAATGGATTTTATATTTATATTTTTATATAATAAATATCCAAAAAGACAAAACTATTGCTTCCAAGACAATCCTTATTTTATATTGTATTCTCAATTATTTATATATGTTAAATAGAGGATCTGTTACTAACTATATAAAATTATGGCTAAGATATCTGTATGGTTAGCCCTACTAAGTTCTATGCTTTAAGACATTATAGTGGTAAATAAGGGAACCACCTGCAGTTACAATTGACGACCACGAAGGGATAGTCTCTATAGACTAGGCAATAAGAGCATTTACATGCATTCAGCAGCCTGCTCTCTCAGAGCCAGAAACGGATTAAAATAAATAAATATAAAGAGTAGGTTTTAAAAAGTCCACAGTCAACCACACATGAAGGGTGAAATAATTGCTTCTTTAAAAGCTATATGCTGCTGCAATTATGTATATAAATACAGATTAGGGCACAGCGTAGAAATAAAAATACAGTTTCAAATCTCATATATGGGGATTCAGTTCCACCACATATTCTACAATTCTGAAAGAGGCTAATTTTAATAATATGTTGTAAGAGCATTGTGAATATATATACTGCAAAATTAATTTGATATTGCAAAGCCTGCAATATTCTAAACAGACATTAAAATTTAAGAAAAAAAGAAAAATAATAATGCATAAAGAATAATGCATAAAAAAATGCAGTGTCAATTAAAGTGATAATACTCTGATATATTAAATCACATTGCATATCACATATCTGCTATATGAAAAGTATAATTAAAGTGACATTACTGTCCAATGCCCCCTCACATCTATTTTATAGAATCTATACTTTTCAGTGGTCACCTCCAAAGAAGCCTCGGAAACTGGGGGGCTCAGAGGGGTGCTCATCCCAAAAGGAATCAGATTCCAGACTTAAAGAAAAATAAATGATAGAAAAGGAATCACGGGAACACCCAGAACATGCATTTTTGTATATAATCTTAATTTGCAGATATTTTATGCCTTAAAGACATATAAAGGATATTTAATTAAATATGCAGGTATCTTTAAAAATTAAGCAATGTTAAAAAATAAATAAATAAAATAAATAATAATAATAAAAAATTTATTTTACACCACAATATAAACAGCTTTGTTAAACAGATTTAAGTACAAGTACTTATGTCAAGAAATATACAGAATACGTTTACAACAGGCAGGTTTAGAATAAATGCAAAGTTGTTGTTTTTGGGGGATTTATTATTGCCCAAGAAATCTCTGAACATATTCAGAATTTTTTAGAGCAGCAAGTATAGATAGCAGATTGTAATGGACACCATTACAATATTGCTTTGCTGATTGAGGTCAGAGATTTAAAGAATAAATAAATAAATGTTGTATAGCTCACTAGACCACTGGCTTTTAATGAACAGTTTGCACAACACTTATAAATAGTTGGTTATACTGCACATTATAGCTGTGACAACATGATATACAGGGTAAAAATGCTATTTCACTGTTTAACAGACTTACCCAGTATTTAAGGACGACATGTTTCTTCTAAAGTAATCGGGACTTTGAGGGAGGTTTTAACTACATTTACTTAATTAATTAATTAACTAAAGAAAGAAAAAAGGTTTTGCAAGGTCATTTTGTGTTCACAGATAGTGATGTCCCGAACGGTTCGCCGAACGGTTCGCCACGGACGACAACATAAACATAAACTTTGACCCTGTACCTCACAGTCAGCAGACACATTCCAGCCAATCAGCAGCAGACCCTCCCTCCCAGACCTTCCCACCTCCTGGACAGCTCACTAAGAATGCAGCTTCACAATGAATGTAAAATGGATGCTGTCCAGGAGGTGGAAGGGTCTGGGAGGGAGGGTCTGGAATGTCTGGAATGTGTCTGCTGACTGTGAGGTACAGGGTCAAAGTTTATGTTTATGTTCGCCATCCGTGGCGAACCGTTCGGCGAACCGTTCAGGACATCAATATTCACAGACTATTCGGTTTTTTAAAAAGCTGTTCTTTATCTCACATTATGAACGGCCTTGTAATTCCTATGCACACTAAAAGTTGGCTTTTAAATGTTATTGTTTTAACTTTAATATTCCATAGTTAATACAGAGGATAAAATAATTTAAAGAAAGTATATTGAAAGTATATTAATTGATAAGATTTCATTTATCTATTTTGGTCCACTGTTCACTGATCTCGAGTCTCAGTCTGGTGTTCAAACTGTTTTTCTTACGATACGTTGTATGCCCTCTCCTCATATAGTTGGTCGTTAACAGGCACTTTGATGCCGTATCTCTCAGTCATGATGCAGAGTTTATGCTTGCAAGGATATCCAGAAATAATCCACCTGGTATCTGCATAAATACTTCTATCGTTTAGAGGGGTTAGTTACATAATAACCATTGAGGGTAATATGTTGGTTGTTCTTCCTATAGAGGAAAGATAGACTTGCCCAAAAGCTTTTTCATAGCTAGGACAAGCTCTTATAGAGAGAGGTAATGTACTTCTGACTCCTGAAAAGGAATATTGGTGGTCCAATATGGGAAATACTGTAATTCATGTGTTTAGTAATCATAAGCATTTGTTTATTGCCACATTACTGATGTACTGTTTATTGAAATATTAAAATCTAACGTACTTATTGTCTTGTACTGTTTCTATGTAGCCATTTCACCGCCAACCTCTGCTAAATAGTGGAGTAAAATTGTGTTTTTTGGGGGTTTTTGGCACACAAACTTATAACAAAGAAATTCTCATGTATATTTTGTAAGGTTGGTGGGTGCTATTCCTGTACAAAGTTTTAAAATGACACCCCCATTGTATGTCTTTGGCACTATTTCGTGAAGTTACAGTGCCATACAGGATACCTGTCCTTTTCAGTATTCACAGTAGAATTTTGAGAGATGGATTTAATGAGCCTTAGCTTCCATTTGGGGTATTATAACAGTTTGACTGTTCAAAAAACCCCACAAAGGCCTACCATTTGTAAAAGTAGACACTCCAGGGTATCTCATAAGGTGCATATTGTGCCTTAACATACCCCCATTTTTTCACCAATATATGCCAAAGTATGTGGTAAAAAAATTATTTTGTGCATTTTTTACATACGGATTGCATTTTTGCTGGGCGTTTTGTATATTTCATATGTGCCACTAAGTTCAAACCTCCCAAATTATGCTCAGCTAAGTCTTTTGAGTAAAAAGACACCCCCAATGAATGTCTTTGGCACTATTTTGTGACGCTACAGTGCCATATAGGAGACCAAGCCATATCCGTTTTTACCGAACTTTGAATTTTGACGCTGGGCCTATGTGCAATTTCCAAGCATCTTCGCAGGTTTTAAATTCAAACTACCCCCCAAAGGCCTACCATTTCTTAAAGTAGACACCCCAGGGTGTTTCAAAAGGTATATTTTGAACCTTAGCGTGGGATCATTTTTCCGCTAGCTTGTACCAGATGTAGTGGTAATAAGCGTTTTTTCTGCCTTTTTGACATACAAAGTGAGTTTGTACAGTATATTTTGCAAACCTTATGTGTGCTACGACTGTATAATACTTCATATGTTGCTCAG